>JASDDO010000012.1:341487104-342687104 GCA_030015575.1 Agapanthus africanus
GTCAAACACCAATGGATATGGGATCATCCATCGCCCATCTGTATGGGTCGAGAAGGTATACGCTAGTCTACTCTGGTATATCGGTGCCCCATCTCGATACACCCACGACTAGGGACCTTGAAGGATGTACTTATGGACTACCATGTCCCCACTAGTATGATCCGCATCATAGTCCAGGTAGTCAAGTACACATCCTAAGGGCTTTACCAACATGTAATAGAGAGACAATCTGTGTACACGTTAAGGTAAAGAGCAACCAGATAGCATACTATCATGTCGAGCAAGAAAGTCCTTCCTATATATGTCCCAGCATCCACTATAATATACATCCAATGTACAGTAATGGCCTCTAGGGCATACATATAACTAACACATGCAACATGGAACAGTAATATGCACATATCGAGGGAAGACCGCTCTTTTAAATGAATCCATTTTTAAAATATATCATGTGGTTCCCAAATCTCCAAAATCGAATGCAATATCGTATAAAGGTGCATATGTGTATGTATGCACGTATGGATGTACAATATGTAGCTATAGCAAGTATGGACGTACGAATGTCTATGTCCGCAAGTATGGATGTACAATATGTAGCTATAGCAAGTATGGACGTACGAATGTGTATGTCCGCAAGTATGGGTGTACAATATATAGCTATAGCAAGTATGGACGTACGAATGTGTTTGTCCGCAGGTATATCATGCAAGGAGTCATATCCTGATGCAGTGATTCTACTGTATAGTGCATGACAATTATCGATGATGAAGTGTCTGAACCGGAAAATCTGTGTAAGTGCAACCTACGCATCATCGATAATGGTGCAGGTGTACTATCACATGTATAAGTAATGCAATGCGAATAACATGAATGCAGTATAAGGTAAATCGTCAGCTAAAAGCTATAAGGTATACGTGTCTACAAGACCGAGTCGGTGAATCTAACCATCGACATCTAGCCTCACGACATCACGTACGGTATAATCCATCGTACGACATCCTCTAGTCAAGGGTATGGATCAATCATCAAGCCAACCTCATCACGTATGGAAAATCAACGCACGGCGGCACTAAACCAATTGGGATCCTATCATCCTATATGACAATGAGGGGTACGGACCTAACGTCTCGTATGGCATTCACACATGATTCACCACACACACACACACACACACACACACACACACACACACATATATATATATATACCTATATCCCAGGTCACATCCACAACAATCTCATATCAGGGGACCGGCAAGGTATCAATCATCTCATTCGACTCTCATCCGTATACCAACATATCACCAAGTCAACACACCGCATCGTATATTCTTTTCATCATATTTATATCTCACATCGAATCAAATGTTATAAATATACACATTCTACCTTTACCATAAGCATAAGTATCTAAACTGACATACACCCCCGAGCCATACAATCAGTTTTTAAAAGAAGCGAATCGTAGTTTTGAAAGTAGGGGTTACGGTGTTTTTAAGGAAAAGATATCATTTGAAATTCCGTAATGTCCCTCAAGGTACTTGTTTAAAAGATGCATACGATTATTTAGTTTAGAAATACGTATGGTTCGAATGATACATCTACATCGGCTATCTAGTCCTATAGTACCCTAAACGGAAATATCGTCAAACATCATCCTCAAATCCCGTCATCACATATTAGCCGTATCATACCACTTCTAACTATTCTTTAGTTTCTAATATGGTTTCTATAGCAATCTTTTAATTCTAACCCTAGTTTGCTACTCTAGGTTTTCTTAACTATATGCTACAAATTGGTTTCCACCAAAACTTTGCGGGGGTGCTATACGCCATGCACCCGACTTCCCCCGTAGATATAGATCTACTCACTTTGGTCTTCGCTTGCCGAAGTCGATGACGCCATGCTCTCCTCGTCGTCTCGAGTTCCACGTGGGGTACCTACAACCAATATACAATCGCAAATGCGTATTAAAAATCAAGGTGGAAAACCAAAAAGGTACACGCTACGCTCATAGGTTAAAACCTATAGCTTTGCATGCAAAACACAACCAATAGCCCTAACCGTTGACGTTCAAACGCCACACGACGGAAACACAATATCAAGTACCAAATCCAAATTCATAAAAAACCGCAAAACGAAATCAGAAACTTAGAAAACATGCTCCAGATTTTACCCTTGGTGAAATTAACCAATTTTGCATACATGGAGGGTCTATTTTACTGCAAATGGAGCCATAGACCAAATACGGATCAAATCACCATCACTCTTGCCGCAATTTGTGGCCAGAACTATTAAATTTGCGGCCATGGGTTAGGGGTTGGGGCTCTGGTCTTTAGGGTATGCTCCATATCACCTGCACATCTCTCTGTGATCGCTAAATAATTTTCAGGTCACCCGGGTGTTGGCAGATCACCAAATTCTATCACAAATCCAACAATTTTCCGATATCGGGGTTTCTAGGTTCGTGTTGTAGGGTTTAAGTCTATTTTTTAAGTCTCTAATCACACCTTAAAGGGGTTTTATGGTCTCTACTGACCTCAATTACACCATAGCAACTCAAGAATCCCTCAAACCCTAACTAAAGTTCGCAAAACCACTCAATATCGATTCTAAACTTCACTAGAATATAACAAACTAAAAACTAAACTAATTGGTATAGATTATACCTCATGGATGCCACCAAGCAAAACCCTAGAAGTCTAAGTCTTCAAAATCTAACTTTTCTTGGTCCAATGCGATGAGGGTGAGGAGGGGATCAACTTTTGTGAAGGAAGTATAGGGTTTTGGTGAGGAAATTGAGATGGGTCATGAGGATAGAATGAGGGAGATTGAGTTGAAGAAGGAGATGAAGGAAATGGTGTGGGGGGGGGGGGAATGAAAGGGGCAGCACTCTCTCCCTCTCTCTCTTTCTCACTCTCATTCTCTCTCCTAGCATGCTCACTCTCATCATGATGTCCCCTCTCCTCAAATCATCATGACACCCTTTTTCCATTCTTTTCTCTTCTCACCACAATAAAACCGTAACATAACACAATACAAATGAAATAACATGTAACATGTCATGGTGCACTAATCATGAAAACTGTAGAAATACGGATTTGGCTTTATTGCGATTAGCAGTGCACTAATCGGGTTTTTATCAAAACTGCATATAATAAATTATAAAAATGCCAAATCCTTTTAATATATTTTGAAATGAATAAATAATTTTAATTTCCATTTATTTCACACTTATTGGAATATATTTATACCCTTTTTTTCGAAAACCCCAATATCGCAAATCGGGCAGTTTTCGGGAAATATATTATTTTAATATTAAATTCCAAAAATAATATTTTATATTTTCTGAAATGTTACAATCTTCCACCCTTAAAGAAATTCGGACCCCGAATTTAAATTTAAACCCCCAAAATCTAAAACATTTCAATAATCAGCTCAAATCAACGGGGCTCCGAAATCACGGATGATGCAGAAACAACACAGCGCGTTAAGTGCGCATGAAAACGAGTACAAAACTCAAAATCGAACTCCGTCAAGCGTCACGCAAATTATCGGATTTGCACGCATATCCTCGGAGTTACAAAAGAGATACAGATCTCGAAATCCACTACTGAAATCCAATATACACTAGTCAAATACTATAATACGTGTATAGTACGCATCTTTGGAAAACTTTCAAGAACTAAATAAAACTCATACAAAAATCTTTTCTAAATCGCCGCGTGAATGCGTAACTCATGGCATAAGTGACGGACACTCATTTTAAAATAATAATACATGTCCATATATGTTTTCCTAAATGCACGTTCCGTCGTTTTCAAAATATCCCAAAAGGTTTTCCTTTATAAACGTTCGTGTCGCTCACGGACACGTAGGAAATAGCGAGACTATAGCTCCTTTTTTTTTAAAAACCACTGGTTAAACTCTTAATGCATGCAAAGTACTCAGGTACTGTCCTCAGATCAGTCATGTTGGCTACTACACAATATAGTGCCCAACATGAAAACAAAGTGCTCAAAAGCAAAATCAGGCTCGAAAGGCGTATCCAATAATCACGTGCGCCTGGTGCGCACGGAAATCAAATCCAAATACAAATGCCACAATATGCACAAAAGAAAAACTCAGTGCAACGGGTGTGCATGAAAGCATCTGTCCAGTGCAACGGGTGTGCACGACAACAATATCAAGTGCAACTAACATGCATTAATGAAAATCCCAATTGAGTGAATCCGGTGTGCACAAAACCACATCTCATATCATGCGCCCAACATGAGCGAAAACCCAAATCAAGTGCATCCATCATGCACGAAAGAAATCTAAATCAAGTGAATCCAACATGCACGAGCAAAATCTCACTCAAGTGCATCCGATGCGCACAAAAATCCAAAATCAAGCGCCTAATATTCGCAAAATCCAACCAAAGCGCGTCGGGTCCGTAAAAGCATATAGTGCAGTAGCATGCACGAAAACGAACGGCAAGTTCCAACGCGCACGAAAACGCAAATCTGGTAACAAAAATGCTCAAAGACATAAATTGGGTGCAACCAAGGTACGGAGTATAAATCCAGTGCGACAAATGCACAAATACCCGTCCGGTGCAACAAATGCAAGAAATGCAAATCAAGTGAAACTAATGTACGAAATACGAATCGGGTGCAGCAAATGCACCAAAAATATAAATCTGGTGCGACAATTGGACGAAATGAAAATCTAGTGCAACAAATGCACGAAGTTCAAATCTGGTGCATCTAGTGCACGAAATAAAAATACGGTGCATCCAGTGCACGAAATACGACTATGGTGCATCCAGTGCACGAAATACAAATCCAGTGCCGCTGGTGCACGAAATACAAATCCAGTGGATCCAGTGCACGAAATACAAATAAAGTGCATCCAGTGCACGAAATACAAATACAGTGCATCCAGTGCACGAAATACAAATTCAGTGCATCTAGTGCACAAAATACCAATCCGGTGCATCAATTGCACAAAATACCTATCAATAACTCAAATGCGTAAATAGCAACACCGAGTGTACCAAGGTGTATAAAATCATAAACGTGTGCAACTGCGTGCACAAAACACATATCAATACAATGCAAGCACATATAAGCTATACCGAGTGAGAAAATCAAATCGAGTGCGTACCACACGCACAAAATCAAATCAACTGTATAAAATCCACGAAATCATAAATATGTGCAGCCAAGGCACAAAACCAATATCAAGTGCAATAGATATGCACAAATCGCAAATCAACACAATGGTGTATAAAATATATATCCAGCGCAATAACTATGCACAAAAATGTAAATACCCAGCAGGTGCAGCCATGGTGCACGAAAACAATATCATGAAACCCAATCATCAAAACTCAAATCCAAGCGATATAAGCGTGATACTCGGATCACAAACGCAAATCGCAATAAATGACATTGAGGTACGCATCCTACAATATCGAAAAATAAATCGGTGCGCCTAAAACCTGCAGAACAAGAACATCCGCTTACCTCCTGCTCACGGTCTGGCGTCTTCTGTCTCTGGGTCCTCATATCCTCTATAGATTTACCAATCTCGCAATCCATCGGCTCATCGGCCAGGTCACGTGTGCTAACGGGAACGATTCCGCTCTGGCACTTCTCCGGTCATCTCTCAGTCAATCATCATGACCACTCGTAAAGCAGCACGTCACTGGCGTCGACCTCTGGCTCTCTGAATACACGTGACACAACTGATCCTGGGTGAAAATCTCATTGCAGCAGTGTCCTGGAAGGAATCCTTCTCAAGGTCTCTTCCGATCTCGCCCATGCCGAACTGTACGGAGGCTGGTACTCTTACATAATCTTTTCTCGTTTTCTGGACATCTGCGTTTTCCGCACACATTTCCTCAGGAACTGGCCGTATCCCAACGCCTCTGTATGCATATCAGATCTTTAATATCGACGGGGAGTAACAACAGCTCGTTAGCATCTCGCATGAACCTCTGGCTCCACTTGTCTGTATCATCGTCCACTTCGATGTCACGTCGTGCTATCTTCGTACTGTAATGGTCCTCGGCTACGGTCAATCCGGAGTCTCTTGCACGGACTCGAAATTACGAACTAGGTATCGTCATCACTCTATAGAAGATATCTGGCCGAACACGTCCTCGGGAACTCGTCCCAACCATCGGAGGAATGCTCAATACTCGTCCGTTCTCGATCAGCTTACAACGCATCTAGGTGAAGTCCTTTATCTGAAGGTGGTCAGCTTACTGGTCTCTTATCAAATGGTATCCGGACGGCATTAAACTTTTCGATCGAGTCATCGAAGTCCCATAATTTCCCGAAAGCTCAACACCTGAGCACAGTCTAAAAATATCTGGTACATACCACAGTACCTTTAGACCAGCCGTAGAAGGGCGAACCCAAGCCTCACTGATGGAACCGCTAAACTGCCGCAAACCCTAAGGTTCAAAAGCGGTTCCATGGTCATCATGTCAAGTTAGGGTTTCAGTCTTCTAGAGGGTCCACAGAATTACTTGCATGTTCCTCTGAACACTTTAAACTTGGAAAAATGGGTTTCTGACACTCGTTCGAACTTTTTAACTTCGCCTGGACGACATGCGAATACCCTTCGTCCGCATGCTAAACAATGCCTCAATCCTCCAGAAAAGGCGATACATCAACGGTCATCTCTGGATCGGTCTGCTCTAGATCTGAGTAAGACTCTATATACTGAAAATCTTCAACTCAACTGGCTTGCTTCGGCGCATCTATCTGACGAATCACATTCGTCTCTCAAATCGGGGTAGACTAGCTATCATTCGTCGCATTTCTGCTTGGAAGCTCCGGCGATCTCAGCTCGTAAGCTCTGGAAGCGACATCCTATCCATCTCAGCAACAGCTGGGTCATCTGTCTACACGGTAGACGACATCAAAATCTCTGAGGTATGCTGTACATCAACAGTCCTCTCGCAATAGGAAACCTCAATCAATAGCCCGATCATCCGGTGCAAAGCCAAATACTCGCCTCATCTGAGAGGTCACAACATAAATACTAACTCGAGACGTTCCCGCGTCACCCGAAAACACTATGGTCAGTCCTTGTACCAGACGAGCTCGCCCTGACCGCAACACTAGCAGCAGCTCAATCTACGCTCAAACCATGGTGACAGGAACCTCAATCGAGTATCGATGACAACAGATCAAAGGCATGAGAGGAAACGACAGATCCAGAATAGATACATGATCATAAGAAGGAACAACATCAATGGGAGTATGATCACGGAAACAAATAGAATCAAGGATCTCAATATATGTATAATCATGGGTACGAAGATAATCACAGATCTCAAAATATGTACATCCTAAGGTTTCTTAAGTGGAGTATCGTATCGTAAATATGCCGCGGAACATACGTACCGTACGTCACTCTACTCAAGCTACCTACTCCATCAATCAGGGTCAGCCTATGAAACGAAAGTTCGGGTCTAATACCCCCCGTTCAAGTCTAAGTTCCGTAAGGTCAAGCCTAGGTTCCGAAATACATACCCGCCATAGACTCCGCATAATCAAACATAGACTCGAACCAAGGTTAAACCTAGCGCTCTGATACCAACTTTGTCATGACCCGAAATATTAGCTCGTGACCAGCACTTAAATCACGCAACGTCCCAAGGCGTAACGTAATTCAAGTAAGCTGAAACCCAGAAATCTAAACCTTTTTAAGAAAATAAAAGAGGTGAAGTTTAGAAATAATGGTATAATGAAATCAAGTTTTCTTAAATGCATGGAAAAGGGACATAAATAATGCAAGTGAAATTTACTAGTTTGAAATCATGTTTCGTCTTTTAAAAATTTAGGCTGCACCTCCTTTGTCTATTTTGATCAAAAACCACAATACAAGATAATATAAAGGCATCCCCAAGCGGGAGCTAGCTCTTCGCCAACCGGTGGATCACAACTACACAAGACAGTAAATATAAGTATACGACGCCCAACGGCGAAGTTCACCACAAAAGATAAAGAATAAAGCGAGATGTCAACCCAAAATGCGAACATAAAACCCATCGCTCAAATCTCGCAACTACAAGTCTTGTTAAGTCTCATTTCTTATACAAATACTAATTTCAACTGATGGAGTTGACGAGATACAATATGAAAAATATATACAGGAGGGGGCACGATACAAATGTCCCACCTAGCAAAGCAAAGCACCCGAATGCAACTGTGTGCCAGCGAAGCCGCTACTGATCTATGCGGTCAACCTGTAAGAACCGTGGCACAACGGTGGTGAGTTGCCAACTCGTGAGTAGAAAAAAACATCTACAAGTAGAAATCAAATAAACAACGACTCCTAGGTCAACTATATCATAAATGTAATACTATGATATCTAGGGTGACCGTATCTACATAAGTACCAATAATATACTCAAGGTCTATCTGTATGTGGATACCATCCAACAATATAATCAATGTATGTATGCATGTGGACCTCGTCCAACCATATAATCAATGTATGTATGCATGTGGATCTCGCCCACGTGTCAACCAATGACAAAACAATATCAAGCATGTAAATATCATAAAAATATATGCATGAAAATATGAGGATATAAATCAACGTGTGTCCCTCGCGACACATCAAAATCATGGAACTGGAGTGTCCAACCTCGACATTCGAAAACATTATGAAACCCGTGTCCAGTAAAGACACTTAAATCCTTATATGTCTCAGGCGTCGCACACCCTGGTCGGCCCTCATATCCATCTCTCTACTCCAGTCGGTATCCTCCGGATAACCGCCGAGTCCAAATACAATCACCGGTAGGTAGTGCTCTCCTGCCAAGCTCACCGTCTAACAATACGAGTCTTCTTGCCCCGGGGTATCTCACCGGGTCCACCATGTACTCGCAGACGGTGCCTACCGCTTCTCGAATCGGGTATACTCACACAAGCTCTCAGAATCGAGAAAACTCAAGGTGGACGCACTGAAATATCATATCAAGAGAAACCGGGTTTTCAAAACTATGCATACTTTCTTGAAATAATACCATGGTTCTCAAATCCAAAAATCTCATGAAAACAGCATATCTCATTGCGTATAATCATAAAGCATGATGTATGCGACATATGACAGAAATGTAAGCATATCAGTATATCATGCAACATGGAACAGTAATATGAACATATCGAGGGAAGACCGGCCTTTTAAATGAATCCAGTTTTAAAATGTATCATGCGGTTCCCAAATCTCCAAAATCGAATGCAATATCGTATAAATGTGCATATGTGTATGTATGCAAGTATGGACGTACAATATGTAGCTATAGCAAGTATGGACGTACGAATGTGTATGTCCGCAAGTATGGATGTACAATATGTAGCTATAGCAAGTATGGACGTACGAATGTGTATGTCCGCAAGTATGGGTGTACAATATGTAGCTATAGCAAGTATGGACGTACGAATGTGTATGTCCGCAAGTATATCATGCAAGGAGTGATATCCTGATGCAGTGATTCTACTATGTAGTGACATGTCAATTATCGATGATGAAGTGTGTGAACCGGCAAATCTGTGTAAGTGCAACATACGCATCATCGATAATGGTGCAGGTGTACTAGCACAGGTATAAGTAATGCAATGCGAATAACATGAATGCAGTATAAGGTAAATCGTTAGCTAAAAGCTATAAGGTATACGTGTCTACAAGACCAAGTCGGCGAATCTAACCATCGACATCTAGCCTCACTGTTGGAGATAGTGCCCTCAGAGTCAATTATTGGATCACAGGCACGTGATTGCAATGATTGAGGGAGGACCTATCCCAGTAGGACAGTCTTACTCGAGATGATAGTATGCTATCTGGTTTATCTTTATCATCGTGTACTGCTTTAGGTGACCTGACATGTCGCTATTACACGTTGATAGAGCCCCTGGGATTCTTGCTTGACTACCAGCAGTATGATGGCGATCATATACGTGAGAGCTGGTGGTCTATAAGCACATCCTTAAAAGGTCCCTAGTCGTGGGAGTTTCGAGACAGGGCATCGATTCTCCAGAGTAGACTAGTGTATACAGTCGAGACCCCGACGAGGGGCGGTGGCCGGTCTCATAAGCCACTGGTGTCAGTTGGTTCACCTAAGATGTATACAGGTGCTCATTGGGTTATGAGTACACCGGACAGGACTCGCCGGGAACATGCTAGTTGGTCTTATACCTGACGTCAGATAGCAGTTCCCTGGTGACATGTGTACAGGTTAGTTCATCGACCTGAGGATCGTCATTTGTCTCGTGTGAGTTCCCACTGTGCTTTGATTACTACCCTACCACGGCTCAAAGGAGTCGTGCAAACAGGTTTTAGTTGGGTACAGTCCCGAGCCACATGGAGGCAGTGAGCGGATCTTCAGGGGTTCGTCTCTCCCGGTATTGGGGGTGAGGTCGCGCTGTGTCTAGGAGAGCCATTACACAAAGCCCTCGGCCGAGGCAGGAGATTTACTGGTAGGTATTCCAGTAGTATCTCAGGATGTTCTGGGCTACGCTCCGACACGACTTGTACCGCTTTTGGGGGTCTGACTTTTACCAACCCCCTAGGCCCGACATGTGATGCTCATAGACGAACGGACCGGACTGTACGGATATTGTCACTGACAGGCTCAGTAGGGTGTCAGGATGAGTTCGCTCATCGACGTCCCTTTTGGTCAATAGCTGGTAGCCCGTCACGTATTGGCTTATACCTCTGACGTGCTAGTGGTTAAATCCACAGCCATAGTATTGACGAGTCTTTAGAGTCCACCACACCTTCAGTTACTCAAGCTTTCGGACGAAACGCTGTAGAGGCCGTATGGAGATATGGCAGGGTCCGATCAGATACGTGCGGTATTGCACGGATCAGGATCGGACGGTTTGTACTAGTGGCCGTATAGTTATATGGCAGGGTTCGATCTGATACGTGCGGTATTGCACGGATCAGGATCGGACGGATATTACTAGCCGGCTTTGGCTTAAGCCGGTCCTAGTTTAGTACAGTGTAGATTTTGTCTCATTGCATTTATATCCGGTCGGAATACAGATGCGGGTGTGTATGCACAGTATCGGGGTTTTCCTGTAATTTATTACGGGACCAGTTTTCTGGAGTTGCCAGTTTGCATTCCGTTCCGGCCGGTTTTTCTTTGTTCTTTCCCGGCCGGACTTTTCTGATGGAGGGGGTAATTTGCAGTTTTGCAAATTACATTTGAGGAGGGGGTTTTCTTGCATATGTATTTATTATGATAGCATCTTTAGATACCATTCTTTTCCTTGATCTTTTCATGCTTTATTATGATTAGATATGAGGTGAATGTTGATGTGAGTTCATGATGATGATGTTTAGGATATAGTCACCATTCTCTTTATCCTACACTCACCTCCCTTCTTATGGTGGGTATTCTCATTCCTCCACATGATTATCATTCTCACTAGATGAAAGAAAGAACACTTGAGAGAAAGAAAAGAATGAGAGAGTTCATCTTTGTTTTGTGAGGATTTCTTCATCTCCTTCTTCTTCTTGTTTTGGAAAAATGAAAGCACCATTTTTCCTAACCCCATTCCTCCATCAAGGCAACTACAAACCCCAAATGAGACTAGCATGATCTACAGCATATCTTGAGCATGTCGAGTTGCCGGCTTCATGCCCGAGTTGCCTCGGTATTGAGGCGGGAGCCCGTAAAAGACGCAGGCGATGTGGTGCCCTTTCCGGCGAGGAGGCGACGATGTGGAGACAAGACTTTCCGCGGGAGATCGGGGCGATGATGAAAAGACCGGAGGACTCGGATCACTTGGTATACTTCTCACCCTATCTCTTGATTGCTAGCATTAGGTTAATGGTTATGATCCGGGTTTTCATTGTCCGCGGTAGCGCCGGTTTCCGAGTAAGGAAAAAATTTTGATTCCGCATTTTGGCCTCGAGTACGAGGCCGTGGCGCTGCCGTGGCGCAACATGGTATCAGAGCCACGCCATTAACCTTACCTAGCTTGTTCTAATGTGTTTTGCATTTCCGATCGACCAAAATCCCAAAAACCACATTTTCCTTTGCATCAGTTTTCTGTTGGAATTTTTTGGTGTCTAAAAATTTTTCAGGTTGCAGAAAAATAATGTGCAGGAAATTCTAAGACCACTGTAAAAATTCGACAACTTCAGTCGACTGCTTTAGCGCGGAACCGCGGCCAAACCCCCCTTGGGCCGCGGTTCCGCCGCACTCTGGAGTCTTCACTGGGTCAAATTTTTATAGTGGGCTTCTGGGCTAATTTTAGGGGTTTTGGGATATTAAATTTAGGCCCAGATCTTCTGTGACTGGTACAGTTTTACTTGGGGCCCACTTGTTAATTGTTTGATCGATCGGATATTTTTAAACACATTATTTCACAGTATTTACATTATATCTGCGACCGTGAATGTCACTTGATCGGTAAATCCCGTCTAACTGCTATAGCCCGGTTAGACGGATTTGCGAACGTGACTTTCACGTTGATGTTCTATGTATATGCTGTGTTGTTGCGGATCGGTCGTGGGGGATAGCCTGGATGCAATGCTAGTACAGTTTTGTTGTATTATGTACATTTGATATTGCGGGGCGAGCGTCCGACATGTGGACTGCCGTCACTGCCTGTTTGTATTATTCTTTTGGGGCACGACCTGGTTGCGGTCGATGTACCCGGTTGTATGTATATTTTACTTTCTGTACTAGGATTACCCCGCGGAGGGGTGCACGGATAGCCGGGTTCTAGAGGGCAACGAGCCCGCATCTCATGGCATTGAGACGGAGGGGGCTTCACTCTAGGATTGGCGGGCTATTCGCCGCACTCGTAGGGGGTACAGGTTGACCCAGGAGGGGTGCCCAAGTTACCGGATTCCGTGAAGTGCTGGGTGGTCCATTCACGGTGCTGGAGGGGGCTGCCTCGCTTCAGGTTTTGGCGGGTGACTTGCCGCGCCCGTAGGGGTCTAGGATTTCATTGCACAGGCTATCCACACGACCAGGGGAACGTCGGGTTTCAGCAGCGGCTCTGTGAAACCCGGGGCTTCCAGATATCTGTATTGTTCTGTGATGCTGTACATTTCTGTGATGTTGCATTTTATCACGCCTTGAGCGAAATATAATATATTGGTATATATATTAGTAGATGTTGTATATGTTTTTGCATCCGCGCTAGTCCAGTCCCCGCTCTGTCGTTAGTTAAGTAACCTAACGGGTGATGACGGGACCCAGTGGCGAATGCGGATGGCATATACGTACATCATTATTTTCGTTCTTTATTGGTGTGATCATTTGATGGGACTGCGTTGATTCGGATCAATGCAAGATAAACAAACCTATTCTGATGTTGTTGGAACACTTTTCAAAAAGCTGTTATTGCAAAGACGTTCACTTTTGTTTTGCATCGTGGTATTCATTTGGAATATCCTGCTACTCAGTCGACGAGGCAAGGGCCGAGATCCCTTCACCGGGAGTGACCCCTTGGACAGAAGTTTGCGGCAGGGCATTAACTTCGCTATAGCCGATTACTTTTGCTTTGCATCGTGGTATTCAGTTGGAATATCCTGCACCTCATTCTACGGGGAAAGAGCCGAGATCCCTTCACCGGGAGTGACCTCTTTAGTAAAGGTTTTCGTCACTATATTTTCTAAAAGGTTATCCAGTTCCTTCAACGATATCAAGTTCATTACGTTAAAGGTTTTTCGCCAAAAACCAGTCGTAGCCCTCCGTCATTTCAGATTAGTGTTACTTAGTATTCGTGCTGCGTTTGTCGTGCATTGCCGTGGCGTAGTGTTCGGTAGCTATGTAATGCTTTTCTGTCACAAGGATAAGTGGATTGGTTAGGACAGTCATACGGTCTTGTTGGCATTGTCAAGGACTCGTACGGGTGGGTTTAACGCAATCAAGATAATGACGGGTAGAACTTGACTAGGACTCTTTGATTTGTTGGCATTGTCAAGGTCACTTGGGTCCTAGGGGTAAAAACACACATCGGGAGTTTCAAAAGAACTGAAACTTGCCAGGCATGCGCATACCTTCTGGAGTGTGATGACTTGAGTGGATTCCGTCAAGTTATCATGCGATGATAGTTGGATCCCGATTCCCACTGATGAGTTAGTTTACTCCTCGGGTGACCCCGACTAATTCTTCTTTCAGGTTTGGAGGAGAATTTGAGGTACAGTGGGAGGTTTCCAGATTAGACAAAGTGATAACCATTCTGATCTAGGTTAGAGTGCACACTGAGTGTTTCTTTTCTCTCTCTCTTTGGCAGTGACCATTGACCCGACCCTGGACTATGACTCAGTGACCAAGTTGACCGAACCTACTTAACACAGGCTTTTGGATTGTCAGAGTTGTAGACCTCATTGCCACTCCTACTTTTACCCTTTTCTCCAGGACACCCCGTATTACTACGAACGTCCACTTCCATTGGACAAAACCATCGTATGGTTAGATACGAACTCGAAGGACTTCGAGGATGGTTTCTGGTTCTGGAGAAAACGGATAGGACTATTCAGTTGTCTTTTCTTTTCACCTTCTCTCAGGTTGCGAGTACTCCTTGGTTTAGGAGATAGTACACCTATTACGCAAATTGGATAGTCTTCTTCCAAACCTTAGGCTGGTGCCGAACGGTGGGGAATGAAGAAAACCAATTAGCATAACGATGGTGTGCAGAAGGTATTAAGTTAAGACAAAGCAAGGGATTAGTAGGAGGGCAAAGTAAATTGCGACTGATATTCACGACCAAACCAAGTATTTCTTCGCCAATCCTAAATCACCTTTGTATTTCTCCAGGACACTCCGTGTCACTACGAAGATCCACAGTTTATTGGATACTCCATCGTATGGTTATATACGAACTCGAAAGGAACTTGTTCCAGTTCGGGGATGGATTCTGGTTCAGGAGAAATAGGAATAAAGTACATTCAGGTGTCTTTTATCTTCACCTTCTCTCGCAGTGCGAGTGCTCCTAGGATTAGGACAGTACACCCTCTATGCTTATTGGATAGTCTTCTTCCAAACCATAGGCTGGTGCCGAACGGTAGGGAAGGAAGAAAACCATTTGGCCTAATGTGGTGTACAGAAGGTAATGACTAAAGACATATAAAGGGATTTGGAGAAGTGGCAAAGAATTATACGGTTACAGTTGTGAATCTGGATAATGGAAGAGGCATTACTAGGAATACCAGGATACCCCAACGAAACATTTCAATATTTCAGTTTCACCGTGTACTGTTAATGGAAAACTGATTTCCCAGTTAGACACTTGCTCCAGGGTATGTATTTACCAGGTATGATTCTCACATCTGTATGGTTTTAGAGATGTTGAGTGGGAGTAAGTTATTGGGAATAGGGTGATCATCCTCATTATATCGGGATTCGTTGTAATCGGTGATATTTGAGGAGATCATCTAGGCTGTTTGCCGGTCGGCAAATATTTGGTTTTGAATATCCGCTGTTGTGCACCAATTTCAAATTGATATATCTGTACGTCTATTTTCATAGAGTGAGATATACCTTTTGATATTATGTCGATGACATTTACCTATATCAGTGGATGGTTAGGTAAGGAGCATTAAACAGCGGTGTAATTCTTCTTAACCATAAGTACAGTTTTCAACCTACGACACACAGTGAATGAGTTATCAAACTCAAGGGACTTATACAGAGTATTGTATGTTGTCCAGGGTCCATCGGGACAGAGGGGTTGGTCCTCGTACTATATTCGATTTACTTATGACTTCTCTAGTTTTTAGACAAGTGTTTCATGGAAACACAGGGTCCGAATTTTGAGAAGTTATAGGTATTCGAATAAAGTAGAGAACCAGGTATTGCAAGTGTCGGGATTCTTTAAGGTGATCGAAGATGTAGATACTTGTGTATTGTATTCAGTTGATAGTAATGGTTAAGAGAACTTGCTTCTCTTTCAGGTTACTCATAATTGGAAACACTCCTAAGTTGAGTAACGCTGATCGGCCTCTCTCCATTTACTTGACATGCACTAGAGACAGCTGCATGATTTGAATCTGGTTCAATTAAATCAGTTCCTCTGGTTCTATATTGGATATAGAACAGTTCATATCTTAACGTTGTTAAGGTACGGGGAGTTGTCTGGCTTATGATTAAAACCAGACACTGGACAACTCAAGGCACGTTTCTGTAATGGTTGTTTGTGGGTTGACCCAGGCTATGACGAGGGTTGACTTTCTACCATCTGGCAGATCAATAGAAATATTGTTCTAGACTCACCACAGTTTTATTAAAAATGGATTTTTTCAAAAACAGTAGTGGGAGTATGGTAGAACTGGAAGTGATTCCAGAACCGCAAACGATTACTGAAGATTTGATAAGGAACCTAAAGATTCAATCTGGTTTGACATTCCATTGGCCACTCCGCAGATAAGGTGGGTAACTTCAGGCACCCGAGAGGTACTCCGGTAGCCTCAAGGACGGTGACAGGGAAGTTCTTGTCTACCCACACTTGCCATTGTTGTTGTTCCAGGCTGCGAGACCCGGCAGGAGGATGAGCATAGCGTCGTTCTAAACTAGCTTTAGAAGTGCACGTCTATATGACTCTGCCAGAGGGTTGTCGTAGTCAGTGGGAGCAGCGGAAGCATTGGTGGACATCAGGCTTATGTCTATTTATAGACTAAAGCAGATGTAGCAGAGATAGATCATCTATTTCTGATGTGACAGTCATAGGTTTGACGTCATCAGAATAGGGGATGGATCTGTTGAGAAGGTAGTAGGAAGTGATACTCCTATACTACGATCGGTTATACTTTGGTCGTCACACAGTGTTTTCTCCACATAGGACTTGGATATTATATCAGACATACTGGTTACTAGATCTATGTTTTTAGATCTAGATTTGGGTGGTTTCCCAATCTGGGTACCTTGACAGCATTCTATGAGTATTTAGAATGGACGACTCCTGACACGGTGGTGTACCTGCAGTTGATGGAGTCACCCTCTCTAAAGGTGTCTTATAGACTAAAGGGGAGAGGGATACTCATGATTGGCAGATCACTTGCTTAGGCAATTGAGTCAATCATGAGATGTCAAGTACCACACCAGATGTTGTTCTTGCACCAGATGCAATAAGTTGATATTGATCCAATCCTGGAGAAACATTCGGAAGCAGACTTAGAACATAAGTGGATGTTCTAGGGATATGATAACGACAGCCTCATTTGGGAGACAGTTATCATTCCAGGCTTCCAAGGTGACATGGACGACAAGGAGGTTGTCAGAGTTATAGTTTTCCTTCTGACGAGGGGCAGTATTTTGGACAGGTGGTCCAAGGCAATACTGAGGGTGGCATGGCGCAGGATACTGATTAAGTTCAGTTGATGATACAGTCTAAGAAGTTTGGATTTGGAGTTCATTTATGAGCTAGGTCCCATCAGACATCCAGACATTCTAAGACAGGTATTGCTCATTTCGGGAGATGGCTTTCTCCGCGAACTTGAGATATAGAGAGACATAGAAAGAAACATCACAGCGGATCCACTCACTGAGGCTATTCCTCGAACGCAATAGTTTCGCAAACGAGCTTTGTGAGACTGACTAGTAGAGGAGTTAGGTGTTCGGTATCACACGGGCTGTGAGTATGCGGCATCGCAATAATTAGCCTTGAGTGCAAGTGGGAGATTGTTGGAGATAGTGCCCTCAGAGTCAATTATTGGATCACAGGCACGTGATTGCAATGATTGAGGGAGGACCTATCCCAGTAGGACAGTCTTACTCGAGATGATAGTATGCTATCTGGTTTATCTTTATCATCGTGTACTGCTTTAGGTGACCTGACATGTCGCTATTACACGTTGATAGAGCCCCTGGGATTCTTGCTTGACTACCAGCAGTATGATGGCGATCATATACGTGAGAGCTGGTGGTCTATAAGCACATCCTTAAAAGGTCCCTAGTCGTGGGAGTTTCGAGACAGGGCATCGATTCTCCAGAGTAGACTAGTGTATACAGTCGAGACCCCGACGAGGGGCGGTGGCCGGTCTCATAAGCCACTGGTGTCAGTTGGTTCACCTAAGATGTATACAGGTGCTCATTGGGTTATGAGTACACCGGACAGGACTCGCCGGGAACATGCTAGTTGGTCTTATACCTGACGTCAGATAGCAGTTCCCTGGTGACATGTGTACAGGTTAGTTCATCGACCTGAGGATCGTCATTTGTCTCGTGTGAGTTCCCACTGTGCTTTGATTACTACCCTACCACGGCTCAAAGGAGTCGTGCAAACAGGTTTTAGTTGGGTACAGTCCCGAGCCACATGGAGGCAGTGAGCGGATCTTCAGGGGTTCGTCTCTCCCGGTATTGGGGGTGAGGTCGCGCTGTGTCTAGGAGAGCCATTACACAAAGCCCTCGGCCGAGGCAGGAGATTTACTGGTAGGTATTCTAGTAGTATCTCAGGGTGTTCTGGGCTACGCTCCGACACGACTTGTACCGCTTTTGGGGGTCTGACTTTTACCAACCCCCTAGGCCCGACATGCGATGCTCATAGACGAACGGACCGGACTGTACGGATATTGTCACTGACAGGCTCAGTAGGGTGTCAGGATGAGTTCGCTCATCGACGTCCCTTTTGGTCAATAGCTGGTGGCCCGTCACGTATTGGCTTATACCTCTGACGTGCTAGTGGTTAAATCCACAGCCATAGTATTGACGAGTCTTTAGAGTCCACCACACCTTCAGTTACTCAAGCTTTCGGGCGAAACGCTGTAGAGGCCGTATGGAGATATGGCAGGGTCCGATCAGATACGTGCGGTATTGCACGGATCAGGATCGGACGGTTTGTACTAGTGGCCGTATAGTTATATGGCAGGGTTCGATCTGATACGTGCGGTATTGCACGGATCAGGATCGGACGGATATTACTAGCCGGCTTTGGCTTAAGCCGGTCCTAGTTTAGTACAGTGTAGATTTTGTCTCATTGCATTTGTATCCGGTCGGAATACAGATGCGGGTGTGTATGCACAGTATCGGGGTTTTCCTGTAATTTATTACGGGACCAGTTTTCTGGAGTTGCCAGTTTGCATTCCGTTCCGGCCGGTTTTTCTTTGTTCTTTCCCGGCCGGACTTTTCTGATGGAGGGGGTAATTTGCAGTTTTGCAAATTACATTTGAGGAGGGGGTTTCTTGCATATGTATTTATTATGATAGCATCTTTAGATACCATTCTTTTCCTTGATCTTTTCATGCTTTATTATGATTAGATATGAGGTGAATGTTGATGTGAGTTCATGATGATGATGTTTAGGATATAGTCACCATTCTCTTTATCCTACACTCACATCCCTTCTTATGGTGGGTATTCTCATTCCTCCACATGATTATCATTCTCACTAGATGAAAGAAAGAACACTTGAGAGAAAGAAAAGAATGAGAGAGTTCATCTTTGTTTTGTGAGGATTTCTTCATCTCCTTCTTCTTCTTGTTTTGGAAAAATGAAAGCACCATTTTTCCTAACCCCATTCCTCCATCAAGGCAACTACAAACCCCAAATGAGACTAGCATGATCTACTACACATTCTACAGCATATCTTGAGCATGTCGAGTTGCCGGCTTCATGCCCGAGTTGCCTCGGTATTGAGGCGGGAGCCCGTAAAAGACGCAGGCGATATGGCGCCCTTTCCGGCGAGGAGGCGACGATGTGGAGACAAGACTTTCCGCGGGAGATCGGGGCGATGATGAGAAGACCGGAGGACTCGGATCACTTGGTATACTTCTCACCCTATCTCTTGATTGCTAGCATTAGCTTAATGGTTATGATCCGGGTTTTCATTGTCCGCGGTAGCGCCGGTTTCCGAGTAAGGAAAAAATTTTGATTCCGCATTTTGGCCTCGAGTACGAGGCCGGGGCGCTGCCGGGGCGCAACACTCACGGCATCACGTACAGTATAATCCATCGTACGACATCCTCTAGTCAAGGGTATGGATCAATCATCAAGTCAAACTCATCACGTACGGAAAATCATCGCACGGCGGCACTAAACCAATAGATAACAATGAGGGGTACGGACCTAACGTCTCGTACGACATTCACAAATGATTCACCACACATATAAATATATATATCTATGTACCTATGTCCAAGGTCACATCCACAACAATCTCATATTAGGGGACGGGCAAGGTATCAATCATCTCATTCGACTCTCATCCGTATACCAACATATTACCAAGTCATCACACCGCATCGTATATTCTTTTCATCATATTTATATCTCACATCAGCTCATTGGTAAGACCTTGCACTGCTGAACCAAAACACCAGAGTTCAAATCCCATCAACCACACTTTTTTTGAAATTAAATTCTTTTAATCTTCTAGAAGCCCAAGAGTCTACACGTGCACTGCATGTAATAGGGTAAGTTATAGAATAAACAAACGAGTCCACTGCAGTAGACCAAGCGTCAGGGACACATGGCGCCAAGATGAGCCTCGACTCGCCCGACTCGGGCCGACGAATCGGTTGACTCGGCCGGCGCCGCCGGCCCAACTCGGTTTGATCCCAATTTTTCTTTAACCCCCTGCACTCTTTGGCCTACCCCACTCCCCCTGGACTGTTTAAATTCTCCGCAATTAACCAGAGAATTAAAATACCCCCATTTAATCCATTTTAGTACAAATTTTTAATACACCGTTTCACTACCCTAAAACCCTAATTTTTCCTATAAATACCACCATCAAATCACCCTTCCTCGCTCCCAAATCCCTGCCCAAACTCTCAAGAAAATTCCCAAGTCTTTTGTGTGCAAGTGGAGTTAGCAAAAGGGCAAAGCTCCGACGCACTTCCGACGACAATCTGAGGAGATTCCGAGGACGAAACGACGCACCGGCACCTCCCACCTCTTCCTCCTTCTCTCTTCTAGTCTAATAACCTGTAAGTCCCTACTTCTTCCTCTTATCTCTATTCTAAAAACATTCAAACTAAAACATGACGGAAGCGGAGTTAGTCCGACTTCCGATTCGGTTTTCTTTAAAAAAACTACACTTTTTTTAACGAAATAAAACCATACTCTTATATGTTGACTAATAAACATTAACAAACTTAATAAAACATGTTTCACATCAAACTAATCATTTTTGTAACTTTTATTATACTTTTTCAGAAAAATACCACATAATTTAGTTTCGACATAAACCATCATAATTCCTTGTTATACCTTTAGATAGTTCACGAGGTAATGACCTACCTCCTCACAACACTCATATCTAACAATAGCACGATGGAATTTGGGAACATATATTTGGAAAAACACGACTTTACATATAACTACCTTCAACTTATAAAATATTTTTCTATAAGAAGTGTATTTTAACAAATCTTTGCAAATGCCCCTCTACAACCCATTTCAGAGAACCCGTTGTTAGTTATATGTATGCCCTAGAGGCCATTACTGTACATGTGATGTGAAAGGTTTTCCTAGCACCCTATGTAGAGTTTTGAAGCATCACATGTCCCAAAGTTTAAATTTTGATGGTGCTAAACAAGCATGCAAAGGAATCGATCCTAGAAAATTAGGGTTATGAAACTTAAAGCTAATAAAATTAGGGTTTCGAGACTACAACCTTTGTAGCTCCCTTTTGCTGGACTCCTTGGTCTCTTGGGTGTTGGAAGAAGGTCCTCTTGAAGTCCTTTCACGTCCACGACGATCCACCCGGAGTTCCCCGTCCAAGCTTGCAACTTCGAGAATCGAAGAGAACACTCTAAACAAGTTGGCTAAACTTGTGTGGAATGATGTTGTGGTTAAGATTCTCACTTCAAAAACCTTTCTTTATGTGTATTTTACTCACTAGAAAAGATAAAGAGCAAATGGTGAAGGAGGATGAAGATGGTAGCTTTCTTTTTAACAAGAGTTAAAATGATAACCATGAAAAGAAATGAAATATATCTTTATATATTTTATTTCTTCTCACTACAAACCATGGTTAAAATGATGGAGACATTATTTAACTTGAGTTTTAGAACACAAAGAGAAGGTTAACTCAAGGTTAGAGGTATGTGAGAATGGTTAGGTTAAAGAAGAGTGTAGAAACAACTCAAGAATTATCCTTTCCTTTTCTATTTTGTTTTAAACATAAAATTAAATAATAATCCATATATTTATCCATGGTGTGAGTCTTATATTGCCACCATTTCCATATGTAAACAACCATGATAGATGGGTGTATGTATGTATGTATGTATGTATGTATGCACATCCATATGTGCATGAAACTAATAAGTAAGAAAGAAAAACATACATGCATGCACACATCCATCATCCAAGAAAAGGTTTTAAGTGAGAAAACTAATGGTTAAATGATAAATCAACACTTGATTTATCAATCGGGCCATATCACATATTACCCTACCAAAAGCAAGCCGCCCGATCAATATACGGTATCATATACGCGCATTTTAATCGGTTCCATGCGCATATCGCATACGCGCACCACAACGTTTCGCCTGGACTAGGTAACTCCTGTGTGGGACTCTAAGACTCGTCAATACGCCGGCAGAGGGTGATGATCATATCAAGTACCCCCAAGCCGCAAGCGGTCAGCTAAACGTAACGGCCACCCGGGTATTGAGCGATCAGAAGAAAACAAGCAAACCTGCTACAACTCCCGTCGAGCCAACCGGCAACACTACCGTACAGTCCGGTCTCTTCATCAGATATGCTGCATATCAAGCCTAGGGATGGTCACGTCGACCCCAATAACTCAATAAGTCGTGCCGGTGAATGGTCTATAACAGATCGAGAAACTACTGATAACACTTATCAGCAAATCTCAGCAGCCCTGGCCAGGGACTTACTGATATAACCAGTCGGGCATAGCACAACATCAACTCCCAATACCGGGAGAGACGAAACCCCTCCTATCGCTCATTGCCTTCGTGTGTCTCGGGACTGTACCCAACGACCACCTGTTTGCACGACTCAGTAGAGCCGTGGTAGGGTGGCAATCAAAATACAGTGGGAGAACACACAAGACTCTATGACGATCTCGGGTCTACAGACTAACCTGTACCAGTGTCACCTGAGAACTGCTATCCGACGATAGATATAATTCCATATAGGAGTTCTCGGTGTGTCCGTCCAGTGTACCCAGTCACCACTGAGCACCCGTATATGATCTTGATGTCAAACATCGATGAATGTGGGAACATCCATCGCCCATCGTATGGGTCTAGTATCATATACGCCAGTCTACTCTGGTATATCAATGCCCCGTCTCGATATACCTACGACTAGGGACTTTCCAGGATATGCTTATAGACTACAGATGTCCCACCAGTATGATCTCCATCATAATCAGAGTAGTCAAGCCGATATCCTCAGGGCTTTATCAGCATGTATGAATGAATAAAAGCATGATCAAATCAACATGTCAGATAAAAAAAGAACCAGATAGCATACTATCATGTCGAGCAAGAATGCATACTGAATATATATACATGTACAGATACATCCACTATCACATAATGGCCTCTAGGGCATACATATATCCAACATGATGTATATAGTAGTGGATGCTTGGACATATATAGGGAGGACTTTCTTGCTCGATATGATAGTATGCTATATGGTTGCTCTTTATCTTAACATGTACACTTGTTGTCTCTCTATTACACGTTGATAAAGCCTTTAGGATGAGTACTTGACTACCAGGATTATGATGCAGATCATACTAGTGGGGACAGGGTGGTCAGTAAGTACATCCTTTAAATGTTCCTAGTCGTGGGAGTATTGAGACAGGGCATCGATACTCCAGAGTAGACTAGCGTATGCGCTTCATGACCCATATGATGGGCGATGGATGATCCCATATCCATTGGTGTTTGACATCAGAGAAGGTATATGGGTGCTCAGTGGAGACTGGGTACACTGAACGGACTCGCCGAGAACTCCTAGATGGTATTATACCTATCGTCGGATAGCAGTTCTCTGGTGACACTGGTACAGGTTAGTCTGTGGACTCGAGATCGTCATAGAGTCTTGTGTGATTCCCACTGTGCTTTGATTTCCACCATACCACAGTCAAGAGATCGTGCAAAAAGGTGGTTTTTGGGTACAGTCCCGAGTCACATGAAGGCGATGAGCGATAGGAGGGGTTTCGTCTCTCCCGGTATTGAGAGTTGATGTTGCACTATGCTCGATTGGACATAACAGGAAATCTCTGGCCAAAGTTGCTGAGATTTACTGGTAAGTGTTATCGGTAGTTTCTCGAACCGTTATGGACCCTGCATCGGCATGACTTATCAGGCTATTGGGGTTTAAAGTTATACCATCCCCAGGCTGTGATATGCGACATATCAGATGAAGAGACCGGACTGTACGGTACTGTTACTGATTGGATTCGCAGGAGTACGAGCAGGCTTGCTTGTTGATCTTCTGATCGCTCAATACCCGGGTGGCCGTTACATTTAGCAGACCGCTTGTGGCTTGTGGGTGTTTGATATGATCATCACCTACTGCCGGCGTATTGACGAGTCTTTAGAGTCCTACACAGAGGTTTCCTGGCTCAAGCGAAACGGAGTAGGAGCACATATGTGATATGTGCGGGACCGAGATTAATACTGTGTGTGATACCGTATTCTATTCTCATAATTTGTGTTATCGGTCGGTTATATGTGATAAAGCCGGGTTATCGAATCAAGTGTTGATTCGATAAGGTGATACACAAGATATTAGTCGGTTATATGCGATATAGACGGATTATTAAATCAAGTGTTGATTTAAAGATTTAATGTATAATTATATATCTGATATATTAAGTTACATTAACTAATATTCATTCACTTAAGATTTGTTTTCTCACTTGATTTGTGCATGTGTATATATGTGATATATATAAGTGTACAAAGTTTTGTGTCATGCTTGATGATACATGCAACTTGGGTATGTGTGTGACTTACACCATACTAGTGATAATCTAGGGTTTTATTTATTTAAATTTATTCAAAAATTAGTTGCAATTTGTCATGGCTCAAAGCTTGTAGAAGCTTATGGATGTATTGACTTAGTCTTCTAATTTTGTTTTGCTTAAGATATTTATAAACCCAACCATTATCCTCGCCATGGTTAACTCTCTACAAAGGTTAGTATATGATACTAACTCACTTAGGGTTGCCATTCTTGACTTGATTATTATCATGAGAGATTTCTTTTTCTTCTTCCTCAAAGCTTTCTAGCTTCAATGGAGATGATGGAAAAATAGTGAGAAAATTATTTCTAAAGTGAGTAAAATTCCTACTTCATCATCCTCTACTACTTGCCATTTAGTATAGGGTGTTTGCTTCACTAATTCCATAATTAGTTAAGAGGTAGCTTGGGTTAGTGTCTCCTCGACGTAGATCATCTTCGGCCTAGAAGAATTCTAGCAAGCTTGTTCCATACATCTTGTGAAGCCTCTCAAGAGTCCGGGAGTTCATGGATCGCAGCGAAGGGACTACTACACAGAGCATTTGAAGTGAAGGACCGGTCTACAAAGGTTGTATTCCCTCATTCACTTAGATGTAAAGTGTTTACATATCGATTCGTCGGATTTTCTAGTAACGATTTTAGGGTTAGGGTTAGCTAATACGGAAAAATTTGAAATTGGCATGGACGATACCTCCCGAAACCTTGTTGCCGCGCTAGACAACCCTGCCGTGGTATCAGAGCCATGATAGAAAATTAGACGATGTTTGCTAGGATTACGAAACCAAAACTACTCCAAAACACCCGATACAAAATCTAGTTTCTGTCGAATTTTTAGAGGTGTCAAATTTTTTTTTAAACAACTATAGAATGTTGTATGTGATATAACATGAACACTATGAAAATTTGAAGCTTTATGGAGTGATTTTGGCCGGCCACATTGGGTCTAAAATCGAGCTCACCGGCCCCATTAAGGATTCTGGTCTTCAAATTTTTTCAGTGTTCCAGGGTCTGGGTTTTGGTGTTTTAGGTGTTGTTTGTTTTTGCTAAATTTTCATGTGATGTTAACTTTCTGCAAAAGCAATTCAGAGTGTTTCGTAATCGTAATTCTAACATGTATTCGGGTTATTTAGACGATGTTAAAAGGTTCGAACGGATATCGATAACCCAATTTTTCCCTCATTGAAATTTTCCAAGAGTTGGATTTTTCCGAGTTTAAAATTTTCAGAAAATCTTTCAAGCGATTCTGTGGACCCTCTAGAAGAACGAAACCCTAACTCAATTCTGTGCCCGTCAGAATCGCCATCAAACCCTAGGGTTTGTGGTAGTTCAGCGGTGCCACAGGTGAGGCATTGGTTGACCCATCTACGACTGGTTCATAGGAGCTGTGGCAGTTTCTGGGTACTTTTTGAACTCCGCTCAAGTGTTGAGCTTGTTGGGAAATTTTGGGTGCTTGGTTATTTGATCGAAAAGTTTAACTTCGTCTAGCTATCTGTGATTGTGATACAATATTTGGAATCCACAAATGTAGTTATGTGATAACTAGTTTGAATTTTATAAATCTAGCAGTTTAGTCTCATTTGATCGGTTGCCACGGAATTTTGATGTGGATCAAAAGTCCGTCGTAATTACGTAGTGTACGCGGATACTCGCCGGGTAACCTTATTAGATAATGACGCCCCATAGCCCCGACCAAGTGACTGTAGGAGAACCCCGTCGCCAAAAGCATCCATTCGGGTGCTCGCGGCAGGGTGTTCCGCCTTAGTGCACTTCGTCGACGGTATCGTGGGGTGCGTCCGTCTACTAAATTTTCCGACGAGCATTCGATCATATTATCGGGAATCTTTTTAAATTACCCAAAAGGTTGTTGGAAAATGTTTTCAATATCGAGACTAAAATGCGGGGTTTATAATTGTTAGGAATGTGATGTCTAAGGAATTCATTTGGTTGGGCATGAAATCCAAAGTATGTGATACATTGGGTTTATGATGTCTAAGGTGGTTGCGGATTCCAATTGTTGTAGTTTTTTACTTTCTTTTCTACGACCGTAAATGTAATATGTGGTGTATCGCCGGTTTCGTTGCAATATGTCAACGACAATTGGGATACGCATATTTACTTACGTTGATGACATGTGATATTATGTGTTGCTGTGATATGTTATATTGGATCGTCGTGTTTTGAATAGCCGGATTTTTTTTATGTGAGATGAGAGTTTTTCATTTTCATTCATGTAAAAGCTTGTATGTAATATTCTTTTATTGGGGCACTTCCGGGTTGAGGATGATGTCACCATTGATGTATATTATTTACTTTTCCGCATTAGGATAGACCCAAGGCGGGGATCACAAGTAACCGGGTTCTAGGGTCCAGTGGGAGACCATCTCGAGGAGTCGAGACCGGGTCTCCTAACTCTAGAATTGGTAGGGTTGCTTTTCAGTCTCGTAGGGGTCTAGGGATGTGGGTTTGGCTATTCATCACGACCGTAGAATCCGCGTTTTTACTGGCTTACATAAAACACGGAATTCCTAGTATGTCAAATATTTCATATGTGATTCTTCTGCTGCTGATATTCTGTGATGTGATCACTTGATATGTTCTGAGACGAATGCCTATATTATATATATGAGATATAATTAATATTGTTGCTTTCGTTTCTTCTGTGATTCTTGGGAAGCATAATTGATGGGACTTCATTAATGAGATTAATGAAATAAAAAGAAAAAGAAAACTAATGATGTTGTAGAAACTTGTTTAAAAACCGGTAGCTCTAGTTCTTGCTTTGCATAGCGGTATTCCTTGTAGAATATCCAGCACCTTATTCGATAAGGAAAGAGCCGAGATCCCTTCACCGGGAGTGACCACTTTAGCGAAACTAGCAGATGCTATGTCACGACATGAAATTTGGCACGTGACGGCCCTTAAACCACGTAACGTCTCCAGGCGTAACGTAATTCAAATAAGCCGAAAACCCTGCAATCTAAACCATCAAAAGTAGTAAGTGATAAGAACATTGTTAAAACTTTTGAAACCTCAAATACAAATTCTTTAAAGTCCAACTTATTTCCTCAAAAATTTTAGCAGAACCACCATTGTAAAACAAGTCCCCAAAAAGGGTACAACATAAATATAAGTAAAAGCATCCCCAAACGGGAGAAAATCCACGCCTAAAAGCGGAAAACAACCACCAAAACAGATATATGACGCCATAGCGAAGAAAAAGACGATATAAAGTGCACAACATGAAAATCACCAAGTCACAAATAATACACAAAATCGTCCTCACAACTCGTCTCTAAGTCAATACATGAAAATGGTAGATGGAGAGTACTGGATACAACGAATATACAATGAGCAACATCGGATAACCGCAAAACCCACCTAGCAAAACTGCACACAGTCAGCCGTAGCGGTATCCGCTGTTAAAGATGATGCGATAGGAAGAAGAAAGCCCTGCCTCTGACTGCTCTGAAGGACAACCTGTACAACCCTGTGGCACAACGGGGGTGAGTTTCCAACTCGTGAATAGTAAATAACATATGCAGGTAATCGCAAGTATGCACGTACTGCGCGAATCTATCACATGCAAGCTAATAGCAATAAATGACCATATGTATGCAACAGTCATGGAAGGTATTCTATCAGATACAACTAATACATGAAGCAATAATATGACAATATGTATATGCAACAGTCATGAAAGGTACTCTGTCAAGTACTACTAATACATGAAGCAATGCATATCAAATAAATGCGGAGTATGGGATAAAACATGTCATCCTCACGGAATCCTCATCGTGGCAGGACCAGTGTCCATCAAGACAATCTAAATCCCAAATTCCTTAAATTGGCCCTCAGATCAGCCCTCATAACCTGTAAGTCTCATGGAACCTGAGTGTCCAACATCGACACTCGGAAATATCATGAAAACTAGTGTCTAGCATCGACACATAAATACAAACGTTCCTCGAATCCTAAGTGTCAAACACCGACACTTGTGATCCACGTATCGGTTTATACGTTCATCGAATCCAAAGTGTCAAACACCGACACTTCTGATCCACGCATCGGTTTATACGTTCCTCGAATCCTAAGTGTCAAACACCGACAGTTGTGATCCACACATCGGTTTATACGTTCCTCGAATCCTAAGTGTCAAACACCGACACTTGTGATCCACGCATCGGTTTATAACAAATCTCAGAGTGGATACATCCAAATATCAAGTAAGGAATAAGAATACTTGCATAGATCATTATGATGATATATATATTATATAGGTGTACATATATAACAACGTCCCATACCACTGATATATATATACATGTATATATATCAGCGTCCCATACCACTGATATATATACCCAGGAGTAAAACATCTAGAAAACATCATATGAAATCCATATATCAATGCGAAATCCATAAAATATAATATATGCAACATGAAACAATAATATGAGCATATAAAGGAAAAACCGCTATTTAACTGTAACAAGTTATTAAATATATCATGTGGTTCCTAATTTCTCCAAAGTCCATACAATATCATATTAAGGTGAACATGTAGCTATAGCCAAGTATGCGTAACCATGTCGGTATAGCAAGATATGTGTATCTACCTATCAATAATGATGTAATACCCTCCAGGTATATGTGTAGCTGTAGCAAGCTAGGTATGTGTAAGGAGGGGTTTCGTCTCTCCCAGTATAGGGAGTTGATGTTGCGCTATGCTCGATTGGCTATAGATAAAAATCCCTGGACAGGGTTGCTGAGATTTACTGATAAGAGTTATCAGTAGTTTCTCAAATTGTTATGAGCCAAACATTGGCATGACTTATCACGTTACCGAGGTCTGACGTTTACCACACCTAGACATGATATGCGACATATCAGATGCAGAGACCGGACTGTACGGTAGTGTTACTGATAGGCTTCATGGAGATTATGGACGAGTTTGCTTGTTGATCTTCATATCTCTCAATACCCGGGTAGCCGTTACGTCCAGCTAGTACCGCTGACGGCTTGTAGGTGATTGATGTGATCATCACCTACTGCTGGCATATTGACGAGTCTTTAGAGTCCCACACAGAAGTTTCCTGGTTCAAGTTAAACAAACTAGGGCACATATGTGATATGCGGGTGGACCTGATTAAATACGTGTATGTGATGCCGTATTGTAATCTGGCAGTTATCTGGTATCGGTTAGGTTATATGTGATATAACCAGTTTATCGAATCAAGTGTTGATTTGATAATGTGATAAATAGATAAATGATATTATTCGGTCATATGTGATATAACCGGATTATTAAATCAAGTGTAGATTTAATAATTTGATATAAATTATATATGATATAATTATATCTTAACTAATATTATTAGCTCACTAATTATGTTTCTTAATATATATTAATATATGTATATTTGATATATGTATGTATGTATGTGTGTGTGTGTGTGTGTGTGTGTGTGTGTTATAAGAAGCATGGCATCTATTTTCTATTTTTAGAAAATGGAAAATGAGGTGTAATTTGTGGAGATATTTATAGTATGGCTTGAGGCACGGGTTTTTATTTTTGTTTATTCATTTGCTTGCACTATTGAAGCATGGTGCATTATTTCTAATTATGTTTATTCCATGCTTCAATAATGGGTGAGCTTATGAGTAGCCATATTCATTCCATTCTTCACTTGATGCTTTAGTTCATGCCTTAGCTATTTTTCATGAGCTCTTGCTCTCTCTTGCTCTCTACATTTTCTCACCTCATCTCCAAACTCAAAACCCTCACATGTGATGTGAATCATTGAGTTTGTGAGATCTCTAGTGAGCTTCCAAAACCCCTACTTCACCATCCTACACTTGACTAGCACTCAAGTGTAGTGTGTTGCCTTCACCAAAGAGTTTAGTGAAGAAATAGTTTGTGCTTGAGTGACTTCGGGCGGATCGTCTTCAGCACGAAGATCTACAAGGAAGCTTGCCCCAACTTGAAGAGGAACCTAGTAAAGTCGCGTGAACTTCAACCCGGAGCTTAAGAAGAGAAAGACTTGATCTTCAAGGGTATAACCTTCCTTCCTTATCTCTATTTTAGTAGATATCAAACCATAACCCTAATCAACTAGCTAAAGATATAGGTTAGTCTAGCTTAGCACCAATAAAAATTTGAATTTGGCATGCTTAATGTCATAAGGACCCTTTGGTGGTGCTAGGGTGTACTTTTACTGAATACCACACATAAGGGGTACATTCTTTAAATGCAACCCAAAATCAACTAGAGTTTGTATCATTCAAAGAAATTGTGCACACCAACTTCCTAATGCAATATATTCGGCCTCAGTTGTTGATAAAGCTACACTATTTTGTTTACGACTTGATCAAGAATACAATGAATGGCCCAATATAAAACAAGTGTCACTAGTGCTTTTCTTATCCACATGACATCCAGTATAATCAGTATCAGAAAAACCAGTTAAGTCAAATTTATCACAAGAGGGGTACCACACCCAAAAATTTTGTGTGACTAACAATACCTAAAAATCCTTTTAACATCTTTGAAATGTGATTCTTTAGGGTTAGCTTGAAAACGTGCACACAAACACACATAAAACTTTATATCCGGTCTAGAGGCAGTAAGATATAAAAGCGAACTAATCATACCTCGATATTTCTTTTCATCAAATGCAATTCCGTGTTCATCCTTGTCTAACTTTGTTGAAGTAATTATTGGAGTTCCTATAGTCTTCTAGTTTTCCATCCCAAATTTCTTCATAAGCTCTCTCACATACTTCTCTTGGGATATAAAAATGCCATCGCTGCTTTACCTCACTTTAAAGCCTAAAAAATACTTCAATTCTCCAATCAAACTCATCTCAAATTCATCCTACATGATTTTCTCAAACTTTTGACACAAAAGATCATCAGTAGAACCATATATAATATTATCTTCATAAATTTGAACAATGAGAAAATCACGAACCTCATGCAATAGAAACAAAGTCGTGTTTGCACTCCCATTAATAAACCCATTTTCCAAAAGATAAGTACAAAGACGATCATACCAAGCTCTAGGAGCTTGCTTAAGACCGTATAAAGCTTTTCTAACTCAAAAACATGATTTGGAAAATCATGACTTTCAAAACCTGGGGGTTGTTCTACAAAAACTTTTTCTTTCAAATAACCATTAAGGAATGCAGTTTTAACATCCATTTGTTTAGTTTAAAACCCTTAAAACATGTAAATGCGAGTAAAATTCTAATGGCCTCTAACCAAGCAACTGGTGCAAACGTCTCATCAAGGTCTATGCCTTCTATTTGGTTATACCCTTTTGCCACTAACTTAGCTTTGTTTCTAATCACATTACCATCCTCATCCAATTTGTTTTTAAACACCCATTTAGTCCCAACTACCGGATAATCGCTCGGTCTTGGAACTAATTTTCAAACTTTATTTCTCACAAAATAATTTAATTCTTCTTGTATGGCTATTACCCAACTATCCTCATTCAAAGCAACATCAATATTCTTTGCTCAATTTCTGAAACAAAATCCACATTGATGCAAAAAGCACATATATTCAAAGAAGAAAGAGTTTGTATACCTTCCGTTGGGTTACCTATAATCAGTTCAGATGGATGATTCAGATTGAACTTGAGATTCTCAGCATTAACTGATATTGGAGGAATTTGTGTGCCATCACCTTTTTCTTCATTCTCCTTCGGCACATTTGAGCTTTCAACTTCGCCTCCAATTATTTCTTGTATCCTAACTACATCATCATCTGTCTCACCATCTACAATTTCTTCTTTTGACTCATTAAATGTGACGTTTATCGATTCCATTATCGTTTTCAATCGCTTGTTGTAGATTCTGTAGGCTCTATTCCTCTCCGAATATCCTACAAAGATTCCATCATCCGTTTTTGCCTCAAATTTTCCGAGTTGATCACCTGTATTCAAAATAGAGTACCTACACCCAAATACTCTAAAATATGATATGTTAGGAATTCTCTCATTCCATAACTCAAAACTAGTTTTGTTTAGTATTGATCTAAGTGGTACTCTGTTAAGTACATGGCAAGCGGTACTCACTGCCTCTGCCCAAAAAGAGATAGGAAACTCATATTCACTTAACATAGTTCTAGCTAATTCTTGCAATGTACGATTCTTTCTCTTGACCACTATATTTTGTCGGGGTAATCGAGGAGAAGATAACTCATGTTTACAGCCATTTTCAGCACAAAATTTTTCAAATCCGATATTTTCAGATTCACCACCGTGATCACTTCTCATTGTAACTATTGAAAGAATTTTTTTATTTTGAATTTGTTTTGAAAAATATATAAAGCAATCAAAAGATTCGGACTTTTTGGCTAGAAAGTATACCCATGTAAACATAGATTAATCATCGACCAAAATATAATAAAACCTCTAACCTCCCAAACTTGCAATGTCATTAGGTCTAAACAAGTTCATGTGTATCAACTCCAAAACTCGTTTTTGAAACATTTCATAATGTTATTATGATTATTTTAGAATTTAGTAATGATATAATGAGTTTTATAATGATGATAACATTTATTGAATTGGTTTTTCATAAATTGACATATATATGTGTATGTCTATACAATTTCTTTCAATAAAGCCAATATTTTCTTATGATTATTTCTTAATTTGGCATGGAAAGCATAATTATTATTAGCTTTTCTTTTCTTTTATTTCTAAATTTAAATTATTTGGAGGGGGAAGAGAGAGAGAGAAAGGGAGAAAGAGAGGGAAAGAGAGAGGCATGGATGAGCCATGCCTACTTAAGCCAACTTCCTTGTTTCTTCTCCTCATTTTCTTTCTCCTCCTCATTTCTTCTTCTCTCTCACTCTCACACCAAAACACAACTCCAAACTCATCTCTTCTCAACACCAAGCCCAACTCCAAATTCAACACAAAACCCAACTCCTCCAAGTAGAAGCCTTCATAAATTCTTGAAGTGGTAGCTTCATTTAAGCTTGGATTTCCTCTTCCATTTCCATAATTCAAAAGATAAAAATCCATCTTTTTACCAAGTTTTTAGTATTTTCCATGAAAACTACATCTTCTACTTAAAAATTATGTTTTTATGATTTAAATCTTGAACAAATGAAGTTTTAAATGGTTACTTGTGGTTGTAGTATGTTAGTGCAAGTTTTCTTGTTATTACAACTTGTTTAGGTTTGACTGAGCTGGAAATTCGTTAAAAGTTTTGGATTTAAAGTGTTTTGCAAACTTCAAATTTTCGAGCAGCAAATTTCTTCTTCAGACATCTAAGTTTAAAGCTTCAGACGTCTGCGCCTTCTCTATATATAATTCTTATTGGTTGTCAGATGTCAGAGCCTGAATCTTCATTTGTTTGTCTTTTTCTGGGGTCCCACTTTGTCTTTGGGCAGATGTCTGTATATTGTTCTTCAGACGTCTGCGACTCTTCTTCTTTCGTCAAAATTGTTTTCCAGACGTCTGAGCCTTGAACTTCAGACGTCTGCCTCTTCTCTGTCTCAATGAGACGTCTTCTTCAAACGTCTAATGCTATTTTTATGGCCCGATTAACTTGAGTTTGCGCCATGTTTAGTTTCTTGAGTTTTATCGATATTGATTGAGTTTTCCTTGTATGTTTGTGATTATTATTGGCTATAGGATCGGGTGTGGGAGATCCTGAGGCGTTGAGGGGAGGCACAGAAGGCGTGAGATTAGACTAGCTAGTGCTAAAGTCGTGAGTAGATATTTGTATCTACGAGTGGGAAATCAGTTGGATGGCATATAGCACCCCCATGAAAACATATTTAAATTAATATTTTATGTAATTGATACGCTTACGATTCATGCCACTTTGGTAGATATAGTGCCCTCAAGGTAATTACTATAATTGAAGGAGGACCTATACGATAGAACAGTCTTGCTCGAGATGATAGTATGCTATCTGGTTTGTTTTTATCTTTCATGTGTATACGTTTTACTCGTTATCACATATTGCCAATACATGATGATAAAGCCCATATGATCTTTTCCTTACTACCAGAATTATGATAGAGATCATACTAGTGGGGTCTGGGTAGTCTATAAGCACATCCTTAAATGTCCCTAGTTGTAGGAGTATCGAGACTGTGCATCGGTACTCCACTTTATAATAATGTATACGTTTCTTGACCCCGTATGGGGCAATTGATGATCCCATAGTCGTTGGTGTTTGACACCGAAGATTGTATACATGTGCTCATTGGAGTATGAGTTACAATGGACGGATTCACCGAGAACTCCTAGATGGTATTATACCTATTGTCAGATAGCAGTTCTCTGATGACACGAGTATATGGTAGTCCCTAGACCTGAGATCTCCATAGTGTTTTGTGTGTGTTCCTACCGTACTTTGATTACTACCTTACCATGACTTTAAAGACTCGTACAAACAGGTTTTAGTTGGGTACAGTCCCGAAGAACATGGAGGCAGTGAGCGGTCGAGAGGGATTTGTCTCTCCCGGTATAGGGAGTTGATGTCGCGCTGTGCAGGTCACGACTATAACCAGAAGTCCGTGGCTGATTGATCTTAAAATCCGTGTCGTGTTTTGAAAAGTGTAAAAGATCACAACCAAAGAAATTTATACCGCAATCAATTAACGGTGTCGATATAGCGCGTTAATGAATATGGATCGTCCACTGAGAAAGTGTGATTTGTTCGTTATCGTTTTAGTTGAGTTGAAAATTAGAAGATAAAAGAATGTGATTTAATATGTGTGAAATTTAATTCCAAGAATCACGAGTTAGGTCTAAATTCAAGAAATGGTAGAAATCCAGAAAATGTCTAAATTGTTTGAGTTATCAAGATATGAAGTATAGCTTGTAGTATCCGATTGATTTAATAGCTAGTGATGAATCTAATGATTCCTAATTTTATCTATTAAATATTTGTAGCTAGATTGATGATGATGATTGAAGATTAGGGATCAATTGAAGAAACTAGGGTTTGTCCTTCACTATCCATTATCTTTTCAATCATAATCATTCGGATCTAGCCTCTAGCATAGAAAATCACCGATAATTTGATCCCTAATTTGCAATGAAATAATCAAGAAGTCATTTCACTCCAAATTAGGTCATCAAAAATTTATTTTGCTAAAGTTCACAAATCTCATAAGACTTAAGACTAGTATTAAGATTTGATCATCATTAGATCTATCAATTCTCTCGAATACTCCACAAGCGGAGAATTTACTCACGCATTATCATAAAATAATCAAGAACGAAGAACATCATAATGCGATAATTAATAGAAAGCAAGAATAAAGATCTTCAACTTTTATTATTCGATGTTTCGTTACAATACACTCAAAGACTACAAGAATTGAAGAGGAACTAAATCATCGAACTAGTTTCGCATCGTCTTCTTGAGTCGCGGATCATCTTGGATCTCTTGCCTGGATGAAGATCGGTGTTGCTTCAAAAGGCTTGTTGGATGCTTGCTCGATTTGGTACTCGATGAATCTTAATTTGGATCAAATTGTGTCACTCAATTTGTTTTGGAATTGATTTGGATCTCACTAGAATTTTACCCTAATCGATGAACAACCCCAAACCCTAGGTTTAGATCTCTGTTTTATAACCATCTCATTTGAATCTTCCCTCCAAAGCTAGGTTGTTAGGGAGAGTCTTCTAGAAGAAGTTTGTTGGAGGGAATATTCTAGAATAAGGTATATTCTAGGATAAGGTTGTTAGGCCGAGCCTTCTGGATAAAGCCACGTGATCTTTGGAAATCATCTGGAAGCTTGGTCGTTACAAGAAGCTACGTGGAGGAATTTGAGATGCTGACGTGTCCAACGAGCCGCGGAACCGCGGCAACTCGGCCGAATCGGCCGCTGATCCGCGGCCATGTTGGTGAATCACTGCACTAAATTTCTGGGCTGTTATGTGTTGGATTTTTGTCACTTTATGGGATGCTTGGAATCTTTTTATTCTTTCAGAATCATTGCCAGATTACAAGTCTTGGACTTGATGTATTTTTATCAGCACTTTTATGATTCCGGCTCTTTTACCTGGAGAATTTCCTGCACACAATCTCGAGACAAGGGTTGATATATAGAAATCACGCGAGTAGTAATAAACACTTAATTTCCCTTTAGAATGTCGATTATAACTATAACACAGGTTATTTGGTATTTTGCAGATAAATTGCTAATATGTGATATATTTATACCAAACACCTTTAGATGATTGCAAAGATAGGGATATTGATGCGTTAAAAATGCACTATTTTTGACTGATCAAATTCCCCCAAACTTAATTTTGTTCGTCTCGACCAAACTTGTTTTATTTTTATTTAAAAGAAGGAGAAAATATAAGAAAGAGAAAAACTAACTAGCACACTTTCGTAGGCAACACGATTGCACTGAGCACGTGCAACAAGCCTTTAAACCTCTAGGTGTCCCTAGCAGGAGGAGTGGTGTCTCCTGAGGGTTTTCAGCGGATTGAACCCACAAAATCCCATAATAAAAGGAAGACCGTAAAAGTTACATTTAAAGATAAGAATTGTAAACGAAAGACTTTGAAAATTCGAGTTTCCAACTAATACTAGCTTTTCGGTTGTCATGAGCCCTATCTTAATAGTCATGAAAAGATATTAGAAATCATATCATCCCTCAATAAAACATCGTCTTTATTCTTCATTCCTACCTTTCTTCCAAACACTGATCATATACCCCTACGTGTGTGTAAAAGACATCTTTACACTCGGAGAATTCAATTCAAGCTATCATACTCTTGTCCATTTGCCTCGGTACTTTTTAATCGATATTTAGATGGAATTTTCTCACACATTTTTCATGCGACCGTTAATACTTCTTGAGGTACTAACCGACTGATTACTAATGTGCTTGTTGATTAGGTGTATTAGTATTTTTCTCGTCTTGCACCACCTAAGGCTTAGCAGTGACTCCCAAACCAGTTAGTCTAAGGCACTAGGTGATGAAGCACCCTCGCTATATTTCTTTATTGCTGCCTTGGTGATAACAAAACCAGTGTTCATTTTTTCTTTTCACCATTTTATCTTTTATTTTCTATTTATTATTTCCTTCATATTTTGGATTTAAGACAAGAGCATTTCAAGGTATCCTCTACTATCCCGAGTTTCAAGACGTGTGTAAGTGCGTATAGTAGGGTATCAACATTCAAATGTTTGGCTTCCAGAATAGGAACTATTTTTCAGACTTATTTTTATCCTCAGTTTAGTGACTACTTTCATCTTACTAACCCTTGGGACAACGGCTCATAACTTCTTATTAGTAGTTTCGTTTAAGAAAACTTCTAATTTTCTCGGTTTTCTTAAATTATTCTAATCTTTTGGATGTAATTTTTCACTATCTAATCTTTTATTATCTTATTTTTGTACAATTTTTTTTTAATTTTTTAATTTTTTATTTTTATTTCTATTTTTATTTTTATTTCTATTTTTATTATATGTTTTGTGCTTATGCAAAGTATGATGCAAATGATGCGCAAATAAGCACAAACCTCCCCCAAACTTGTTTTCTACTGTGTCCTCACTGTTGTCTTCTGCTAGATCACAAAAACCTGTAAGCTTGGGAGGAAAATTTATTAGCGGGGACAAGAATAAGTGAACGTGAAAATCTCCCCCAAACTTATTTTTGGCTCACAATTTTGAGGACAACATTTATTTTCAAGAGCCAAAAATATATACCCCCAAACTTGAGTTAAACAATGTTAATCTTTTAACTCAAAAGAGGGGGTCCAAGTTATTGGTCAATGACAAGATTTGCAAAGACCGAAAGTTAACACCAACCATTCGAAGAATTTATCCGTGAAAAGCACTGGTTGGTGGAAGAACATGTTGTAAAGAGACAGAAAGAAGTTGGGGAGAGTTAAGTGGTGTGAAAGAATGGATTTGTGTCTCAATTTGGAGAGACGACACACTGATAGTGATGATGGATTACTCGCATACACATGATTGTCCAGAAGAAGGGGTGGAGGTTCAATTTCTTTTTCTTGTAGTTGATTCATCTCAACACCCGTGTTTGCTAAAAATGCGAGTTCATCAGCGAAAATGTCCTGAAAGCTTTCATCGATACCCCGAATAATAATGTCATTAAAAAGTGCGGGGTGATCATCAGACTCCAAAAACAGTTCATAATCAGTGCTAGATGTTGACCCGGACAACTCAGTGGAAGAGTCCGTATGTGTATGATACATAGTTGGGTCAAACAAAAACATATGAAAAAAGTCTAGATCATTATCATGAGGCTGATCAAATTCGCTGCTGTCGACATCCATTAATTCGACAGAACAGACCTGAGCAGAAAGTTCGGAGGGTACACTTCCCAACTTGTAAATGTTAAGATCAATTTACATCTTCCCGAAGGATAGGGTCATAGAGCCATTACGACAGTTGATTATAGCATTGGAAGTGGCCAAAAAGGGTCTACCGAGAATCACCGGAATTTGATTCCGTGGGTTCACTACAGGCTGTGTATCGAGTACAATAAAATCCACAGGGAATACAAATTCCCCGATTTTTATCAACACATCCTCTAATTCACCCCTAGGATTGGTGATTGATCGGTCGGCCATCTGGAGAGTGCAGTGAGCTGGTTTCAACTCTCCGATCCCTAGCTGCTCATAAACCGAGTAAGGAAGCAGGTTAACACTTGCGCCAAGGTCAAGTAGAGCACGGTTAATATGTTTATCCCCAATAGAAATAGAAATAGTAGGATAGCCAGGATCCATACGTTTCCTAGGTAATTGTTGGGGAAAAGCTGTGTCTACAGACTTTGACATGAATACCTTATTTGGCAGTTGAGTCTTCCTCTTCCTAGTGCACAAGTCTTTGAGAATTTTTACATAAGCGGGGACTTGTTGTATAGCATCTAGGAGAGGGATATTGATGTTGACCTGCTTAAATATTTCAGTGATCTTCTCCATTTGTGGACATGGTCTGTTTCTCCTTAACCGATTCGGATAAGGAGCTTTAGCTATAAGCGCTGGATCCAACATTGGAGAAGATCGTATGGGTAGGAAAGATCCAAGAATAGGAGTGGGGATCGTCTTTGGGGGACTAGAAGAGGTATGCTGAGGTGTCGAGCCTTGAGGAAAACGGAGAATAGGCTCGGAAGAAAATGGTAGGGTAGACGAACTGGGGTCAGAAGTAGAAGTAGAAGTGGAAGGAAAAGTCTCAGCCGGGGTATCATCGATTGATTCTTCATTATTATCAATCTCTTCACCAACATGATGTGAATAGCCAGGATTGGATAAAGGTTGAGCTGGAAGTTTCCTGTCACGACCCGAAAGAGCACGTGACTGGCCCTTGAACCCTATGAAGCCTATAGGACTCCATCTGATCCAAGTAAGCCAAAAGCCCAGAAATCTAAAACCATTTAAAAAGTAAATAAGGAAAACTAGTTTTTAGAAGTAAAGAAATCGTGTTTAAAAAATTCAAGTTTTTAAATAACTAAGCCGAATATGTATTTTAAAAATGTGTAACTTTTCCTGAAAATTTCGGCAGAGTTTCCTTTGTAAAAACTGGCCCCGAACGGGGTACAACAAGAATAATATATATGAAATGATAAAAGGCATCCCCAAGCGGGAGCTAGCTCTTCGTCAATCGACGGTCACAACCACGCAAGCAATAATAATATACAACGCCAAAGGGCGAGGATCAAACTCAAAAGAAACTCAAAACAGCCAGAAAACCGTAATACTACAAGCGCGACTCTAAGGTCGAAATAATACTACAATGTTTTCTAAGTCTGAAACAATATACAAGTTTTGGTTGATGGAAATTCTAGATACAATAAATGATACATGAACAATGGCGGATCTGATACAAAAGAACCCACCTATCAAAGCAAGTCACCCATAAGGAAGCGGTGTGCCAGAAATGCCGCTATGGAATCTGTACGGCAAAAACCTGCAAGGACTGGGGCACAACGGGGGTGAGTTGCCAACTCGTGAATAGAAAATATCTACAAGCAGAGATCGAATGCATGACCCATCCTAGGTCAACACGATCAGATATAAATAAACCTCAATATGAATAAAGCTGAAGCATGCTAAACTGGCAATGTAATCTCTACATGAGTGTAATAACAAGTGCTTGTGCCAGTGCCTCAGGTAATAGCATGTCAAGAATATGAGGTATGCTCAATGTAAACAAATCTGCACACACGTGGATCCCGTCCACTCGTCACCCAATGACAATAACCATCATGCAAGTAAATATCATGAAACCTGTGCATGGAAATATGAGGATATAACCCACCCGTGTCCCTCGCGACACGTCAAAATCATGGAACCGGAGTGCCCAGCATCGGCACTCGAAAACATCATGAAAACTGTGCCCAGCATCGGCACGTAAATCCTCTTATATCGGGCTCCGTCAGTCCGGATCGGCCCGCGGGCTCTGTCTGCGGTATCGGCCCTCGGCCCCGGCAGGACGCTCAAATCTATCCATCGACTCTGGTCAGTATCCTCCGGATAACCGCCAGGTCCAAACAATCACCGGTAGGTACTCGCCCGCCTCCAGGCTCAATAGGCAAAGCTCATCGATCATCTTGCCGAGGGGAACCATACCGGGTCCACCATGTACCCGCAATCGGCTCGTCCACTCCTCGATTCGGGTTACACATGTCGCTCTCAGCACCGAGAAAACACATGGTGGACGCACTGAAATATCATATCAAGGGTAACCGGGTTTTCAAAGCAAATACATATCCTCTTTGAAAACACCCACGGTTCCCAAAAACCAGAAATATCATGGAAACAACATATCTCAATGCGTATAATCAGAAAGCAGCATGTATGCGACATATAGCAGAAAGGTAAGCCTATCAATATGTCATGCAAGGGTCATATCCTGAATGCAACAGTACTACAGTGTAGTGACATGGCAATTATCGATGATGAAGTGTGTGAGCCGGCAACAGTGTACGTGGAACATACGCATCATCGATAATGGTGCTGGTGTCCTAGCAGCATGACTGAAATATATCAACAATATAAGCGATGCAATGCAAACAGCATGAATGTGCGGAATCAAGTAATCAACGCAACAGTAGAGAATCTACACCAATCTGTACAAGTCATGCAGGGGTGCCATTTGAAATAAGACGAATCAGGGCTTTTGGAAAAACAAGGGCTACGGTGTTTTAAGAAAAGATACATCATTTGAAAATATCTGTATGACCCTTCTGCCTATCTTTAAAATATCCCCGATTCGTTAGTTTGAAATAGGTATGACTCGGTCCAGTCTAATGTCTACTAAGTAATCTAGATAGGAGGGGTAAGAAACCACCTAATCTGTGTCAATATATATAGATATGATAGTCGGTGATCCCGCCTCAATAACATATCGTAAGATATCCTCGAGTCATGAGTGCGGATCTATCATCAATATCGGCTCGTACTGTAGATCGTCGTACGGCATCCCAATAGCTGGGTAGGGGTCAATATCACACTACCTCATCACAAATCAGGTATCACTATCATCAGATCGCATAATCTGGGGTACTACTCTAAGTCTAGTACAAATCGATACCATCTATAAAAATATGAATGCGGGTAAAGCACATATCCAAAGGCCCGCTAAAACTATCATATCGCACCTTGAAGACAAGCTATGTCACATCGCCGATCTCACGGCCTCACATCAAGTATCATCTCAAACCACGTATCATCCTCAAATCCCGTATATAAACACATAGTCCCATACCCATGTGTAGATATACGCACCATCATATGCACTCTAATAAATGAAAGAATGAATGCAAGTATGGGTGTAAATGTAGGTGTGAGTGCAACCACTACTCTAGGGTTCGCACTATACTAAACCAATATATTGTTATCATCAAAATATCATTATTACCATCAATAACCCTAAAAAACACCTAATAAATATTCGTGTGTATACGTATTCGTATACATCACCACGGACTGCGGGGGTGCTATACGCCATCCACCCGACTTCTCCCCGTAGATATAAATCTACTCACCTTGCTTCTCGTGTGCCAAAGCCGATGTCGCTATCTTCACCTCCTTTGCCTCAACATCACGCGGGGTACCTACAAGTATATCACAATGCTAAAGCACATGAAAATCACATCGGAAACCAAAATAGCACACGCTACCCGCATAGGTAAAAACCTATCGACTCGCATGTAAACACAATCAAAATCCACTTGTCGTTGACGTCCAAACGCCACCCGACAGGAATGAATCACAAAACACTAAAATCCATGCTAAATCAAGTCGTAAATCATACACCAACATAGGAAAATCAACCCAGATTTCACCCTAGATGGAATCAGTCAAAACTAGAAGTACCCAGGGTCAATACTAGAGGAAATGGGGGCATGCACAGAAAACGAGGCAATTCCACCCTGCTCTGGCCGCAAATTGCGGCCAGAATGGGAGAATTGGCGGCCTGGTAAGGGAGGTTGGAGCTAGGGTTTGGGGTGGTAGTTCACTGGTGCTTGCACATCTCACTGTTAACTCAGTTTCATTTTTGGGGTCTCGGGGTGATAGCAGATTACACAAAACAGTGACAGATTTCCAGTTTTCCCCGATATCGATTCCGTAATTCCGTATTTTGTTTTCAAGTTCAGGTTGGGTTCAAATTAGCATCACACAAGGAATTCTAAGGTCACCACAATCCTCAATTTCATCTTAAGTTTCAGTTTTACCCTAAACCCTAACTTGAATTCTCCAATATCCACAAACATCACAATATCGATATGAAACTAGTATAGATACACAAGGAATTGAAATACTACTCTATAGGTGCAGAAATTACCTACTTTGGCAACTCAAGAAAATTCTTGAGTTGCTCAAAGTCCACCAAATCCAATCTTGCTAGGTTCAAAGTGTAGGTAGTGAGCTCGGGAACATTTTTTGTGAAGTGGGAATGGGGTTTTGGCTTGGTTTTAATTGTGGATCTAGGATTTTATGAAGAGGGAGAGAGAGGGAAAGAGAGAGCAGCAACAAGAGGAAAGAGAGGAGAGAGAATGAGAAAGGGAAAATGATGAAGGATGGCTCAAAAAGGTGGGGTTGACTTGGTCTCTCTCTCTCTCACTCATTACCTACCCTTTTTCCTTTTCTTTTCTTTTCTTTTCTAACACTTCTCACTTGAATAGTGAACCCAAAAGAAAACCATGGCAAAAGAAATGTAACACAAGTGTAACAAGTGTGGAAAATGATATGTGCACATTTTTGCTCAAAAGTGCTAAAAATCCAATTAGCGATTTTTAATCGCGATTAACACTAAATTAGCATATAACTAATCTTAAAAACTTTAAAATGGCATAATTCCTTAAAATACCTTATTTTAGAATTTTCCATAAATTTTCCCCATTTATTTGTATTTAATTATCCCAGAATATTAAAATATTCATTAAAATAATATTAAATTATAAAATTTCCCAAAAATCATATTTTATTATTTTGAAGACGTTACAATCTACCCCCTTAAAGAAATTCGGTCCCCGAATTTAAGTTTAAAGCCCCCAAATACTAAAATATTGCAATACAATTTCTAAGTTATCGGGGCTCCAAAATCATCAACACATAAAACGTCACAGCGCAATGCCTGCGCATGAGTACTGAGCAGATAACTCAAAATCGAAACTCCGTCAAGTATCTCGCAATCATCGGAGTCAAGGTAAAGACACAAATGTCAAATCCAATACAAAACCAATATGATATGGATCAGACTATACATGTAGACATCCAATCTATACATGTAAATAGCTGATGCAAATGTATGCCAAATCTTTTTAAGTCGCTGTGCGATGCGCGTAACACTGCACAGTGGCAGATGTTTCTCATAAGAAAATAACTATATATGTGTATATATATCCTTTGTTTAATAGGTACGTTCCGCCGTTTTGAAAACAGTTTAGAAGGGTTTCCTTGTTTTTAAAACGTTTCGTGTCATATCGGACACGTAGGTATATACTGAGACTATAGCTCGCTTTTCGGAAATCCCTTCGATAACTACCGATGCATGCAAAATATATCCAAGTACTGCCCACTGACTAGTCCTGCTCAGTATGAAAGCAAATATCCAACATCATAAAAATGTACTGCTCCAAAAGGAATAAATACCAACAATGCACATAACACCACCCTGTGCGTCTGGTGCGCACGGAAATCAAAATCCATATATGTGCCATACAGGTGCACAAAACAACATCTAGGTGCAACGGGTGTGCACGAAGCATCTGTCATAGGCAACGTGTGTGCCTGACAGCCAAAAATCCAGTGCATCTGACATGCACGAAGAATCTCGATTTAGTGCATCGGGTGTGCACCAAAACCGTATCTCAACATATGCGCCCAACATGCGCGAAAATCCAAATCGGTGCATCCATCATGCATGAATGAAAATCTAAACCCTGCGCACTCAACATGCACGGAATCACAAAATCCAATAGCAACGCCGAATATGCGTAAGTCCAGTCAAAAGCACGGAGTGCAAGTGTAACGTCTTCAAAATAATAAAATATGATTTTTGGGAAATTTTATAATTTAATATTATTTTAATGAATATTTTAATATTCTGGTATAATTAAATACAGATAAATGTGGAAAAATTATGGAAAATTCTAAAATAAGGTATTTTAAGGAATTGCCTCGTTTTCTGTGCATGCCCCCATTTCCTCTAGTTTTGACCCTGAGTATGTCTAGTTTTGACTGATTCCATCTAGGGTGAAATCTGGGTTGATTTTCCTATGTTGGTATATAATTTGGGACTTGTTTTAGCATGGATTTTGGTATTTGGTGATTCATCCCTGTCGGGTGGCGTTTGGACGTCAACGACAAGTGGATTTTGATTGTGTTTACATGCGAGTCGATAGGTTTTTACCTATGCGGGTAGCGTGTGCTATTTTGGTTTCCGATGTGATTTTCATGTGCTTTAGCATTGTGATATACTTGTAGGTACCCCGCGTGATGTTGAGGCAAAGGAGGTGAAGATAGCGACATCGGCTTTGGCACACGAGAAGCAATGTGAGTAGATTTATATCTACGGGGAGAAGTCGGGTGGATGGCGTATAGCACCCCCGCAGTCCGTGGTGATGTATACGAATACGTATACACACGAATATTTATTATGTGTTGTTTAGGGTTATTGATGGTAATAATGATATTTTGATGATAAGAATATATTGGTTTAGTATAGTGCGAACCCTAGAGTAGTGGTTGCACTCACACATACATTTACACACATACTTGCATTCATTCTTTCATTTATTAGAGTGCATATGATGGTGCGTATATCTACACATGGGTATGGGACTATGTGTTTATATACGGGATTTGAGGATGATACGTGGTTTGAGATGATACTTGATGTGAGGCCGTGAGATCGGCGATGTGACATAGCTTGTCTTCGAGGTGCGATATGATAGTTTTAGCGGGCCTTTGGACATGTGCTTTACCCGCATTCATATTTTTATAGATGGTATCGATTTGTACTAGACTTAGAGTAGTACTCCAGATTATGCGATCTGATGATAGTGATACCTGATATGTGATGAGGTATTGTGATATTGACCCCTACCCAGCTATTGGGATGCCGTACGACGATCTACCGTACGAGCCGATATTGATGATAGATCCGCACTCATGACTCGAGGATATCTTACGATATGTTATTGAGGCGGGATCACCGACTATCATATCTATATATATTGACTCAGATTAGGTGGTTTCTTACCCCTCCTGTCTAGATTACTTAGTAGACATTAGACTGGACCGAGTCATACCTATTTCAAACTAACGAATCGGGGATATTTTAAAGATAGGCAGAAGGGTCATACGGATATTTTCAAATGATGTATCTTTTCTTAAAACACCGTAGCCCTTGTTTTTCCAAAAGCCCTGATTCGTCTTATTTCAAATGGCACCCCTGCATGACTTGTACAGATTGGTGTAGATTCTTTACTTTTGCGTTGATTATTCGATTCCGCATATTCATGCTATTTGCATTGCATCGCTTGTACTGTGGTTATATTTCAGTCATGCTGCTAGGACACCAGCACCATTATCGATGATGCATATGTTCCACGTACACTTGTTGCCGGCTCACACACTCATCATCGATAATTGCCATGTCAGTACACTGTAGTACTATTGCATTCAGTATATGATCCTTGCATGACATGATGATATGCATACCTTCCTTTACATGTCGCATACTTCATGCTTTTGATTATACACATTGAGATATGTTGTTTCTATGATATTTCTGGATTTGGGAACCGAGAGTGTTTCAAAAGAGAATATGTCATTGCTTTAAAAACCCGGTTACCCTTGATATGATATTTCAGTGCGTCCACCATGTGTTTTCTCGGTGCTGAGAGCGACATGTGAAACCCGAATCGAGGAGTGGATGAGCCGATTGCGGGTACATGGTGGACCCGGTATGGTTCCCCTCGGCAAGATGATCGATGAGCTTTGCCGATTGAGCCTGGAGGCGGGCGAGTACCTACCGGTGATTGGTTGGACCTGGCGGTTATCCGGAGGATACTGACCAGAGTCGATGGATAGATTTGGGCGTCCTGCCGGGGCCGAGGGCCGATACCGCAGACAGAGCCCGCGGGCCGATCCGGACTAACGGAGCCCGATATATGAGGATTTATGTACCGATACTGGGCACAGTTTTCATGATGTTTTCGAGTGCCGATGCTGGGCACTCTGGTTCCATGATTTTGACGTGTCGCGAAGGACACGGGTGGGTTATATCCTCATATTTCCATGCACAGGTTTCATGATATTTACTTGCATGATGGTTATTGTCATTGGGTGACTTGCTTGGATAGGTGGGTTCTTTTGTATCAGAACCGCCATTGTTCATGTATCATTTATTGTATCTAGAATTTCCATCAACCAAAACTTGTATATTGTTTCAGACTTAGAAAACAGTGTTGTTTTATTTCGACCTTAGAGTCGCGCTAGTAGTATTACGGTTTTCTGGCTGTTTTGAGTTTCTTTTTTTTTGGGTTTTGATCCTCGCCCTTTGGCGTTGTATATTATTATTGCTTGCGTGGTTGTGACCGTCGATGGACGAAGAGCTAGCTCCCGCTTGGGGATGCCTTTTATCATTTCATATATATTATTCTTGTTGTACCCCGTTCGGGGCCAGTTTTTACAAAGGAAACTCTGCCGAAATTTTCAGGAAAGGTTACACATTTTAAAAAAAATGCATATTCGGCTTAGTTATTTAAAAACTTTGATTTCCAAACATGATTTCCTTACTTTTCAAAAACAGTTTTCCTTATTTACTCTTTAAATGGTTTTAGATTGCTGGGCTTTTGGCTTACTTGGATCAGATGGGGTCCTATAGACTTCATATGGTTCAAGGGCCAGTCACATGCTCTTTCGGGTCGTGACAGCAAGAATCCACATCAATATCACAATCAAAATCGACATACCAAAAGGCATCAAATCGTAGTCAGGTGCAACCGAAATGCACAAAATATAAATCCGGTGCAACAAAGGCACGAAATATAAATCTGATGCGATAAACGCAAGAAACATAAAACTGGTGCGACAAACGCACGAAGTATAGAACTGGTGCATCCCATGCACAAATACCAAGCAATAACTCAAATACGTAAGCAGCAACACCAAGTGTATCCAGATATGAAGAAAATCATAAACGTGTGCAGCTGCGTGCACAAAACACATATCGATGCACTACAAGCACATATAAGCTATACCGAGTGCAAAATCAAAACACTAAAAGTACATGAAACTCTGCTGGAAGCGTAAATCAAATCACCGGCATAAAATAGGCATGAAATCGCAATCAACACCTCAAGAGTAATAACTATGTACAAGGTATAAATACCCAGTAGGTGCAACCATGGTGCACAAAATCAAATATCATGAAACTCGGTCATCGAGACTAAATCATGCGAATAGATCGCCCAAAATACCGAAATCTAAAGCAACGGATACGTGATAATCAAATCACAAAATCACAAATCATAATTGCCGTCGTCGGTATATCCTCCTTCAGGGTCGAGAAGGTACCGGAACATCCGATGCAAGCGGCGCAAGATATCTACTTGCCTCTAGCTCGCGGCTGGCGTCCTCTGCCTCTGGTTCCTGATCTTTCCTGTAGATTACCAACTCGCAATCCATCGGCTCATCGGCCCGGTCAGGTGTGCTGACAGGAACGATTCCGTTCTTGCACTTCCCTGGTCATCTCTCGGTCAATCCTCACGACCGCTCGTAAAGCAGCACATCTCTGGCGCCGACCTCGGGTCCTCTGAATGCACATCACACATCCGATCCTCGGTGCAACTCTTATTGCAGCAGTGTACTGGAAGGAATCCTACTCAAGGTCTCTTCTGATCTTGCCTAAGCCAAACTGTAAGGAGGCTGGTACTCTGGCGTAATCTTTTCTCGCTCTCTGGACCTCTGCGTCCTTAGTACAACATCTCCTCGGAAGCTGGTCGCATCTCTGCGCCTCTGTATGCATGTCCGGCCTTTAATCTTAACGGGGTGTAGTAACAGCTCGTCTGCCTCTCGCACGAACTTCTTGTCCCGCTTGTCTGTATCATCGACCATTCGACGTCGCGTCTAATCTGCGCACTGCAATATCCTCGGTTACGGTCCATCTGAAGTCTCTAACACGGACTCGAAATCACGAACTCGGTATCTTCATCACTCAGTAGAAGATATCTAGCCGAACACGTCCTCAGCGTGCATGACACATCTCTGATGTCAGCGGAGTGGAACGTCATCTCGTCGAAATCTCGTGCGAACTCTTTACTCCACCTTGCTCCAATATCGACTGATTCGGACTCATCTCATCGTGGCTACACGGACTGCGCTCCGACGGCTATGCTCGTATCTGGAGTCTTCCAAGCAGTGTCCCATCACAATATCCGAAAGATGTCGAACCATCCGATCGACTCGTCAGAACCTCATAATCCCCCAAGAGATCAACATCTCGGGTACAGTTTAATAGTATCGAGTACATGCCACAGCGTCGGTTGTCCAGCCGTAGAAGGGCAAACCCAAGCCTCACTAATGGCGCCGAGGAACTGCCGCAAACCCTAGGGTTCAAAGGCTTTCACACGATCATTAAATCGAGTTAGGGTTTCATTCTTCTAGAGGGTCCATAGAATCACCTGCATGTCTTTCCGTATACTTTATACTTGGAAAATGGGTTCCTGACATTCGATCGTCTCAATCGACTCTCAACGAATCTGCGTGAAGTCGTCTCTAGCTGGAATCAATCTATCTGATGACCTCGCATCGGGGTAAGCAAACGAACCACATGTCCTAGTCATTAATCCTCGGTGACTAGCGACTCACCATCATGAATAAGCGACATATCAACGGTCATCACATCCTGGCTGGCCTCTATCAGTGGCTCAATTCTCTGGTACCGTCCGGTACATCCTAGAAATCTCACAACAGCGATCTGTCAAACGCCCATAGTGCGGAAACACAAAATACGAAGCCTCAATGCAACCGTATGTCTCTGGAATCACGCCCCGGTCAGTCCTCGTCCGCGACGAGCTCATGCTGACAACTCGAGCCGTAGCTCACTCTGCCCGTGCAATCGCGGTAGCAAAACCATAACCAGTATCGATGAAGATAGATCATAGGAAGAAATATGACACAATGTAAGGAAATGTATAACCTAAGGTTTCTTAAGCGGAATGGCGTGTCGTAAGTATGCCGCGGAACATACCCACGGTACGTCACTCTACTTTAGTCACCTATTCCATCAACCAAGGGTCATCCTACACGACGAAAGTTCGGGTTTAATACCCCCTCGACTAAGTCTAAGTTCCGTAAGGTCAAGCCTAAGTTCCGTATATAGATAACGCCCTAGGCTCCACATAGTCAAACTTAGACTCGAACCAAGGTCAACCTAGCGCTCTGATACCAACTTTGTCACGACCCGAAAGAGCACCTGACTGGCCCTTGAACCCTATGAAGCCTATAGGACTCCATCTGATCCAAGTAAGCCAAAAGCCCAGAAATCTAAAACCATTTAAAAAGTAAATAAGGAAAACTGGTTTTTAGAAGTAAAGAAATCGTGTTTCAAAAATCCAAGTTTTTAAATAACTAAGCCGAATATGTATTTTAAAAATGTGTAACTTTTCCTGAAAATTTCGGCAGAGTTTCCTTTGTAAAAACTGGCCCCGAACGGGGTACAACAAGAATAATATATATGAAATGATAAAAGGCATCCCCAAGCGGAAGCTAGCTCTTCGTCAATCGACGGTCACAACCACGCAAGCAATAATAATATACAACGCTAAAGGGCGAGGATCAAACTCAAAAGAAACTCAAAACAGCCAGAAAACCGTAATACTACAAGCGTGACTCTAAGGTCGAAATAATACAACACTGTTTTCTAAGTCTGAAACAATATACAAGTTTTGGTTGATGGAAATTCTAGAGACAATAAATGATACATGAACAATGGCGGATCTGATACAAAAGAACCCACCTATCCAAGCAAGTCACCCATAAGGAAGCGGTGTGCCAGAAATGCCGCTATGGAATCTGTACGGCAAAAACCTGCAAGGACTGGGGCACAATGGGGGTGAGTTGCCAACTCGTGAATAGAAAATATCTACAAGCAGAGACCGAATGCATGACCCATCCTAGGTCAATACGATCAGATATAAATAAACCTCAATATGAATAAAGCTGAAGCATGCTAAACTGGTAATGTAATCTCTACATGAGTGTAATGACAAGTGCTTGTGCCAGTGCCTCAGGTAATAGCATGTCAAGAATATGAGTTATGCTCAATGTAAAAAAATCTGCACGCACGTGGATCCCGTCCACTCGTCACCCAATGACAATAACCATCATGCAAGTAAATATCATGAAACCTGTGCATGGAAATATGAGGATATAACCCACCCGTGTCCCTCGCGACACGTCAAAATCATGGAACCGGAATGCCCAGCATCGGCACTCGAAAACATCATGAAAACTGTGCCCAGCATCGGCACGTAAATCCTCATATATCGGGCTCCGTCAGTCCGGATCGGCCCGCGGGCTCTGTCTGCGGTATCGGCCCTCGGCCCCGGCAGGAAGCCCAAATCTATCCATCGACTCTGGTCAGTATCCTCCGGATAACCGCCAGGTCCAACCAATCACCGGTAGGTACTCGTCCGCCTCCAGGCTCAATCGGCAAAGCTCATCGATCATCTTGCCGAGGGGAACCATACCGGGTCCACCATGTACCCGCAATCGGCTCGTCCACTCCTCGATTCGGGTTACACATGTCGCTCTCAGCACCGAGAAAACACATGGTGGACGCACTGAAATATCATATCAAGGTTAACCGGGTTTTCAAAACAAATACATATCTTCTTTGAAAACACCCACGGTTCCCAAAAACCAGAAATATCATGGAAACAGCATATCTCAATGCGTATAATCAGAAAGCAGCATGTATGCGACATATAGCAGAAAGGTAAGCATATCAATATGTCATGCAAGGGTCATATCCTGAATGCAACAGTACTACAGTGTAGTGACATGGCAATTATCGATGATGAAGTGTGTGAGCCGGCAACAGTGTACGTGGAACATACGCATCATCGATAATGGTGCTGGTGTCCTAGCAGCATGACTGAAATATATCAACAATATAAGAGATGCAATGCAAACAGCATGAATGTGCGGAATCAAGTAATCAACGCAACAGTAGAGAATCTACACCAATCTGTACAAGTCATGCAGGGGTGCCATTTGAAATAAGACGAATCAGGGCTTTTGGAAAAACAAGGGCTACGGTGTTTTAAGAAAAGATACATCATTTGAAAATATCCGTATGACCCTTCTGCCTATCTTTAAAATATCCCCGATTCGTTAGTTTGAAATAGGTATGACTCTGTCCAGTCTAATGTCTACTAAGTAATCTAGATAGGAAGGGTAAGAAACCACCTAATCTGAGTCAATATATATAGATATGATAGTCGGTGATCCCGCCTTAATAACATATCGTAAGATATCTTCGAGTCATGAGTGCGGATCTATCATCAATATCGGCTCGTACGGTAGATCGTCGTACGGCATACCAATAGCTGGGTAGGGGTCAATATCACACTACCTCATCACATATCAGGTATCACTATCATCAGATCGCATAATCTGGGGTTCTACTCTAAGTCTAGTACAAATCGATACCATCTATAAAAATATGAATGCGGGTAAAGCACATGTCCAAAGGCCCACTAAAACTATCATATCGCACCTCGAAGACAAGCTATGTCACATCGCCGATCTCACGACCTCACATCAAGTATCATCTCAAGCCACGTATCATCCTCAAATCCCGTATATAAACACATATTCTCATACCCATGTGTAGATATACGCACCATCATATGCACTCTAATAAATGAAAGAATGAATGCAAGTATGTGTGTAAATGTATATGTGAGTGCAACCACTACTCTAGGGTTCGCACTATACTAAACCAATATATTGTTATCATCAAAATATCATTATTACCATCAATAACCCTAAACAACACCTAATAAATATTCGTGTGTATACGTATTCGTATACATCACCACGGACTGCGGGGGTGCTATACGCCATCCACCCGACTTCTCCCCGTAGATATAAATCTACTCACCTTGCTTCTCGTGTGCCAAAGCCGATGTCGCTATCTTCACCTCCTTTGCCTCAACATCACGCGGGGTACCTACAAGTATATCACAATGCTAAAGCATATGAAAATCACATCGGAAACCAAAATAGCACACGCTACCCGCATAGGTAAAAACCTATCGACTCGCATGTAAACACAATCAAAATCCACTTGTCGTTGATGTCCAAACGCCACCCGACAGGAATGAATCACAAAACACTAAAATCCATGCTAAATCAAGTCGTAAATCATACACCAACATAGGAAAATCAACCCAGATTTCACCCTAGATGGAATCAGTCAAAACTAGAAGTACCCAGGGTCAATACTAGAGGAAATGGGGGCATGCACAGAAAACGAGGCAATTCCACCCTGCTCTGGCCGCAAATTGCGGCCAGAATGAGAGAATTGGTGGCCTGGTAAGGGAGGTTGGAGCTAGGGTTTGGGGTGGTGGTTCACTGGTGCCTGCACATCTCACTGTTAACTCAGTTTCATTTTTGGGGTCTCGGGGTGATAGCAGATTACACAAAACAGTGACAGATTTCCAGTTTTCCCCGATATCGATTCCGTAATTCCGTATTTTGTTTTCAAGTTCAGGTTTGGGTTCAAATTAGCATCACACAAGGAATTCTAAGGTCACCACAATCCTCAATTTCATCTTAAGTTTCAGTTTTACCCTAAACCCTAACTTGAATTCTCCAATATCCACAAACATCACAATATCGATATGAAACTAGTATAGATACACAAGGAATTGAAATACTACTCTATAGGTGCAGAAATTACCTCCTTTGGCAACTCAAGAAAATTCTTGAGTTGCTCAAAGTCCACCAAATCCAATCTTGCTAGGTTCAAAGTGTAGCTAGTGAGCTCGGGAACATTTTTTGTGAAGTGGGAAGGGGGTTTTGGCTTGGTTTTCATTGTGGATCTAGGATTTTATGAAGAGGGAGAGAGAGGGAAAGAGAGAGCAGTAGCAAGAGGAAAGAGAGGAGAGAGAATGAGAAAGGGAAAATGATGAAGGATGGCTCAAAAAGGTGCGGTTGACTTGGTCTCTCTCTCTCTCACTCATTACATACCCTTTTTCCTTTTCTTTTCTTTTCTAACACTTCTCACTTGAATAGTGAACCCAAAAGAAAACCATGGTAAAAGAAATGTAACACAAGTGTAACAAGTGTGGAAAATGATATGTGCACACTTTTGCTCAAAAGTGCTAAAAATCCAATTAGCGATTTTTAATTGCGATTAACACTAAATTAGCATATAACTAATCTTAAAAACTTTAAAATGGCATAATTCCTTAAAATACCTTATTTTAGAATTTTCCATAATTTTTCCCCATTTATTTGTATTTAATTATCCCAGAATATTAAAATATTAATTAAAATAATATTAAATTATAAAATTTCCCAAAAATTATATTTTATTATTTTGAAGACGTTGCATTTCCCTTTCTCTTTAGCACTCAATTCGGCATTTATTCGAGCAATTTGTGCTTCCATCGATTTAATACTCTCATTTTGGGAGGCAGAGTTCCTTTTTATGTCATCGACGAAAGACTGAAAATTTGCCGTAACTTGCATGAAATTTGTCAGAAGCAAATTCATGGTTTGTTCGAGTGAAGAGGAGTTATCTGAACAGGACCCTTGCAAAGAATTGTTGTGCGGTGCAGGTGTGCTAACCAGATTTTGAAAATTTTGTGATTGGTAGGGATGCTGACTCAGTTGAAGTGGTTGCTGTTGTGGTAGAGGAGCCCTTTGGAAATTGTTTTGGTTTGGAACCGTGTTTTGAGTTTGTGATTGGTTCCAAGCAAAATTAGGGTGATTCCTCCAACCCTGATTATACGTGGAAAAATACGGGCCATTTCTAGGTCTTTGTTGGAAAGCAGCATTGGTATGCTCTTGACCTTGAAATGGAGAATTTAAAGGACATTCTTCCATAAGGTGTGATGGATCAGAACAGCATCCAGAGACAGTTTTGGAGAGTGACATTTGATTTAGGGAGGCTGCTAAAAATTTATGTTCGATAGTTTCAAGTTTCTTTTGCATTGCTGCCATTTCAGCTCTAACTCCTATGGAAACATCAGATTGGTGGATGCCACCCCTAGATGATGACCGGCTTACATTCTCCCACTGTAAAGATTTCTCAGCGAAATCTTCTTAAAATCTCCAAGCTTCACCATCATCCTTAGTCATGAAGTTGCCTTGACACATGGATTCAAGGGTCTGTTTTGTTGTAGGATTAATGCCCTCATATATGATTCTGCACAGATCCCATCTAGGAATTCCGTGATGTGGACATTGAACTAACAGATCCTTGAAGCGTTCAAAACACTTCGAGAATGGTTCATTTGGAAGCTGGGTAAATTGATTTATTTCGCTACGGACTCGAGTTGTCTTATGATTAGGGTAGAATTTCTTAAGGAATGCTGTTACGAATTCTCCCCAGTTCGAAATGGAATGTGCGGCTGTGTTATAAAGCCACTTCTCGGTTATATCGCACAAGGTAAATGGGAGAAGAAGTAATCTCATAGTATCCACAGAAAGCTGTGAAGTACCTATCATTGCGCATACATTTTCGAATTTTGTAATAAAGACATATGCGTCTTCAGACTCGAGACCGTGATATTTGGGTAAAAGATTGATGTATTGGGGTTTTATTTCAATGTTGTCCCCATTGGCTGGTGGAATGGTGAGACAGGTCGAAAGAGGACCTCGCATAGGATAACATCTCTCTTGGAGAAAGATGTGGGGCGAATTCTGCGCACCTGCGGACGGTGGCAAAGTAGTGTTAAAGAAGTTCGATGGAGAACCGTCCATCGAAGTGGGTGTGGTAGGGGGTGTAGAAAAAGTAGATGCAGAAATACCGACTTCGGAGTCGATAGGAGGAACGCGGACAAGACGGGCACTAGAATCCCGTGTCCAGACGAGCATGCACTAAATGATTTAGCACAAGTGGCAGCGTTAAATGATAATTAAGGAAAAGATAAGTTGGTGTTTGGTTTTGAAAAATATGGATTTTTGAAAAAATCACACAAACAATGCACAAGCAACCCTAGATCTAGTGGTCACCTAGGTCAAGTCTCTAGACCGCTCCTAGACTTCCAGAAGACAAGTCGCAAGATAGATCTTCTACTGCCTCTTTGCCCTTTCTGTGGCCATGTAAGTGGGAGGTTCTCCACTACGTAAGTAGTGGGCCTAATTAAGTAACCACTTGCCTTAGACACACTTGCCTTAGACACCACAAAAGAAACGCGGATAAGCAATAGATTACCCACGACCTCCTTCTGTCCTAATTGAGCGCGACGGTCTTTAGAGTCTTGTCTAGATATTTTTTAGTTAATGAGGGTGATGTGGGTGCAAGTTTGTGATTTTTGGGGCTTAGGACGGGTAATGAAATCCCGACCTAATCTGAATTTTTGGTTGTTGCCCCTTAATTTCCGTATTAAAAATGCAAACAACCAAGATCAAACACGCAACAATTTTTCTTTTTGCGGCGCTGCGAATTTTTGCAAAGAATCCTGCAGAAATTGGTTAATGGACAGAGCAGGGAGGAGATAAGAAAGACAGAAATATACATGAGAATGTTCGTGCACTGAAACCCTCAATGCACCGCGGATCCGCCGCAGGAAGGCTCCAACGACCGCGGTTCCGTCGCGTTCTAATGTGATCCCTGCACAAAAATTTCAGAAACTTCTCTTGTTGCCTCTCTGAACTTTTTGAGATGTCCTGAAAATTTTTCCTCTCGCTCCACAGATTCCAGATCTCCTTGCAACAAATCACAACAAATCGTTAAGCGCTTGTTATGAATTTTGATCTAAAATAAACTGATGGAATAATAGATTTTCCAACTCAAATTACAAAAACGAACAAATTAGCACACTATCCCCGGCAACGGCGCCATTTGATTGGTCTTAAATTCCGTGTCGTGTTTTGAAAAGTGTAAAAGATCACAACCAAAGAAATTTATACTGCAATCAATTAACGGTGTCGATGTAGCGCGTTAATGAATACGGATCATCCACCGAGAAAGTGTGATTTGTTCGTTATCGTTTTAGTTGAGTTGAAAATTAGAAGATAAAGGAATGTGATTTAATATGTGTGAAATTTAATTCCAAGAATCATGAATTAGGTCTAAATTCATGAAATGGTAGAAATCAAGAAAATGTCTAAATCGTTTGAGTTATCAAGGTATGAAGTATAGCTTGTAGGATCCGATTGATTTAATAGCTAGTGATGAATCTAATGATTCCTAATCTTATCTATTGAATATTTGTAGCTAGATTGATGATGTTGATTGAAGATTAGGGATCAATTGAAGAAACTAGGGTTTCTCCTTCACTATCCCTTGTCTTTTCAATCATAATCATTCAGATCTAGCCTCTAGCATAGAAAATCACCGATAATTTGATCCCTAATTTTCAATGAAATAATCAAGAAGTTATTTCGCTCCAAATTAGGTCATCAACAATTTATTTTGCTAAAGTTCACAAATCTCATAAGACTTAAGATTAGTATTAAGATTTGATCATCATTAGATTTATCAATTCTCTCGAATCCTCCACAAGCGGAGAATTTACTCACGCATTATCATAAAATAATCAAGAACGAAGAACATCATAATGCGAGAATGAATAGAAAGCAAGAATAAAGATCTTCACCTTTTATTATTCGATATTTCGTTACAATACACTCAAAGACTACAAGAATTGAGGAGGAACTAAATCATCAAACTAGCTTCGCATCGTCTTCTTGAGTCGCGGATCATCTTGGATCTCTTGCTCGGATGAAGATTGGCGTTGCTTCAAAAGGCTCGTTGGATGCTTGCTCGATTTGGTACTCGATGAATCTTGATTTGGATCAAATTGTGTCACTCAATTTGTTTTGGAATTGATTTGGATCTCACTAGAATTTTACCCTAATCGATGAACAACTCCAAACCCTAGGTTTAGATCTCTTTTTTATAACCACCTCATTTGAATCTTCCCTCCAAAGCTAGGTTGTTAGGGAGAGCCTTGTAGAAGAAGTTTGTTGGAGGGAATATTCTAGAATAAGGTATATTCTAGGATAAGGTTGTTAGGCCGAGCCTTCTGGATAAAACCATGTGGTCTTTGGAAATCTTCTGGAAGCTTGGCCATTACAAGAAGCTATGTGGAGGAATTTGAGATGCTGACGTGTCTAACGAGCCACGGATCCGCGGCCATGTTGGTGAATCACTGCACTAAATTTTTGGGCTGTTATGTGTTGGATTTTTGTCACTTTATGGGATGCTTGGAATCTTTTTATTCTTTCAGAATCATTGCCAGATTACAAGTCTTGGACTTGATGTATTTTTATCAGCACTTTTTTTATTCCGGCTCTTTTACCTGGAGATTTTCCTGCACATAATCTCGAGACAAGGGTTGATATATAGAAATCACGCGAGTAGTAATAAACACTTAATTTCCCTTTAGAATGTCGATTATAACTATAACACAGATTATTTGGTATTTTGCAGACAAATTGCTAATATGTGCTATATTTATACCAAACACCTTTAGATGATTGCAAAGAATAGGGAAATTGATGCGTTAAAAAATGCACTATTTTCGACTGATCAGTGGCCATGGCAGGTGAGATAAACTGATAAGTGTTATCAGTTATATCTCTGTTGGTTATGTGTCTTCTGTCAGCATGACTTATCGGGTTATTGGGGGTCTGACAGATTCCACCCTCAGAGCCGGTATGCGACACTCTCAAACGAAGAGACCAGACTGTATGGTGAATGTCTCAGATAGACTTTTCGGCACCGGATGAGTTTTCCCGTCGACCTGCATCTATCTTAATCTTACCTGGGTGGCCATTACGTGTAGCTAGTACCGTTGATGAGCTTGTGGGTTAACCTGTGAGGGGGTTGAATCTGAAAGTGTTTCAGATTCAATCGGATACAATCCTGTATAACCTACCGCCAGCGTATTGATAGGTCTTTAGAGTCCCGCAACAAAAGTGTCTGACTAGGCAAAACGATGGTGTGGCGTGTGTATGGGTATATGTGCATGAGTTCGATTAAATACGTATATTAGATATATGTGATTTAATCGGATGACTATTATACTAGCTGGTTTATTTATATGCCGGAATATTAAGTCTAGTATTGACTTAATAACCGTACATGAGATATGGTTTCTAGTATTGTGTATATGATACACACATTCTCTCTAGTATAAGGTACATGATGGATTATCGTGTATATGATACATGATGTGTATATGTATGTAACGTCTTCAAAATAATAAAATATGATTTTTGGGAAATTTTATAATTAAATATTATTTTAATGAATATTTTAATATTCTGGTATAATTAAATACAAATAAATGGGGAAAAATTATGGAAAATTCTAAAATAGGGTATTTTATGGAATTATGCCATTTTAAAGTTTTTAAGATTAGTTATATGCTAATTTAGTGTTAATCGCGATTAAAAATCGCTAATTGGATTTTTAGCACTTTTGAGCAAAAATGTGCACATATCATTTTCCACACTTGTTACACTTGTGTTACATTTCTTTCGTCTTGGTTTTCTTTTGGGTTCACTATTCAAGTGAGAAGAGTTTTGTGAGAAAAAGAAAAGATAAAGTAAGTGATGATGAGAGAGAGAGAGTAGGTTGCATTGACTTTGACCCTTCCCTTCATCATTCTCCCATCTCATTTCTCTTTCCCCTCTCCCATAGAGCTGCTGCTCCCTCTCCCCCTCTCTCTCCCTCTTCACTAAAACTCTAGATCCATCATGAAATCAAAGCCAAAACCCCATTCCCACTTCACAAAACTTACTCCCAAGCTCACTAGCTTCACATTGAACCTAGCAAGATTGGATTTGGAGGACTTTGAGAAACTCAAGAATTTTCTTGAGTTGCCAAAGGAGGTAATTTCTGCACCTATAGAGTAGTATTTCAATTCCTTTTGCATCCATACTAGTTTTGTATCGATATTGTGATGTTTGTGGATTTTAGAGAATTCAAGTTAGGGTTTTGGGTAAAACTAAGAATCAAGATGAAATTGAGGCTTATTGTGACCTTAGAAAACCTGGTGTAATGCAAAATTGGACCCAAACCTGGAATTGGAACCAGAATACGGAATTACGGAACCGATATCGGAAAAACTGTAAATCTGGAGGTGTTTTGTGGAATCTGCTATTACCCCGAGACCCCAAAAATAAAACTGAGTTGACAGTGAGATGTGCAGGCATCAGAGAACCACCACCCCAAACCCTAGCTCCCCACTCCACTTTGAGGTCGCCAATTATCCCATTCTGGCCGCAATTTGCGGCCAGATCAGGGTGGATCTGCCTCGTTCTCTGTGCATGCCCCTATTTCCTCTAGTATTGACCCTGGGTACTTCTAGTTTTGACTGATTCCATCTAAGGTGAAATCTGGGTTGATTTTCCTATGTTGGTGTATGATTTGAGACTTGTTTTAGCATGGATTTTGGTATTTGGTGATTCATTCGTGTCAGGTGGCGTTTGGACGTCAACGACAAGTGGATATTGATTGTGTTTACATGCGAGTCGATAGGTTTTTACCTATGCGGGTAGCGTGTGCTATTTTGGTTTCCGATGTGATTTTCATGTGCTTTAGCATTGTGATATACTTGTAGGTACACTACGAGATGTTGAGGCAAAGAAGATGAAGATGGCGACATCGGCACCGACACATGAGAAGCAAGGTGAGTAGATTTATATCTACGGGGAGAAGTCGGGTGGATGGCGTATAGCACCCCCGCAGTCCGTGGTGATGTATACGAATACATATACACAAATATATTTACTATGTGTTGTTTAGGGTTATTGGTGGTAATAATGGATTATTGGTGATAAGGATGTATTGGTTGAGTAGTGCGAACCCTAGAGTAGTGGTTGCACCCACACTCACACATACACACATACTTGCATACATTCTTTCATATATCTGTGCGCATATGATGGTGGGTATATCTACACATGGGTATGGGACTATGTGTTTATATACGGGTTTTGAGGATGTTACGTGGGATTGAGTTGAGTCGATGAGATTTGATTGTGGCCGTGAGATTTGGCGACAGGACAGAGTCGTATTGGAGGTGTGAGATGATGGTAGTGATACCTGTCATGTGATGAGATAGTGTGATCTCGACTCAGATATCTGGTGGTTTCCATACCCCTCTCTTTTGACTTGACTGTGGATTCGTAGTTCTCATAGTAGGCGTTAGACTAGACCCGAGTCATACCTATTTCAAAAACTAACGAATCAAGGATATTTTAAAGATAAGCAAAAAGGGTTCATACGGATATTTAAAAATGCGCAACTTTTCTTAAAACACCGTAGCCCTTATTTTACCAAAAGCCCTGATTCGCCTTATTTCAAAAGGCAAGGTTGCATGATATATCTATTGAGGCAGGTTCTCTACTGTTGCGTTGATTACTTGATTCCGCACTTTCATGTTGTTTGCATTGCATCGCTTATATTGTTGATATATTTCAGTCATACTGCTAGGACACCAGCACCATTATCGATGATGCGTATGTTCCACGTACACTGTTGCCGGCTCACACACTTCATCATCGATAATTGCCATGTCACTACACTGTAGTACTGTTGCATTCAGGATTTGACCCAAGCATGACATATTGATATTCTTACCTTTCTGCTATATGTCGCATACATGTTGCTTTCTGATTATACGCATTGAGATATGCTGTTTCCATGATATTTCTGGTTTTTGGGAACCGTGGGTGTTTTCAAAGAGGATATGTATTTGTTTTGAAAACCCGGTTACCCTTGATATGATATTTCAGTGCGTCCACCATGTGTTTTCTCGGTGCTGAGAGCGACATGTGTAACCCGAATCGAGGAGTGGACGAGCCGATTGCGGGTACATGGTGGACCCAGTATGGTTCCCCTCGGCAAGATGATCGATGAGCTTTGCCGATTGAGTCTGGAGGCGGGAGAGTACCTACCGGTGATTTTGTTGGACCTGGCGGTTATCCGGAGGATACCGACCGGAGTCGATAGTTGGATATGGCGTACTGCCGGGGCCGAGGGCCGATACCGCAGACAGAGCCTGTGGGCCGATCCGGACTGACGGAGCCCGATATATGAGGATTTACGTGCCGATGCTGGGCACAGTTTTCATGATGTTTTCGAGTGCCGATGCTGGGCACTCCAGTTCCATGATTTTGACGTGTCGCGAGGGACACAGGTTGTTTATATCCTCATATTTCCATGCATATGCTGATGATATTTACTTGCATGATGGTTATTGTCATTGGGTGACGAGTGGACGGGATCCACGTGTGTGCAGATTTGTTTACATTGATTGTACCTCATATTCATGATATGTTATTACCTGAGGCACTGGCACGAGCACTTGTCATTACACTCATGTAGAGATTAAATTGCCAGTTTAGCATGTTTCAGACTTATTCATATTGAGGTTTATATATCTGATCGTATTGACCTAGGATGGGTCATGCATTCGATCTCTGCTTGTAGATATTTTCTATTCACGAGTTGGCAACTCACCCCCGTTGTGCCACAGTTCTTGCAGGTTTTGCCGTACAGATTTCATAGCGGCATTTCTGGCACACTGCTTCCATTTGGGTGACTTGCGTTGTTAGGTGGGTTCTTTTGTATCAGAACCGCCATTGCTCCTGTATTATTATTATTGTATCTAGTCATTCCGTCAACCAAAACTTGTATATTGTTTCAGACTTAGAAAACAGTGTTGTATTATTTCGACCTTAGAGTCGCGCTTGTAGCATTACGGTTTTCTGGCTGTTTTGAGTTTCTTTTTGGATTTGATCCTCGCCCTTGGCGTTGTATATTATTATTGCTTGCGTGGTTGTGACCGTCGATTGACGAAGAGCTAGCTCCCGCTTGGGGATGCCTTTTATCATTCCTTATATATTATTCTTGTTGTACCCCGTTCGGGGCCAGTTTTTACAAAGGAAACTCTGCCGAAATTTTCAGGAAAGGTTACACATTTTAAAAATACACATTCGTCTTAGTTATTTAAAAACTTTGATTATCGAAACATGATTTCCTTACTTTTCAAAACCAGTTTTCCTTATTTACTCTTTAAATGGTTTTAGATTGCTGGGCTTTTGGCTTACTTGGATCAGATGGGGTCCTATAGACTTCATATGGTTCAAGGGCCAGTCACGTGCTCTTTCGGGTCGTGACAAAGTTGGTATCAGAGAGCTAGGTTGACCTTGGTTCGAGTCTAAGTTTGACTATGTGGAGCCTAGGGCGTTATTTATATACGGAACTTAGGCTTGACCTTACGGAACTTACACTTAGTCGAGGGGGTATTAAACCCGAACTTTCGTCGTGTAGGATGACCCTTGGTTGATGGAATAGGTGACTAAAGTAGAGTGACGTACCGTGGGTATGTTCCGCGGCATACTTACGACACGCCACTCCGCTTAAGAAACCTTAGGTTGTACATTCCCTTGCATTGTGTCATATTCCTTTCTATGATCTACCTTCATCGATACTGGTTGTGGTTTTGCTGCCGCGATTGCACGGGCAGAGTGAGCTACGGCTCGAGTTGTGTCAGCATGAGCTCGTCGGGGACGAGGGCTGACCGGGGCGTGATTCCAGAGACATACGGTTGCATAGAGGCTTCGTATTTTGTGTTTCCGCACTTTGAGCGTTTGACAGATCGCTGTTGCGAGATTTCTCGGATGTACCGGACAGTACCAGAGGATTGTGCCACGGATAGAGGCCAGCCAGGATGTGATGACTGTTGATATATCGCTTATTCATGATGGTTGAGGCGCTGCATAGCGTACCGACGAATGAGCCAGTTGTTGCTGCGAATGATGAGATATCGCCCAGATGATTGGAGCTACTGCAGCATGAGCATATTCATAGAGATATGATGGTGAGTCGCTAGTCCCCGAGGAGTAATGACTAGGACATGTGGTTCGTTCGCTTACCCCGATGCGAGGTCATCAGGTAGATTGATTCCAGCTAGAGACGACTTCACGCAGGTTCGTTGAGAGTCGATTGAGACGATCGAATGTCAGGAACCCATTTTCCAAGTTTAAAGTATACAGAAAGACATGCAGGTGATTCTATGGACCCTCTAGAAGAATGAAACCCTAACTCGACTTAATGACCGTGTGAAAGCCTTTGAACCTTAGGGTTTGCGGCAGTTCCTCGGCGCCATTAGTGAGGCTTGGGTTTTCCCTTCTACGGTTGGACCACCGATGCTGTGGTATGTACTCGATACTATTAAACTGTACCCGAGATGTTGAGCTCTTCAGGGATTGTGAGGTTCTGACGAGTCGATCGGGTGAATCGACATCATTCGGATATCATGTGATGGGACACTGCTTGGGAGACTTCAGATACGAGCATAGCCGTCGGAGCGCAGTCTGTGTAGCCACGATGAGATGAGTCCGAATCAGTCGATATTGGAGCAAGGTGGAGTAAAGAGTTCGAACGAGATTTCGACGAGATGACGTTTCACTCCGCTGACACCAGAGATGCGATATGCACGCTGAGGACGTGTTCGGCTAGATATCTTCTACTGAGTGATGAAGATACCGAGTTCGTGATTTCGAGTCCGTGTTAGAGACTTCAGATGGACCGTAGCCGAGGACATTGCAATGCGCAGATAAGACGCGACGTCGAATGGTCGATGATACAGACAAGCGGGACAAGAAGTTCGTGCGAGAGGCAGACGAGCTGTTACTACATCCCATTGAGATTAAAGGCCGGACATGCATACAAGAGGCGCAGAGATGCGACCAGCTTCCGAGGAGATGTTGTACTAAGGATGCAGAGGTCCAGAGAGCGAGAAAAGATTACGCCAGAGTACCAGCCTCCTTACAGTTTGGCTTAGGCAAGATCAGAAGAGACCTTGAGTAGGATTCCTTCCAGTACACTGCTGCAATAAGAGTTGCACCCAGGATCGGATGTGTGATGGGCATTCAGAGGACCCGAGGTCGGCGCCAGAGATGTGCTGCTTTACGAGCGGTCGTGGGGATTGACCGAGAGATGACCAGGAAAGTGCAAGAACGGAATCGTTCCTGTCAGCACACCTGACCGGGCCGATGAGCCGATGGATTGCGAGATTGGTAATCTACAGGAAAGATAAGGACCCAGAGGCAGAGGACGCCAGCCGCGAGCAAGAGGCAAGTAGATATCTTGCGCCGCTAGCATCGGATGTTCCGGTACCTTCTCGGCCCTGAAGAAGGATATACCGACGACAGTATTTATGATTTGTGATTTTGTGATTTGACTATCACGTATCCGTTGCTTTGGATTTCGGTATTTTGGCGATCCATTTGCATGATTGGTTTTGATGACTGAGTTCTATGATTTCTGTTTTCGTGCACCATGGTTGCATTTATTGGGCATTTATACCTGGCGCATCATTATTATTCTGGAGGTATTGATTGTGATTTCATGCCTATTTTATGCCGGTGATTGATTTACGCTTCCAGCAGAGTTTCATGTACTTTTAGTGTTTTGATTTTGCACTCGGTATAGCTTATATGTGCTTGTAATGCATTGATATGTGTTTTGTGCACGCAGTTGCACACGTTTATGATTTTCTTCATATCTGGGTACACTTGGTGTTGCTGCTTACGTATTTGAGTTATTGCTTGGTATTTGTGCATGGGATGCACCAGTTCTATACTTCGTGCGTTTGTCGCACCAGTTTTATGTTTCTTGCGTTTATCGCATCAGATTTATATTTCGTGCCTTTGTTGCACCGGATTTATATTTTGTGCATTTCGGTTGCACCTGACTTCGATTTGATGCCTTTTGGTATGTCGATTTTGATTGTGATATTGAGGTGGATTTTTGCACTCCGTGCTTTTGACTGGACTTACGCATATTCGGCGTTGCTATTGGATTTTTGTGATTCCGTGCATGTTGAGTGCGCAGGGTTTAGATTTTCATTCGTGCACGATGGATGAACCGATTTGGATTTTCGCGCATGTTGGGCGCATATGTTGAGATACGATTTTGGTGCACACCCGATGCACTAAATCGAGATTCTTTGTGCATGTCAGATGCACCGGATTTCTGGCTGTCAGGCACACCCATTGCCTATGACAGATGCTTCGTGCACACCCGTTGCACCTAGATGTTGTTTTGTGCACATGTTTAGCACATATATGGATTTTGATTTCCGTGCGCGCCAGACGCACAGGGTGGTGTTATGTGCATTTCTGAAATTTATTCTCTATGGAGCGGTACTTTTTATGATGTTGGATATTTGCTTTCATACTGAGGAGGACTAGTCAACGGGCAGTACCTGGATATATTTTGCATGCATTGATAGTTCGAAGGGATTTCCGAAAAGCGAGCTATAGTCTCAGTATGTACCTACGTGTCCGATATGACACGAAACGTTTTAAAAACAAGGAAACCCTTCTAAATTGTTTTCAAAACGGCGGAACGTACCTATTGAACAAAGGATATATATATACGTATATAGTTATTTCTTGTGAAAAATGTCCGCCACTGTGCAGTGTTGCGCGCATCGCACAGCGATTTAAAAAAAATTGGGCATGCATCTACATCAGCTATTCACATGTATAGATTGGATGTCTACATGTATAGTTCTGATTTATATCATATTGATTTTGTATTGGATTTGACATTTGTGTCTTTACAATGACTCCGATGATTGCGGGACGCTTGATGGAGTGTTGCTTTTGAGTTATCTGCTCAGTACTTTTACGCATGCATTACGCTATGATGTTTTATGTATAGATGATTTCGGAGTCTCGATGACTTAGAATTTGTATTGAAATATTTTAGCATTTGGGGGTTTTAAATTTAAATTCGGGGACCGAATTTCTTTAAGGGGGGTAGATTGTAACGTCTTCAAAATAATAAAATATGATTTTTGGGAACTTTTATAATTTAATATTATTTTAATGAATATTTTGATATTCTGGTATAATTAAATACAAATAAATGGGGAAAATTATGGAAAATTCTAAAATAGGGTATTTTATGGAATTATGCCATTTTAAAGTTTTTAAGATTAGTTATATGCTAATTTAGTGTTAATCACGATTAAAAATCGCTAATTGGATTTTTAGCACTTTTGAGCAAAAATGTGCACATATCATTTTCCACACTTGTTACACTTGTATTACATTTCTTTTGCCTTGGTTTTCTTTTGGGTTCACTATTCAAGTGAGAAGAGTTTTGTGAGAAAAAGAAAAGAAAAGATAAAGTAAGTGATGATGAGAGAGAGAGAGTAGGTTGCATTGACTTTGACCTTTCCCTTCATCATTCTCCCATCTCATTTCTCTTTCCCCTCTCCCATAGAGCTGCTGCTCCCTCTCCCCTTCTCTCTCCCTCTTCACTAAAACTCTAGATCCATAATGAAATCAAAGCCAAAACCCCATTCCCACTTCACAAAACTTACTCCCAAGCTCACTAGCTTCACATTGAACCTAGCAAGATTGGATTTGGAGGACTTTGAGCAACTCAAGAATTTTCTTGAGTTGCCAAAGGAGGTAATTTCTGCACCTATAGAGTAGTATTTCAATTCCTTGTGCATCCATACTAGTTTTGTATCGATATTGTTATGTTTGTGGATTTTAGAGAATTCAAGTTAGGGTTTAGGGTAAAACTGAGAATCAAGATGAAATTGAGGCTTATTGTGACCTTAGAAAACCTGGTGTAATGCAAAATTGGACCCAAACCTGGAATTGGAACCAGAATACGGAATTACGGAACCGATATCGGAAAAACTGTAAGTCTGGAGGTGTTTTGTGGAATCTGCTATTACCCCGAGACCCCAAAAATAAAACTGAGTTGACAGTGAGATGTGCAGGCACCAGAGAACCACCACCCTAAACCCTAGCTCTCCACTCCACTTTAAGGCCGCCAATTATCCCATTCTGGCCGCAATTTGCGGCCAGATCAGGGTGGATCTGCCTCGTTTTCTGTGCATGCCCCTATTTCCTCTAGTATTGACCCTGGGTACTTCTAGTTTTGACTGATTCCATCTAGGGTGAAATCTGGGTTGATTTTCCTATGTTGGTGTATGATTTGAGACTTGTTTTAGCATGGATTTTGGTATTTGGTGATTCATTCGTGTCGGGTGGCGTTTGGACGTCAACGACAAGTGGATATTGATTGTGTTTACATGCGAGTCGATAGGTTTTTACCTATGCGGGTAGCGTGTGCTATTTTGGTTTCCGATGTAATTTTCATGTGCTTTAGCATTGTGATATACTTGTAGGTACACTACGAGATGTTGAGGCAAAGAAGATGAAGATGGCGACATCGGCACCGACACATGAGAAGCAAGGTGAGTAGATTTATATCTACGGGGAGAAGTCGGGTGGATGGCGTATAGCACCCCCGCAGTCCGTGGTGATGTATACGAATACGTATACACACATATATTTACTATGTGTTGTTTAGGGTTATTGGTGGTAATAATGGATTATTGGTGATAAGGATGTATTGGTTGAGTAGTGCGAACCCTAGAGTAGTGGTTGCACCCACACTCACACATACACAAATACTTGCATACATTCTTTCATATATCTGTGCTCATATGATGGTGGGTATATCTACACATGGGTATGGGACTATGTGTTTATATACGGGTTTTGAGGATGTTACGTGGGATTGAGTTGAGTCGATGAGATTCGATTGAGGCCGTGAGATTTGGCGACAGGACAGTGTCGTATTGGAGGTGTGAGATGATGGTAGTGATACCTGTCATGTGATGAGATAGTGTGATATCGACTCAGATATCTGGTGGTTTCCATACCCCTCTCTTTTGACTTGACTGTGGATTCGTTGTTCGCATAGTAGGCGTTTGACTAGACCCGAGTCATACCTATTTCAAAAACTAACGAATCAAGGATATTTTAAAGATAAGCAAAAAGGGTTCATACGGATATTTAAAAAGGCGCATCTTTTCTTAAAACACCGTAGCCCTTATTTTACCAAAAGCCCTGATTCGCCTTATTTCAAAAGGCAAGGTTGCATGATATATCTATTGAGGCAGGTTCTCTACTGTTGCGTTGATTACTTGATTCCGCACTTTCATGCTGTTTGCATTGCATCGCTTATATTGTTGATAAATTTCAGTCATACTGCTAGGACACCAGCACCATTATCGATGATGCGTATGTTCCACGTACACTGTTGCCGGCTCACACACTTCATCATCGATAATTGCCATGTCACTACACTGTAGTACTGTTGCATTCAGGATTTGACCCTAGCATGACATATTGATATTCTTACCTTTCTGCTATATGTCGCATACATGTTGCTTTCTGATTATACGCATTGAGATATGCTGTTTCCATGATATTTCTGGTTTTTGGGAACCGTGGGTGTTTTCAAAGAGGATATGTATTTGTTTTGAAAACCCGGTTACCCTTGATATGATATTTCAGTGCGTCCACCATGTGTTTTCTCGGTGCTGAGAGCGACATGTGTAACCCGAATCGAGGAGTGGACGAGCCGATTGCGGATACATGGTGGACCCGGTATGGTTCCCCTCGGCAAGATGATCGATGAGCTTTGCCGATTGAGTCTGGAGGCGGGCGAGTACCTACCGGTGATTTTGTTGGACCTGGCGGTTATCCGGAGGATACCGACCGGAGTCGATAGTTGGATATGGCGTACTGCCGGGGCCGATACCGCAGACAGAGCCTGTGGGCCGATCCGGACTGACGGAGCCCGATATATGAGGATTTACGTGCCGATGCTGGGCACAGTTTTCATGATGTTTTCGAGTGCCGATGCTGGGCACTCCGGTTCCATGATTTTGACGTGTCGCGAGGGACACGGGTGGTTTATATCCTCATATTTTCATGCATATGCTGATGATATTTACATGCATGATGGTTATTGTCATTGGGTGACGAGTGGACGGGATCCAGGTGTGTGCAGATTTGTTTACATTGATTGTACCTCATATTCATGATATGCTATTACCTGAGGCACTGGCACGAGCACTTGTCATTACACTCATGTAGAGATTACATTGCCAGTTTAGCATGTTTCAGACTTATTCATATTGAGGTTTATATATCTGATCGTATTGACCTAGGATGGGTCATGCATTCGATCTCTGCTTGTAGATATTTTCTATTCACGAGTTGGAAACTCACCCCCGTTGTGCCACAGTTCTTGTAGGTTTTGCCGTACAGATTTCATAGCGGCATTTCTGGCACACTGCTTCCATTTGGGTGACTTGCGTTGTTAGGTGGGTTCTTTTGTATCAGAACCGCCATTGCTCCTGTATTATTATTATTGTATCTAGTCATTCCATCAACCAAAACTTGTATATTGTTTCAGACTTAGAAAACAGTGTTGTATTATTTCGACCTTAGAGTCGCGCTTGTAGCATTACGGTTTTCTGGCTGTTTTGAGTTTCTTTTTGGATTTGATCCTCGCCCTTGGCGTTGTATATTATTATTGCTTGCGTGGTTGTGACCGTCGATTGACGAAGAGCTAGCTCCCGCTTGGGGATGCCTTTTATCATTCCTTATATATTATTCTTGTTGTACCCCGTTCGGGGCCAGTTTTTACAAAGGAAACTCTGCCGAAATTTTCAGGAAAGGTTACACATTTTAAAAATACACATTCGGCTTAGTTATTTAAAAACTTTGATTATCGAAACATGATTTCCTTACTTTTCAAAACCAGTTTTCCTTATTTACTCTTTAAATGGTTTTAGATTGCTGGGCTTTTGGCTTACTTGGATCAGATGGGGTCCTATAGACTTCATATGGTTCAAGGGCCAGTCACGTGCTCTTTCGGGTCGTGACAATGTATGTGATACATATACTCCCTCTCATTACATATATATATTTTGATATGTATGTAGTTTATGTATAAGGATACATAAATTCTCATTTCTCTTTGTGTGTGTGTGTAGTGAGAAAGGGTTAGCATGTGGAGGGTGGATCCCACCTCAACGTAATGTTGACAACATATAAGAAAGAGAGTGAGAATGAGAGAAGCTTGGACTTTTCTTTTTCATTTGGGAAAAGGAAAAGAAATAGGGTATCCATCTTCATCCATCTTCTTCCTCCTCCTCTCTTTCACTAGATTTTTTGGGATGGAGATTTAGAGAAGGAAATTGATAAAGAGAGAGACTTGAAAGATCACATCACCCTCTTCATTAGCCTAGCAAGTTCAATGAGAAGGTTTCTCCACTTGTTGATGGAGATGGAGTCTTGGACGGATTCCTATCACCGCGGATCATCTACGGCAAGGCGTTCGGCATCCACTCACATCCGGGAGCTCACGGGTCTAGTTATGGTCTTCTGATAGTTGATCAGACACGCTACAAAGGTTGTAGCCCCTATCTTTCTCTCTTGAGTTTTCTCTTTTGCAATTAGTTAAGTAAATGATATGATCTTTAGTCAAGGATCAGTTGCTTGTGTTTGATAAGATTTTAAATTGTCATTTCGCCACGGTCTGCAAATGTTGCGACCCTAGCATCGATTACCTAATATTGTATCAGAGCCGATCATTTACTTATTAATTGCTTTGATGATTCAATTATTTCACAACCGAATTTCCCAAGTAGTTTTCATATTGCAAGTCTCTGTTGGTATTTTTATTGGTCTCTAAAAAAATTTTGAATTTTTTTTTGAGGTAATGAGACCTTGTTTTTAACTCCCCTAAAATCCTAGGATCTAACTGCTTTTTAGAACCACCCAAGTCGGCTCTAAACCGCCCCAGACACCCTATTTTTGGAGTAAGGGTTCAGGTCTTCGATAGTGACTTTCTATGATGCAAAACCAAGACTCTTTTATGTATCAAAGTTTCTCGTATCTTATATTGAAAAATCTGGAAGTATTTTACTTTGGGAAAGATCCGTTTTGAAAGATATTGCATTATTTTTTAAACATATGTCGATATGTGTTGGTTAACGTCGATGAATTGATGTGTGATCAATTCGACGAGGTTGCACATAGCGAGTCTGCTATGTTGGTGTATTTGGTTTGGTTCGGATTGTCGCAAAATGAATAGCCCTACGTGTGAATGTTTGTAATGCAAAGTTATTGTCTTTCAATTCATGTATATATAATGCTAAATGTATATTCTTTTATCGGGATGAGCAGCCGAATTGTGGCCGTCGTTGCCGTTGTATGTATTATTATTTTTTAGGACACGGCCGGGTTGAGGCCGTTGTTGCCGTTGTATATAATACAGGTTTTACCCCACGGAGAAGCGCTCGAGCCGCTGGGTTCTAGAATGTGGTAGATGGCCATCTCAAGGAGTTGAGAACGAGCCGCCTCGTTCTAGAATTGGCGGGTTACTCTCCACGCTTGTAGGGGGTATAGGATAGACCCGCGGAGGAGTGCTCGACTCACCGGATTCTAGAAAATGTCGGGTGCCCCCCATGGTGTTGAGGCCGGGTTACCTCGTTTCTAGGATTGGCGGGTGATTCGTCGCGCTCATAGGGGTCTTGGTTTGGGTATGAACGGGTTGTTCATGCGACCGGGGAATATCACGTTTTGTTTGCGGCACAAACAAAATGCGGGATTCCTAGGAAATTCAACTATTCCATTTCTGTGATGATGTTTACCGCATGCTTCTAATGTTGATTACGTGCATGTGATGATATATCTATATATATATATATATATATATATATACTGATATATGAATAAATGCATCTATATGTTTTGCATCTGCGCTAGCCCTGCGTCTGCCCTGCCGTATGTTAAGTAACCTTACGGTGAAGACCCGATGCCCCGTGACGAATGCAGATGGCATATAATTGCATTCTATTTTGGCTGTTTCTGGTATGAATAGAAACTTAAATGATGGGACTACATTAATTTGATTAATGCAAAGAAAACAAACATAAAATGATGTTGCAGGAACCAACCTTTTCAAAAGAAACTATAGCCGTATCCTTTTGCTTTGCATATAGGTATTCGGTTAGGAATATCCTGCACCTCATTCGATGAGGAAAGAGCCTTAATCCCTTCACGGAGAATTCTCTTTTGAGCAAACTTTTTTGCTACTATAAGCTTGCAAAACTACTCGGTTCCTTCAATGCTATCAAGTTCATTACGTTAAAGGCTTTCTTCAAAGACAGCCGTAGCCCTCTATCATTTCAGATGAGTACTACCTAGTATTCGTGTTGTGTTTGTTGGGCTTTGTCAAGGCGCAGTGTGCGGTATCTTTGTGATGCTTGTCTGCTTCTTGTTGATGAAATTGGTTAGGACAGCCGTGCGACCTTGTTGGTCTTTGTCAAGGGTTAAGCGGGTGGGTATAAATTGGTTACGAAATGACGGGTTAAACTTGACTAGCGACTTATGGTTTGTTACCCTTTGTCAAGGTTATAAGTTGTTAGGGGTAAAAACTATATCGGGATTTTCAAGTGTTGAAACTTGCAATGTGATTGCATACCTTCTATATGATAGTTTGGGTCCCGATTCCCATTGTGAGTAATAGTTACTATCGAGCGATTTTTAATTCACAATTAGCTAACACATTAGGTGACAAGAAAGGTGTTTATGAGGATACGCCTCTTAGGAAACATGATTATTAAGTTAGGTCCATGCGAAAGCATGGGGGACCTCTTTCGGAGTACTTGCACTGGTGTGACTGACCGGTTAGAGAACTTATGGGTATATATGATCCCGGCTAGTTCTTCTTTTAGGGTTTTAAAGAGGATTCGATGAAACAATGGGAGCCATCCTGATTAGATAAATTAATAAACTAATCTAATCATGATAGAGTACACGTTGAGTGTTTCTTTTCTCTCTCTGGCAGCGACTATGACCGACCTTAAACTAAAACTCGTAAACAAAGTTAACCGAACCTTTTACAATTATTGGTTTTGGAATATCATGGTTGCCCTGTAAGGCTACTCGTGCTCACTGGACAGGTTTTGAAAACGCAGCGGAAACAAAAATGAAAAATCCGAGGGAGCATAAGCACCCTAACCCTAAAATCAACCATAGACTCTTCTAGTTTGCAAACATAAATGAGCTAGAGTTAAGAATGTACAACCTTTGAAACATTTTCATATACTCCAAATGTTGAACCTTGGACTTCGGCTAAGCTCCGAGACGCTTCGGATCACGATTGGTCCCCTATCGGCTTCATCGAAAACGATCCACGTGAGGGCTCCCGGTTCTATATCCATCTTCAATCCAAATGAAGAAACTCTCATTTGATCACTTCCACAGATAAGATGAGAGAGATGTAAAATAAGAATGGTGAACTCTCAAAAACCGCTTTTTCTCTCTTTTCTTTCTTTTATTAGTCATGTCCTTTTTCTTTCTTGCATTCTACATGGATGAAAAGAGTGTAAGAAAAAGTTGTGGTGAGAACAATACATATCTTATACATATCATGTTTCCCACCTTCCCCTTTCCATGTGTTATGAGCATGAGAGTGGAGTCTTAATGAGCTTCCCCCTCATGCTCATAAAATGCCAAAAAGAAAATGATATCTAAAAAGAAGAAAAAACACATATAAATAAATAGATGAACATGTGTGTTTGATAGCCATCATACAAAAGATGTGTACATGACATGTAATATGTCCATGTAACATATAAAGAGAGGGAATAAGAGTAAAACAATAATACTAGTTTATATATGCACCATTAGATATAAGTAATATCATTAAATCAACACTTGATTTAATGACCCGGTTTAAACATAAACCGGCTTGTATCATCCGTCCGATTAATACTTGTAGTATCATATACACATGTTTAATTGGAACCTGCACCCATCGCCGTACGTGCACTACATCATTTCGCTAGAACCGGAACACCCACTATGTAGGACTCTACAGACTCGACAATACACTGGCAGTAAGTCAGGATCATATCCGATTGATCCGAAACACATTCAGATCAATCCCCCACCGGCTTAACCTACAAGCATGTCAGCGGCACTAGTTATGCATAATGGCTACACAGGTATTGAACCAAAAGTCATTCGACAAGCAAGCATGTCCATACCTTGCTAGAGCCCATCAGTGACACTCACTGTACAGTCCGGTCTCTTTGTCTAAGACTGTCGCATACCGGGTCTGAGAGGTGGAAACCGTCAGACTTCCACTAACTCGATAAGTCATGCCGACGTCAATCTCATGACCATCTGAGAAACTACTGATAACGCTTATCAGTAAATCTCGCCTGTCTTGGCCAAGGACTTATGGTCATAGCTAGCTGTGATCAGTTCGACATCAACTCCCTAAACCGGGAGAGACAAATTCCCTTGACCGCTCACTGCCTCCATATGCTTCGGGACTGTACCCAACTAAAACCAATTTGCACGGCTCTTTAAAGCCGTGGTAGGGTAGTAATCTAAGTATAATGGGAACACACGCAAGACACTATGGCGATCTTGGGTTTAGGGACTACCCTGTACTTATGTCATCAGAGAACTGCTATCTGAAGATTGGTATAATACCATCTGGGAGTTCTCGGCGAGTCAGTCCAGTGTAACTCATCTAATGAGCACTTGTATACAATCATCGGTGTCAAACACCAATGGTTATAGGATCATCCATCGCCCCATATAGGGTCATGAACTGTATACACTAGTCTAAACTGGAATACCGATGCCCAGTCTCGATATTCCTACGACTAGGGACTTTTAAGGATGTGCTTATAGACTACCCAAGCCTTACTAGTATGATTCTTATTATAATTCTGGTAGTCAAACAAAAATCCTATGGGCTTTATCATCATGTAGTAGTGATACGTTATCACAAGTAAAATGTATACTTATGAATGATAAAGACAAACCAGATAGCTGTAACGTTCTGAAAAATCGTTTAGGTGAAATTTTCGATAATCGATAAAATAACTGGTGTTTTCAGTAAAAAAAACCAAGATATAATTATTTTTCAACATAGACTTAAATATACCTATTTTAGCTATATAATGGCTAGTATTGGTATTTATTTAGTCACTTATAAATTTGCTAGTTTACTTAAATATTTTTCCTTAATTAATTATTTTTAATATTATTTTAAGCTTTCACTAATATACATAATTAGTGCTAATTACAAATAAGAATGGGTTAATCACACACTTGTGCACCATTACAACTTAAATCCTAGTTGTGTAACATGTTTCTTTTTAAAATTGTTCTCATGGGTTCTAGACTTTTTTAGTCAAAGCTTTATTAGAAAAATAAAATAAATAAGAAATGAATTAATAAATGAGATAATGGGGGGCTTTCTTGTCTTGACACCACACAAACACACCCACTCTTTTCCTCTCTCCCCTCATGGCCGAGACCTCCTGCAGCTCCTCCCCAATTTCCCCATTCATTTTCCCACTCCAAGTTAAGAAGAAGAAAAAAGAAAAAGGGAATTTAATAATGAAAGATGTATGGGCTTGTGACTTGAGCCATGGGGCTTTTGTTGACTTGGGAAATTCAATACTCAAACACCACACACTCACCTCACCTCTCCTCACCCTTGGCCGAGCCCCCCATGGCAGCAGCCCCCCCCCATTTCTCCACCTCCTTTTCTTTTCAAAATTATTCTTTTTTCCATCAAAAAATCAATAAAAAACCGCACAAACTCCTAATTAAACCTTACCCATTATTCCTTGATCAAAACTAGCATGGTTCTTGGAGCAAGAGAGCAATTTGGGATGCCAAGTTGCATGTTAAATCTACAAATCTTTGAGGTATAAATCCTAACCCCATGTTTAATTTGTTGCTAAATTACTTTAAATCAACTTAATTATGTATCTAAATGGTTCTAATTGCAAGTTTTGAAATTTCAAGAGATGGGTTTGGATCCAAGTTAGGTTTTTTACCACTTGGTTATGGTTACAAGGTGTAGTGTAACATCTTAAGGCATGCAAAATCTAATCTAGTTGTTAAGTTGCTAATAGTTATTTTTAAATTGTCTTAATTATATAATTTTGCAAACTAAGTTTTTAATTAGTGTGTAATTAGATGAGATTAAAATTTAGTTAAGGTTTGTGTGGCTTAATTAGCTTAGTAAGTGATTATTGTGGCCACTAGTTTTGTTAAAACATAAAGATTTGAACTAAAATGGTAAATTGATGCTTACTTGGTTTGTGGAATAAATTGATTTGAATTAAGTTTGAGGTTTTAATGGTTTAATACCTATTTCATATAAAATTTAGTGTGTTTTGAATGCGCGATTGGTACGATTGGGTTTTAGGTTTGGGGTTTGCCACGTATAGCGGCCCTAGTTGTGGTTTGTGGCGTTGTCACGAGTGCGTTTTGTGCACCAAGTGCATGCGCGTTTAGTTAGTTCGCGTGGTTGATTTGTATCGTCTGTGTCCGCGGTTATTTATATATCTATTCTCTTATTTCCTTGTGTATGTTTCTAGGATCGGTGCAGAGGCGTCGGATATGGCGCGGAAAAGGCAAGGCTGAGATCAGATCAGATTAGCCGAGGCGTCCCGGTGAGTAGATGTACACATATACGGGGGAAACGTCTGGATGGCGTGAGGCACCCGATGGTTTAGGATTACTTGTAGTACTTGCATTTTATATGCGTAGTTTCCCAGTTATTTGTAACGTTTTAAAAATAATTAAATAAATAATTAAATGAATAAAATTGTTTAAGTGAATTTTATGATTTTCGGCAAAGTAAAATGTATTTTTCGTAAAACCTAACCGTGATTGGTTTTCATTATAATTTCAAAAATAACTATTTTAATTATGTAATTACTAGTAAATGGTGTTTATTTAGCCACTTATAAATTTTTAGTTTAATTAAATATTTTTCCTAAACTAATTATTTTAAGTATTAACATAAGCTTTATTTTTACACTAAATTAGTGTAAATTACAAATTTGAATGGTTTTAATTTGTAAAAGTGAGCCATGACATATTATAATTTAGTGAGTATCATGTAAAATTCATTTGCAAATTTTTCCAATTTTCTAGAGTTTTCTTGAGTTGCTATAGTAAAGAATTAAAAGGAAATTAAATAAAATCATGAAAAGACATAAAGAGTTGATATTTTGGGTGAAGTTTCTACACTTTTCTTCACTTTTCTCACTCTCCTCTCCCTCCTCCATGGTGTGGCCGGCCTCAACAACCCCATGGCAGCCCCCCCATTTCCCACTTCATTTTTATTCAAAATTCATCAAAAATACTTCAAAAATTCAATTAAAATTCCACAAAATCATATTTATTTCATACCCTTTATTCCTTGCTCATTTTTACATGGATTTTGGAGATGGAAAGCATGGATTTTTGAGGCTCATTTTCATGTCTGGACTTGAGGTTGTGAAGGTATAAATCTATCTCTTTTGTTTTATTTCCATTAGATGTTTCTTTTAAAGCATAATTAGTTTTATTAGATTAATTCTATGTTCAATTTTTAAAATTCAAGTTAGGGTTTGTAAATTCAAGTTATGATTTTTATTAATTAATTAGGATTATAATAACTAGTCTACCATTTTTAGAAGTGGAAAAATCTTGCATGGTAATTATATAATAATTTGTGTATTCAAATTGATTTAATAATGTTATTTAGCTAACTAGTTTTTATAAAATGTATTTGTGGATAAAATAAAATTCCAATTAAGGTTGTTATCATTATATTGTAGTTTTAGTGAGAATCTTAGCATGTTAATGGAAAGAAAAACTTAGTTTGATCACTAGTTTCTTGTGATAATTGGAAAAATACTAATAAAAGGCTATTTTTGTAAACTAGATTTTGGGAAATTCCGAAATAAATGAGATTAAAAATATAATTATGGTTTCATCATATCATTATCATCATGAATTGTAGTTTAGTACATTAATTCATGCAACATCATGTTTTGTGGTGGAATTGTGGTATTTTGCTTGAAAAATGTTGAAAATTGCAAAAGGTTGCAAACTAGAAATTTCAAATTAATACAAATTTGTGTAATAAAAATATAGTAATGGTTTGTATAGTCTAGTTATGCTATTTAATGATTTTTATAACCATTGGTTTCATCTAAATGCCAATTTTTGATGAAAAATGGTAAATTGGCGTTTTCGGGTTTTACAAAATCGGACTGTTTGATCAATTTTTAGGGTTTCGATGGATTTAATCCTGTTTTATAATATAAGTAATGTGTTTTAAAACTACGAGTTATTTGTTGATGTTTATCTCGATCCATCAGAGTTTGTACGCCGATGTCGAGCGAAATTTGGTTCTTTTGCGTGGACGGGACATAGGTTTTAACCTATGCTTGTTCCTTGCGTCGTTTTGACTTTTGTATGTGATTTAGTTTACGATGCTATTTATATGTTTGCATTTAGGTACCCCTCACGTGGACTGCGGGCGATGAAGAGGAGGATGGCGACACCGTTTTTGGCAGATATGGACCAGGTGAGTAGATGCATATCTACGGGGGGAAGTCGGGTGGATGGCATTTAGCAACCCCGCAACGTAGACTAGGGGTAGTACTTATTTTCATTAGGAAACTAGATGTGATCCTAGATTCTTAAAGAGTAGGACCCTAGTAATGACCCAGGCTGGACTAGACTGATTTAGGAAAACCATATCAGAGGATGAGTACCTTGGAAGAGGTTCGTAGGTTTCAGATAGAAACACACACACGCACACACTGAAACTCGACATGGGATATACGTGTATGTGTATATATATAAAACTAGGTATAGGTATATACATATATATACAACACGTATATGGGATTCATTGATGTGATATGATATCCGAGGTATGATGAAATAGTGTAACTGGGCTTGATGCCGTGATTCTTGGCTATACAGTCATATTAAGTGTTAGCGGATCATTAGAGAATGAGATAATGAACATGTATACTTAAATTATAATGGGTGGTGATGATATTGAGGTATATGGGACTCTAAAATAGTACCCGGACTGTAACTTGTGATTGATCACGATATGGGATATGTATGACTTGATTACGACATCATATAGGTGTGACCTGATGTCGATATCATAGAGGTGTGACTTGAGGACGATATGATACATATGACATGATATTTCTGAGGATAAACTAATGATGCTTATTATGATGGCAATGATATATGATCGATGTATGCGATTACAGTTTAGCACCTTGATCATGAGATGTGTTGATGATGACATTATACTAATGATGAGACACCTAGGAGATACTTGACCCGTACCCTGATATTGGGATGCCGTACGATGGATTTTACCGTACGAGGCATAAATATGATGATTGATCCGCACTCTTGATTCGAGGAAGCCGTACTACGTACGTGACGCTATTGAGGCCGGATCGCCGACTATTAGAGATATTGATTCAGACCTTAGGTAGACTCTTGTTTCTTATTGACTAGTTTCTTAGGTTTTGTTCCTTAAGAGGTTAGATGGACACTAGGTTAGGTTCGAGTCATATAGTAGTAGTGGTAATGGTATATCAAATGAGTAGATAACACACATCCGTCTTTACTTTCACACTGGAATCTTAATGACGCATGTTCTTACATATGTTGCTATAATCAGTATAAACCTTACCTGTTAGGACACTAGCACAATTACCGATGATGCGCATATTCCACACACACTTATTTGCCGGCTCACACACTTCATCATCGGTAATTGCTATGTCACGTACACTTTAGATTATATTATCTTTTATTGATAGAATCAGTTAACAACTTGACCGATATAATATTGTGATTACTCTCTGATGTTAGTATAGACATGATAATTATTACTTAGACATTCATGCATTCATGTTTTCATGTTATCATGCAGTATTATGGGCATATGCCGACACTTATCATATACTTACTCATGATTTTGAGATTTGGGTTTCTATGAGATTTCTGGATTTTTGGGGGAAAACCGCAAGAATATATAAAAACTTCTCTCTCTCTCCTCCTCTATTTTTAAAACATAAGATGCGGTTTTCTCATGATTTATGTGTCGTCCACCATGAGATTTCATGTTTTCTGATGGATTTCGAGACCCGATTCGAGGAGTGGATGAACCGTCTCGGGTACATGGTGGGCCCGGTATGGTACCCCGGGGCAAGAAGATCAAGTTGTAGACGATGAGCCTGGCAGGGGAAGGCTACCTACCGGTGATGTCTGGCATGGCGGATATCCGGAGGATACCGACCGTTGTCGTGAGATGTAGTGATATGGGCCGATCCGGACTGACGGAGCCCGAGGTATTGAGACTATGAGACTTGAGATTTACATGTTTGTGTCGATGCTTGACATGGATTTCCATGGATTTCATTATTGAGATTTCAGATTCCTATACACATTTTACTATGATAACAGTTAAAGATTTCTTATACAGATATATCTGGATTTCAGGATTGATTGTTTTATATTCATGGTGCATGCATATCCATTCATATGACATAGTACTATATGAGGCACTGACACGAGCACGGAGTATCTGCACTTACACGTAGTATTACCCTGCTATTACTAGATGATTGGGACTTAGTAGTGTATTATTATGACCTAGGATAGCGTCGTGCATTCGATTTCTTTTCATAGATGTCTTCTACTCACGAGTTGGCAACTCACCCCCGTTGTGACAAATTTTATTACAGGTTCGATGTACAGGTTTCCCTGGCAGCTTGCTGGCACATCTATTCTTTCAGGGTGATTTGCACGGAAGGTTGGTTCACTTGTATCCGAACCACCATTGTACTTTTATTCTTTCATTTGTATCTAGTATGCTCCATCAACCATACTTGTATTACTTGATAAGTTTATTGGACCAGTCTTTTATTTTGACCTTAGAGTCGCGCATGTATTATTCTGATTTGGTGGTTTTGTTTTCTTTGAGTTTTGAGCCTCGCCCTTTGGCGTTGTATATTATTGTGCTTGTTGTGGTTGTTTCCGCCTGTTGGCGTTGATGCTAGCTCCCGTTTGGGGATGCTTTTTATTGTTTATGTATATTATACTTGTTGTACCCGTTTGGGGGCCAGTTTTTATAGAGGAGACTCTGCCGAAATTTTTGAGAAAATTTGTTGATGCTTTTAAACTTGTTTTCTTTTTCTTCTTCTTCTTCTTTTATGGTTTAGATTTCTGGGCTTCGGCTTACTTAGGTTACGTGGCGCCTCTAGACGCTTCATAATCTAAGTGCCGGTCACGTTCCGTACTTTCGGGTCGTGACAAAGTTGGTATCAGAGCGCTAGGTTTAACCTTGTATAAGTCTAGGTGACCCTTGGTTGATGGAGTAGGCGATTTAGGTAGAGTAACGTACCGTGGGTATGGTCCGCGGCATACTTACGATACGCTACTCTGCTTAAGGAGCCTTAGGATGTACAATTGTTTGCACCGTATTCCATTCGTTCTTTTGATCTATCTTCGTCAATGTTGGAGGGTGGTTTCTGTTACCACGGGCACACTGGCAGAGGGAGCTGCGGCTCGAATGCGATAACCATTAGAGTATTGGTTATTCCTGAGGATTGAAGCATTGCTTAGCGTGCGGACAAAGGGTATTCACATGCCGTCCGGATGAAGTTTAAGGGTTTGAACGATTATCAGAAAACCATTTTCCCAAGTTTAAAGTATTCGGAAGAACATGCAGGTATTTCGATGGACCCTCTAGAAGAATGAAACCCTAACTCGACATAATGACCACGAGAACGCCCTTGAACTTTAGGGTTTACGGCAGTTCCGCGGTGCCATTAGTGAGGCTTGGGTTTGCCCTTCTACGGCTGGATCATCGATGCTGGGGTATGTACCGGATATTTTTAAGCTGTGCTTGAGTGTTGAGCTCTCGGGGAATTATGGGATTTTGATGGATCGATCGAAAAGTTTAATGTAGTCCGGATATCAAGTGAAGGGATCGACTACGTGGGAGACTCAAGATATGAGTATTGCCGTTAGTAGCGCAGTCAGCACAGCTACGAAGAGACGAGTTTGAAGCAACCGACATCCGAGGAAAGAGGCGCACATTGACGATAGTGTTTACGATTGTGATTTGGTGATTTGAATTTCATATTTTTGTTATTGGATTTTGGTATTTTGAGGATTTTGTTCTACGATTGGTATTTCTTATGTGTACCTTCATTATATTCTATTTGTGTTTTATATATCTGTTGTATTGATGTTGTTTAGTATACACCCAGTACCCTTGATTTGGTTTTATATATTTTGAGATTTTTGATTTGATTTCGTGCATAAGGGTTACACATGATTTTGATATATGTTTCGACTTAGTTTTCATGCATTTGTACTGTGATTTCGATCTTGATAATTGATGTATGTTTCCGTGCACCATGTGCACCTGATTAGGATTCTTGCGCATACTTGGCGTACTTGATGCGATTTTGTGCACACCAGATGCACTAAATCGGGGTTTTGTGCAGATTAGATGCACCTGATATTGAGTCGTGCACGCCCGTTGCACTTGACAGATGTTTTTGGTGCACACCTGTTGCACTCAGTTTTGTTTTTGTATGAATTCGTGGCATCTGTATTTGGTTTCGATTTCAGTGCGCACCGGACGCACATGATATTTTTATGATATGATTGGGATTGATTTCAGTTTAAGCCGTATGATTTTATAATCATTACTATTTGATTTAGTAACGAGGCGGGACGTGTATGTTAAATAAAAGATATATATATATATATATATATATATAGATAATTTTTTTAAATAAACGTCCGCTACTTAAGCCGTGACATGTGCATCGCACGGCGATTTTCAAGAGAGGTTTTTGTATGCTTCTTTATTAAGATATTTAGATGATTTTACTACGATGCGTACTATATATATATAAGTTATAGTTTTGATATATATTATGTTGGTTTTCATATTGGGTTTTGATATTTTATTCTCGCCATAACTCCGATGATTGCGTTATGCTTGACGGAGTTGATTTTTGTTATGTATTGATGATTTCGGAGCCCCGACGATTTGAGTGTTTTGTTAAATGTTTTAGTATTTGGAAGGGAAGTTTTAATTTAAATTCGGGGACCGAATTTCCTAAAGGGGGGAAGATTGTAACGTTTTAAAAATAATTAAATAAATAATTAAATGAATAAAATTGTTTAAGTGAATTTTATGATTTTCGGCAAAGTAAAATGTATTTTTCGTAAAACCTAACCGTGATTGGTTTTCATTATAATTTCAAAAATAACTATTTTAATTATGTAATTACTAGTAAATGGTGTTTATTTAGCCACTTATAAATTTTTAGTTTAATTAAATATTTTTCCTAAACTAATTATTTTAAGTATTAACATAAGCTTTATTTTTACACTAAATTAGTGTAAATTACAAATTTGAATGGTTTTAATTTGTAAAAGTGAGCCATGACATATTATAATTTAGTGAGTATCATGTAAAATTCATTTGCAAATTTTTCCAATTTTCTAGAGTTTTCTTGAGTTGCTATAGTAAAGAATTAAAAGGAAATTAAATAAAATCATGAAAAGACATAAAGAGTTGATATTTTGGGTGAAGTTTCTACACTTTTCTTCACTTTTCTCACTCTCCTCTCCCTCCTCCATGGTGTGGCCGGCCTCAACAACCCCATGGCAGCCCCCCCATTTCCCACTTCATTTTTATTCAAAATTCATCAAAAATACTTCAAAAATTCAATTAAAATTCCACAAAATCATATTTATTTCATACCCTTTATTCCTTGCTCATTTTTACATGGATTTTGGAGATGGAAAGCATGGATTTTTGAGGCTCATTTTCATGTCTGGACTTGAGGTTGTGAAGGTATAAATCTATCTCTTTTGTTTTATTTCCATTAGATGTTTCTTTTAAAGCATAATTAGTTTTATTAGATTAATTCTATGTTCAATTTTTAAAATTCAAGTTAGGGTTTGTAAATTCAAGTTATGATTTTTATTAATTAATTAGGATTATAATAACTAGTCTACCATTTTTAGAAGTGGAAAAATCTTGCATGGTTATTATATAATAATTTGTGTATTCAAATTGATTTAATAATGTTATTTAGCTAACTAGTTTTTATAAAATGTATTTGTGGATAAAATAAAATTCCAATTAAGGTTGTTATCATTAGATTGTAGTTTTAGTGAGAATCTTACCATGTTAATGGAAATAAAAACTTAGTTTGATCACTAGTTTCTTGTGATAATTGGAAAAATACTAATAAAAGGCTATTTTTGTAAACTAGATTTTGGGAAATTCCTAAATAAATGAGATTAAAAATATAATTATGGTTTCATCATATCATTATCATCATGAATTGTAGTTAAGTACATTAATTCATGCAACATCATGTTTTGTGGTGAAATTGTGGTATTTTGCTTGAAAAATGTTGAAAATTGCAAAAGGTTGCAAACTAGAAATTTCAAATTAATACAAATTTGTGTAATAAAAATATAGTAATGGTTTGTATAGTCTAGTTATGCTATTTAATGAGTTTTATAACCATTGGTTTTATCTAAATGTCAATTTTTGATGAAAAACGGTAAATTGGCGTTTTCGGGTTTTACAAAATCGGACTGTTTGATCAATTTTTAGGGTTTCGATGGATTTAATCATGTTTTATAATATAAGTAATGTGTTTTAAAACTACGAGTTATTTGTTGATGTTTATCTCGATCCATCGGAGTTTGTACGCCGATGTCGAGCGAAATTTGGTTCTTTTGCGTGGACGGGACATAGGTTTTAACCTATGCTTGTTCCTTGCGTCGTTTTGACTTTTGTATGTGATTTAGTTTACGATGCTATTTATATGTTTGCGTTTAGGTACCCCTCACGTGGACTGCGGGCGATGAAGAGGAGGATGGCGACACCGTTTTTGGCAGATATGGACCAGGTGAGTAGATGCATATCTACGGGGGGAAGTCGGGTGGATGGCGTTTAGCAACCCCGCAACGTAGACTAGGGGTAGTACTTATTGTCATTAGGAAACTAGATGTGATCCTAGATTCTTAAAGAGTAGGACCCTAGTAATGACCTAGGCTGGACTAGACTGATTTAGGAAAACCATATCAGAGGATGAGTACCTTGGAAGAGGTTCGTAGGTTTCAGATAGAAACACACACACGCACACACTGAAACTCGACATGGGGTATACGTGTATGTGTATATATATAAAACTAGGTATAGGTATATACATATATATACAACACGTATATGGGATTCATTGATGTGATATGATATCCGAGGTATGATGAAATAGTGTAACTGGGCTTGATGCCGTGATTCTTGGCTATACAGTCGTATTAAGTATTAGCGGATCATTAGAGAATGAGATAATGAACATGTATACTTAAATTATAATGGGTGGTGATGATATTGAGGTATATGGGACTCTAAAATAGTACCCGGACTGTAACTTGTGATTGATCACGATATGGGATATGTATGACTTGATTACGACATCATATAGGTGTGACCTGATGTCGATATCATAGAGGTGTGACTTGAGGACGATATGATACATATGACATGATATTTCTGAGGATAAACTAATGATGCTTATTATGATGGCAATGATATATGATTGATGTATGCGATTACAGTTTAGCACCTTGATCATGAGATGTGTTGATGATGACATTATACTAATGATGAGACACCTAGGAGATACTTGACCCGTACCCTGATATTGGGATGCCGTACGATGGATTTTACCGTACGAGGCATAAATATGATGATTGATCCGCACTCTTGATTCAAGGAAGCCGTACTACGTACGTGACGCTATTGAGGCCGGATCGCCGACTATTAGAGATATTGATTCAGACCTTAGGTAGACTCTTGTTTCTTATTGACTAGTTTCTTAGGTTTTGTTCCTTAGGAGGTTAGATGGACACTAGGTTAGGTTCGAGTCATATAGTAGTAGTGGTAATGGTATATCAAATGAGTAGATAACACACATCCGTCTTTACTTTCACACTGGAATCTTAATGACGCATGTTCTTACATATGTTGCTATAATCAGTATAAACCATACCTGTTAGGACACTAGCACAATTACCAATGATGCGCATATTCCACGCACACTTATTTGCCGGCTCACACACTTCATCATCGGTAATTGCTATGTCACGTACACTTTAGATTATATTATCTTTTATTGATAGAATCAGTTAACAACTTGACCGATATAATATTTTGATTACTCTCTGATGTTAGTATAGACATGATAATTATTACTTAGACATTCATGCATTCATGCTTTCATGTTATCATGCAGTATTATGGGCATATGCCGACACTTATCATATACTTACTCATGATTTTGAGATTTGGGTTTCTATGAGATTTCTGGATTTTTGGGGGAAAACCGCAAGAATATATAAAAACTTCTCTCTCTCTCCTCCTCTCTTTTTAAAACATAAGATGCGGTTTTCTCGTGATGTATGTGTCGTCCACCATGAGATTTCATGTTTTCTGATGGATTTCGAACCCGATTCGAGGAGTGGATGAACCGTCTCGGGTACATGGTGGGCCCGGTATGGTACCTCGGGGCAAGAAGATCGAGTTGTAGACGATGAGCCTGGCAGGGGAAGGCTACCTACCGGTGATGTCTGGCGCGTCGGATATCCGGAGGATACCGACCGTTGTCGTGAGATGTAGTGATATGGGCCGATCCGGACTGACGGAGCCCGAGGTATTGAGACTATGAGACTTGAGATTTACATGTTTGTGTCGATGCTTGACACGGATTTCCATGGATTTCATTATTGAGATTTCAGATTCCTATACACATTTTACTTTGATAACAGTTAAAGATTTCTTATACAGATATATCTGGATTTCAGGATTGATTGTTTTATATTCATGGTGCATGCATATCCATTCATATGACATAGTACTATATGAGGCACTGACACGAGCACGGAGTATCTGCACTTACACGTAGTATTACCCTGCTATTACTAGATGATTGGGACTTAGTAGTGTATTATTATGACCTAGGATAGCGTCGTGCATTCAATTTCTTTTCGTAGATGTCTTCTACTCACGAGTTGGCAACTCACCCCCGTTGTGCCAAATTTTATTACAGGTTCGATGTACAGGTTTCCCTGGCAGCTTGCTGGCACATCTATTCTTTCAGGGTGATTTGCACGGTAGGTTGGTTCACTTGTATCCGAACCACCATTGTACTTTTATTCTTTCATTTGTATCTAGTATGCTCCATCAACCATACTTGTATTACTTGATAAGTTTATTGGACCAGTCTTTTATTTTGACCTTAGAGTCGCGCATGTATTATTCTGATTTGGTGGTTTTGTTTTCTTTGAGTTTTGAGCCTCGCCCTTTGGCGTTGTATATTATTGTGCTTGTTGTGGTTGTTTCCTCCTGTTGGCGTTGATGCTAGCTCCCGTTTGGGGATGCTTTTTATTGTTTATGTATATTATACTTGTTGTACCCGTTTGGGGGCCAGTTTTTATAGAGGAGACTCTGCCGAAATTTTTGAGAAAAATTGCCGATGCTTTTAAACTTGTTTTCTTTTTCTTCTTCTTCTTCTTTTATGGTTTAGATTTCTGGGCTTCGGCTTACTTAGGTTACGTGGCGCCTCTAGACGCTTCGTAATCTAAGTGCCGGTCACGTTCCGTACTTTCGGGTCGTGACATTATTCATCTCATTGCATCGCACCATCTTATATATATATATATATGCATATGTGATATCATCTCATAGGACACTTGCACCATTACTATTGGTTCATGCCGCACGTGCACTATTCATGCGAACACACACGCTTTTGGTAATTGCTATGTCACAAACACTATAGAACTTGCTTAAAATCGGTAACTGTGCATTTGCATCATATATGATCCGTAGACTTATACTTGTATATTCATTTCATTAAATGGATATGTAGGATTGTTAGTTATATATAGATACCTCATTGCATCATGATTCATGCATAGCTTCTGGCCGTACTTCGCATAGTATATACTACCGTATCATAGATTTCCATCATCACCGGCATGTTTATATATTGTGATTCTTATCGAAGATTTCAGTATTGATCAGATTTGTGGATTTTTTTGGGAAAACCGAAAGAATTTTATAAACCTGTTATCGTTTTAAAAAAAATGCAAGTTGCGGTTTTCTCGTGATATGATGTGTGTGGTGTCCACCATGAGTTTTCTCGGTTCTTGAACTGTATCATATACCCGATTCGAGGAGGAGGATGCACCATCTGCGGGTACATGGTGGACCCGGTACGGTACCCCGGGGCAAGAGGATCGCAGAAGATGGCGTTGAGCCCGGCAGGGGAGCACTACCTACCGGTTATTTGTGGCGCGGCGGATATCCGAAGGATACCAACCGTAGTCGTAAGATTTAAGGAAATGGGCCGATCCGGACTGACGGAGCCCGAGATATTGAGATATTGAGATATTGAGATATTGAGATATTGAGACATCAAGATATTGAGACATCAAGATATTGAGACATTGAGATATACATATTTTGTGTCGATGCTTGACGCGGATTTCTGGATTTCATTGATGATACTTCAGTTATTTCACAGAAGTTTTGCTATGATGAGAATACAGATTTTTCTCGTACCAAACATATTCAGGTTTCGTGTTGATTATGCATTCATATTGAATACGTACTAGTGTATTGCATCATATCGTTATATGTAGGATGTGACACATTTGTGTGCATGCTTACGATAGCCTTATTAGATGTTACTTACTACTCACGAGTTGGAAACTCACCCCCGTTGTGCCACAGTATCTTGCAGGTCTGACCCGTCAGCATGGTAGTGGCGGGCGTACTTTCTCCTTTTGCTTCATTGGCTCGATTTGCAGCTTTGCTCATAAGTGGGTTGTAAGGATATTTTGTTCCATCATGTATATTATTGTATCTAGTATACTACATCTACCCTTGTATATTGGACTAGACGATGAGACTCGTGAGATTTGTATTGGTGGTGTTGGTGTCGATGCTCACTTGAGCCGACGTGGTATTTTATTATTTCTTGCTTTCAGATGCTTATTGTGCACTTTTGATATACATATTGCATGTGGTTGTGATTCCGCCATTGGAATAGCTCCCGCTTGGGGATGCCTTATTCATTATTTATATGTATTTCATGTGTTGTACACGTTTGGAGGCCAGTATTCACAAAGGAGACTTTGCCGAAATTTTCGGGAAAATATGATGTTGCTTTTAAATGATTAATGCCGCTTATTTGTTAAAACCACTTGCGTTAAAATAAGTTATCCTTCACTTTAATTGTTAAACAGTTTAGGTTTTTGGGCTTTGGCTTACTTAGAGTACGTTGTACCTTGAGGCGTTTCGTAGTTTAAGTGCCGGTCACGTTCCGTACCTTCGGGTCGTGACAAAGTTGGTATCAAAGCATTAGGTTTTACCTTTCTGAGTGTAGGATGACCTTTGGTAGATGAAGTAGGTGACTTGAGTAGAGTGACGTAGCGTGTGTATGTTCCGTGGCATACTTACGATACGGTACTCCGCCAAAGTAACCTTAGGATATATATTTGCTTGTATTTCCTTCCTTGATTCCGGAAATCGTTTGATTTGATTGCAATGTTCCTATCAATCCTGTTTCTTGTTCCAGCCACCATGCCTGTCACGACCCAAAATTTGGCACGTGACGGCCCTTAAATTACGCAACGTCTACAGGCATAACGCAATTTAAGTAAGCCGAAAAGCCAGCAATCTAAAGTATCAAAAGTAGTAAGTGATAAGAACATTCTTAAAACTTTTGAAAATCTCGAGTACAGATTCTTTAAAGTCCAATTTATATTCTTAAAAATTTTGGCAGCACATCTTTTGTAAAAACTAGCCCAGAAAATGGGTACATACAAATATATAAGTAAAGCATCCCCAACGGGAGCAAAATCCATGCCCAAAGGCGGAAACAACCACCATAGCAGATATACGACGCCGTAGCGAAGAAATAAAAGACGATATAAATGAAAACTGCATAAAATACATCCTGAGTCACCAAAAATACAATATCGTTCTCATATCTCGTCTCTAAGTCAATACATGAAAGTGGTAGATGGTGAGTACTAGATACAACGAATATAAAATGAACAACATCGGATAACCGCGAAGCCCACCTATAGCAAAACTGCGCCCAGTCAGCCGTAGCGGTATCCGCTGCAAAAGATGATACGATAGATGAAAGCCCTGCCTCTGACAACTCTGAGGAACAACATGTACAACCCTATGGCACAACGGGGGTGTGTTGCGAACTCGTGAATAGTAAATAACATATGCAGGTAATCGCAAGTTTGCGCGTACTGCGCTAATCTATCACATGCAAGCTGATAGCAATAAATAGCAATATGTATATGCAACAGTCAGGAAATGTACTCTATCAGGTACTACAAATACATGAAGCAATGCATATCAAATAAATGCGGAGTATGGGATAAAACATGTCATCCTCACGGAATCCTCATCGCGGCAGGACCAGTGTCCATCAAGAAAATCTAAATCCCAAATTTCCTCAAATCAGCCCCCAAATTGGCCCTCATATCCTGTAAGTCTCATATATCCTGAGTGTCCAAATATCAAGTAAATCTCATGTAATTAATAAGTATATTTGCAAGATTATTATGATGATGTATATAAATTAGATATGTATGCATATATATTAGCGTCCCATTCCACACACACACACACACACACACACACACACACACACATATATATATATATATATATATAACAACGTCCCATTCTACTGTTATATATACTTAGGAGTGAAAATATCATGAAAACAAGTGTCTAGCATCGAAACATAACTACTCATATCCATACGTTCCTCGAATCGTAAGTGTCCGGTATCGACACCCGTCATCCACATATCGGTCTTTCTCATATCCATACGTTCCTCGAATCGTAAGTGTCCGGTATCGACACCCGTGATCCACGTATCGATTTTTTGATATCTATACGTTCCTCAAAACCCAAGTGTCTCACCTCGACACTTGTGTTCCACGTATCAGTATATACGTCCTCCGAATATTAAGTGCCCCAACATCGACACTCTCGATCCCGTATCGGTTTAAAACAAATCTCTGAGTGGATGCATCCAAATATCAAGTAAAGAATAAGAATACTTGAATAATTTCATGAAACCACCACGGTCCTCAAATCCAGAAAACATCATGTGAAATCCATATCTCAACGTGAAAATCCATGAATATAACATATGCAATATAAAACAGTAATGTGAGCATATGAAGGAAAAACCGATATGTAACTGCAACAAGTTATTATATATCATGCGGTTTCTAATTTCTCCAAGTCCATACAACATCAAATAAAGATGAACATGTAGCTATAGCCAGGTATACGTAACCACTCGGCATAACAAGATATGTGTATCTACCTATCAATAATGATGTAATACCCTCCAGGTATATGTACAAGTATGTATTCATGATGTACACGTAGTTATGTCTCATATGTGTATATACCTATCACTAATGGTACAATACCATATAGGTATATAGGTATCTAGCAGGTAGGCATGTCAAGGCATATGTGTAAGCATGTATGTATACAAGTTTGCTATATGTCATATGCGCAATAAAAATAAGGATATTGTCTCAAGTTCCTAGCCAATACAATATCATGTATGCATAGGTGTTGTGCGTGTCATGGCAATTATTGACGGTGTGAGTGGCATACAATCAGTGCTCATGCAACATGAACCATCAATAATAGTGCAGTGTCCAGGGGTACAAGTCTAAGCACAACAAGTAATAATATGCAATGAAGTTTTATGCACAATCTCTATATGTGAAATATAAACATGCGGCTAATATCATATCATATCTAGCCCTGACGCATAACGCCATGCGGGCGATTCCCCTGTAGATGTTAAATCTACTCACAATCGATCCTGGCTAAGTAAAGCCAACCACTTGCTCTCCCTTCTTCGCAGCGTCCGAAGTCCTCGCCTGCGATCCTAAAATCACAAACACTTCAATAAAGCTAATTATCCTGCGTCGACACAAAACAATGAAACGTAAGGATAACGTCCACAAGATAAACACACTGTGCACTCACTGCACGAAATGCGCACAATATCGGCACAACCCTTAGCTAGGAACGCAAAACTACGAAACCACCAAGCCTAGACCCCGATCGTACCGATCGCGCAAACAAAACACAAAATCTCGCGATGAAGATAATATAAGTAACATCGCAACGCTCATTAGAACCTATGTCCAACTTATACCGAAACCTAGTAAGCAAATTTATCACAAATTTGGCACAAGTTAAGGCTAACACAAATCTAACGATTACAAATATCGCAAAGTAGCTTAACTAGGTTATCTAAACCAATTCCATAATTTTAATCTCACCCAAATATGTATTAGTAAAACCTAGTTTGCTAATAATCTTAATTAGACAAATTAGGAATTAAACACTTTTCATTCTCCCACTAGAATAAGTTTTCCTAGTCATAACTTATCAATAAACCATATCATCACTTAACCCTAACTTGATTTTCAAAAAATCAACATGAATCAACTAAACATAAACTTTAAAGCTGTATTAATTATTTAAATAGCTAGCTTAAATATTATAATACAACAAATAAGGATTATGGTTAGAAATTTTTATACCTCCTCAAGAACACCAATTAGTGACTAACTCCAAATTTAACCCTCCAAAATGATGCTTTTCTTGAAGATCCATGCTAGTTTAGAGATGAAGAATGATGGGTTGTGAATTGTTTATGAGTTTTGTGGGATTATTTAGGGATTTTTGATGATTTATTGAGCTTGGAGATGAAGAAAATGAGCAAAGAACAATGAGGGGGCAGAACAAGGAGGCTCGGCCATTGCAAGGAAGTGGGGGGGGGGGGGGGTTGTGAAAATTATGAAGAAAATTCTAGCTAAAATGCAATAAATGCTAATTAATGCAATTAAAGTCTTATGCCACCTCTTTCTTTTCTTTTAAAAATTCAATTTAAATCCACAAATATCTAGATATTTTAGGTGAGAAGGTTTAAAGCTTAATCAAGTGATTAACTTAGCATAGATTAACTTTAGTAGTAATTAACCCAAACAAAAATGTAATTAACACGAATTAAGTGCATATTTAACAACTTAAAATAATACTTTAATTAAGGAAAAATATTAAAATGCACCAAAATTACAAACAACTTACAAATACCCGCAAACTAGTAATTTCCTAGCTAAACTAGGTGCAGTGAATTTTATACTGCAAAAAGATCGCTTCAAGGTTTTTACGGAAAACACCGACTATTTTACCCTAAAAACGGAAAATCGCGTAAACGATTTCCAAAACGTTACAATCTTCCCCCCTTAAAGAAATTCGGTCCCCGAATTAAAATTCTTACTATGCTAACCTTCAAAGAGATGAGTGCCAAACTTTCACATCTCGCTCGCAGCCTCTCAAGTGATCACCTCACTAGACGGCTACACCAAAGAACCTTCACAGATGGCAAGACCTTTGACCGAAGTTTCTCCACCTGCCGATCTATTAACATTATCGGCTGCCGGTGAACGAAAAGATCGCGTCCAGGCTAAATGTTCTGATGCCGAATCATGTGAGAAAGGTCATGAAGGTATTTGCAAGTATCAACATAAGGAATACGAGGTGAATACTCAAAAATCTGGGCGGAAGTGCCATATCATAGGCAACGGTACTAACTCGCTTCAAGGATCGCAAAAGGACCTCCAATTCTGGGACTAAGCTTCCCAAAACTCAACACGCCATTTCGTCGGAAAAATCCGTAGGAATACATGATCTCCCCCTGCGAACTCAAGTCTGCGACCACCACGGTCGACATAAGACTTCTGTCTGCACTGGGCTGCTCTCATCCTGACCTAAACCACCGGATCATCTTCGAAGTCTCTAGACTATCTGGGGTCCAAAAATCCAGCTCTCGCGGAGTCAGTAAAACAGACCAGCGATCGACACAACCTACCACACCAGGCCTAAAATTTGCCATTTGAAACGTCTCCTGATAACCGTCATCGTAGGAGAACTCTATCAATGGCAAGTGACGATCCCAACTGCCAACAAACCAAAAGTACGTATGCAAAAGTATATCCTCCAGAGTCTGTATAGTTCGCTCTGTCTAACCATCGGCCTACGAATGGAAAAGTGGAGATAAATCTCAACCAGTACCCAAAACTTCCTGAAGCTTCTGTCAATGACGGCTAGCGAACAGGGTGCCTCTATCGGATACACGCATGAAGGAACTCCGTGCAAACGCATAAACTTATCGACGAACAACGAGCAAACTGAGCATATTGAGCATAACCAGACAATACTTCACCCAAATGGAGTCATACCCTCGACTAGACCTAGGTAGACACCACAACGAAATTCATGGAGTATCTGCTTCCATCCCCACTCTGGAACGGTAAAAATGTTGCAACTCTCCAGCCGGCCTCAAATGCTCAACCTTAGCTCGCAGACAAGCCAAGCACCTCAAAACGAAATCAGAAACTTCACTCTTCACCCCTGCCCACCAGTAACTAACTCTCAAGTCACGTTACATCTCGGTAGCACTTGGAGAACACTGAAAGCTGACTGATGTGCCTGCACTAGGACCTCGCGTCTCTACCCATCAGTATCGGGTACACGCCATCGAGTCCCTAACATAGTACACCCTGATCATAAATCAAGAACTCTGAATCTTTACCCTACCGAACATGCTCAGAATCTCAAACAAACGAGCATCGGCGGGCTGTGCCTCACGAAAATGATTAAGTAGAAGTTGACGGGCGCGGACATGAGCAAGCTGTCCCCAAATCTCCAGCGTAAGACTACCACGGCCATCTCCAGATCATGAGTGGGATAAACCCTGCTCGTACTTCCTACAACTGTCGGGAAGTATAAGCGATAACTCTATAATGACACATCAGTACACAATCGAGCCCCACTCGTGAAACATCACAATAAACGACAAAGTCGCCCGATCCAGAAAGCAAAGATAGAACTGGTGCAGTCGTCTACCAAGTCTTCAACCACTGAAAACTGAGCACGCATGCCTCCGTCTAAAGAAAAGGAACTCCCTCCCTAGTCAATCCGGTAAACGGTGCACCAAATACACAAGAATCCTGCACGAAACGGCGGTAAAAATCGGCTAAGCCCAAAAATCTGCGGACCTCTGTCCCTGATCAGGACTGGGCCAAAGCTGTACGGCCTCGATCTCCCTCGGGTCCATACGAATACCGTCTCCCGTAACCCCATGACCTAGGAAGTCAACACTATCAAGCCTGAAGGAACACTCCGAGAATCTAGCAAATAGCTGGTACTTTCCCAATGTCTGCAAAGCAATTCTCAAGTGTTGCTCATGTTCCTCACGACTCTTAGAAGATACCAGAATGTCATCTATAACACAACAATCCACTGGTCAAGGAACGGTCTGAGAAACCTGGTTCATCACATCCATGAATGCTGCTAAGGCGCTGGTGAGTCCAACGACACCACCAAAACTCATAAAGCCCGTAAAGCGCATAAAAGCAGTCTTCGGAATGTCATCACTCCGAATCCACAACCAATGATGAAGTTATCCCAAAACAAACTTAGAAAAATGTCTCGCACCGTGGAGCTGATCGAAAAAATCGTCAATGCGAGGTAAAGGATGCCTAATCCGCACCGTAACTCGGTTCAATTGACGATCAATATACAACCTCAAACTGCCGTCCTTCTTCTTGACGAACAGAGTATGAGCTCCCCAAAGCGAAACACTCGGACGCACAAGTCCCCCTATCTAGCAACTCTGCAGCAGATCCTTAAGCTCTCTAAGCTCCGCCGGCTTATCTGGAACAACGTCGGAAAATCTTGCCCACAAGAAACCCGGTCCGACGACCCTACTGTGGCTCCAGTATCATGAATGAAAGCCAAGAATCCTCGACATCCTCTCCTCAAAAGCTGACTAGCGAAAAAGGCTGAATTCAAGCTGTGAAAGACGGCACCATTGTCCCCCTGCACAACAAGAACTGACTCACCGGGAAAACAAAAACCTGACTGTTTTCTCGCGGCAGTACACAGACGCATAGCACGTAGCTAACCAGTCCGTGCCCTAAAGAACGTCAAAATCCAACATCTCTAGAAGGAACAAATCGACAGACGAATCTCTATCTCCTACCCAATTGGCACATGACCGAAACACGTGTCGCGCAACCAAAGGATCGCTAACAGGACTGAACACAACAAACGGCTGATCTAGCATACACAACTCTCGACCCAACCACAACACGAAGTGTGTAGAACAAACGAGTGCATAGATCCCGAATTAAACAAACATGCGCATCAAAAGAATATGCGGAAAAGATTACCTGAAAACTCTGCATTGGACGCCCGCGCGTCCCGATGAGTTGAAACAAAAGCTCGTGCCTATCCTCTACCTGCAACAGGCACTCCTCCTCCTCTGCCATCCTGTACACTCGGAACAAATCCTTCGCGACTACGACCTCTCTGAACAAAAGTCTGACGCAGATCAACAACAGGTGCAAAAGACGACTCTCCCTGAGGTGAAGGCGGTAAAGTAACATATGGTACTGCTACCCTCCTCTGGCGTACCAAGGTATAATCCCTGACGAGGTGATGGAAACTCCTGCACCGGAAACATCCATACGATGGCTGCTGATCCTCCTGGGGATATGAGCTAATCCACTGGCCTCGTCCCAAGCGTCTGCTACTCCCGCGACGCAAACGAAATCTGTCGCGGCGACTAAGCCTCTGTCTCTGGGTTGATACACCTGTATGAATCCTCCTCGATCTCGGAACTCCCAAGGTCTCGGGAAGACGCTCCTCAGCTAAACGGGCTGCATCCACTTCTGCTGTATACGTGACACAATGCTGTGTGCTGATAGTAAGGAATAACTGGGTAACAGGGGTGGCAACCTCCTGTCGCTACGCTTGACTGGCCTGAACCAACGACCTCATCATCTGGCGCAAGTCCTGCATATCTGCCTCAAGCCTCGCGATACGATCTATCGAAGGTGGATCAAACTGCTCCTGAACAACAAGCGTACCGTCCCGGTCAGTCCTCATCCCAAACGAGTCAACTCTGACCTCGGCTCTCACTGCCTCTCCCTGAGCCCTTATAGTCATCGGCGGCAAAAGGCTATAAATGGAAACATGATTCGATATGAACACGGAAATCGAATCACGAGGATATGTATCATCAACGAAGGAATTTCAAGTAATTAGCACTTAGGTCACTTTAGGCGGAATACCGTGTTGTAAATATGCCGCGGACATACACACGCTACATTACTCTGCTTAAGCTACCTACTCCATCATAACAAGGTCATCCTACACTCCGAAAGGTAAAACCTAACGCTTTGATACCAACTTTGTCATGACCCGAAATTTGACACGTGACGGCCCTTAAATTACGCAACGTCTACAGGCGTAACGCAATTTAAGTAAGCCGAAAACCCAGCAATCTAAACCATCAAAAGTAGTAAGTGATAAGAACATTGTTAAAACTTTTGAAAATCTCGAGTACAAATTCTTTAAAGTCCAATTTACTTTCATAAAAATTTTGGCAGCACCTCCTTTGTAAAATCTAGCCTCAAAAATGGGTACATACAAATATATAAGTAAAGCATCCCCAACGGAAGCAAAATCCACACCCAAAGGCGGAAAAAACCACCACAGCAGATATACGATGCCGCAGCGAAGAAATAAAAGACGATATAAATGAAAACTGCATAAAAGACATCCTTAGTCACCAAAAATACAATATCGTCCTCACATCTCGTCTCTAAGTCAATACATGAAAGTGGTAGATGGAGAGTACTAGATACAACGAATATAAAATGAGCAACATCGGATAACCGTGAAGCCCACCTATAGCAAAACTGCGCCCAGTCAGCCGTAGCGGTATCCGCTACAAAAGATGATATGATAGATGAAATCCCTGCCTCTGACTGCTCTGAGGGACAACCTGTACAATCCTGTGGCACAACGGGGGTGAGTTGCCAACTCGTAAATAGTAAATACCATATGCAGGTAATCGCAAGTATGCGCGTACTGCGCTAATTTATCACATGCATACTGCGCTAATCGCAAGTATGCAGCAATAAATAGAAATATGTATATGCAACAGTCATGAAAGGTACTCTATCAGATACTACTAATACATGAAGCAATGCATATCAAATAAATTCGGAGTATGGGATAAAACATGCCATCCTCACGGAATCCTCATCGTGGCAGGACCAGTGTCCATCAAGACAATCTAAATCCTAAATTTTCTCAAATTAGCCCCTAAATTGACGCTCATATCCTGTAAGTCTCATATATCCTGAGTGTCAATATCAAGTAAATTCCATGTAATGAATAAGTATATTTGTAAGATTATTACGATGATGTATATAAATTATATATGTATACATATATATTAGCGTCTCATTCCACTATATATATATATATATATATATAACAGCGTCCCATTCCACTGTTATATATACTTAGGAGTAAAAATATCATGAAAACAAGTGTCTAGTATCGACACATAAATACTCATATCCATATGTTTCTCGAATCGTAAGTGTCCGGTATCGACACCCGTGATCTACGTATCGGTCTTTCTCATATTCATACGTTCCTTGAATCGTAAGTGTCCGGTATCGACACCCGTGATCTACGTATCAGTTTTCTAATATCTATACGTTCCTCGAAACCCAAGTGTCTCACCTCGACACTTGTGTTCCACGTATCGGTATATACGTCCTCCGAATCTTAAGTGCCCCAACATCGACACTCTCGATCCCGTATCGGTTTAAAAAAAATCTCTAAGGGGATGCATCCAAATATCAAGTAAAGAATAAGAATACTTGCATAATTTCATGAAACCACCACGGTCCTCAAATCCATAAAACATCATGTGAAATCCATATCTCAATGCGAAAATCCATGAATATAACATATGCAACATAAAACAGTAATTTGAGCATATGAAGGAAAAAACGCTATCTAACTGCAACAAGTTATTATATATCATGTGTTTCTAATTTCTCCAAGTCCATACAACATCAAACAAAGATGAACATGTAGCTATAGCCAGGTATACGTAACCACGTCGGCATAGCAAGATATGTGTATCTACCTATCAATAATGATGTAATACCCTCTAGGTATATGTACAAGTATGTATGCATGATGTACACGTAGCTATGTTTCATATGCGTATATACCTATCACTAATGGTACAATACCATATAGGTATATAGGTAACTAGCATGTAGGCATGTCAAGGCATATGTGTAAGCATGTAGGTATACAGGTTTGCTATATGTCATATGCACAATAAAAATAAGGATATTGTCTCAAGTTCCTAGACAATACAATATCATGTATGCATAGGTGTTGTGCGTGTCATAGCAATTATTGACGGTGTGAGTGGCATACAATCAGTACTCGTGCAACATGAACCATCAATAATAGTGCAGTGTCCAAGGGTACAAGTCTAAGCACAACAAGTAATAATATGCAATGATGTTTTATGCACAATCTCTATATGTGCAATATAAACATGCAGCTAATATCATATCATATCTAGCCCTGACGCATAACACCATGCGGGCGATTCCCCTGTAAATGTTAAATCCACTCACAATCGATCCTGGCTAAGTAAAGCCAACCACCAGCTCTCCCTTCTTCACAGCGTCCGAAGTTCTCGCCTGCGATCCTAAAATCACAAACACATCACATAAGGCTAATTATCCCACGTCGACACAAAACAATGAAACGTAAGGATAATGTCCACAAGATAAACACACTGTGCACTCACTGCACGAAATGCGCACGATATCGGCACAACCCTTAGCTAGGAACACAAAACTACGAAACCACTAAGCCTAAACCCCGATCGTACCGATCGAGCAAACACAACACAAAATCTCGCGATGAAGATAATATAATTAACATCGCAACGCTCATTAGAACCTATGTCCAACTTATACCGAAACCTAGTAAGCAAATTTATCGCAAATTTAGCACAAGTTAAAGCTAACACAAATCTAGCGATTACAAACATCGCAAAGTAGCTTAACTAGGTTATCTAAACCAATTCCATAATTTTAATCTCACCCAAATATGTATTAGTAAAACCTAGTTTGCTAATAACTTTAATTAGACAAATTATGAATTAAACACTTTTTATTCTCCCACTAGAATAAGTTTTCCAAGTCATAACTTATCAATAAACCATATCATCACTTAACCCTAACTTGATTTTCACAAAATCAACATGAATCAACTAAACATGAACTTTAAAGCTATATTAATTATTTAAATAGCTAGCTTAAAGATTATAATACAACAAATAAGGATTAGGGTTAGAAATTTTTATAGCTCCTCAAGAACACCAATTAGTGACTAACTCCAAATTTAACCCTCCAAAATGATGCTTTTCTTAAAGATCCATGCTAGTTTAGAGATGAAGAATGATGGGTTGTGAATTGTTTATGAGTTTTGTGGGATTATTTAGGGATTTTTGATGATTTATTGAGCTTGGAGATGAAGAAAATGAGCTAAAAAACAATGAGGGGGCAGAACTAGGAGGATCGACCATGCAAGGAAGTGGGGTGGGGGGGTTGTGAAAATTGTGAAGAAAATTCTAGCTAAAATGCAATAAATGCTAATTAATGCAATTAAAGTCTTATGCCACCTCTTTCTTTTCTTTTAAAAATTCAATTTAAATCCACAAATGTCTAGATATTTTAGGTGAGAAGGTTTAAAGCTTAATCAAGTGATTAGCTTAGCATAGATTCACTTTAGTAGTAATTAACCCAAACAAAAATGTAATTACCACGAATTAAGTGCATATTTAACAACTTAAAATAATACTTTAATTAAGGAAAAATATTAAAATGCACCAAAATTACAAACAACTTACAAATACCCGCAAACTAGCAATTTCCTAGCTAAACTAGGTGCAGTGAATTTTATACTGCAAAAAGATCGCTTCAAGGTTTTTACGGAAAACACCGACTATTTTACCCTAAAAACGGAAAATCGCCTAAATGATTTCCAAAACGTTACAATGCCGCCGAAGATGTCGAGGGCCAGAGGGCTGTCGCCAGGGATGAGATTAGAGTAGGCTCGTTTGAGATAAGGACCGATCAGGGCGGTACGCCTACTCTCAGGGACATAGTGATCCGCCTTTTTCCAGGCTGGATAGCTAGGCCGGAGTGGAGTATTCCGGACTTGTGATAGATGGTTGGATTGTTAGTTGAGGTTAGCCGAGCTCTGAGAGCCGATGATGTCCCTCCTACTGCGGGGACTGTGATTATACCTGCTGCTTAGGCAGCTGTTTCTGTTGTTACCAAGATTATTTCTGTATCCTTATAGGAGTTTTTGAGGCTGAAGCCTCTAGTTTTTACAGGCACTGATGTAGTGAAGGATCCGTAGACAATCCTTGACAGGATGGCTAGAAATTGTTGTTCACAGAGATGTTTTGACGAGATATGGATTGAGCTTGCGAGTCAATGGAGAGAGGTCGAGCTGCAGATCTACTTCCTATGACTTGGGATGAGTTCATAGATTTATTTCTTGCTCGTTTCCTTCCGGAGAGCGTTCGAGATGCCCGAGCTCATAGTTTGGAGCCTTTGCGTAAGACTTCAGGGATGATGGTATCCGAGTACGACATTTAGTTTACTCAGCGGTCCGATATGCTCCTTACCTGGTGGACACTGATGAGAAATGGATAAAGAGGTTCGCGTGGAGATTATACATGTAGTTATTCTTACTGTTGGTGCCCAGCATTTTGTCACGACCCGAAATTTGGCCCGTAACCGGCACTTAATCTACTAACGTCTACAGGCGTACGTAACTTAAGTAAGCCGAAACCCAGAAATATAAACCACCCAAAACTAGATCAACGGAGAAAAATATAGTTTAAAACATCCGGAAAATCACGAGTAAAATCTCTAACACTAATTTTCTTTCTTGAAAATTTCGGCAGCACCTCCTTTGTAAAAACTAGCCCCGAAAACGGGTACAACATAGATAATATATAAAGCATCCCAAACGGGAGAAAATCACGCCCAACGGTGGAGATAACAACCACAAACATATAAACAACGCCGAAGAGAAGAAATATAAAAGAAAACTGCATAAGGAAGTAAAACTTTTCACAATACCGGCTCCCATGAGCACGGCACCCAAAGTCACCAAATAATACAACACAGAATCCTCACAACTCCTCTCTAAGTCAAATACAAGAAGTGGTAGATGGAGAATACTAGATCCAACAAAAAGATATACAATGTACAAACAAATAACCGCAAACCCACCTAAAAGCAAAGGCCTCACAGCCAAACGTAGTGGTATCCGCAAAAGTAGAGATGATAACACGCCCTGCCGCGACTATCTAGAACCTCACAGCCAATAGCGGCTCCCACGAGCGGTATCCGCAAACATATCGGTATCAGATCGGCCCTCACATCCTGTAAGTCTCATGGAACCTGAATGTCAAACATCGACACCCGAAACATCATGTCACGCCCCGCTTCCCAGAGTGCGCTAAGATAGGCACGTGACAGAGCCAACCATGCTACCTGTGGATTGGAAAAATCCCTCCACAGTCACATTACGGCTGTAGAGATATCAAGAACAGGAAAGTAAATAAACTATCTAGTACATGTCCATAAGCCAAAATAAACGAGTCAAGAAATAATATGCGGAAGCAATAGATCCAATAAACAATAACATCTGGAAAGTAACATAACTAAACTGGATACTAACTGCTCGGCCTGACGGGGGAAATACTCCTGATCAGCCTGCGACAAAAGTAGAGGATCTGGGCTATGCAAAACCCATACGTCAGTGCGTCATAATATCAAACAATAATATAATCAGGAGGTAACAAGACATGCAGGCATGAGTAGGAACAGTAATAAGAGTATAACAGTAACATGCATAAGAAACAGTGAAGGGTATAAGCACACGTGACGTGCAGTGAGTAATCTAAACTGGTCTACTAGGCTAACTACTCTCAAGTCTTTGAAATCAATTTAATGAATCGTCGATGTAACTCAATAGTATCCCGTGCGTGCCCGGGACCACGGTCAAAGACTCTCGGGCTGAATCCAAGACGTGCCGCTAGGCAGTAAAAGGTAGTATGTAAAGACGAATGATGTCAGCAGTATCATCCCGGGGCTGGCCTAGCCCGTAAGACTGATCAGTAAGGTATCGAACTGTCGAGTTACAAGTCAAGTTTCATCATTGATTTCCCCATACCCCCAAGTTATGTGTTCAAGTCAGGTATTGATAAATCTGGAGCTAATGCCAACACAGAATCAAGCAGGTACAGGTTTGTCTGAATAGACAACAGGAAATGTCCGTAGGGACAACAGGTCAAGATTGTCGGCATTAGAAACAGGATCAGGTAACATGTCAAGCTGTGGTACATCAGGTCATGTCAGGTGGTGTACAAGGATCAAATCATGTCAAGTCGTGTCAAGTAGTAGTGTATCAAGTCGTGTCAGGGGTGCACAAGTATCACGTGGGTGCTCATAATCAAACTGTAATAAGCATGGGTACACAAAAACAAGTATGGGATACCAATATAACAATAAAATGGAATAGTGTGATATGGTATGAAAATAGATATAAATTCAAAGATATGGATGCACAGTTATCGATTAGGGTTACATTTATAGTTCCAATACTAATTAGGATGCACTTTACTAAAGATGGGGTGTCAATATTACAGTGTTATGTATTAATGTGATCTATGGATGCAATTATATATATTTTAAATGGGATGGATGCAAACGGGTATCCGAAAAGTTATAAAACTATAAAATGGTAATGTGGGATGTACAACTAAGCAATATGTGATATAAATATTGATATGGATGCAGTACAATGTAATCTAGTATGTCACAAGATGGTTTTTCATGACCTAGATCTAAAATGATGTAAACGGATGCAAACGGAACATCGAAACATTATAAAATGAAACATGGGGTACTAGATCTAAACTACAGGTACGATATTTATTTAAATAAGTATATAATGAATTATATAGCATGTAGCAAGATTGACTTGCCTCGACAGATCAAGAAATGGATGTGTACGGTACGTCCGACGTCGGTGAAATGTCGCGACACACGTACGGCACACACAACAGGTCCAAGAAACGCACAAGGGTGATCACACAAGTCAGGTACGACGTCTGGATCGTCGGGATCGTCGACGTCACGTCCGTCTCTAGCGATCTATGCAAACATAGAACAAACTTTTAAAGAAAGAAGAAAAGAAAGAAAGAAGAAAAGAAAGGGAAGAAGAAGGAAGTGCAAGGCTCACTGGGTTGCACTGGAGTCAGGGAACGAGGGGGCGACGACGAGATCGACTGCGGCGAACCTCGCCGGCGGTGTAGCGGTGTGCAGTGAGTGCTCGGGTTCTAGGGTTTGGAGAAGGAGAGAGGGAGAAGGGAAGTGGGAGGAAGGTGAAGATGAGGAGAGGTCGGTAGGGGGCGTCGTCGGAGGCTTAGGTGATGGTGAGCGCGAGGCCGGCGACGGCTGGGGTGTGCTGGGTCTCGCGGCAGAAAAAATGAGAGAGAGAGAGGAAGGAGGGTTTAATATATATATAGGGAGAGAGAGAGAGATAAATAAAGCGAGAGGAGAGAGAGAGAGAATCTGAGAGAGAGGAGAAAGAAAGCGAGATCGAGAGGAGAGAGAGAGGGATGAACAGTTAGGAGAAAGAAATTTGGCTGTTTGTGGGGAGAGAGAAAGAGAGAGATATCGCGGGGGGAGAGGGGGGGGAGAGAAAGAGAAAGAGAAAATGAAAGAGAGGGAGTAGGGGTCACGGGACAGCGAGAGAGAGAGAGCTGGAAAGTGTAATTTGTTTTTATTTTAATTTTTTAAATGATTTTAGTTAGCTGTGTAAATTTTAAATCTGTCGATTAAAATATAGTGATATTAAATTAATTAGTTTGAATTTTGGCGGGATACAAAATATTTCAAAACGCGCCCGGGTTGGGTCTAAAAATTCAGATTTAAAATACGAAAAATATATGCGACTTTCAAAATTAAAAATGAATGCTAAGGTAACAAAAATGTATACCCCAAAGAACGGATGCACGTACGTGCGCGTAGTCATCCAAACACGCCCGTTTCACAGAACAAGACGAGAACAAGATGCGCGGATGCTACCACGGGGTTAGGGGTATCATGCAGACCATGCTAAGTAATTTCAAATTATTTTACATGACTTAAAATGTTATATGGTAAAAGATGCAATGCCAGATGAAATGCCAGTATGCAGTATACATGAAATGCACATGTCTATGTAACAAGTCAAGGTAATTCATAAATATGAATCAAACCGGTTCAAGCAAGCGGGTCGGGTCGAATGCAATGTAAAATGTAACATATCAATCGCACCCAAAGCACGATAAATCAGGAAAATACCACGATAAGTAAGATACGAGAACTGGAATTAGAATAAATGAACTAGGTTGTTACATTATATCCAACTACAAAAAGAATTTCGTCCTCAAAATTCCAAGAACAAGAAAGGATAAACAATCAAGAAACTACAAGAATAGATGTGGAAACTTCTGTCGGATTTCATCTTCTCGTTCCCAAGTTGATTCTCCATGCGAGCGATTTCCCTAAGAAACAAGTACGAGAGGGATAACCTTGTTCTTAAGAACCCTTTTCTTTCGGTCCACAATCGACATCGGTCGTTTCTCAAAGGTTAAATCTTCTCGTACAGTTAGCTCAGAATGATCCAACACATTTGTTTCATCTTGAACATATTTAGGGAGTTGAGATACATGAAACACGTCATGAACATTCGCCAAATATTGTGGTAACGCCAATCGATAAGCCACTTCTCCAACACGCTCCAAAATCTCGAAAGGTCTAACGAATCGAGGACTAAGCTATCCTCGACTCCCAAAGCGAATCACTCCTCTAGTCGGTGATATCTTTAAGAATACCAAATCACCAACATCGAACTTTAGAGGTCTTCTTGATGTATCTGCCTAACTCTTCTGCCGATCTTGCGCTGCCTTCATATGATTCCGGATAGTGTTAACCTTCTCTGCTATCTGCACGATCAAATCCGGTCCCAACAATCTTCGTTTTTCGACATCATCCCAACAAACGGATGAGCGACACTTACGACCATACAACGCTTCAAATGGAGCCATCTGAATAGTCGCCTGAAAACTGTTATTGTATGAAAACTCCACCAAGTGTAGATGATCCTCCCATGAACCCTTGAAGTCTAACATGCAAGCTCTCAACAAGTCTTCAAGAGTTTGGATCGTTCTCTCCGACTGGCCATCTGTCTGAGGATGATAAGCTGTGCTAAACTTCAATCGAGTCCCCAAACTTTCCTGTAAGCTCCTCCAGAAGTGTGATAAGAAACGGGTGTCACGGTCGGACACGATGCTCACAGGTACTCCATGTAATCTTACAATCCCCTGCATGTATCGTTCTGCCAAAGCTTCTGTTGATTGACCAACTCGAAAGGGTATGAAATGAGCCGCCTTGGTCAATCGATCAACAATCACCTAAACTGCATTGTTGCCTTTTGGTCTCCGCGGTAAAGCCGTCACGAAATCCATGGTTATATGTTCCCACATCCATTCAGGAATCGGAAGTGTTTACAATAAACCAGCAATCCTTTAATGTTCAGCCTTAACTTGCTGACACACCAAGCACTTTGCTACAAAGCGGGCAATCTCCCATTTCATGCCTTCCTACCAGAAATGCTGTCGTAGATCCCGGTACATCTTCGTGCCTCCTGGATGTACGGAATATGCGTAACTGTGCGCCTCCTTCAAAACTTCTTCGCGAATTTCTCCTTTTGGCACACACAAACGACTACCATATCGCAACGAACTATCTTCGTGAATTAATAAGTCTGTTCGAAGTCCAGCTTCAACCTGTTCTCGAAACTTTTGCAATCTAGGGTCCTGTAACTGCGCTGCTTTAATATTTTCGATCAATAACGACTGTACTTATAGCGGCATCAACTGTCCGAAGAATGCGGTAGCGCAATCTCTAAATCAAATCTCCGAAAGTCTTCAATAAGTTTTTTTTGTGCAGTCAACATCTGAATTGCTGGCAACCGACTAAGCGCATCCAGCACAACATTAACTTTCCCCGGATGGTACTTAAGATCAAGATCATAGTCAGCCATCAGCTCTAACCATATATGCTGCCTCATATTAAGTTCCTTCTGTGTGAACACATACTTCAGGTTTTTGTGATCGGTGAATACTTCAACTCTTTCGCCCAATAAGTAATGCCTCCAAATCTTCAAAGTGAAAATCACAGCTGCTAGCTCCAAATCATGAGTTGGGTAATTCTTCTCATGGGTCTTCAACTGTCTGGATGCGTAAGCTATAACCTTCCCATGCTTCATCAAAACACATCCCAATCCTTTCCCCGATAAGTCGCTGTGAATCACCAATCCTCCAGAACTGTCTGGTACAGTCAAAATAGGAGCGGTTATCAGTCTCTGCTTCAACGCCTCAAAAACTGACGCACACTTATCCGTGTAGGGTTCCTAGGCACGCTAATGAGGTCTCACAAGGCATCAACCATGCCAATTTCAAATTTTACGGGTGCCGAGAAACCCTAATACGGATCGTCAACTAGATTTTTAGGCGAAACATGCAGCTAGTTAACAACTTAACTAAAAGAACGGAAATACAACCTTTGTAGATCCGGTCCTCCACCTCCATAGCTCCGTGATGAAGTCCCCTCGCTGTCCAAATCGAAAACCCGGGCTCTAGCGTCGGCTTCATCGGAAAAATGGGCGGGCTAGGTCATCGACTACGATGCCGAAGATGATCTACGTCGAGGCATCACAAGATCATGCTCCCACTTCACCAAGTCATGAAACTTGTGAAGAAAACACCCTATACTACTTGGCAAGAGGTAGAAGATGAAGAAATAGGAGGTGGGTTCACTTTAGAATTGGATTTCTCACTCTTTTCATCAAATCACCATTGATGGAATCAAGCTTCTTCATCTTGAAGAAGAAGAAGAAGATAGAATATGATAAGTGTTAATTAAAAATGGAAAAGAAAATCAATACTTATCATATTCAAACCATGGTTAAGTGTAGAGACAAAACTAGGGTTAGTGGGAATGGTTAGGGTTAAGCATGAGACAAAATGGTCACTTAGTCAAAGCTTCATGAAGCTTCAATATCAAACAAAGAAAGCCACCATTTTCTCTCATTTCCAAAATGAGATAAATAAATAAATGAATAAATAAATAAATGAGAAAATGAAAACCCTAACCATTACACAACCATGGTTTAATCTTTACACATACCCTAGTGAGCATGTATCATCAAACATGATACAAACTTGTCTACAAAAGTATATCACATATACAATGTGCACAAACAAGTGAGAAAAACCATTTAAAGTGAACCAATACTAGTTAATGCAAAGTAATATATCAAATATATAATTATACATTAAATCATTAAATCAATACTTGATTTAACGATCCGGTCATATCGCATATAACCGACTAGTATCCTATGTATCGTCTTATCGAATCAATCCTTGATTCGATGTCTAGGTTATATCGCATATAACCAAATATACATTCATCGCGAGAATGGAATACGGTATCACATACACGTATTATTCTCGGTCCTGCACATATCTCATATGAGCTCCTATTTCGTTTCGCTTGAGCCAGGAAACCTCTGTGTAGGACTCTAAAGACTCGTCAATACGCCGGCAGCAGATGATGATCATATCAATCACCCACAAGCCGCAAGCGGTCTGCTAAACGTAACGGCCACCCGGGTATTGAGCGATCAGAAGATCGACGGGCAAGCCCGCTCACACTCCTGTGAATCCAACCAGTAACACTTACCGTACAGTCCGGTCTCGTCGTCTGATATATCGCATATCTCGCCTCGGGGTGGTAAACGTCAGACCCCAATAGCTCGATAAGTCGTGTCGATATGAGGTCTATAACAATTCGAGAAACTACTGGTAACACTTACCAATAAATCTCAGCAACCCTGGCCAGGGATTTCCAGTTATAGCCAATCGAACACAGCGCAACATCAACTCCCTATACCGGGAGAGACGAATCCCCTCCTATCGCTCATTGCCTCCATGTGATTCGGGACTGTACCCAAAAACCACCGTTTTGCACGCCCTCTTGGACGTGGTAAGGTGGAAATCAAAGCACAGTGGGAACTACACAAGACTCTATGACGATCTCGGGTCAACAGACTTCTCTGTACCAGTGTCACCTGAGAACTGCTATTTGACGTAAGGTATAATACCATCTGGGAGTTCTCGGCGAGTCCGTCCAGTATACCCAGTCTCTACTGAGCACCCGTATATCTCCTCTGATGTCAAACACCAATGGATATGGGATCATCCATCGCCCATCTGTATGGGTCGAGAAGGTATACGCTAGTCTACTCTGGTATATCGATGCCCCGTCTCGATATACCCACGACTAGGGACTTTGAAGGATGTACTTATGGACTACCATGTCCCCACTAGTATGATCCGCATCATAGTCCAGGTAGTCAAGTACACATCCTAAGGGCTTTACCAACATATAATAGAGAGACAATCTGTGTGCACGTTAAGGTAAAGAGCAACCAGATAGCATACTATCATGTCGAGCAAGAAAGTCCTCCCTATATATGTCCCAGCATCCACTACAATATACATCCTATGTATAGCAATGGCCTCTAGGGCATACATATAACTAACAATCTCCCACTTGCACTAGGGCCATCTGATAGCAGTGGTTGTAGTATCTCATACTCAACCATCCCACAAAAGTCTCTCTTTGGGAATAGGCCTTCATGAGTGGATCCGCCATGTTGTCCTCTGAGTCTGCTCTCCTAACCTCGATCACCCTGGAGATCAACTATCTCCATGATCAGGTGATACTGCCTTAGATTATGTCTGGATCATTGATGGGACCGGCGTACCTTGGCATAAGCCACAACTCCATTGTCTCACAATGGTAGGAACGTAGTTCATCTCATGAACCAATATACACCCAAACAGCCTCTTTGGTAGCATCTTAAGTAGCGATGTATCCAGCCTTTATCGTCTAGTGTGTCACGGTCTCTAGCTTGGAACTCTTCCAACATACCGTCCCTCTTACTGAGGGTAAAGACAATGCCTGTGACTGACATTCAGTCGTCTTTATCATCCTGGAACACTTCCAGTGATTCTCCCCAGAATCAACTGATACCATCTCACTACAACTAGTGAGTATCCTAACATCCATTTAGATCTATCTCATAGATCCAAAATCCAGGATATAGTAGGTATCATTTTGATCTTATATGGAGAATTATTGTGATAAGCGGAGATTGATCGAGCGTAGCATAGGAAACTCCTTCCTTATCAAGAGTATGTCATCCACGTACTCTACGAGGATCATTACCATACTCCCTACTACCTTTTTGTATATACAAGGTTCATCTACCATTTTGATGATGTCAAACCCTTTGACTAACACATCAAAACAGACGTTCCAACTCCGCGATGCCTGCTTTATCACATAAAACATCTTGCACGCGTTTCCGCTGCTCCCACTTTTTACGAAGCCCTCTGGCTGTGTTCTTATAGACATTCTCTTCTAAATCATTATTTAGAAAAGCAGTCATGGCACCCAACCACCAGATATCGTAGTCATGATATGTAGCCGTGGCAAGTAGGATCTGGATGGACTTAAGCATAGCTACTTGAAAAGGTTTCACCATTATCCACACCTCGTCGATGACGAAAACCTTTACCAAGTCTAGCTTTGAAAGTCTTAACTTTTCCATGTACACCAAGTAATCTTCTCAAGATATACTTGCTCCTGATGGGGATTTAACCCTTCAGATATCGCAACCAAAGTCCATACTTTGTTGGTGTATAGGGATTCCATCTCAGATCGATAAACATCCAGCCATTCTTACAGAGTCTCACTCCTGATGGCCAGCTCGAAACTAGTTGGGTCATCATCTCACGATGCAATCCTCGCTCCCACTGTCATAGAGAAACAGAAGTATCTCTCAGGTGGGTGAGGAACCCTACTAGATCGGCGGAGAGGCTGAGTTTCGTTGGAATCTACTGAATCTTTTGGTTCTACCTAATCATCAGCTGCTGTTTGTATAGCTGGAACCTTTCCAGTTGTACATAACAGACCTTGCCTCGAGCTTGTCTGGATTTTGCTTTTAGACATAGGCCGGACAACCCCAAATCTTAACTAGCTTAAGATATGGGCTCTTCCCTTTCCATATCACATATGAAGCGGTAGGCAACTGATTTGATTTGAACCTAATTCAATAGGTATGCAGCTTCTCAAGTGCATAACCCCCAAAAAGGAAAAAGGTAACTCAGTAGTACACATCATAGAGCACACCTTATCATATATGGTGTGATTGCTCCGCCCCGATATACCAACGTGCTATGGTGTATGCGGAGGAGTAATGCTGAGAGAGAATCTCATTCTCCTTTAGAATAGTCCAGGATTTCCGTGCTCAAGTATTCTCCCCCTGATCTCATCAAAGGACATAATACTTATACCCGTATTGGTTCTCTACTTCTAACTTATATTCTGTGAATATCTCAAAAGGTTCGGACTTGTGTTTCAACAAGAACATATGTCTGAATCTAAAGAGATCATCAGAGAACGTAATGAAGTAAAAAGAACCAGTCCTGGCATATGTAGACAGGGGACTTTACATACATCAACATGTATCAATCCCAAGAGTTCACTAACTCTTTCTTTGTTTCCAGTAAACAGAGCTATGGTCATCTTATCTCTGTGACATGACTGGCAAGTTTCACAAGATGTAAATTCAAACTGATTTAAATATGTATCTAGATGTAACTTAGCTAGTCAGGTCGCATTGATATGACCTAGTCTACAATGCCTCAAGAAGAATTCGTTCATTTCTGAACTCTTCCTCTTGTGTGTGTTCTGTATACTAAGAACTGTAGTTTGATTTAGAACATCAACGCTTTTAGATAACATGCCTGAATCGATCAACTTTTGATATAGGAAACGTTCAAAACATTATCCAACTATACAAAATTTTATCATTTCTTTACTAATAAAGAGACTGATATGATTTTGTATATCAGGTTCGGTATCTAATAACATTCGTTCAGAATCAATGTATTGGTAATACAGGGTGACAGTGACCGACAGACTTGGCTGCAACTCTTGCCCCGTTTTCTGCCTCATGAAACTTATTACCCGTTCTCAGTTCTTTACCTATCTGTAGCCCATGTAACAGATTACATATCTGGGATCCTGATCCGGTATCACATACCCAGGACGTAAAGGACATTGAGAAACAGTTCTGTATAATGAACACACCCGAAGATGATGCATCAGCATGCACTCTCTTCGTTTGGGCGGCACGGGAAATCTGGTATTCCCCAATTTCCTGCTCTGTCTTATAACAATTATAAGTGGGAGCAGGACCAACGTTCCCCAGCTCAGTATAATAAGCGGGTTCGGTCAATTATCCGTATTATTATCTTGATTAAGACGTGATATGGTCGCTACCTGGAGAGAGAGAGAAGAAAACACTCAGCGTATGCTCTTGCAAGATCAGATTGGTTATTATTTTATCTAATCAGGATGGCTCCCACTGCTTTTTATCAAATCTTCCTTCAAACCCCAAAAGGAAAGACTAGCCGGGATTAATTACACACTACAAGTTCGCCAATCTTTCAGCCAGGCCAGTGTCGGTACTTTGAGGGAGGTGCCCCGTGCTTTCGCACGGACCTAATTAATGTAAACCTCGTTTTCCCAGAGGCGTAACCCCGTTGACACCTTTCTAGACACCTACTTGATCGGCTAATTGTAATGTGTAAAACTCTCCCAGGAGTAACTCTTACTCGCAGCGGGTATCGGGATCCAACTATCTCATAGAAGGTATGCAATCTCATTGCAAATTTCAATACTTGAAATTCCCGATAATATTTTACCCCTAGTGTTCTATGACCTTGACGAATGCCAAACAACCCATAGTCCACTAGTCAAGTTTAACCCGTACATTTCTTGATTGAATTAAACCCACCCGCACGACCCTTGACGAATGCCAAACAACGCCGTACGAATACCCTAATCCAATCTGCATCATATGCAGAAGCAGATAAATACTAGTTAGCTACCGCACATTACGCCTTGACGAATGCCAAACTACCGCAGCACGAATACTAACTAGTACTTATCTGAAATGACGGAGGGCTACGACAGGTTTTTCTGAAAACCTATTGCGTAATGAACTTGATATCGTTGTAGAATCAAATGATTTTAAAATGGAGTGTTTTTGAGGCTTTTCTAGTTTTGCTAAAGGAGTCACTCCCTGCGAAGGGATCGTCGGTCCTTTCCTCGTCGAATGAGGTGCGGGATATATCATATATATCACTGTACAAAGCAGAAACTCTTAAAAGCAATCAAAAGACAAACCGAGTGTGTAGCATCTGCCAGTTATTGCTAAAGGAGTCACTCCCGGCGAAGGGATCTCGGTCCTTTCCTTATCGAATAAGGTGCAGGATGTTCTACAAGGAACACCGCGATGCAAAGCAAGAACTGTAGCTACCTGTTTTATTTTTGAAATTCGATTCCAAAACATCTTAAGTTTCTTTTATTTCATTAATCACATTAATGAAGTCCCATCATTTAAGTTACCTGAACATCACAGATAAATATGACGTACACTTATGCCATCCACATTCGCCTCGATGTCCCCTCGTGCACCGTTAGGTTAGGTAACTAACGACAGAGCGGGGCAGGGCTAGCGCGGGTGTAAAACATAAGTAACGTCTATATAATATATCATATATACTATATACTGTATCTATCACAGAACATCACATGATCACATCACAGATATCGCAGCAGAAGAAACATATGAAATATTGGATATACTAGGACGTCCGTGTTTTCAATACGAGCCAGTATAAAACACGGATTCCACGGTCGCGATGAATAACCAAACCCACACCCCTAGACCCCTACGAGAGCGACAAGCAACCCTACCAATTCTAGAGATAGGAGACCCGGACTCGACTCCTCGAGTTGGTCTCCCACTGGACTCCAGAACCCGGTTACTTGTTCCCTCCTCCTTGGGTCTATCCTAGTGCGGAAAAGTAAATAATATACAACAACGGTGACAACTTCCGCAACCTGGAAGTGCCCCAATAAAAGAATATTACATACAAGTTTTTAGATGAATGAAAATGAAAAACACTCATCTCACATAAAAACCCACCGGCTATTCAAACACGACGATCCAATATAACATATCCAGCAACACATAACATCACATGTCATCAACGTAAGTAAACATGCGTATCCCAATTGTCGTTGACATATAGCAACGAAACCGGCGATATCACATATTACACTTACGGTCACAGAAAAGAAAGTGTAAAACTACAACAGTTGGAATCCGCAACCATTTTAGACATCGCATGCCTAATCAAATGAATTACTTAGACATCACATGCCTAACAATTATAAACCCCGCATTTTTGTCTCAATTATCGAAAACTCTTTTCAATATAAAGTCGGGCAATTCAACAAGATTCCCGAAAATTTTATCGAATGCTCGTCGCAAACTTTAGTAGGTGGCCGCACCCCCGATGCCGTCGACGAAGTGCACCAAGGCGAAACACCGCTGCCGCGAGCACCCGAACGGATTCTTTCGGCGACGGGGTTCTCCTAGAGTCACTTGGTCGGGGCTATGGAGTGAGGCTGTCTATTAAGTTTACCCGGCGAGTATCCACGTACGCTACGTGATTGCGACGGACTTTTGATCGCATTAAAATTCCGTGGCAACCGATCAAGTGAGACTAAACTGCTATGTTTATAACATTCATTCAGTTATCTCATAACTACTTGTGAATTCCAATTATTATATCACATTCCGGATAAATAGAAAATGTTAAACTTTCCGATCGAACAATCGAACACCCAAGTTTTCCCGAAACAGATCAACACATGAAACAAGTTTAAAGCCATTCACTTCATGCCTCAGTACCAACGGTCCAGCCGTAGAAGGGTCAAGCCAACGCCTCACATGTGGCACGCCGTACTGCCCCAAACCCGAAGGGTCAAAGGGCAGTTCAAGACGGTCACCTAATCGAGTTAAGGTTTGTTGTCTTCTAGAGGGAACATCGCGTTACTTGCACTACTTAGAACGTCGTTAAACTACGGAAAGATCCAACACTTGGAAATTTCCCGACAGGGGAAAAAGTGGGTATTTATATCCGGTCAAACCTTTTAACATGTTCAAAAATTATCCGGAAAGCCACATAGACAAAATTTGATAATCCGATCGAATCATTGAATCCCCAAAACAACCCCAGAAAATTCAACTCTTGAATAAATATTAAAAATTCCTATAAAACTCAGCACCAGAAAAGAGGAATTACTATGCAAAAACTACAAGCAACTCCCATCATTTGGCCGCGGAACCGCCGCAGAAGCCTTGCTTCTGCCGCGGTTCCGCCGCACTATAAACGTATCATGGGTTAATTTTTGCATCATAATTCTTAGAATTCCCTGCTGAATTTTTTAAGCATTTTTAATCTGGAAAAATCCCAGTTTTTGAAAAAAGTCCAGAGAGCAATTTGTTTTAGGGTTTCGATGTTCATTCGGGTTTCAAACGTCGTCTACGCATCGCCTAAGGCTCTAGCTAGGCTCTGATACCACTGTAGGGTTCCTAGGCACGCTAATGAGGTCTCACAAGGCGTCAACTATGCCAATTTCAAATTTTACGGGTGCCGAGAAACCCTAATACGGATCGTTAACTAGATTTTTAGGCGAAACATGCAACTAGTTAACAACTTAACTAAAAGAACGGAAATACAACCTTTGTAGATCCGGTCCTCCACCTCCATAGCTCCGTGATGAAGTCCCCTCGCTGTCCAAATCAAAAACCCGGGTTCTAGCGTCGGCTTCATCGGAAAAATGGGCGGGCTAGGTCATCGACTACGATGCCGAAGATGATCTACGTCGAGGCATCACAAGATCAAGCTCCCACTTCACCAAGTCATGAAACTTGTGAAGAAAACACCCTATACTACTTGGCAAGAGGTAGAGGATGAAGAAATAGGAGGTGGGTTCACTTTAGAATTGGATTTCTCACTCTTTTCATCAAATCACCATTGATGGAATCAAGCTTCTTCATCTTGAAGAAGAAGAAGAAGAAGATAGAATATGATAAGTGTTAATTAAAAATGGAAAAGAAAATCAATACTTATCATATTCAAACCATGGTTAAGTGTAGAGACAAAACTAGGGTTAGTGGGAATGGTTAGGGTTAAGCATGAGACAAAATGGTCACTTAGTCAAAGCTTCATGAAGCTTCAATATCAAACAAAGAAAGCCACCATTTTCTCTCATTTCTAAAATGAGATAAATAAATAAATGAATAAATAAATAAATGAGAAAATGAAAACCCTAACCATTACACAACCATGGTTTAATCTTTACACATACCTTAGTGAGCATGTATCATCAAACATGATACAAACTTGTGTACAAAAGTATATCACATATACAATGTGCACAAACAAGTGAGAAAAACCATTTAAAGTGAACCAATACTAGTTAATGCAAAGTAATATATCAAATATATAATTATACATTAAATCATTAAATCAATACTTGATTTAACGATCCGGTCATATCGCATATAACCAACTAGTATCCTATGTATCGTCTTATCGAATCAATCCTTGATTCGATGTCTAGGTTATATCGCATATAACCAATCGATAAATTCATCACGAGAATGGAATACGGTATCACATACACGCATTATTCTCGGTCCTGCACATATCTCATATGCGCTCCTATTTCGTTTCGCTTAAGCCAGGAAACCTCTGTGTAGGACTCTAAAGACTCGTCAATACGCCGGCAGCAGATGATGATCATATCAATCACCCACAAACCGCAAGCGGTCTGCTAAACGTAACGGCCACCCGGGTATTGAGCGATCAGAAGATCGACGAGCAAGCCCGCTCACACTCCTGTGAATCCAACCAGTAACACTTACCGTACAGTCCGGTCTCGTCATCTGATATGTCACATATCTCGCCTAGGGGTGGTAAACGTCAGACCCCAATAGCTCGATAAGTCGTGTCGATATGAGGTCTATAACAATTCGAGAAACTACTGGTAACACTTACCAATAAATCTCAGCAACCCTGGTCAGGGATTTCCGGTTATAGCCAATCGAACACAGCGCAACATCAACTCCCTATACCGGGAGAGACGAATCCCCTCCTATCGCTCATTGCCTCCATGTGTTTCGGGACTGTACCCAAAAACCACCGTTTTGCACGCCCTCTTGGAGGTGGTAAGGTGTAAATCAAAGCACAGTGGGAACCACACAAGACTCTATGACGATCTCGGGTCAACAGACTACTCTGTACCAGTGTCACCTGAGAACTGCCATCTGACGTAAGGTATAATACCATCTGGAAGTTCTCGGCGAGTCCGTCCAGTGTACCCAGTCTCTACTGAGCACCCGTATATCTCTTCTGATGTCAAACACCAATGGATATGGGATCATCCATCGCCCATCTGTATGGGTCGAGAAGGTACACGCTAGTCTACTCTGGTATATCGATGCCCCGTCTCGATATACCCACGACTAGGGACTTTGAAGGATGTACTTATGGACTACCATGTCCCCACTAGTATGATCAGCATCATAGTCCAGGTAGTCAAGTACACATCCTAAGGGCTTTACCAACATGTAATAGAGAGACAAACTGTGTACACGTTAAGGTAAAGTGCAACCAGATAGCATACTATCATGTCGAGCAAGAAAGTCCTCCCTATATATGTCCCAGCATCCACTACAATATACATCCTATGTATAGCAATGGCCTCTAGGGCATACATATAACTAACAATCCGTCCACACAAATGGTACTTCCTTGCGCGTAAGCTTGGTCAAAGGCTCAGCCAAACGAGCAAAATTCTCCATGAACCTTCTGTAATACCCGGCAAGTCCAAGAAAGCTCCTGATCTCTGCAACGTTCTTCAGAATCGGCCAATCTCGAATTGCTGCAATCTTTTCGGGATCAACGGAGATTCCATTTCCGGACACGACATGCCCCAAAAACTTCACTTCTTCAAGCCAAAACTCGCACTTGCTCATCTTTGCATACAATCTTTCTTGCCGCAATGCCTGCAGTGCGATCTTCAAGTGTTCTGCATGCTTTTCAATACTCTTTGAGTAGACCAGAATATCATCAATGAACACCACTATAAACTTGTCCAAGAATGGTGAAAAGATTTGGTTCATCAAGTCCATAAATATCGCCGGTGCATTCGTTACTCCGAAGGGCATCACTAAATACTCGTAATGTCCATACCGAGTTCGGAACGCCGTCTTGCAAATATCTTCTGATTTAACTCGGACCTGATGATATCCGGATCGCAAATCCAGCATCGAGAATACCCTTGCGCCACTAAGCTGCTCGAACAATTCGCCAATGCGAGGGATCGGGTACTTGTTCTTAATAGTCACCCGGTTTAATTCTCGATAATCGATGCACATCCTCCTTGTGCCATCTTTCTTCTTGACTAGAAGAACTGGAGCTCCCCAAGGTGAGTTACTGCTGCGAATCCAACCCTTCTCAAGTAATTGACTTCTTCCAACTCCATTGGTGCCATTGGACAATATGCTTTTGAGATTAGAGCTGCACCAGGAACAAGGTCGATTGCGAACTCTACATCTCGCTTCGGGTAAACCCGAGATGCAATCGAACACGTCTATGAAATCTCGAACTACAGCTAGCGCTTCTTCCTTTTCAACTTCCATCGACAAAAGAACATTATTTGTCGGCCTAGCCCTAAACTCGACTGGCCCGACAGAACTGCTTCCTCCAGTAAAGATAAACTCCGGATGTCCGGGAATCTGGAAAATCACTTTTTTTGCCCTACAATCAATGTGAGCGTGGAAAGTGCCGAGAAAATCCATTCCCAAGACGACTTCATAGCTGCCGGTATCAATCACCAAGAAATCTGCAAATAACTCCCGTCCGCAAACAACAACTGCACAATACTTACATTCTCTACTAGCTATGATCTTCCCATTCCCAGTGTGTATATCCCAACAACTAGATAAGGTTGGCATGGAATTGAGTGTGTAGCAATAAACTTGGACGACATAAAACAATGGGATGCACTAGAATTGAATAACGCTAATGCGGGAAAACCATGAACAAGTAGGATACCTGAAACAACTTCTCCTGAAGCCTTAGCTTCCTCGGCCGTCAGGGTAAATGCTCGAGCTTGATTGGGTCCCTGAGTCAACTGCTTCTGCTCCTAAAACTGCTTCTACGGTGGCCTCCGAACATCATATTTCGTGCAAAGCTTTGACGGACAAGCGTTGATAGTATGATCCGCCGATCCAAAAACCAAACAGAGTCCCCGCATCCTTCGACATTACCTTTGCGCGTGTCCAGGTAAATGGCAGTAGTCACAAATCACGCTCCTTCTTTGATCAACAATGACAGGCTTCTTCATTGGTGCTATGCCACGTCGGTTCACCGGAATACCTCTACGTACTGGCATTTGTTTTGGTGCGGATGCCGGCTTCTGCTCGGTCTGCTGCTTGTGGTCCTCTAGAAAGTCACGAATTACTCCAAGCAAAATGGCGTCATCCATACGCCTCAGGTACGATCGTAGATTCCTGACTTCCATGATCCTGCAACCAAGACACCAAAGAGGATTAGTATGATAAAAAAGATTCAATACTTGCGATGAATGATGATCATGAATCAAGGATATGAATGAAAACTAGAACTCCAAGTTACTTAAATAGAGTACCGCATTGTAACCATGCCGCGGTACATAGCTACAATTACATAACTCCACCCAAGTCGAACAATAGGAAACCATGTTTCGAGTCGAGATGCAAAGAGGTTTGCATATCGTCAAGGCAGAATCAGGAGGAAGTTAAGATTCAAAAAATGTCAAGATGGCAAATTGGCTGGACATGTTCCTAATCTCGAGTATTCTGATTCGTGTATTGGGTCCAATACCCAACTACAAAAGAATCAAACCCGATTAACCTAGATCCTATGGCTCTGATACCAAACAAACCATGCCACGCCCCGCTTCCCAGAGTGCGCTAAGATAGGCACGTGACAGAACCAACCATGCTACCTGTGGATAGGAAAAATCCCTCCACAGTCACATTATGGCTGTAGAGATATCAAGAACAGGAAAGTAAATAAACTATCTAGTACATGTCCATGAGCCAAAATAAACGAGTCAAGAAATAATAGGTGGAAGCAATAGATCCAATAAACAATAACATCTGGAAAGTAACATAACTAAACTGGATACTAACTGGATACTAACTGCTCGGCCTGACGGGGGAAATACTCCTGATCAGCCTGCGATAAAAGTAGAGGATCTGGGCCATGCAAAACCCAGACGTTAGTGCGTCATAAATATCAAACAATAATATAATCAGGAGGTAACAAGACACGCAGGCATGAGTAGGAACAATAATAAGAGTATAACAGTAACATGCATAAGAAACAGTGAAGGGTATAAGCACACGCAACGTGCAGTGAGTAATCTAAACTGGTCTACTAGGCTAACTACTCTCAAGTCTTTGAAATCAATTTAATGAATCGTCGATGTAACTCAATAGTATCTCGTGCGTGCCCGGGACCATGGTCAAAGACTCTCGGGCTGAATCCGAGACGTGCCGCTAGGCAGTAAAAGGTAGTATGTAAAGACGAATGATGTCAGCATCATCATCCCGGGGCTGGCCTAACCCGTAAGACTGATCAGTAAGGCATCGAACTGTCGAGTTACACGTCAGGTTTCATCATTGATTTCCCCATACCCGCAAGTTATCTGTTCAAGTCAGGTATTGATAAATCTGGAGCTAATGCCAACACAGGATCAAGCAGGTACAGGTTTGTCTGAATAGACAACAGGAAATGTCCGTAGGGACAACAGGTCAAGATTGTCGGCATTAGAAACAGGATCAGGTAACATGTCAAGCTGTGGTACATCAGGTCATGTCAGGTGGTGTACAAGGATCAAATCATGTCAAGTAGTGCACATGTATCAAGTCGTATCAAGTAGTAGTGTATCAAGTCATGTCAGGGGTGCACAAGTATCACGTGGGTGCTCATAATCAAACTGTAATAAGCATGAGTACACAAAAACAAGTATAGGCTACCAATATAACAATAAAATGGAATAGTATGATATGGTATGCAAATAGATATAAATTCAAAGATATGGATGCACAGTTATCGATTAGGGTTACATTTATAGTTCCAATACTAATTAAGGATACACTTTACTAAACATGGGGTGTCAATATTACAATGTTATGTATTAATGTGATCTATGGATGCAATTATATATATTTTAAATGGGATGGATGCAAACGGGTATCCGAAAAGTTATAAAACTATAAAATGGTAATGTGGGATGTACAACTAAGCAATATGTGATATAAATATTGATATAGATGCAGTACAATGTAATCTAGTATGTCACAAGATGATTTTTCATGACCTAGATCTAAAATGATGCAAACGGATGCAAACGGAACATCGAAACTTTATAAAATGAAACATGGGGTACTAGATTTAAACTACATGTATGATATTTATTTAAATAGGTATATAATGAATTATATAGCATGTAGCAAAATTAACTTGCCTCGACAGATCAAGAAACGGATGTGTACGGTACGTCCGACGTCGGTGAAATGTCGCGACGCACGTACGGCACACGCAACAGGTCCAAGAAATGCACAAGGGTGATCACACAAGTCAGGTACGACGTCTGGATCGTCGGGATCGTCGACGTCACGTCCGGCTCCGGCAATCTATGCAAACAGAGAACAAACTTTTAAAGAAAGAAGAAAGAAAAGAAAGAAAGAAGAAAAGAAAGGGAAGAAGAAGGAAGTGCAAGGCTCACTGGGTTGCACTGGAGTCAGGGAACGAGGGGGCGACGACGAGATCGACTGCGGCGATCCTCGCCGGCAGTGTAGCGGTGTGCAGTGAGTGCTCGGGTTCTAGGGTTTGGAGAAGGAGAGAGGGAGAAAGGAAGTGGGAGGAAGGTGAGGATGAGCAGAGGTCGGTAGGTGGCGTCATCGGTGGTTTGGGCGACGGTGAGCATGCGCCGGCGACGGCTGGGGTTTGCTGGGTCTCGCGGCAGAAAAAATGAGAGAGAGGAAGGAGGTTTTAATATATATAAAGGGAGAGAGAGAGAGATAAATAAAGCGAGAGGAGAGAGAGAGAGAATCTTAGAGAGAGGAGAAAGAAAGCGAAATCGAGAGGAGAGAGAGAGGGATGAACAGTTAGGAGAAAGAAATTTGACTGTTTGTGGGGAGAGAGAAAGAGAGAGATATCGCGGGGAGAGAGAGAGGGAGAGAGAGAGAAAGAGAAAGAGAAAAAGAAAGAGAGGTAGTGGGGGCCACGGGACAGCGAGAGAGAGCTGGAAAGTGTAATTTGTTTTGATTTTAATTTTTTAAAAGATTTTAGTTAGCTGTGTAAATTTTAAATCTGTCGATTAAAATATGGTGATATTAAATTAATTAATTTGAATTTTGGCGGTATACAAAATATTTCAAAACGCGCCCGGGTTGGGTCTAAAAATTCAGATTTAAAATACGAAAAATACATGCGACTTTCAAAATTAAAAATGAATGCTAAGGTAACAAAAATGCATACCCCAAGAACGGATGCACGTATGTGCGCGTAGTCATCCAAACACGTCTGTTTCACTGATCAGGACGGGAACAAGATGCGCGGATGTTACCATGGGGTTAGGGGTATCATGCAGACCATGTTAAGTAATTTTAAATTATTTTACGTGACTTAAAATGTTATATGGTAAAAGATGCAATGCCAGATGAAATGCCAGTATGCAGTATACATGAAATGAACATGTCTATATAACAAGTCGAGGTAATTCATAAATATGAATCAAACCGGTTCAAGCAAGCGGGTCGGGTCGAATGCAATGTAAAATGTATCATATCAATCGCATCCAAAGCATGATAAATCAGGAAAATACTACGATAAGTAAGATACGAGAACTGGAATTGGTATAAATGAACGAGGTTGTTACACATCATGAAAACATATCCCTGTATGTATATGTGTATATATAAGTATGAGGATAACAACCTCGTATGTCCACCGACGATACGTAGAAATCATGAAAAACCTGAGTGTCAAACACCGACACTCGAAACATCATGAAACCTGTATCTAGCATCGACACGTAAATCCTCATAACTCAGGCGTTGTCACCACGATTGGCCCTGACGATATGTCATACCTCACTCCGGTCGGTATCCCCACGATAACCGCTGAGTCTAATTATAATCACCGGTAGGTACTTGCCCACTTTCCAAGCTCATCGTCTGTACCATGAACATCTTGCTAAGGGGAACCGTACCGGGCTCCACCATGTACCCGCACACGGCCCACTCACTCCTCGCATCAGGTATATATCACAAATCTCATAACCGAGAAATCTCATGGTGGACGCATCAAAATATCATATCAAGAGAAACCGGGTTTCAAATAATACATAGTTTCTTGAAAATACCCCCACGGTTCTCAAATCCATAAATCATATGAAATTTATATCTCAATGCGAAAAATCCATGAAACTGATATATGCAACATAAAACAGCAATATGAGCATGTATAGGGAAAACCGCTCTTTAAAATGAATCCAGCTTTAAAATATATCATGCGGTTCCCAAAATCCTCCGAAATCAAGTGCAGCATCATATGAAGTGTACATGTAATTGTAACAAGGTTTAAGTATCTACATGTAAGCGAATATGTATGATGTATTCCATAAGCACAATAGTCAACGTCTCAATATCACATGTCAAAACAATACCACTTGGGGTATATGCAACTATAGAAAAATATGTGAGTGTACATGTCAGTATGTGTGCATGATGTACATATAGCTGTAATCGAGTATGTGGGTGTACATGTCAATCTGTATGCATGATATACAAATAGCTATAGCAAGATATACGTGAAATGGAATAGGGGTCACTACCTCAACTATTCCTGCCCAATGCAATATCACGTATGTATGTGTCCACAGTATTTCATATGCACAATGGAATAAAAGTTGCTATCTCAACTATCCCTATCCACTACCATATCACGGATGTAGGTGGTTTGTGCGTGTCATGGCAATTACTGACGGTGTAGGTGTAGTATACAATTTAGTGCTCGTGCAACATGAACCGTCAGTAATGTGTTATATCTAAAGGTACAAGTCAAGGTACTACAGATAATACTATGCAATGACGTTCATATTAAATCAACTAATATGCAATAATATGCAGCTATCATATCCGCCCCGACGCATAACGCCATACGAGCGATTTCCCCGTAGATGTTAAATCTACTCACAATGGTCTCGAGCTAAGAAAATCGAACCACCTGCTTTCCTTTGTTCGCAGCGTCCGAAGTCCCCGCTTGCGACGCTATAAATTCACAAACACAAAGACGGTGCAAAAATCTTAGAAATCGATCAATATCACGTAAAACTACGCTTTAAACGACACACCAATTCCAAATTAACTCACAAGTGTCCGTCTAGTGGTTAACGTTCGTGGCGACACTACGGAACCAACCCAATTACAGCAGCTGCACAAGATCACGATTCATGTCGGATAACGTAACACGCGGACTCAAAACACTAGATTATAGGAAAACGATCCTAGATTTTGCATACTGTAAATACTAAAAAAGTAAACAGTACCAAACACCCTTAAACCACAGCAGATAACTACCCACAAAAACCAAACCCCAACACCCCCCTACAAATCCGATGTCGCCGGATTTCTTGCTTGGGTCGTCGGCCAAAGCCGGTAGGGTGGGTCTCGTGTCTCAGGTGGGATCTTAGGTTCACTAGTACATCACTACAATTTTGTTTGGTCACTCAGTAAAAATTCCAGGTCACAGCAGATCACAGAGGTTCTAAAAAGATACTAAAAACACGATATTGCACTAATCGATACTTTAAGTATTCTATATCACAACCAACGAGCTATACATCATAAAAACTCCTATTTATCAGTTTAGGGATTATACCTATCAACCTTTGCTCACAAGATCCAAGCTTTCCTAGCTTCAAGTGATCATGAAGGCAAAAACAAGACTTGGTGTGATTTTGTGATTTATTTTGGGAATTTTAGAGATTTATTGATTTGGAATTGTTGCAAATGATGAAAGAAATGATCAAGGGCAGAAGAAGGAAGAAGAATTCGGCCAAGTGAGGAAGTATGAGGAATTGTGTAGGGTTTTCTAGTTAATTCTTGCAATGAATGCACATAAATGCATATGCATGCACATGCCACCTCTTGCATTCTTTTCTTTTCTTTTAAAACATAATTCCTTTTGCACAACAAATCTAGATATTATGAGAAGGGTTTTGTTTTACTCAAGTTTGATTAATTTGCCAAGATTCAAATTTTGGAGAATTTACCCAAAATGTAAATACCGCATTAAAATAATATTAAAATTGGAAAAAATTCAATCTGAACCAAAACTTCCCTTATACTCCCAAAGCTCGCGCACTAGCTTTATTTTAGCTAAACTAGGTGCTGGAAAATCTATATGGACGTTTGATCACAGTCGGGTTAATGTAGGGTTATTAGGCACTTTCACAAGGGTCTACAAGGCATCAACCATGCCGAATTTAAAAATTTCAAGTGCCGAACAACCTAAAGCGAGGATCTTTGCTAGATTATTAGGGTTAACAAAACATGTAAACAACTTTACATCTAAGAGAGAGGGATTACAACCTTTGTAGTCTGCTCCTTCGCTTCATAAGCTCCGAGTAGTAGTCCCTTCGCCGCGATCCATGATCTCCCGGACTCAAGAGAGGCTCCACAAGCCGAACGATCCATGCTTGCTTGAAGTCTTCCTTTTCGAAGATGATCTACCGTGAAGAATCTTTAACTCAAGCTCTCACTTCTTTAATCAAGTATTAATGAAGTGAACACCCAAATCTAAGTGGCTAGAATAGATGAGGATGATGGAGTAGGAATTTAGCTCTCTTTTATTTTTTATTTCTCACCATTTTTCAACACAAAACTAAAAGCTAGAAGCTTTTCAAGAGGAAGAAGATGAAGTAGTATTTGTGATGAATAATAGAAATGTTATCATGGTTACAAATGCAACCTTGGGTCAAGTATGAAGGCTTAACCCATGTAGAGACTTAACTAGGGTAAAGGGTTTGGGTTGGGTTATAAAATATCTATCCAAAATATCAACACAAAATATCTTTGCTTAAAACAAAATAAAGCTTCTAGAAGCTTCATGAAAAAGCTAACCCAAATCAAACCCTAGCTATATTTAATCTCCACAAATCATGTTGATTTGTAATCATAACTTGTTACAATAATATATATCACATATATAATATATTTTTGTAACAAAAGAAAATAATACAATTAACATATATCACATATATATCAATGTATTATCCGGTGAGAAAATGAATCAATAAAGCGAGCTAATATTAGATAATGTAATGTAATATATCACATATATAATTATACATTAAATTATCGAATCAACACTTGATCCGACAATCCGGCTATATCGCATATAACTGACTAATATATTATGCACCGATCGAATCAACACGTGATCCGATGACCCGGCTATGTCACACATACCCGGCCGATATCATATATCGCGAGAATAGAATATGGTATCTCATATCGTATTATTCTCGGTCCCGCACATATCACATATGTGCTCCTACTCCGTTTTTCCTGAATCAGGAAACCTCTGTGTAGGACTCTAAAGAATCGTCAATACGCCGGCAGTAGGTGATGATCATATCAAACACCCACAAGCTGCAAGCAGTCAGCTAAACGTAACTGCCACCCAGGTATTGAGCGATCAGAAGATCAACAAGCAAGCCTGTACATTCTCCTGTGAATCCAATTAGTAACACTACCGTACAGTCCGGTCTCTTCGTCTGATATGTTGCATATCTAGTCTACGGGTAGTAAAACGTCAGGCCCCAGTAACCGATAAGTCGTGTCGATGTGAGGCTCATAACAGGTCGAGAAACTACTGATAACACTTACCAGTAGCACTCTATATCAGCCCTGGCCAGGGACTTCCAGTTATAGCCAATCGAACAGAGCACAACATCAACTCCCTATATTGGGAGAGACGAATCCCCTCCTATCGCTCATTGCCTCCATGTGATTCGGGACTGTACCCAAAAGCCACCGTTTTGCACGCCCTCTTGGACGTGGTAAGGTGGAAATCAAAGCACAGTGGGAATCAGACAAGACTCTATGGCGATCTCGTGTCTACAGACTAACCTGTACCAGTGTCACCGGAGAACTTTCATCTGACATGAGGTATAATACCATCTGGGAGTTCTCGGCGAGTCCGTTCAGTGTACCCAGTCTCCACTGAGCACCCGTACACCATCTTTGATGTCAAAACACCGATGGATATGGGATCATCCATCGCCCATCATATGGGTCAAGATGCGTATACGCTAGTCTACTCTAGTGTATCGATGCCCTGTCTCGATACACGCTCGACTAGGAACAGTTATAGGATGTACTCGTCGACTACCCTGGCCCCACTAGTATAATCTCATCATAGTCCCAGTAGTCGAGTATATATCCTAAGGGCTTTACCAACATGTGAGAGCAAGATAGTAAACTAATACAAGTCAATATGTTAAGACAAAGTGAAACAAAATAGCATACTATCATATCGAGCAAGAAAGTCCTCTCTATATATATCCAAGCATCCATTATAATATACATCACATGTACAACAATGGCCTCTAGGGCATACATATAACTAACAATCTCCCACTTGCAGTAAGGCCAGCTGTTGTAGTATCTCATACCCAACATCCCGAAGAGTCTCTCAAACTGTATATGAGGAATAGCCTTCGTGAGTGGATCCGCAGTGTTATCCTTCGTATCAACTCTCCTGACATCGATCTTGTAACGTTTTAGAAATCGTTATGCGAATTTTTCCGTTTTAGGGTAAAATTGTCGATATTTTCCGTTTTAACCCGACTGTGTTCAAACGACCATATAGACTTGCCAGCACCTAGTTTAGCTAAAAAAAAGCTAGTGCGCAAGCTTTGGGGGTACATGGGACGTTTTGGTTCAATTAGAATTTTTCCCAATTTTAATATTATTTTAATGCGGTATTCACATTTTGGGAAATTTCTCTTAGGTGATCTTTTCAACAATTAAGTTGAGTTAATATAACCTCCTCATAATATCTAGATCTTTGTGTTGACTAAAGGATTAAAAGGTTTAAAGAAAAGAAAAGAATTTTCAAGAGGTACATGAATGTGCATGTGAATGCATTTATTGCATTTATTGCTAGAATTAGCTAGAAACTCCACACAATTTTCTCACCTCCTTCATTATTGGCCGAATCCTCCTCCTTCTTCTGCCTTTGATCTTTCTTTCTCCATTTGCAACAATTTCAAAGCTCATAAATCTCCAATATTCCAAAATATATCTCAAAAATGCAACAAGTCTTGGGTTTTGCTTCTTGATCACTTGGGGCTAGGAAAGCTTGGATCTTGGGAGCAAGGGTTGTTAGGTATAATCTCTAATCTGTTAATTAAGAGTTTTTATGATGGGTAGCTCGTTGGTTATTGTTTAGTGCAATATCGTTTTTTTAGTGTCTTTTTGAATTTCTGGGATATGCTCTGACCTGGAATTTTTAGTGAGTGAACAAACAAGATGGTAGTGATGTACTAGTGAACCTAAGACACCACCTGGAACACGAGCACCATCCCACCGGCCTCGGCCGACGACCCTTTGGCGAATTCCGGCGACGCCAGCTATGTAGGGAGGTGATGGGGTTTGGTTGTTGTGGGTAGTTGTCTGCTGTGGTTTAGGCGTGTTTGGTACTGTTTACTTTTTTAGTAATTGCAGTATGAAAAATCTGGAATCATTTATCTATAATCTTGTGTTTTGAATCCGCGTGTTACGTAATCCGACACGAATCGTGATCTTGTGCAGCTGCTGCACTCAGATTGGTTTTGTGGTATCGTTACGCACGTTAGCCACTAGACGGAGACTTATGAGTTAGTTTAGTGTTGGTGCGTCGTTTAAAGTGTAGTTTTACGTTATATTAGTCCATCCTGAGATGTTTTCACTATTTGTGTGTTTGTGAATTTATAGCGTCGCAAGCGGGGACTTCGGACGTTGCGAACAAGGGGAAGCAGGTGGTCGGATTTTCATAGCTGGAGACCATTTGTGAGTAGATTTAACATCTACGGGGAAATCTCCCGTATGGCGTTATGCTTCGGGGCTGATATGATATGATAGCTGCATATTACTGCATATTAGTTAATTTCATATGAATGTCATTGCATAGCATTATCTGTTGTACCTTGACTTGTACCTTTAGATATAACACATTACTGACGGTTCATGGGGATAGTGGAGGTAGTAACTCTTATTCCATTGTGCATATGAAATATTGTGGACACATACCCACGTGATATTGCATTGGGCAGGGATAGTTGAGGTAGTGAACCTTAATCCATTTCACGTGTACCCTACTATAGCACTTGTACATCATGCATGCATATTGACATGTACATCCACATACTCGATTATAGTTACATGTACACCATGCACACATACTGACATATATACCACATATTTTTGCTATAGTTGTATATACCCTAAGTGGTATTGTTTTGATATGTGATATTGAGTTGTTGATCATTGCGCTTATGAAATGCATCATACCTACTTGCTTACATGTAGATACTTAAACCTTGCTACACTTACATGTACTCTTCATATGAGGCTGACCTTGTATTTCAGAGGTTTTGGGAACCACAAGATATATTTTAAAGCTAGATTCATTTAAAAGAGCGATTTTCCCTTGATATACTCATATTGTTGTTTTATGATGTATATATCAGTTTTCATGGATTTACGCATTGAGATATGGATTTCATATGATTTATGGATTTGAGAACCGTGGGGGTATTTCAAGAAAACTATGTATTGTTTAAAAACCCGGTTTCTCTTGATATGATATTTCAGTGCGTCCACCATGTGATTTCTCGGTTCTGAGATTTGGCTTGTGATACCCGATTCGAGGAGCGGGAGGCACCGTCTGCGGGTACATGGTGGACCCGGTATGGTACCCGGGGCGAGTGATGATTTCGTGGTGTAGACGATAAGCCTGGCGGTAGGACCACTACCTACCGGTGATTGTATTTGGACTCGGCGGTTATCGTGGGGATACCGACCGGAGTGATGTATGACATATCGTCAGGGCCATTCGTGGTGAAAGTGCCTGAGTTATGCGGATTTACGTGTCGATGCTTGACATGAGTTTCATTATGTTTGGGTGTCGGTGTTAGACACTCAGGTTTTTCCATGATTTTTACGTATCGTCGGTGGACATACGGGATGGATATCCTCATACTTATATATATATATATATATATATATATATATATATATATATACATACAGGTATATGTTTTCATGATGTTTCGGGTGTCGATGTTAGACACTCAGGTTCCATGAGACTTACATATGAGGGCCGATCTGAGGATGCGGTGCCTGAGGATGTTGGGATTTGACGTGTCAGTGAGGGACACTGGTGTTTTTCCATGCTGATGATTTTGCATAAGATTTTATATTATATCATCCCACATTCAGGATTATGTTGTTATGCATTGCTTCATGTAGTTGTAGTACTCTAATGCTCTACCTTTACATGATTGTTGCATATTCACATTGTCATACTTATGCTATCAAATTACATGTGATAGATGAATTGTTATTCGTGCATACTTGCGATTACAGTATGATGTTGATTACTATTCACGAGTTGGCAACTCACCCCCGTTGTGCCATAGTGTTTTGCTGGACTTACCCTCAGAGTAGTCACGGCAGGGCGTCTTATCATCTCTACTTTTGCGGATACCGCTACGTTGGGCTGTGAGACCTTTGTTTTTAGGTGGGTTTGTGGTTATCTGCTTGTACATTGTATATCTTTTTGTTGGATATAGTATTCTCCATCTACCACTGTTTGTATATGACCTAGATGACTTGTGAGGATTCTGTGTTGTATTATTTTGGTGAGTTTGGGCGCCGTGCTCGTGGGAGCCGGTTTTGTGGAAAGTTTACTTCTTTTTGCAGTTTTCTTTTATATTCTTCGCTTCGGCGTCGTATTTATATCTTGTGGTGGTTGTCTCCGCCGTTGGGCGTGATTTGCTCCCGTTTGGGATGCTTTTATTATTATCTATGTTGTACCCGTTTTCGGGGCTAGTTTTTACAAAGAAGGTGCTGCTGAAATTTTTAAGAAAGAAAACTAGAGTTGAGATTTTTCTTGTGATTTCTCCGAATGTTTAAAACTACGTTTTTCTCCGTTGATCAAGTTTTGGGTGGTTTAGATTTTTGGGTTTCGGCTTACTTAAGTTGCGTACGCCTGTGGACGTTATTTAGTTTAAGTGCCGGTTACGGGCCAAATATTGGGTCGTGACAAAGTTGGTATCAGAGCGCTAGGTTTTACCTTTCGGAGTGTCGGATGACCTTGGTATGATGGAGTAGGTAGCTTTAGCAGAGTGACGTAGCGTGTGTATGTTACGCGGCATTCTTACGACACGGTACTCCGCCTAAGTGACCTTAGGAATTATTGATTTATATTCCTTCCGTGATTGTTACATCCTTGCGATTCGATTCCTGTTTCCTTATCGAATCTTGTTTCAATTTCCAGCCTATATACCGCCGAAGACTACGAAAGCACAGAGAGCGGCCGTGAGGGCCGAGGTCAGAGTTGACTCGTCTGAGGCGAGGACTGACCAGGGCGGTACGCCTGTTGTACCAGAGCACATTGCTATGTTTGGGGCTGGTATGCAGGACCTGCGCCAGATGATGGGGACTTTAGTAGAGGCCATTCGAGATCAGGGGCAGGAAGTTGTTCCACCCGTTGTAGGGACCACGATGGTACCTACAGTTCCGGCAGTTGCAGTTACAGCTCCGGAGGTTATTACCGTGTCACTGACAGAGTTCATGAGGAGGAGGCCTCCGGTGTTCACTGGCACAGATGCTACCGAGGATCCGCAGTCGTTTATCGACCGGATGGCCAGGATTTTTTGTCGTTCGCTCCGATGCCCCGATGAGAGATGGGTGGAGTTTGCGAGTTTCCGGCTGGACGGTCTGGCCCAGAAGTGGTGTTAGTCCTTGGATAGGGGAAGAGCCGCGGGTCTTGCTCTTATGACCTAGGCTGAGTTTGTGACTGTGTTTCTCGCCCGTTTTCTTCCACCGAGTGTCAGGGATGCGCGAGCGCGCAAATTTGAGTCGTTACGTCAGACTCCGGGGATGACGGTGTCTGAGTATGATGTACAGTTTACCGGGCTGTCGGTGTATGCTCCGTACTTGGTGGCGACTGAGGAGATGAGGGTGAAGAGGTTTGTTCAAGGCCTGCTTACCCAGTTGTTCCTAGCTATCAGCATTCAGCATTGTGAGACGTATGTGGCAGCGGTGGATGCAGCCTTATTGGTAGAGGAGCGTCTAGCTGAGTCGTCGGTTATTCCAGAACTGAAGAGGACTCGTACGGATGTACCAACACGGAGACAGAGGTTTCCACGCCGAGGCAGAGTTCCTTTAGACTCGGGGAGTTGCAGAGACGTAGGACGGGGCCAGTTATTCAGCTCTTACTCCCAGGAGGGCCAGCGACCGTCTTATGGGTGCTTTGGGTATGGCAGTCTATATCACCTTGTTCGAGATTGTACCGTGGTGCGTCAAAGAGGGCCAACAGTACCCCAGGTTACCTTACCACCTTCTCCGCCTCAGAGAGCGTTGCCTCTTATTCCTGTTGTTGCACCGCGTCAGACTCCTGCTCAGAGAGGCCGTGGTCATGGTGGTTTTGTGACGAGAGGACTAGGTGGCAGAGGCAGGGGACAGCCAGTAGCCGGTAGAGGACATGCTCGAGTTTTTGCCTTGACTCACCGGGACGCTCAGGCGTCCAATGCTGTGGTTTCAGGTATCCTTTCTGTATGTTCTTATGATGCACATGTTCTTTTTGATCCAGGATCTACGCGTTCGTATGTTTCTATGCACTTCGTGCCGAGGTTAGGCCGAGAGTCGCGTTTGATAGATCAGCCGCTTGTCGTGACTACTCCTGTGGGAGAGTCGTTTGTTGCACGACATGTGTTCCAGTCTTGTGTTGTCCGTATAGGGGACAGAGATCTGTCCGTCGACTTGATCCTTCTTGAGATGTTGTACTTCGACATTCTGTTGGGCATGGACTGGTTAGCTACTTGCTATGCGTCCGTGAACTGCCGTGAGAAGACAGTTAGATTTTGTTTTCCCGGCGAGTCAGTGTTTGTTGTGCAGGGGGACCGTGGTGCCGCCCCTCACAGTTTGATTTCTGTCCTGTGCGCTAGTCGGCTTTTGAGGAGGGGATGTCGGGGATTCTTGGCTTTCATTCATGATATTGGAACCACAGTGGAGTCGTTGGACCAGGTTCCTACCGTGCGAGAGTTTCCCGACGTCTTTCCCGATGAGTTACCTGGGATGCCGCCAGAGCGCGATATTGAATTCTGCATTGATCTGATTCCTGGCACGGAGCCTATTTCTATACCGCCTTATCGGATGGCTCTGGTAGAGCTTAGAGAGCTTAAAGATCAATTGCAAGAGTTGCTTGATATGGGACTTGTGCGTCCGAGTGTTTCGCCATGGGGAGCTCATGTTCTGTTCGTCAAGAAGAAGGACGGCAGTTTGAGGCTGTGTGTGGATTATCGTCAGTTGAACCAAGTTACGGTGTGGAACAGGTATCCTTTACCTCGCATTGAAGATTTATTTGATCAGCTCCAGGGTGCAAAACATTTTTCAAAGATTGATTTACGTTCGGGTTATCATCAGTTGCGGGTTCGGAATGATGACATTCCGAAGACTTCTTTTCGTACGCGCTATGGGCACTATGAGTTTTTGGTGATGTCGTTCGGACTCACCAATGCGCCAGCAGCGTTCATGGATCTGATGAACCAGATTTTCAGGCCGTTCCTCGACCAGTTTATTATAGTGTTTATTGATGACATACTGGTCTACTCTAGGAGTCGTGAGGAGCATGAGCAGCATTTAAGGATTACTTTGCAGATTTTGAGAGAGCGCCAGCTGTATGCTAAATTCTCAAAGTGTGCGTTTTGGATTGATAGAGTTGACTTCCTGGGTCATGTGGTGACTGGTGATGGTATTCTTGTGGACCCGAGGAAGATCGAGACTGTACAGCTTTGGCCCAGACCTGTATCGGTAACTGAGCTCCGCAGCTTTTTGGGCTTAGCTGGTTATTATCACCGTTTTGTGCAGGATTTCTCGAGAATCGCTGCACCGCTGACTGGACTGACTCGGAAGGGAGTTCCTTTTCTTTGGACTGATGCGTGCGAGCAGAGTTTTCAGCAGTTGAAGACTCGGTTGACGACAGCACCAGTTCTTTCTTTACCTTCTGGATCGGGCGGCTATGTTGTTTATTGTGATGCTTCTTGAGTGGGGCTCAGCTGTGTTTTGATGCAGCATGATAGAGTGATTGCTTATGCTTCTAGGCAGCTGCAGAAGCACAAGCAGAATTACCCCACTCACGATTTTGAGATGGCCGCGGTGGTCTTTGCGTTGAAGATTTGGAGAAACTACTTGTATGGGGAGTCGTGTCAGATCTTCATGGATCACAAGAGCTTAAAGTACATATTCCAGCAGCGGGATCTGAATCTGAGACAGCGCCGATAGATGGAGCTAGTGAAGGATTATGATTGTGAGATCCTTTATCACCCGGGCAAGGCGAATATGGTAGCTGATGTTTTGAGTCGTAGGGCCGGGAGTAGCTTGTCCCAGTTGAGCGCAGTGCAGCGTCAGTCTTCTGCAGATTGGCAGCTCTTCTATGATGGTAGAGTACAGTTCGAGTTCACCTCCACTGGGGGACAGTTTGCTCATGTCCGCGCCCGTCCACTCCTACTCAATCGTATCCGTGAGGCGCAACCCAGTGATGCCCGTTTGTCCGAGATTCTTGAGCTTGTTCGACAGGGTACAATTTCGGAGTTCATGATTGATGACCAGGGTATGCTACGATGCGGGACTCGCTTGTGTGTACCATATGCTGATGGGTTGAGATACGAGATCCTAGAGCAGGCACATCAGTCGGCCTTTAGCGTTCACCCAGGTTCCACCAAGATGTACCGAGATTTGAGAGACTTTTACTGGTGGGAAGGGATGAAACGCAATATTTCGGACTTCGTTTCGAGGTGCCTGACTTGTCAGCAAGTCAAGGCTGAGCATCAGAGACCGGCTGGAGAGTTGCAGCCTTTACCCATTCCGGAGTGGAAATGGGAGCAGATTTCCATGTATTTCATTTTGGGTCTACCGAGGACCAGTAGTGGGTATGACTCTATTTGGGTGATTGTTGACCGGTTGACGAAAGCGGCTCACATCCTTCCAGTGAAGGCCACAATCGTTTATGCTCTGTATGCTCAGTTGTACATTGATGAGATTGTGCGTTTGCACGGTATTCCCACATGCATAGTATCTGACAGAGGCACCCAGTTTACTAGCCGTCTTTGGCAGAAGCTTCAGGAAGCTTTGGGTACACGGTTGAGTTTTAGCACCGCTTTTCATCCACAGACCGATGGTCAGTCGGAGCGGACTATACAGAATCTGGAGGATATGCTCCGTGCATGTGTGCTTGATTTTGGTGGCAGTTGGGATCGTCACTGTAAGTACACGTTGCCCACCCCGGTGCTTACGGGGAGGCGGAATAGGTAAAAAAAATGATTTTTTCTAAAGGCAACATGGACTAGAAACAAAGGATCTTTGCTAAACAAAAACCTAGCAAACTAACTACAAGTATTAACTGCTCGGTTAGAGGGTTATACCTAAGTCTTGAACTCCTTCTCTTCTTGCTCCTTGGAGTGGGTTGAACGGCTCCTCCTCGTCGCCTTCTCTTGCCGAAAAAAGATCCACCCGAGGGTCTTTACCTTGAGCTCCAACCTCAACCTAGAGGTAACTAAAGTGCTTGGCTTGCTAAACCTAGAACCCTAGAATGAGTAGAGAGGAGTTTTGGTGTTTTATCTCAAAAGAAAATGGTTCTCAACACATGAGAGATGAGAGCTTTGAGAGAGAGGAAGAGGATGAGCTTTGGATGAGAGAGAATGAGCAAGAGAGGATGAGGATAATTATCAACCATTCTCACATGTGTGAATTATGAAAATTAATAATTAATCAAAGATAATTGTGATGGTTTATTTGAAATGACCATTATCATTTCACATTTAATTAATTTTTGCAAGAATCAAATAGCATCTTTCATGTGAAATGATGATGGTCAATATGTCAACATGGGTCAACAAGTCAACCAAAGTCAAATGGTCAACAACCCTAACCATAACACAATTATCTTTAATTAATATCATTAATCATATTTCACATATTCATTAGGGTTTGGAAAAAGATAACGGTCATCAACCTTAATGAGAATCCTCTGCCTCTGCCTCTGTCAACTGTGCATACACACCCGCATCCATGTTCCGAGGAACACGAATACAATGAGATGAAACCAATCCCAAAACATATACTATGATCTGGCTTAAACCAAAGCCCGCTAGTAATAACTGTCCGGACACCAAACGTGCACAAGTGCGCGGATGTGAACGAACCCCGTCGCAAAACCATGCGACCTCTACTCTGTTTTGCCCAAAGGAGAATAACCCTTTGTGTGGGACTCTAAAGACTCGACACTACGCAGGCAGTGGGTTTAACCATAGGCCGCAAGCGGTACTAGCTGTACGTAACAGTCCCCAGGTAGACGCCGATAAGAAGAATGATGAGGTGAACCTACCCGAACTCCTACTGAGCCTGAATGTGACAATCTCCGTATAGTCCGGTCTGTTCGTCTAAGAGTATCGCATGGCGGGCCTAGGGGGGCGGTAAACGCCAGTCCCCTAATAGCGGTACAAGTCATGTCGGAGTGTAGCCCAGAACACCCTGAGATAACACTGGAAACGCTACCAGTATATCTCGCTTGCCCTGGCCAGAGACTTTGTGTAATGGCTCTCCTAGACACAACGCAATATCAACCGCCAATACCGGGAGAGATGAATCCTGTCTAACCGTCACTGCCTCAAAGTGCTTCGGGACAGCACCCAACTGCTACCTGTTTGCACGACTCATTTGAGCCGTGGTAGGGTAGCAATCTAAGAATAGTGGGAACACACTCGAGGCGAAGTGACAGTGTCAAGTCAACGGACTAAGCTGTACTCATGTCACCTGGGAACTGATAACTGACGATAGGTATAGTACCAACCAACAGTTCCCGACGAGTCCTGTCCAGTGTACTCGTAACCTAACGAGCACCCGCATACTATCTCAAGTACGACGTACTAATGGCTGTGGGACAGACCATCTCCCCTGCTGGGATGAGAAGCGCATACGCTAGTCTACTCCGGAGTATCGATGCCCCATCTCGATAGTCCTACGACTAGGGACCTGTATAAGGATGTGCTTATAGATTACCCAGCCCCCACAAGTGCGATTGCCATCACAATGCTGGTAATCAAGCAAAGATCCTAAGGGCTCTACTAATATGTATAAGCGATATGCTAAAAGAAACGCATGCACATATTAAAGTAGATACAAACCAGGTAGCATGCTACCATTTCGAGCAAGATTGTCTATACAACTGTGAATATCCCAAGCTTCCATCAAGTAATATACAAACTAGTATGATACAGTAATGGCCTCTAGGGCATATACACTAACAATCACCCACTTGCACTAAGGCCATGTACTGGCGTATCGAAGACCTATCATCTCGATCAGCCGCTCGAACTGAGTCTGGGGTATGGCCTTCGTGAAGGGATCTGCAGTGTTATTCTCCAAATTTACTCTCTTCACCTCGATCTCCCGGCGATCTACGATCTCCCTGATCAGGTGGTACTGTCTCAAAATGTGCCTGGACTTCTGATGGGACCTGGGTTCCTTCGCTAAAGCTATAGCACCGTTGTTTTCACAATACAGCGGTATTGGATCAACAATGGTAGGAACCACCTGAAGCTCCGTGTGGAACTTCTTCATCCAGACAGCTTCCTTTGCGGCATCGCAAGCAGCTATGTACTCCGCTTCCATAGTTGAGTCAGCAACGGTTTCCTGCTTGGAGCTCTTCCAGCAAACCGCCCCTCCATTGAGGGTAAAGACACAACCCGACATGGACTTAGAGTCATCCTTGTCACTCTGGAAGCTGGAGTCAGCAAAGGCCTCGATCTGGAGGTCTTTTCCGCCATACACCAAGAACATCTCCTTAGTCCTTCTCAGGTACTTGAGAATGTTCTTTACTGCTATCCAGTGTTTCTCCCTGGGTCCGAATGATTCCGGCTTACAACGCTTAATGCGTATGCTACATCTGGTCTGGTACACAACATCATATACATTATAGAGCCTACCGCCGATGCGTAGGATATAGATGACATGCGAGCCCTTTCCAAATCAGTCTTGGGAGACATCTCTTTGGAGAGGGTGATTCCGTGACAAGTCGGTAGATTACCGCGCTTTGAATCTTCCATACTGAATCGTTTCAGTATGGTGTCGATGTACCTGGACTGTGAAAGTCCCAACATCCTCTTAGATCTATCACGATAGATCTGGATCCCCAGAATATAGTTGGCATCGCCCAGGTCCTTCATGAAGAACCTCTGTGACAAGAATCCTTTGACTGACTGTAGCATAGGAATATCATTTCCTATTAGGAGAATTTCATCCACGTACAAGACGAGGAATACCACAGTTCTCCCTACAATCTTACTGTAAATGCACGGTTCATCCAGATTTTTGATAAAGTCGAATTCTTTGACAGTATCATCAAAGCAGATGTTCCAACTCCGCGATGCCTGCTTCAGTCCATAAATGGACTTAAGCAACTTGCACACTTTACCGCTTCTCCCACTCTGAATGAAACCCTCCGGCTGATCCATATAGACGCACTCTTCTAAATTTCCATTTAGGAAAGCCGTCTTTACGTCCAACTGCCAGATTTCATAATCGTGGAAGGCAGCAATGGCAAGAAGGATCCGAATGGATTTGAGCATAGCCACTGGAGAAAAGGTCTCGTCATAGTCCAAACCAGGTCTTTGACGAAAACCCTTTGCAACAAGTCTAGCTTTATAGGTTTCAACCTGCTCATCTACACCAATCTTCTTTCTGAAGATCCATTTGCAGCCTACGGGTTTTACCCCTTCTGGAGCAATATCCAAAGTCCAAACTTTGTTGGTGTATATGGACTCCATCTCGGTCCGCATTGCATCCAGCCATTTTACCGAGTCACCGCTCTGAATGGCTTGCTGGAAGCTAGTAGGCTCATCATTTTCAATGACGCAATCCTCTCTATCCCCATCTATGAGAAAACCGTAGTATCTCTCGGGCGGATGAGACTGCCTACTACTCCTGCGGAGTGGCGCTGGGATGTCTGGTTCTCCTGAAACATCTGGTTCTACCAAGCTTTCAGTAATAGTTTGTGGTTCTGGAATTTCTTCCAGTTCTATTGCGCTCCCACTTATCTGATTTTCCAAAAACTCAGTTTCCAAGAAGCGGGCATGATGAGAAACAAAGACCTTTTGCTCCTCTGCGTAATAGAAAACATACCCCTTGGAGTTCTTTTGGTATCCCACAAACTTACACTGTACTGAGTGTGCCTCGAGCTTGTCCGCATGCTGCTTTTTGACAAAAGCTGGACATCCCTATGTCTTAAAGTGTTTAAGACAGGGTTTCTTCCCACTCCACATCTGATATGGTGTGGTTGGCACTGACTTAGTAGGAACTTGGTTCAAAAGATATGCAGCTGTTTCTAGTGCATAACCCCAGAAAGTTCGCGGCAACTCAGCCTTACTCATCATGGAACGAACCATGTCCAATAGAGTTCAATTCCGCCTTTCCGATACAACGTTGTGTTGTGGTGTGTATGGAGGAGTAAGCTGAGAGAGAATTCCATTCTCTTTTAAGTAGCCCAGAAACTCGGCACTCAAGTATTTACCACCTCGATCAGATCTCAGTGTCTTGATACTTTTGCCTGTTTGTTTTTCAACTTCATTCTTGTATTCCCGAAATTTCTCAAAAGCCTCGGATTTATGCTTCATCAAGAAGACATGTCCATGTAAGTCGATGTAGTACACCCCAGTACTTATGGGGAGGCGGAATTTTCAAAAACGATCAAGTTTAAAGAACAAACATCGACTAACCGCTTGAATCGAAGCTAAACAAATAATAACCGAACACATAGCTATACTAAACTATAGTGTTAAGGGATTATACCTAATGAAACCGGTCCTTCGTCTTTACGATCTCCTTGTTCTCCTCGGCCTTCTCTAGGTAGTAGACGATCCACCCGAGAGCGAAACTCCAAGCTAAACCTCTAAACTTGAGGCAACTAACCTTCTTGGATTGCTAATCAAAGAAGTTAGGATGAGATAGAGTGATGGTTATGGATTGTTTAGTCTAACTAATCCTTTGATCTCAACTCATGAGGTGTAAGGATTAGGGTTTGAAGATGAGAGCTTGAGGAGAGAGAATGTGAGATAAGATAATGAGAAGAGAGAGAGTGTATCATAATATATTATGAAGCATTCTCATTTATCAACAAAAGAAAAATGAGTGATGAATAAGCATGCTTCACAAATATCTAATGGTGATTCATTAAGCATGTGTCATTATCATTTATGGTGCAATTAATGATAATGATGAATCACCTCATGACTCACAATCTCATCCAAAGTAACCTCCTTAGTCACATCTTCTAGAAGCTTCTCGTACAATTACGAGAACGCCCCTCCAATCCGCAAAAATACGGAAAAACTTTAGACTGTAAAAATCCAATAACCGGATACCAGTAACTGGCTTAAACCAAAGCCGACTGGTAAAAACTGTCCGAAAGTCGTACGTGCGTAAACGCACGTATGCGTCCGAACCCTTTGTCGCAAAACCATGCAACCTCTATATCGTTTCGCCTGGAGTAGGAAACTCTCTGTGTGGGACTCTAGAGACTCGACTACTACGCTGGCAGTGGGTTTAACCACAGACCGCAAGCGGCACTAGCTGTACGTAACGGTCCCCAGGTAGTTGTCGATAAGAAGGCCGATGAGAAAACCTATCCGAACTCCTACTGAGTCTGATGTGACAATCTCCATACAGTCCGGTCCGTTCGTCCAAGACTATCGCATATCGGGCCTAGGGGGGCGGCAAGCGTCAGTCCCCTAATAGCGGTATAAGTCGTGTCGGAGGGAAGCCCATTACACCCTGAGAAACTACTGGAACCTACCAGCAAATCTCGCTTGCCCTGGCCAGGGACTTTGCGTAATGGCTCTCTGACACAGCACGATATCTACTCCCAATACCGGGAGGGACGAATCCTGTCTAACCGCCACTGCCTCCAAGTGCTCGGGACTGCACCCAACTGCTACCTGTTTGCACGACTCCTTTGAGCCGTGGTAGGGTAGCAATCTAAGAACAGTGGGACACACTCGAGACGAAGTAGCAGTGTCAAGTCTGCGGACTACGCTGTACTCATGTCACCTGGGAACTTGTTCACTGACGACTGGTTTCAAACCAACCAACATTTCCCTGTGAGTCCTGTCCGGTGTACCCGTAACCTAACGAGCACCTGTATACTATCTCCAGTACGACGTACTGACGGCTGTGGGACAGACCATCTCCCTAACTGGGATGAGAAGCGTACACACCAGTCTACTCCGGAGTATCGATGCTCTGTCTCGATAATCCAACGACCAGGGACCTGAATAAGGATGTGCTTGTAGACTACCCAGCCCCCCACTAGTGTGACTGCCATCACAACGCTGGTAGACAAACAAGATCCTAAGAGCTCTATCAATACGGACACTCACATATTAAGATAGAAAAACCAAGTAGCATACTACCATGTTTAGCAAGACTGTTATATACATGTGAATATCCCAAGCTTCCATTAAGTAATATACAAGCTAGTATGATACAGTAATGGCCTTCTAGGGCATAAACACTAACAATCTCCCACTTGCATTAGGGCCATGTACTGGCGTATCGAAGACCGATGATCTCGAGTAGCCGCTCGAACTGAATCTGAGGAAGGGCCTTTGTGAATGGATCAGCAATGTTCTCTTCTGAAGCAACTCTCCGAACCTCGATCTCCTGACGATCAATGATCTCCCTGATCAGGTGATACCGCCTCAAGATGTGTTTGGACTTCTGATGGGACCTTGGTTCCTTCGCTAAAGCTATAGATCCGTTGTTGTCGCAATACAGAGGTATTGGATCAACTATGGTAGGAACCACCTGAAGTTCTGTTAGGAACTTCTTCATCCAGACTGCTTCTTTTGCGGCATCGCAAGCAGCTATATACTCCGCTTCCATCGTCGAGTCAGCAACGGTGTCCTGCTTGGAGCTCTTCCAGCACACCGCCCCTCCATTGAGGGTAAAGACATAACCCGAAATGGACTTGGAATCGTCCTTATCACTCTGGAAGCCGGAATCAGCAAAGGCCTCCAACCTGAGGTCTTTTCCGCCGTAAACCAAGAACATCTCCTTAGTCCTCCTTAGGTACTTGAGAATGTTCTTTACTGCTATCCAGTGTTTCTCCCCTGGGTCTGACTGATACCGGCTTACCACGCTTAGTGCGTAAGCTACATCTGGTCTGGTACACAACATCGCATACATTATAGAGCCTACCGCAGAAGCGTAGGGTATAATAGACATGCGTTCCCTTTCCAAATCAGTCTTGGGAGACATCTCTTTGGAGAGGGTGATTCCGTGACAAGCCGGTAGATTACCGCGCTTAGAATCTTCCATACTGAATCTTTTCAGTATAGTGTCGATATACCTGGACTGCGAAAGTCCCAACATCCTCTTGGATCTATCACGATAGATCCGGATCCCCAGAATGTAAGAGGCATCACCCAGGTCTTTCATGGAGAACCTGTGTGACAAGAATCCTTTGACAGATTGTACCATAGGAATGTCATTTCCTATCAATAGAATGTCATCCACGTACAAGACGAGGAATACGACACTTCTGGCCACAACTTTACTATATATGCACGGTTCATCTGGATTTTTGATAAAGTCATATTCTTTGACTGTCTCATCAAAACAGATGTTCCAACTCCGCGATGCCTGCTTTAGTCCGTAAATGGACTTAAGCAGCTCGCATACTTTTCCGCTGCTCCCACTCTGATTGAAACCCTCTGGCTGATCCATATAGACGCTCTCTTCTAAATTTCCATTCAGAAAAGCCGTCTTTACGTCCATCTGCCAGATTTCATAATCATGGAAGGCAGCAATAGTAAGAAGGACCCGAATGGATTTGAGCATAGCCACTGGAGAAAAGGTTTCGTCATAGTCCAAACCAGGTCTTTGACGAAAACCCTTTGCAACAAGTCTAGCCTTATAGGTTTCCACCTGTCCATCTACACCAATCTTTTTCTTGAAGATCCATTTGCATCCTATGGGTTTTACCCCATCTGGAGCAAAGTCCAAAATCCATACTTTGTTGGTGTACATGGACTCCATCTCGGTTCGCATTGCATCTAGCCATCGTACCGAGTCGCCGCTCTGGATGGCCTGCTGGAAGTCAGTAGGTTCATCATCATCTATGATGCAATCCTCTCTATCCCCGTCTATGAGAAAACCGTAGTATCTCTCAGGCGGATGAGACGGCCTACTACTCCTGCGGAGGGGTGCGGGAATGTTCTGTTCTTCTTGAACCTCTGGTTCTACCAAACTTTCAGTAGCAGCTTGTGGTTCTGGAATTTCTTCCAGTTCTATTTCGCTCCCACTCTTCTGATTTTATAAAAATTCAGTTTCTAAGAAGTAGGCATGACGAGAAACAAAAACCTTTTGTTCCTCTGCGTAATAGAAATAATATCCCTTGGAGTTCTTTGGATATCCCACAAGCTTACACTGTACTGAGCGTGCCTCGAGCTTGTCCACATGCTGCTTTTTTACAAAAGCTGGACACCCCCATGTCCTAAAATGTTTTAGACAGGGTTTCTTCCCACTCCACATCTGATATGTTGTGGTAGGCACAGTCTTGGTTGGAACCTGGTTCAAAAGATATGCCGCTGATTCTAGCGCATGACCCCAGAAAGATCGCGGTAACTCAGCATTACTCATCATGGATCGTACCATATCTAATAGGGTTCGATTCCGTCTCTCCGATACACCGTTGTGCTGTGGAGTTTATGGAGGAGTAAGCTGAGAGAGAATTCCTTTCTCTTTTAGGTAACCTAGGAACTCGGCACTTAAGTATTCTCCACCTCGATCAGATCTTAGTGTCTTAATACTTTTGCCTGTTTGGTTTTCCGCTTCATTCTTGAATTCCAGGAATTTCTCAAAGGCCTCTGATTTATGCTTCATTAAGAAAACATATCCATACCTAGAGAAATCATCTGTAAAAGTAATGAAGTAGGAATAACCACCTCTCGCATGTGTAGACATTGGACCGCATACATCGCTGTGTATGAGTCCTAAGAGCTCGCTCGCTCTTACTCCTTGTCCAGTAAATGGAGTCTTTGTCATCTTTCCTTTGAGACAGGATTGACAAGTGTCATAAGATTGATATTCGAAGGAGTCCAAATATCCTTCTCTATGCAACTTAGTCAACCTTCTCTCATTGATGTGACCCAGTCTACAATGCCATAAGAAAGCTTTATTCAAATCTGGAGACTTTCTTTTTAGTGTGTTCTGGACATTGAAAATTTGGAGTTGGTTTAAAACATATATGCCGTTATTTAATGTACCGGACCCAATCAAACCATGATTAAGGTGGATGTTGACAACATCTCTTACAAACGTGAAATCATAACCTTTATTTGATAACAAGGAAACTGATATGATATTACACGTTAAGCTGGGTACAAAATAACAGTTATGTAAGACCAAAATGTGTCCACTCGTCAATCCTAGGTGATAATCCCCGACGGACGCAGCTCCCACGCTAGCTCCGTTAGCAACCCTGAGGATCATATCACCTTCCTTCAGCACTCTACGGTTTCTCAGTGCCTGCAATGAATTGCAAATATGAGATCCTGATCCGGTATCCAATACCCAGGAAGTAGAGTTGATCGACAGACAATTCTCAATTACAAACACACCTGAAGTCGAAGCCACAGCTTGCTTCGGTTCCTGGTTCTTGGCGTTCCACGCCATGCAATCCTTCTTCCAGTGCCCTTTCCTGTGACAATGGAAGCACTCATCCTGACCAACTATCGGTACTGCTTTCTTTTTCTTTCCCTTCCCTCCCACCTTACTAACACCTCCTCTAGGTCTGGGTGCGGCCTTCTTCTTCCTTCCTTTGGCCCTAGCCTTGGACCCGGAAGAAGATGAACCGCCAACAAACATAGCGGGTGTTTCCCTTGATGTCTTCAAGGTGCCCTCTGCACTCCTTAACATGTTCAGGAGTTCCGGAAGTTCAACTTCTTTTCTCTGAAGGTTGAAGTTCAGGATAAACTGGGCGTAGGTGTGAGGAAGGGACTGGAGAATAAGGTCTGTATAGAGCTCATTATCCAAAGTCGTCCCAAGGTCTGCGAGCTCTCCAATATAGCTGATCATCTGTAGGACATGTTCACCTACCGATGACCCGGCAGCCAACCTCGCTCGAAACAAGTTCTTTGAGGTCTCGTATCTTGCTATACGAGATTGCTCTCCATAAAGTTCCTTTGTATGGAGAAATATGCCATCAAGGTCCATATCCTCGTGCCTCCTCTGATGTTCATTGTTCATCGAGGCAAGCACGATGCACTTGGCTCTCGCGCAATCTAAATCCCAGGTTTTGCGGATTTCCTTATCCGCATTGCTGGATTTGGGACCAGGGACAGCAGGTGCCGTAGCGGTGAGGACGTACCCCAGTTTGTCATAGGTCAAAGCCATTTTGACATTCCGCAGCCAATCTTTATAGTTTGGCCCCGTCAGTATATTTTTCTCTAAAAGTAACTTAAGTCCAGTCATTTTCAGGGTCGCTGCAATTAGGAGAGAGAGAAGAAAACTCTTTAGCATGATGCTCTTGCAAGTTTAGAGTGGTTTTTAGTTTATCTAAACTGGATGGCTCCCACTGTTTTTCGAATCCTTCCTCAAACCATAAAAGAAGAATTAGCCAAGAATATTCTCACCGTACAATACTTGCTTAACCGTTCAGCCAGGCCGGTGTCGATACTTCGAGGGAGGTTTTCCAACGCTTTCACGAAGTTCCTTAATTAAATAACCTCTTTTCTCTGGGGGCGTAACCCCGCTGACACTTTTCTGGACACCTACTAGGTTTATAGCATTGATCGTTAAGTGACGAATATCCTGATAAGTATCATATACTCACAGTAGGATCGGGATCCAAATATCATCGTATGATAATGTTGAAGGAATCCTACCAACATTCATCAAACTCCAAATGGTATGCATCTCTTTGCAAATTTCAGTTTCTTTAGAAATTCCCGATATGGATTTTTGCCCCATGCTCTTATGATCTTGACTAAGGGCCAACAAATCATAAGTCACATGTCAAGTTCTGCCCATCATTATCCTGTTGATTTGAACCCATCCGTATACTCTTGACTAAGGGCCAACAAAGTAATACGACTGTCCCAAACCAACTCATCTATCTATGCAACAAATGAATACCCCAGCAGCTACCAATCACTATGTCTTGACTAAGGGCCAAACAAACATAGCTTGAATACTACTGACCATTCATAAGAAATGACGGAGGGCTACGACTGGTTTTGGCGAAACCGTGAACGTAGTGAACTTGATATAACCGAAGGAACCTGATAGCTTTTTAAAAGGAGTGGTTAAATCTCCGCATTTAAAAATATCTGTTTTTAAAATAACCGAGTGGTTACTTTTAAATTGTTCCAACGATTAAAACTTTGGTTTATTTACTTTGCATTATAGATAATGCGTCCCATCATTAACCTATCATTGCAGAAAACAACGAAAATACAACGTCCTCTTATGCCATCCGCATTCACCACGGGGTCCCGTCATCACCCGTTAGGTTACTTAACTAACGACAGAGCGGGGGCTGGGCTAGCGCGGGTGTAAAACATAAGTGGCGTCTAAATAGCTATCATAAATATAGATATTTTACATTCGTCTGACGCAATGATATTCATTCCAGAACACAGATAAACAATATTGGATTTGCAAGCAATCTGTATTTCTTTTGAGCCTGCAAGAAAAGACAGATTACACAGTTGTGATGAATAGCCGTTACCCCACCCTCGACCCCTACGGTTACGGCAAACTACCCACCCGGCAGTCTGTGTACCCCACCTTGGGTCAGTCCTAGGAGCAAAAACAGTAAAATGAAATAATACAACGGTGGCTACGACCGCAACCTGGAAGTGCCCCGCAAAAATAATATTACAACAAATTACATTTACAACAAATGAATTAAACAAAAACCCATTGCTAACCCCGGCTATACATCACAACAGTCCAATACAGTTTATATGCACAAATAGATATAACCATTCCAGAAATGTGCAACCCCGTGCCAACCGACATACTAGCAGTTGGGGGAGGTTTACGAACACATTAAACAATCACAGATATAATCCAATATGCAAATACTGTACAATTTCGATCGACTAAACAACATCAATATTGCTCCAAAATCTGCTCTGTTAAACAGTAACCTGAGCAAATATTAAATATTCCAGAAAACCCCAAATTATACAGAGAAGCAACAGAAGAAAAATCGGCCACTGACTCGCCAACTCGGCGGCGGAAGCGCGGCGACTCAGTAGGCTGAGGCCGCGCTTCCGCGGCGAGTTCGACGATTCAGTTGACTGTTTTTCTTGGGCGTTCTACTGGTGTCATGTCAAGCTCTCTGAACTCACAAGAAAAATTTTTGGACATCATTTTAACTTCGACAGAAACTTGCATTTTTTAGGGTTTTCCGGCTTCGTTTTTCCGTTCGAAATTCGTACAAATTTGCGATTAAGTTATTTAGTGTTTAGCGAGGCTCTGATACCACTGTAGGTCGATGTAGTACACCCCAGTACTTATGGGGAGGCGGAATTTTCAAAAACGATCAAGTTTAAAGAACAAACATCGACTAACCGCTTGAATCGAAGCTAAACAAATAATAACCGAACACATAGCAATACTAAACTATAGTGTTAAGGGATTATACCTAATGAAACCGGTCCTTCGTCTTTACGATCTCCTTGTTCTCCTCGGCCTTCTCTAGGTAGTAGACGATCCACCCGAGAGCGAAACTCCAAGCTAAACCTCTAAACTTGAGGCAACTAACCTTCTTGGATTGCTAATCAAAGAAGTTAGGATGAGATAGAGTGATGGTTATGGATTGTTTAGTCTAACTAATCCTTTGATCTCAACTCATGAGGTGTAAGGATTAGGGTTTGAAGATGAGAGCTTGAGGAGAGAGAATGTGAGATAAGATAATGAGAAGAGAGAGAGTGTATCATAATATATTATGAAGCATTCTCATTTATCAACAAAAGAAAAATGAGTGATGAATAAGCATGCTTCACAAATATCTAATGGTGATTCATTAAGCATGTGTCATTATCATTTATGGTACAATTAATGATAATGATGAATCACCTCATGACTCACAATCTCATCCAAAGTAACCTCCTTAGTCACATCTTCTAGAAGCTTCTCGTACAATTACGAGAACGCCCCTCCAATCCGCAAAAATACGGAAAAACTTTAGACTGTAAAAATCCAATAACCGGATACCAGTAACTGGCTTAAACCAAAGCCGACTGGTAAAAACTGTCCGAAAGTCGTACGTGCGTAAACGCACGTATGCGTCCGAACCCTTTGTCGCAAAACCATGCAACCTCTATATCGTTTCGCCTGGAGTAGGAAACTCTCTGTGTGGGACTCTAGAGACTCGACTACTACGCTGGCAGTGGGTTTAACCACAGACCGCAAGCGGCACTAGCTGTACGTAACGGTCCCCAGGTAGTTGTCGATAAGAAGGCCGATGAGAAAACCCATCCGAACTCCTACTGAGTCTGATGTGACAATCTCCATACAGTCCGGTCCGTTCGTCCAAGACTATCGCATATCGGGCCTAGGGGGGCGGCAAGCGTCAGTCCCCTAATAGCGGTATAAGTCGTGTCGGAGGGAAGCCCATTACACCCTGAGAAACTACTGGAACCTACGAGCAAATCTCGCTTGCCCTGGCCAGGGACTTTGCGTAATGGCTCTCTGACACAGCACGATATCTACTCCCAATACCGGGAGGGACGAATCCTGTCTAACCGCCACTGCCTCCAAGTGCTCGGGACTGCACCCAACTGCTACCTGTTTGCACGACTCCTTTGAGCCGTGGTAGGGTAGCAATCTAAGAACAGTGGGACACACTCGAGACGAAGTAGCAGTGGCAAGTCTGCGGACTACGCTGTACTCATGTCACCTGGGAACTTGTTCACTGACGATTGGTATCAAACTAACCAACAGTTCCCTGTGAGTCCTGTCCGGTGTACCCGTAACCTAACGAGCACCTGTATACTATCTCCAGTACGACGTACTGACGGCTGTGGGACAGACCATCTCCCTAACTGGGATGAGAAGCGTACACACCAGTCTACTCCGGAGTATCGATGCTCTGTCTCGATAATCCAACGACCAGGGACCTGAATAAGGATGTGCTTGTAGACTACCCAGCCCCCCACTAGTGTGACTGCCATCACAACGCTGGTAGACAAGCAAGATCCTAAGAGCTCTATCAATACGTACACTCACATATTAAGATAGAAAAACCAAGTAGCATACTACCATGTTTAGCAAGACTGTTATATACATGTGAATATCCCAAGCTTCCATTAAGTAATATACAAGCTAGTATGATACAGTAATGGCCTTCTAGGGCATAAACACTAACAGTCTATACCTAGAGAAACCATCCGTAAAAGTAATGAAGTATGAATAACCACTTCGCGCATGTGTAGACATTAGACCACACACGTCACTGTGTATGAGTCCCAAAAGCTCACTCGCTCTAACTCCGTGTCCAGTAAACGGAGTCTTTGTCATCTTTCCCATGAGATAAGATTCACAAGTAGCATAAGACTGATACTCGAACGGTTTCAAGTATCCCTCTCTATGTAACTTTGTTAACCGTGTTTCATTAATGTGACCCAGTCTACAATGCCATAAGAAAGCCTGATTTAATTCCGGAGACTTTCTTTTAAGTGTGTTCTGGACATTGAAAACCCGAGCTTGATTCAGTACGTATATTCCATTTTCTAATGTACCTGACCCAATCAGAACTTGATTTAGGTGGATGTGGACCATATCGCTTACAAAAGTAAAATCATATCCTTCCTTAAAAGTAAGGATACAGATATAATATTACAAGCCATACTAGGTACATACAAACAGTTACGCGGAATCAATATCTGCCCAGTTGTCAATCCAAGGTGATATTCCCCTACGGATTCAGCATCCACGCTCATTCCGTTGGCAACCCTGAGAGTCATATCACCTATCCTGATAAGTCTACGGTTTCTCAAAGCCTGTAATCAATTACAGATGTGAAATCCTGATCTGGTATCCAATACTCAGGAAGTAGGGTTAATTGACATACATTTTTCAATTACAAACACACCCGAAGCCGAAGCCACAACATGCTTCGAGTCCTGGTTACTGGCTTTGCTAGCCCTGCAATCCTTCTGCCAATGTTCATTCCTGTAACAATAGGAACGTCCCTCGTTTACTATATCTAGTCCCGAAACTTTTGCCCTTCCCTTTCCTTCTACTTCCCTGGTTTCCTTCAGGGTATAAGTAGAGGGCAGAGACTATAACAGTACCTGACCCGTTCTTCAACATGGTCTTCAGGTCCGTGAGCTCATCAAAATAGCTGGTCTCTGTAAGGACGTTGCCCCCTACAGATGACCCGATAGCCAACCTCGATTGAAGCAATTCGTTCGAGGTCTCATATCTTGCGATACGAGATTGCTCTCCATATAAATCTTTGTTATGGAGGAAGATAGAAACTAAGTCCATCTTCTCGTGCTGCCTCTGGTATGCACCATCAACTAAGGCCAACACGAGGCACTTGGCATTCACACAGTCTTTTTTCGATGTTTTACGGATATCAATATCCGTGACAGGGAAAACTGGTCCTGAGACGGCAGGGGTTTGATTAGTTAGGAGGTGTCCCAGGTTGTCATGGGTAATGGACATCTGGACAGACCTTTGCCAGTTATAACAGTCAGATTCAGTCATTTTATTATCTAGATGTAACCTATGTCTGGTCACTGGGTCGCTGCAATTAAGAGAGAGAGAGAAGAAAACACTTAGCACGATGCTCTTGCAAGTTTAGATTGGTTTTTAACTTATCTAAACAGGATGGCTCCCACTGTTTCTCGAATTCTTCCTCAAACCATAAAAGAAGAATTAGTCGGGATCAATCTCACCGTACAATACTTGCTTAACCGTTCAGCCAGGCCAGTGTCGGTACTTCGAGGGAGGTTTTACGACGCTTTTGCAAAGTTCCTTAATTAAATAACCTCTTTTCCCTGTGGATGTAGCCCCGCTAACATCTTTCTAGACACCTACTTGGTTTATAGCATTGATCGTTAAGTGAAAAGTTTCCCGAGGAGTAGCGGATACTCACAGTAGGATCGGGATCCAAATATCATTGTGAGATAATGCTGAAGGAATCCTACTAACATTATCAAACTCCAAATGGTATGCAGCACTAGTAAGTTTCAGTTTCTTTAGAAACTCCCGATGTGGATTTTTGCCCCATGCTCTTATGACCTTGACTAAGGCCAACAAATCATAAGTCACATGTCAAGTTCTACCCGTCATTGTCCAGGTTGATTTGAACCCACCCGTATATACTCTTGACTATGGCCAACAAAGCAATACCACTTTCCCAAACCAACGCATCTATCTATGCAACATATGAATACCCAGCAACTACCAATCACTATGCCTTGACTAAGGCCAACAAACATAGCTTGAATACTATTGAATATTCATATGAAACGACGGAGGGCTACGAATGGTTTTGGCGAAACCATGAACGTAGTGAACTTGATATAATCGAAGGAACCTTGATAGCTTTTAAAAGAAGTGGCTTAAGCTCCGCGTTTTTGAAAGTTTTTCTGTTTTGAAAAAACCGAGTGGTTTTGAAATTGTTCCAACGATTTAACTTTGGTTTATTTTCTTTCATTAATTTAATGCGTCCCATCATTTAATCCTACCATTGCAGAAAACAACGAAAATATGACGTACGCTTATACCATCCGCATTCACCACGGGGCCCCGTCATCACCCGTTAGGTTACTTAACTAACGACAGAGCGGGGGCTGGACTAGCGCGGATGCAAAACATAAGCAACGCCTACTAGATATCATATATAGATATATACATTCGTCAGATGCAATGATAGCCATTCCAGATCACAGATGAACACATTGGATATGCTAGGAATCCGGGTTTCGTTCGAGCCTGCAACGAAAGACGGATTACACGGTCGCGATGATTAGCCAAACCCCACCCTAGACCCCTACGGGTGCGGCAAACTACCCGCCAAGTACCCGAAGTGAAGTAACCTCCCTCAACAACGTGAGTAGGCTACTCGGCACTTCAAACTACCCGATAGTTTGTGCACCCCACCTTGGGTCTATCTTAGGAGCAAAAACAGTAAAAGAAATAATATACAATGGCGGCTACAACCTCATCCCGGATGTGCGACCATAAAATAATATTACATCAATTTACATATTACATCAAATGAAAGATAAAGAAAACTCTCATCTCACAAAACCCCGGCTATTCATCCGCGACATTCCAACGAGTTCATATACACAATCCATCAACATTACAGATCACAGATATGCACAACCCCCACTAATCGACGTAAAGCGATTAGTTGACGTTCAGTGCATATATCACATCACAGATATAACCCATTAGCTAAAGTCTACAGAACTTCGATCAAAAATACGGATTTGCAACTACCCCAAACACAACTTTGTTCTCTAGAAATTCTGGGTAGAAACAACATATCCTAAAAATCCTAAAACAGAACACTGAGTAAACTGCAGCAAAGACGAGTCGCGGCCGAGTCAAATCGGCCGCGGAGCCGCGGCAAGAAGCATGTTTTCGCCGCGGTTCCGCGGCGCGTTGACCGAGTCAGTGGCTCGTTTTTGCTGACTATTCTTAAAAAACCCTGAGCCGATTTTTAATGTACGTGGAATTATTTTTGGAGCAGTTTTAAAAATCGGCAGAAAGTTAAGTTTTCGGACGTGTTTTGCGATTTTTTCTCGGATCGAAATTCTAAATACTTTGCTAATATGCTAGTTTGTGTTTATCTAGGCTCTGATACCACTATAAATCCACGTTGCCCATCCCGGTGCTTACGGGGAGGCGGAATAGGTAAAAAAATGATTTTTTCTAAAGGCGACATGGACTAGAAACAAGAGGATCTTTGCTAAACAAAAACCTAGCAAACTAACTACAAGTATTAACTACTCGGTTAGAGGGTAATACCTAAGTCTTGAACTCCTTCTCTTCTTGCTCCTTGGAGTGGGTTGAACGGCTCCTCCTCGTCGCCTTCTCTTGCCGAAGAATGATCCACTCGAGGGTCTCTACCTTGAGTTCCAACCTCAACCTAGAGGTAACTAAAGTGCTTGGCTTGCTAAACCTAGAACCCTAGAATGAGTAGAGAGGAGTTTTGGTGTTTTATCTCAAAAGCAAATGGTTCTCAACACATGAGAGATGAGAGCTTTGAGAGAGAGGAAGAGTATGAGCTTTGGATGAGAGAGAATGAGCAAGAGAGAATGAGGATAATTATCAACCATTTCACATATATGTGAATTATGAAAATTAATAATTAATCAAAGATAATTGTGATGGTTTATTTGAAATGACCATTATCATTTCACATTTAATGAATTTTTGCAAGAATCAAAGAGCATCTTTCATGTGAAATGATGATGGTCAATATGTCAACATGGGTCAACAAGTCAACCAAAGTCAAATGGTCAACAACCCTAACCATAACACAATTATCTTTAATTAATATCATTAATCATATTTCACATATTCATTAGGGTTTGGAAAAAGACAACGGTCATCAATCCTAATGAGAATCCTCTGCCTCTGCCTCTGTCAACTGTGCATACACACCCGCATCCATGTTCCGAGGAACACGAATACAATGAGATAAAACCAATCCCAAAACATATACTAGGATCTGGCTTAAATAAAAGCCCGCTAGTAATAACTGTCCGGACACCAAACGTGCACAAGTGCGCGGATGTGAACGAACCCCGTCGCAAAACCATGCGACCTCTACTCTGTTTTGCCCAAATGCGAATAACCCTCTGTGTGGGACTCTAAAGACTCGACACTACGCAGGCAGTGGGTTTAACCACAGGCCGCAAGCGGTACTAGCTGTACGTAACGGTCCCCAGGTAGATGCCAATAAGAAGAATGATGAGGTGAACCTACACGAACTCCTACTGAGCCTGAATGTGACAATCTCCGTACAGTCCGGTCTGTTCGTCTAAGAGTATCGCATGGCGGGCCTAGGGGGCGGTAAACGTCAGTCCCCTAATAGCGGTACAAGTCGTGTCGGAGTGTAGCCCAAAACACCCTGAGATAACACTGGAAACGCTACCAGTATATCTCGCTTGCCCTGGCCAGGGAATTTGTGTAATGGCTCTCCTAGACACAACACGATATCAACCCCCAATACTGGGAGAGACGAATCTTGTCTAACCGTCACTGCCTCAAAGTGCTTCGGGACTGCACCCAACTGCTACCTGTTTGCACGACTCATTTGAGCCGTGGTAGGGTAGAAATCTAAGAACAGTGGGAACACACTCGAGGCGAAGTGACAGTATCAAGTCAACGGACTAAGCTGTACTCATGTCACCTGGGAACTGATAACTGACGATAGGTATAGTACCAACCAACAGTTCCCGACGAGTCATGTCCAGTGTACTCGTAACCTAACGAGCACCCGCATACCATCTCAAGTACGACGTACTAATGGCTGTAGGACAGACCATCTCCCCTGCTGGGATGAGAAGCGCATACGCTAGTCTACTCCGGAGTATCGATGCCCCGTCTCGATAGTCCTACGACTAGGTACCTGTATAAGGATGTGCTTATAGATTACCCAGCCCCCACAAGTGCGACTGCCATCACAACGCTGGTAATCAAGCAAAGATCCTAAGGGCTCTACTAATATGTATAAGCGATATGCTAAAAGAAACACATGCACATAGTAAAGTAGAAACAAACTAAGTAGCATACTACCATTTCGAGCAAGATTGTCTATACAACTATGAATATCCCAAGCTTCATCAAGTAATATACAAACTAGTATGATACAGTAATGGCCTCTAGGGCATATACATTAACAGTCATTTGCCGTTGATTGAGTTCTTCTACAACAACAGCTTTCAGGAGACTATTCAGATTGCACCTTTTGAGGCTTTATATGGTAGGAAGTGTCGATCGCCAGTCTGTTGGACCGAGCTTAGTGAGAGTCTAGTTTTGGGACCCCATCTAGTTCAGGAGACTACGGTGAAGATCCAGCTGATTCAGGACAGGATGAGAGCAGCCCAGTGCAGGAAGAAGTCTTATGCCGACCGTCGTCGTCGCAGACTTGAGTTCGCAGTGGGGGATCATGTATTCCTGAGGATTTCTCGGATGAAAGGCATTATGCGATTTGGGAAAAAGGGGGAAGCTCAGTCCCAGATTTGTAGGTCCTTTCGAGATCCTTGAGCGAGTGGGTTCTGTTGCTTATCGTTTGGCGCTCCCGCCTAGCTTTCCGGATGTTCACCCTGTTTTCCATGTGTCGATGCTTCGTAAATACCTTCATGATCCTTCTCACATGATTCAGCACGAGACCGATCATCTTGAGCACGATCTTTCGTTCACCGAGCAGCCAGTAGTTATTTTGGATCAGCAGGTGAAGAAACTTCGGTCAAGGGTCTTACCGTCTGTGAAGATTCTTTGGCGTAGCCTTCTTTGGCGTAGCCCGACTAGTGAGGAGATCCCTTGGGAGGCCGACAACGAGATGCGGAAGAAATTCCCTCATCTCTTTGAAGGTACGCTTAGTATGAAATTTTAATTCAGGGACCGAATTTCTATAAGGGGGGAGATTGTAACGTTTTAGAAATCGTTATGCGAATTTTTCCGTTTTAGGGTAAAATTGTCGGTATTTTCCGTTTTAACCCGATTGTGTTCAAACGACCATATAGACCTGCCAGCACCTAGTTTAGCTAAAATAAAGCTAGTGCGCAATCTTTGGGGGTACATGGGACGTTTTGGTTCAATTAGAATTTTTCCCAATTTTAATATTATTTTAATAAGGTATACACATTTTGGGAAATTTCTCTTAGGTGATCTTTTCAACAATTAAGTTGAGTTAATATAACCTCCACATAATATCTAGATATTTGTGTTGACTAAAGGATTAAAAGGTTTAAAGAAAAGAAAAGAATTTTCAAGAGGTGCATGAATGTGCATGTGAATGCATTTATTGCATTTATTGCTAGAATTAGCTAGAAACTCCACACAATCTCCTCACCTCCTTGATTATTGGCCGAATCCTCCTCCTCCTTCTTCCTTTGGTCTTTCTTTCTCCATTTGCAACAATTTCAAAATAAATCTCTAAAATTCCAAAATATATCTCAAAAATGCAACAAGTCTTGGGTTTTGCTTCTTGATCACTTGGGGCTAGGAAAGCTTCGATCTTGGGAGCAAGGGTTGTTAGGTATAATCACTAATATGTTAATTAGGAGTTTTTATGATGGGTAGCTCATTGGTTATTGTTTATTGCAATATCGTTTTTTTAGTGTCCTTTTGAATTTCTGGGATCTGATCTGACCTGGAATTTTTAGTGAGTGAACAAACAAGATGGGAGTGATGTACTAGTGAACCTAAGACACCACCTGGAACACGAGCACCACCCCACCGGCCTCGGTCGGCGACCCTTTGGCGAATTCCGGCGACGCCGGCTATGTAAGGAGGTGCTGGGGTTTGGTTGTTGTGGGTAGTTGTCTGCTGTGGTTTAGGGGTGTTTGGTACTGTTTACTTTTTTAGTAATTGCAGTATGAAAAATATGGAATCGTTTATCTATAATCTTGTGTTTTGAATCCGCGTGTTACGTAATCCGACACGAATCATCATCTTCTGCAGCTGCTGCACTCAGATTGGTTTTGTAGTATCGTTACGCACGTTAGCCACTAGACGGAGACTTGTGAGTTAGTTTAGTGTTGGTGCGTCGTTTAAAGTGTAGTTTTACGTTATATTAGTCGATTCTAAGATGTTTTCCCTATTTGTGTGTTTGTGAATTTATAGTGTCGCAAGCGGGGACTTCGGACGCTGCGAACAAGGGTAAGCAGGTGGTCGGATTTTCATAGCTGGAGACCATTTGTGATTAGATTTAACATCTACGGGGAAATCGCCCGTATGGCGTTATGCGTCGGGGCTGATATGATATGATAGCTGCATATTATTGCATATTAGTTAATTTCATATGAATGTCATTGCATAGCATTATCTGTTGTACCTTGACTTGTACCTTTAGATATAACACATTACTGACGGTTCATGTTGCACGAGCACTAAATTGTATGCTACACCCACATCGTCAGTAACTGCCATGACACGCACAAACCACCTACATACGTGATATGGTAGTGGATAGGAATAGTGGAGTTAGTAACTCTTATTCCATTGTGCATATGAAATATTGTGGACACATACCTACGTGATATTGCATTGAGCAGGGATAGTTGAGGTAGTGAACCTTAATGCATTTCACGTGTACCCTACTATAGCTACTTGTACATCATGCATACATATTGACATGTACACCCACATACTCGATTACAGTTACATGTACACCATGCACACATACTGATATGTATACCGCATATTTTTGCTATAGTTGTATATACCCTAAGTGGTATTGTTTTGATATGTGATATTGAGTTGTTGATCATTGCGCTTATGAAATGCATCATACCTACTTGCTTACATGTAGATACTTAAACCTTGATACACTTACATGTACTCTTCATATGAGGCTGCACTTGTTTTTCGGAGGATTTTGGGAACCGCAAGATATATTTTAAAGCTGGATTCATTTAAAAGAGCGGTTTTCCCTTGATATACTCATATTGTTGTTTTATGATGTATATATCAGTTTTCATGGATTTACGCATTGAGATATGGATTTCATATGATTTATGGATTTGAGAACCGTGGGGGTATTTCAAGAAAACTATGTATTGTTTGAAAACCTGGTTTCCCTTGATATGATATTTCAGTACGTCCACCATGTGATTTCTCGGTTCTGAGATTTGGCTTGTGATACCCGATTTGAGGAGCGGGAGGCACCGTCTGTGGGTACATGGTGGACCCGGTATGGTACCCGGGGCGAGTGGTGATTTCGTGGTGTAGACGATAAGCCTGGCGGCGGGACCACTACCTACCGGTGATTGTATTTGGACTCGGTGATTATCGTGGGGATATCGACCGGAGTGATGTATGACATATCGTCAGGGCCAGTCGTGGTGACAGTGCCTGAGTTATGGGGATTTACGTGTCGATGCTAGACATGGGTTTCATGATGTTTGGGTGTCGGTGTTAGACATTCAGGTTTTTCGATGATTTTTACGTATCGTCGGTGGACATACGGGATGGATATCCTCATACTTATATATATATATATACAGGTATATGTTTTCATGATGTTTCGGGTGTCGATGTTAGACACTCAGGTTCTATGAGACTTACATATGAGGGCCAATCTGAGGATGCGGTGCCTTAGGATGTTGGGATTTGACGTGTCAGTGAGGGACACTGGTGTTTTTCCATGCCGATGATTTTGCATGAGATTTTATATTATTTCATCCCACATTCAGGATTATGTTGTTATGCATTGCTTCATGTAGTTATAGTACTCTGATTTTGTACCTTTACATGATTGTTGCATATTCACATTGTCATACTTATGCTATCAAATTACATGTGATAGATGAATTTCTATTCGTGCATCCTTGCGATTACAGTATGATGTTGATTAATATTCATGAGTTGGCTACTCATCCCCGTTGTACGACAGTGTTTTGCAGGGCTTACCCTCAGAGTAGTCGCGGCATAGCGTCTTATCATCTCTACTTTTGCGGATACCGCTATGTTGGGCTGTGAGGCCTTTGTTTTTTGGTGGGTTTGCGGTTATCTGCTTGTACATTGTATATCTTTTTGTTGGATCTAGTATTCTCCATCTACCACTATTTTTATATGACCTAGAAGACTTGTGAGGATTCTGTGTTGTATTATTTTGGTGAGTTTGGGCGCCGTGCTCGTGGGAGCCGGTTTTCTGGAAAGTTTACTTCTTTATGCAGTTTTCTTATATATTCTTCGCTTCGGCATCGTATTTATATCTTGTGGTGGTTGTCTCCGCCGTTGGGCGTGATTTGCTCCCGTTTGGGATGCTTTTATTATTATCTATTTTGTACCCGTTTTCGGGGCTAGTTTTTACAAAGGAGGTGCTGCCGAAATTTTTAAGAAAGAAAACTAGAGTTGAGATTTTTCTTGTGATTTCTCCGAATGTTTAAAACTACGTTTTTCTCCGTTGATCCAGTTTTGGGTGGTTTAGATTTCTGGGTTTTGGCTTACTTACGTTGCGTACGCCTGTGGACGTTATGTAGTTTAAGTGCCGGTTACGGGTCAAATATTGGGTCACGACAGATCTCCCGGTGATCAACTATCTCCAGGATCAGGTGATACCACCTCAGAATATGTCTGGACTTCTGATGGGACATGGGTTCCTTTGCCAAAGCCACAACTCCTTTGTTATCACAATACAAAGGTATTGGATGCTCAATGGACGGAACCACACCAAGTTCAGTGATGAACTTCTTCATCCAGACAGCCTCTTTGGCAGGATCGTTGGCAGCGATGTATTTAGCCTCCATCGTCGAGTCTGCAACGGTTTCCTGTTTGGAACTCTTCCAACACACCGCCCCTCCAATGAGGGTAAAGACAAATCCCGAGTGCGACTTAGAGTCGTCCTTATCACTTTGGAAGCTCGAATCGGTAAAGGACTCCACCTGGAGTTCTCCGTTACCATACACCAAGAACATCTCTTTAGTCCTTCTCAAGTACTTGAGTATGCTACATCGGGTGTGGTACATAGCATCGCATACATGATAGAGCCTACTGTCGAAGCATAGGGTATCCCTTGCATGCGAGCTCTTTCCAAATCAGTCTTGGGAGACATCTCTTTGGAGAGAGTGAGTCCAGAGATCGTGGGTAGGTTCCCAAGCTTGGATTATTCCATACTAAACCTCTTTAGTATGGTGTCAATGTACATGGATTGGGACAATCCCAATATCCGTTTAGTTCTATCTCTATAGATCTTAATTCCCAAAACGCAGGAGGCATCACCTAGATCTTTCATTGAGAATCTTTGTGATAAGAAGAGCTTGACCGTGCAGTATAGGAACATCATTTCCTATCAAGAGTATGTCATCCACGTACAATACGAGGAAGACAACCTTACTCTCTGCAACCTTCTTATAGATACAAGGTTCATCTACGTTTTTGATGAAGTCAAAATCTTTGACTACAACATCAAAGCAGATGTTCCAACTCCGCGATGCTTGCTTTAACCCATAAATGGATTTAAGCAGCTTGCACACCTTTCTGCTGCTCCCACTATCTACGAAGCCCTCTGGCTGAGTCATGTGCACGCACTCTTCTAAATCACCATTTAGAAAAGCGGTCTTAACATCCATCTGCCAGATTTCGTAGTCATGGTATGCAGCAATGGCAAGTAAGATCCGGATGGACTTAAGCATAGCCACTGGAGAAAAGGTTTCGTCATAATCCACACCTGGTCGTTGACGAAAACCCTTTGCTTTGAAAGTCTCAACTTTTCCACCTACACCAAGTTTCTTCTTAAAGATCCATTTGCTCCCAATGTGTTTTATCCCTTCAGGAGCAACTTCCAAAGTCCATACTTTGTTGGTGTACATGGATTCCATCTCAGATCGCATTGCATCCAGCCATTTCACAGAGTCCCCACTTATGATGGCCTGCTCGAAGCTAGTCGGGTCATCATCTTCCATGATGCAATCCTCGCTCCCACCATCAACGGGAAAACCGTAGTATCTCTCAGGTGGATGAGAAACCCTACTAGATCGGCGGAGAGGCTGGGGTTCGTTGGGAATTACTGAATCATCCGGTTCCACTAAATCTTCAGTTATAGTTTGTGGTGCTCGAACTTCTTCCAGCTCTATCTCTTTGCCACTAATTTCTTTTGCAAGAAATTCTTCTTCTAAAAAGGTGGCGTATTGAGAAACAAACACTTTTTGTTCCTCAGCGTGGTAGAAAAAATATCCTTAGGAATTCTTAGGATATCCCACAAACTTGCAAAGAACTGATTGTGCCTTAAGTTTGTCCGGATTTTGCCATTTGACATAGGCCGGACAACCCCATATCTTAACTCATTTAAGATACGGTCTCTTCCCACTCTATATCTCATATGGTGTGGTAGGTACAGATTTAGTCGAAACTTGATTCAATAGGTATGCCTCTGTCTCAAGCGCATAACCCCAAAAGGAAATAGGCAACTCAGCATTGCTCATCATAGAGCGCACCATATCTAATAGGGTACGATTCCTCCGCTCCGTACACCGTTGTGCCGTGGTGTATAGGGAGGAGTAAGCTGAGAGAGAATCCCATTCTCTTTTAGATAGTCCAGAAACTCATTGCTCAAGTATTCTCCTTCTCGATCAGATCGTAGGATCTTAATACTTTTGCCCGTTTGGTTCTCTACTTCGTGCTTATATTTCCTGAATTTCTCAAAAGCTTCAGACTTGTGTTTCATCAGGAACACATGTCCGTATCTTCAGAGATCGTTAGTGAATGTAATGAAGTAGGAAGAACCGTTCCTGGCATTTGTAGACATGGGACCACATACATCACTATGTATCAGCCCTAAGAGTTCCGTAACTCTTTCTCCGTGTCCACTAAACGGAGTTTTGGTCATTTTGCCTTTGAGACTTGACTGGCAAGTTTCATAAGATGATAATTCGAACGTATTCAAATATCCATCCTTATGCAACTTAGCTAGCCTTGTCGCATTGATATGACCTAGTCTATAATGCCACAAGAAGGATTCGTTCATTTTTGAACTTTTCCTCTTGTGTGTGTTTTGTACATTAAGTACTGTAGTTTGGTTAAGAACGTATATGCCATTATTTAACGATCCTGATCCAATCAACTTTTGATTCAGGAATATGTTCATAACATTATCCTGTACTACAAAATTATATCTCTCTTTATTCAATAAAGAAGTCGATATAATATTGCATGTCAGGGTCGGAATGTAATAGCACTCGTTCAGAACCAATGTATTACCATTTGGTAACACAAGGTGATATTCGCCAACTGCCTTGGCTGCAACATCTGCACCATTCCCTACTCTTACGGAATGATCACCTATTCCCAGTTCTCTACCTTTACGTAGCCCATGTAACATATTACATATGTGGGATCCCGATCCGGTATCTAATACCCAGGACGTAGATTGAACTGAGAACAGTTCTCAATAACTAACACACCCGAAGAAGATGCATCAACATGCTTGTTCTTCGTTTGGGTGGCTTGAGAATCCAGATTTTCTCCTATTTCCAGCTCAGTCTTATAACACTTATAAGAAAGAATGGGACCAACGTTCCCTTGCTCAGTATAATAAGCGGGTTCAGTCAATACATCCATATTATTATCTTGATTAAGGCCTGACATGGTCGCTACCTGGAGAGAGAGAGAGAGAAGAAAACACTTTAGCGTATGCTCTTGCAAGATTAGATTGGTTATTATCTTATCTAATCAGGATGTCTCCCACTGGTTTTATCAAATCTTCCTTCAAACCCTAAAAGGTAAGATTAGCCGGGATTAATTACACCTTACAAATTGCGAATCTTTCAGCCAGATCAGTGTTGGTACTTGAGGGAGGTTCCCCGTGCTTTCGCACGGACCTAATTAAAATAAACCTCGTTTTCCCAGAGGCTTAACCCCGTTAACACCTTTCTAGACACCTACTTGAACGGCTAATTGTCCTGTGTAAAATTCTTCCAAGAGTAACTCTTACTCGCAGTGGGTATCGGGATCCAACTATCTCATAGGAGGTATGCAATCTCATTGCAAATTTCAACACTTGAAATTCCCGATAATGCTTTTGCCCTTAGCAAGTTATGACCTTAACATAGTCAACAAATCATAATTGCTGGCCAAGTTCAACCCGTCATTTCCCGATTGAATTAAACCCACATGTACGACCCTTAACATAGTCAACAAAGTCGTACAACTACCCTAATCCAATCACATCTCATGTTTTAGCAGATAAGCATTAATTAGCTACCGCACACTACGCCTTAACATAGTCAACAAACGTAACACGAATACTAAGTAGTACTCATCTGAAATGACGGAGGGCTACCTAGGTTTTTCAAAAAACCATGAGCGTAATGAACTTGATATCGTTGTAGAATCAAGTGATTTTGAAAAGGAGTGTTTTTGAGGCTTTTCTAGTTTTGCTAAAGAGGTCACTCCCAGTGAAGGGATCTCGGCTCTTTCCTCATCGAATAAGGTGCAGGGTATACCATATATATCGCTGTGCAAAGCAAGAACTATAGAAGCAATCAAAAACTAAACCGCGAGTTTGTACCATCTGCCAGTTTTGCTAAAGAGGTCACTCCCGGTGAAGGAATCTCGGCTCTTTCCTCATCGAATAAGGTGTAGGGTATATCATATATACCGCTATGCAAAGCAAAACTGTAGCTGCCCTTTTTATAAAGTTTTGATTCTACAACATCTTTTAGGTTTCTTTTCTTTTATTAATCTCATTAATAAATCCCATCAGTTATGCTTCCTAAGCATCATAGAAGAAACGAAAGCAGTAATATTTATATATCATCATATATATATAGTATAAGCATTCGTCTTAAACAGTAATATGATCTCATCACAGAACATTGCAGCAGAAGATAACATATGAAATATTGGATATACTAGGATGTCCGTGTTTTATATCGAGCCTGTATAAAACACGGATTCCACGGTCGCGATGAACAGCCAAACCCACATCCCTAGACCCCTACGAGAGCGGCAAGTAACACTGCCAATTCTAGGGTTAAGAGACCCGGTCTCGACTCCTCGAGATGGTCTCCCACTGGACCCTAGAACCCGGTTACTTGTGCTCCCCTCCTCGGGTCTATCCTAATGCAGAAAAGTAAATAATATACAATGGTGACATCATCCTCAACCTGGAAGTGCCCCAATAAAAGAATATTACATACAATGAATTTTACATGAATGAAAATTGAAACCCTCATCTCACATAAAACCCCCGGCTATTCAGAACACGACGATCCAATATAACATATCACAGCAACACATAATATCTCATATCATCAATGTAAGTAAGTATGCGTATCCCGACTGTCGTTGATGTATAGCAACGAAGCCGGCGATACACCACATACTACGCTTACGGTCACAGAAAAAAAAGTGTAAAACTACAACATTTGGAATCCACAATCACTTTAGACATCTTAAATCCGAAATATCACATACTTCGCATTTCATGCCTAACTATATGAATTCCACATATTGTATCACATTCCAGATAAATAGACAATATTAAACTTTCCGATCGAACAAACAAACACCCAAGATTCCAAAATAGCTCAACACTTGAGCGGAGTTCAAAAATCCCAGAACATGTCACAGCCCCAATGAACCAGCCGTAGAAGGGTCAAACCAACGCCTCACATGTGGCAACGCTAAAATATCACAAACCCTAGGGTTCAGTGGCAGTTTTGACGGTCACATAATTGAGTTAAGGTTACGTTCTTCTAGAGGGTCCACAGATACGCTTGCATGATTTTCCGAAAGTTCTAAACTGGAGAAAAATTCAACACTTGAAAGTTTTTCGTGTCGGGAAAAAGTGAGTTATTGATATCCGTTCGAACATTTTAACACGTTCTAAATAATCCGGAAAACTAAACGAAGTTAAACTTTCCGATCGAATCAACGAATACAAAAGATCTCCAGAAAACAGAACACTTGAGTAAGATTAAAAATTCCCAGAAGCATGTAGTAATACCTATGGATATTACCTACAAATACGTGTCCCTAATACCCAAGTACGGCCGCGGAACAGCCGCGCAAAGCTTGTTACTGCCGCGGTTCCGCGGCGACTTGACGGTATTAGGGGTCCGTATTTCACAGTAATCCTTAGAATTCCCTGCTTAATTTTCTGAGTATTTTTAATACGGAAAAAACCAAATTTTTAAAGAATTTCCAGAGAGGGGGTCAAAAATGACGTTTCGGGGTTCGATCGGACTTTTAACTTCGTCTACACGTCGCCTAATGCTCTAGCTTGTCTCTGATACCACTGTACGGTTACTAGGCACTTTCACAAGGGTCTACAAGGCATCAACCATACCGAATTTAAAAATTTCAAGTGCCGAACAACCTAAAGCGAGGATCTTTGCTAGATTATTAGGGTTAACAAAACATGTAAACAACTTTACATCTAAGAGAGAGGGATTACAACCTTTGTAGTCCGCTCCTTCGCTTCATAAGCTCCGAGTAGTAGTCCCTTCGCCGCGATCCATGATCTCCCGGACTCAAGAGAGGCTCCACAAGCCGAACGATCCATGCTTGCTTGAAGTCTTCCTTTTCGAAGATGATCTACCTTGAAGAATCTTTAACTCAAGCTCTCACTTCTCTAATCAAGTATTAATGAAGTGAACACCCTAATCTAAGTGTCTAGAATAGATGAGGATGATGGAGTAGGAATTTAGCTCTCTTTTATTTTATATTTCTCACTATTTTTCATCACAAACCTAAAAGCTAGAAGCTTTTCAAGAGGAAGAAGAAGAAGAAGTATTTGTGATGAATAATAGAAATGTTATCATGGTTACAAATGAAACCTTGGGTCAAGTATTAAGGCTTAACCCATGTAGAGACTTAACTAGGGTAAAGGGTTTGGGTTGGGTTATAAAATATCTATCCAAAATATCAACACAAAATATCTTTGCTTATATCTTTGCTTAAAACAAAATAAAGTGTAATGTTTTGAAAATCGTTTCGGTGAAATTTCGAAAAATCGGTAAAATAAGGGGGTTTTCTGTAAAAATCCAAAATACAAATATCTTATTATAAAAATTAAATATACATATTCTAGCTATGTAATTGCTATTATTTGGTGTTTATTGAGCCGCTGGTGAAATTTCAAATTTTCTGAAAAAATATTATTTTATTATTATTTTAAGCCGTCACTAATACATTTAATTAGGGAAAATTAAAAATTGGAATGAGTTGAAACAAATTTTGTGCATCATAAAACATTAAATAAAATTTTATCATGTGGTTTTTGGAACGAAATCATTTGCCAAAACGGTTTAGAAATTATTGAAGAAAAAAGGCTTTTTTTTAGCGTAAATGGATGCTTGGGGTATTGTATTTATCATTTTTCATCACCCCACACCCGTACCCATACCCACACACCCCCACTTACTCCTCCCCATGGCTGAATTCAGCAGCCACCATATTTTTCACCACTTGATTTTCAAAGGAAAAGATATGAAAGAAAAGAAAAGAAAATGGGTGAATTAGGTGGACTTTTGACCTTACCTTGACTTTGACTTCTTCCCCCACTTTCTCTACCTCCCTCTCTCTCCTCTCCCACTTCCATTCCAGCAGCCCCCCTCCTACAGCAGCAGCAGCCCCCCCCCCCCCAATTCCCTTCTCTTTTCTCTTCAAACTTCATCAAAAATTGCCTCAAATCCATCAAAAAAAATCCCAAAACCCAAATCCGACTCCTACCCATTTTAGCTTAGCCCTTATAGCATGAATCTTTGTGAAAAGAGAGCATTTTGGGAGGCCATGGATGCTTGTAGATCTCCAAATGTTTTTGGGTATAATTCTAAACATTTTTGTTGCTTAATTGGTTACTAATTTATTAAGCTAATTTAATTAAGTGTTAATTTGGATATGTGAGTTTAATTGCAAGTTTTGGAATTCAAGTTATGAATTTGAATGCAAGTTAGGGTTTTGTAAAATTGGTGTATGATAGTGTGTTATATTTAGGCTTTTTGTCATGTTAATACAAGATTAGTAGCTAGTGCTAATGGTTAGATTAAAAAAATTGTGTTAATGTGCTAATTTGCCTACTAGATTTTTGAATTTGGTTAAATACTTGGGATTAAAAATGTGTTTAGCTTTTTCATGACTTCATTAGCTTTATTAAGTGTGGTTTAATGCTTTAGATCATGCAAATCTAAGCTAGATTGTTGTTTGTGCATTTTTGCTTTGAAATTGTTAAAAAGGGTATTTTTGTAAACTAGAATATTAGGGTTTTTGGAATTTAATGAGATTAAATTACGGAAATTATTTCTATGACTTATTTAAGATATTTAATAAGTATATTGGCCGCTACATTCATTTAAACATCATGTTTTGTACAAAAACGGCGAATTGTGCTTGCTAGATTTTCGGAAAAATGACTTTTTAAGTGAAATTGGGGTTTTTGTGAGTTTTAACCTAGTTTATATTAAAATTAGTGTTCGTGAATGTGCAAATGAGTGTGATTGGATTTTTCTCGATGGTTTGACATTTGTACATCGACATCGAGGGTTGGTTTGACTATTCTTGCATGCGTAGGCGATAGGTTTGGACCTATGCGTGATACGCGTGCCGATTTGATTTTCGTATGTCGTTTCGATTTCGAATTTAATTTTAATGCGATATGGTGCGTTATGATATGTAGGTAACCCCATGCGGACTTCGAGACGACAAGCAAGCACGTGGCGACGTCGGCACCGGCTAGCGAGGACCAGGTGAGTAGATTTATATCTACGGGGAGAAGTCGGGTGGATGGCGTATAGCACCCCCGCAGTCCGTGGTGGTGTATACGGATGCGTATACACACCAACAATTTATTATATGTTATTTGGGATTAATAACGTTGCTTAGGATGGATATTGGTGTGTTGGATTACCTTAGTGTTGCGAACCCTAGGGTAGTGTTGCACTACACATACACACATACATACTTGCATACATTCCTAGTGATATGTGCTCATGGGATTCTTTATAGTTATGGGTTCACATGGGTATGGGACTATGTGTTCACATACGGATTTGAGGATGATACTTGGGATTGAGCTGAGTCGATGAGATTTGATTTGAGGCCGTGAGATCGGTGATATAGCAGGGTTCGTATCTTAGATACGACATGACGTTGTAGCGGGTCCTTGACGTAGTTTTTACACACGTGCATGCATACTTAGGCGATATCAGTATTGTACTAGACATAGGTCAGTACCCTAGACTATGATTTTGGATAAAGAGGATACTAGAGGAATAGTGTGAGTAATATGATATTGACCCGTACCCAGATTTGGGGATGCCGTACGACGGATTTACGTACGAGCTATATCTTGATGATTGATCCGCACTCTTGACTTGGGATGTCTGATTATAGATATGGTATCGGATATGATATTATTGAGGCGGGATCACCGACTAATATATATACAGGTATGTATATGTATCGACTCAGATGTTAGGCGGTTTCCTTACCTGTAGTCTAGCTTGTAGCGTAGCCCTTTAGTTTAGTTAGTTGTTAGATTAGATTCGGTTCCTACCTATTTCAAAGCTTACGAATCGTGCGTATTTTTAAAGACAGCCTAAGGGATCCTACGGATATTTCAAAAAACGTATCTTTTCTTAAAAACACCGTAGCCCCTATTTTCAAAACCCCACGATTCGTGTTATTTCAAAAGGCACCATTGTAGGACTTATATTAGGTTAAAACAGATTAGTTATCGTTGCGTCTAGTATTCAGCTCCCTCTCATTATTGTTGTTTGCTCCGCATCACATGCTTATATTATGCTTCATATTCTACTGTTGATATCTTGTGGTTAGGACACCAGCACCATTACCGATGATGCGTATGTACCACGTACACTTACTTGCCGGCTCACACACATCTTCATCGGTAATTGCCATGTCACGTACACCTTAGAAAATATTATTGCTTGACATAGCCTGTTAGCTAATAGTTTAGACATGATATTAGTGTACTTGCCTTATATGTTAGTTTAGACATTGTAGTTATTACCTGCTACCTCATGCATACTGTTATTCATTGTTATGCCGCATTCATGGATTCTCATGCATATATTCACTTTTTACGTGCTATTGAGGTTTTGGATTTGGATTTCCATGAGATTTTCTGGATTTGGGGAAAACCGCAAAACATATACAAACTTCTTCTTTCTCTTTTTAAATAAAAAGCGCGGTTTTTCCCATGATGTATGAGTCGTCCACCATGAGTTTGCTGATGGATTTGGAGACCCGATTCGAGGAGTTGGATGAACCGTTTCGGGTACATGGTGGACCCGGTAAGGTACCCCGGGGCAAAAAGCTCGTGGTGATGACGATGAGCCTGGCAGGGGGAGACTACCTACCGGTGATTTTACCCGACGCGTCGGATATCCGGAGGATACCGTCGTGGTCTTGAGATGGATTGTAGGGGCCGGTCTGGACTGACGGCGCCCTAGATATTGAGATTGAGACGTTGAGATTTCGAGATATTGAGGTACTGAGATTTGATGATACAGGCCAGTCTGGATGGCCGGAGCCTGAGGTTTTGAGACATTGAGATTTATGTTTTGTGTCGATGCTAGACACTGTTGATGCTGATTTCATTTATGATACCTCATTTTAAAAATACAAAGGAAATCTCACTAATTTATGAAAACAGTTTCTTCATTTACATGTATTCTGTTTTCATGCATTCATACCTCATTCACATGATATATTGCTACCTGAGGCACTGACACGGGCATATGAGAGTACACTCGGGTTAGATATTTACCCTAGCCTTGTTATAGGCTACATGTTATTCATATATTTGAGGATATATTATGATCATTGACCTAGGTTGCGTTATTTGTGCGATTTCTGTGCGTAGATCTTTTTCTACTCACGAGTTGGCAACTCACCCCCGTTGTGCCCCAGTTTCTTGCAGGTGTTGCCGTACGGATTTCATTACGGCTTTGCGGGCACGGTTTCTTTTCGGGTGACTTGCTAGTAGGTGGGTTTATTGTATCTTACCCATCATTATACCTTGTATATTATATTTCAGTTGTATCTAGAAGTTCCATCAACCAAACTTGTATTTTTTGAGATAGAGACCAGTAATGTTATTCTTTCGACCATAGAGTAGCATGTTATATTTCTTGAGTTTCTTGCTGGTTGAGTTCCATTTCTGTTGTGATCCTCGCCTTTAGGCGTTGTATATTATGTTGCATACAGGTTGATTTGATATGGTTCTTCCTATTCTCTACTACTTCTCTTGGTTTAGATTTCTGGGTTTCGGCTTACTTAGCATACGTACGCCTTGAGACGTTCGTAGTCTAAGTGCCGGTCATGTTCCGTACTTTCGGGTTGTGACATAAAGCTTCTAGAAGCTTCATGAAAAAGCTAACCCAAATCAAACCCAAACTATGTTTAATCTCCACAAATCATGTTGTATTTGTAATCATAAATTGTTACAATAATATATATCACATATATAATATATTTTTGTAACAAAAGAAAATAATACAATTTACATATATCGCATATATATCAATGTATTATCCGGTGAGAAAATGAATCAATAAAGCGAGCTAATATTAGATAATGTAATGTAATATATCACATATATAATTATACATTAAATTATCGAATCAACACTTGATCCGACAATCCAGCTATATCGCATATAACTGACTAATATATTATGCACCGATCGAATCAACACGTGATCCGATGACCCGGCTATGTCACACATACACGGCCGATATCATATATCGCGAGAATAGAATATGGTATCTCATATCGTATTATTCTCGGTCCCGCACATATCACATATGTGCTCCTACTCCATTTTGCCTGAGTCAGGAAACCTCTGTGTAGAACTCTGAAGAATCGTCAATACGCCGGCAGTAGGTGATGATCATATCAAACACCCACAAGCTGCAAACGGTCAGCTAAATGTAACAGCCACCCAGGTATTAAGCGATCAGAAGATCAACAAGAAAGCCTATAAATTCTCCTGTGAATCCAATCAGTAACACTACCGTACAGTCCGGTCTCTTCGTCTGATATGTTGCATATCTAGTCTAGGGGTGGTAAAACGTCAGACCCCGGTAACCGATAAGTCGTGTCGATGTGAGGCTCATAACATGTCGAGAAACTACTGATAACACTTACCAGTAGCACTCTATATCAGCCCTGGCCAGGGACTTCCAGTTATAGCCAATCGAACAGAGCACAACATCAACTCCCTATACCGGGAGAGACGAATCACCTCTTATCGCTCATTGCCTCCATGTGATTCGGGACTGTACCCAAAAGCCACCGTTTTGCACGCCCTCTTGGACGTGGTAAGGTAGAAATCAAAGCACAGTGGGAATCATACAAGACTCTATGACGATCTCGGGTCTACAGACTAACCTGTACCAGTGTCACCGGAGAACTGCCATCTGACGTGAGGTATAATACCATCTGGGAGTTCTCGGAGAGTCCGTTCAGTGTACCCAGTCTCCACTGAGCACCCGTACACCATCTTTGATGTTAAAACACCGATGGATTTAGGATCATCCATTGCCCATCATATGGGTCAAGATGCGTATACGCTAGTCTACTCTGGTGTATCGATGCCCTGTCTCGACACACGCTTGACTAGGAACAGTTATAGGATGTAACCGTCGACTATCCTGGTCCTACTAGTATGATCTCATCATAGTCCCAGTAGTCGAGTATATATCCTAAGGGCTTTATCAACATGTGAGAGCAAGACAGTAAACTAATACAAGTCAACATGTTAAGACAAAGTGAAACCAAATAGCATACTATCATATCGAGCAAGAAAGTCCTCTCTATATATATCCAAGCATCCATTATAATATACATTACATGTACAACAATGGCCTCTAGGGCATATATATAATTAACAGTTAAAATGGAAAATACCGACAATTTTACCCTAAAACGGAAAAATTCGCATAACGATTTCCAAAACGTTACAATCTCCCCCCCTTATAGAAATTCGGTCCTCGAATTAAAATTTCATACTAAGCGTACCTTCAAAAAGATGAGGGAATTTCTTCCGCATCTCGCTCTCGGCCTCCCAAGTGATCTCCTCACTATTAGGGCTACGCCAAAGAACCTTCACAGACGGCAAGACCTTTGACCGAAGTTTCTTCACCTGCCGGTCCAAAATAACTACCGGCTGCTCGGTGAACGAAAGATCGCGCTCAAGCTAAACGGTCTCATGCTAAATCATGTGAGAAGGATCATGAAGGTATCTATGAAGCATCGACACATGGAAAACAGGGTGAACATCCGGAAAACTAGGCGGGAGCGCCAAACGATAAGCAACAGAACCCACTCGCTCACGGATCTCGAAAGGACCTACAAATCTAGGACTGAGCTTCCCCTTCTTCCCAAATCGCATAACTCCTTTCATCGGAGAAATTCTCAGGAATACATGATCCCCCTCTGTGAACTCGAGTCTGCGATGACGACGGTTGGCATAAGACTTCTGCCTGCACTGGGCTGCTCTCATCCTGTCCTGAATCAGCTGGATCTTCTCCGTAGTTTCCTGAACTAGCTATGGTCCCAAAACCAGCCTCTCACTGAGTTCGGTCCAACAGACGGGCGATCGACACTTCCTACCATATAAAGCCTCAAAAGGTGCCATCTGAATAGTCTCCTGAAAGCTGTTGTTGTAGGATAACTCAATCAACGGCAAGTGACGATCCCAACTGCCACCAAAATCAAGCACACACGCATGGAGCATATCCTCCAGAGTCTGTATAGTCCTCTCCGACTGACCATCGGTCTGTGGATGAAAATCGGTGCTAAAACTCAACCGGGTACCCAAAGCTTCCTGAAGCTTCTGCCAAAGACGACTAGTAAACTGGGTGCCTCTGTCGGATACTATGCATGTGGGAACACCGTGAAAACGCACAATCTCATATATATACAACTGAGCATACAGAGCATAACCGAATGTGGTCTTCAGTGGAAGGAAGTGAGCCGCTTTCGTCAACCGGTCAACAATTACCCAATTGGAGTCATACCCTCTACTGGCCCTGGGTAGACCCACAATGAAGTCCATGGAAATCTGCTCCTATTTCCACTCCAGAACGGGTAAAGGCTGCAACTCTCCAGCCAGTCTCTGATGCCCAGCCTTGACTTGCTGACATGTCTGGCACCTCGAAACGAAGTTCGAAATATCGCGTTTCACCCTTCCCACCAGTAAAAGTCTCTCAAATCACGGTACATCTTGGTGGAACCTGGATGAACGCTAAAGGCCGACTGATGTGCCTGCTCTAGGATCTCGCGTATCAACCCATCAGTATCTGGTACACACAAGTGAGTACCGCATCGTAGCACACCCTGGTCATCAATCATGAACTCCGAAACTGTACCCTATCGAACAAGCTCAAGAATCTCGGACAAACGGGCATCACTGGGTTGCGCCTCACGAATACGATCAAGTTGTAGTGGATGGGCGCGGACATCAGCAAACTGTCCCCCAGCGGAGGTGAACTCGAACTGCACTCCACCATCACACAAGAGCTGCCAATCTACAGAAGACTGATGCCGAACCGCGCTCAACTGGGACAAGCTACCCCCGGGCCTACGACTCAAAGTATCAGCTACCACATTTGCATTGCCCGGGTGATAAAGGATCTCACAATCATAATCCTTCACTAGCTCCATCTAACGGTGCTGTCTCAGATTCAGATCTCGCTGCTGGATGATGTATTTCAAGATCTTGTGAGCGGTGGAGATCCGACATGACTCCCCGTACAAGTAGTGTCTCCAAATCTTCAACGCAAAGACCACCGCGGCCATCTCAAGATCATGAGTGGGTTAGCTCTGCTCATGCTTCTTCAGCTGCCTAGAAGCATAAGCAATCACTCTATCGTGCTGCATCAATACACAACCGAGCCTCACTCTAGAAGCATCACAGTAGACAACATAGCCGCCTGATCCAGAAGGCAAAGATAGAACTGGTGCTGTCGTCAACCGAGTCTTCAACTGCTGAAAACTCTGCTCGCACGCATCTGTCCAAAGAAAAAGAACTCCCTTCCGGGTCAGTCCAGTCAGCGGTGCAGCGATACTTGAGAAATTCTGCACAAAACGGCGATAATAACCAGCTAAGCCCAAAAAGCTGCGGACCTCAGTCACCGATACAGGTCTGGACCAAAGCTGTACAGCCTCGATCTTCTTCGGGTCCACCCGAATACCATCACCAGTCACCACATGACCCAGGAAGTCCACACTATCAAGACAAAACGCGCACTTTGAGAATTTAGCATACAGCTGGTGCGCTCTCAATATCTGCAAAGCAATCCTCAAGTGCTGCTCATGCTCTTCATGACTCCTAGAGTAGACCAGTATATCATCAATAAACACAATAATAAACTGGTCGAGGAACGACCTGAAAATCCAGTTCATCAGATCCATGAATGCTGCTGGCGCATTAGTGAGTCCAAACGACATCACAAAAAACTCATAATGTCCATAGCGCATACGAAAAGCAGTCTTCGGAATGTCATCATTCCGAACCCGCAACTGATGATAACCCGAACGCAAATCAATCTTAGAAAAATGTTTTGCACCCTGGAGCTGATCAAATAAATCGTCAATGCGAGGTAAAGGATACCTATTCCGTACTGTAACTCGGTTCAATTGACGATAATCCACACACAGCCTCAAACTGCCGTCCTTCTTCTTGACGAACAGAACAGGAGCTCCCCACGGCGAAACATTCGGACGCACAAGTCCCCTATCAAGCAAACCTTGCAATTGATCTTTAATCTCTCTAAGCTCTGCCGGAGCCATCCGATAAGGCGGTATAGAAATAGGCTCCGTGCCAGGAATCAGATCAATGCAGAACTCAATATCGCGCTCTGGCGGCATCCCAGGTAACACATCGGGAAAGACGTCGGGAAACTCTCGCACGGTAGGAACCGCGTCCAACGACTCCACTGTGGCTCCAATATCATGAATGAAAGCCAAGAATCCCCGACATCCCCTCCTCAAAAGCCGACTAGCGCAAAAGACAGAAATCAAACTGTGAGGGGCGGCACCACGGTCCCCCTACACAACAAACACTGACTCGCCGGGAAAACAAAACCTAACTGTCTTCTCACGGAAGTCCGCGGACGGGTAGCAAGTAGCTAACCAGTCCATGCCTAGAAGAACGTCGAAGTCCAACATCTCAAGAAGGATCAAGTCGACGGACAGATCTCTGTCTCCTAAACGGACAGCACACGACGTGAACACATGTCGTGCAACAAACGACTCTCCAACAGAAGTAGTCACAACAAGCGGCTGATCTAGCAAATACGACTCTCGGCCTAACCTCGGCACGAAGTGTATAGACACATACGAATGCGTAGATCCCGGATCAAAAAGAACATGTGCATCATAAGAACATACAGAAAGGGTACCTGAAACCACAGCATTGGACGCCTGAGCGTCCTAGTGAGTCAAGGCAAAAACCCGAGCCTGCCCTCTACCGGCTACTGGTTGTCCTCTGCCTCCGCCACCTCATCCTCTCGGCACAAAACCACCGTGACCACGACCTCTCTGAGCAGGAGTCTGACGCGGCGCAACAACAGGCATAAGAGGCAACGCTCTTTGAGGCGGAGAAGGTGGTAAGGGAACCTGGGGTACGGCTGTCCCTCTCTGACGTATCACGGTACAATCCCTCATGAGGTGCTGTAAACTGCCACATCCAAAACACCCACGTGTCGACGGCTGACCCTCCTGGGAAAAAGTGCTGAACAACTGGCCACGTCCTACGTTTCTGCTACTCCCAGTGTCTGAGCGAACAATGTCTCGGAATCTAAACCTCTGCCTCCGGGCTGCTATACCAGTACGAGCCCTCTTCGGTTCCGGAACAACCGATGACTCAGATAGACGCTCCTCCACCAAAAGGGCTGCATCCACAGCTGTCGCATACATGTCGCAATGCTGAATGCTGATGGCTAGGAATAACTAGGCAAGTAGGCCTCGAACAAACCTCTTCACCTTCATCTCCTCAGTCGCCACCAAGTACGGAGCATACACAGACAGCTCGATAAACAGTACATCATACTCAGACACCGTCATCCCCGGAGTCTGACGTAACGACTCAAATTTGCACGCTCGTGCATCCCTGACGCTCGGTGGAAGAAAACGGGCGAGGAACACTGTCACGAACTCAGCCCAGGTCATAGGAGCAAGACCTGCGGCTCTGTCCCTCTCCAAAGACTCACGCCACTTCTGGGCCAGACCCTCCAGACAAAAGCTCGCAAACTCCACCCATCTCTCGTCGGAGCATCGGAGCGAACGACAAATCCTGGCCATCCGGTCGATAAATGACGGCGGATCCTCAGTAGCATCTGTGCCAGCGAACACCGGAGGCCTCAGCCTCATGAACTCTTTCAGTGACACGGTAATAACTTCCGGAGCTGTAACTGCGACTGCTGGAACTGTAGGTACCATCGTGGTCCCTGCAACGGGTGGAACAACTGCATGCCCCTACGCTCGAATGGCCTCTACTAAAGTCCCCATCATCTAGCGTAGGTCCTGCATACCAGCCCCAATCATAGCAATGTGCTCCAGTACAACAGGCGTACCGCTCTGGTCAGTCCTCGCCTTAGACGAGTCCACTCTGACCTCGGCCCTCGCGGCAACTCTCTGTGCCCTTGTAGTCTTCGGCGGCATATAGGCTGGAAATTGAAACAAGATTCGATAAGGAAACAGGAATCGAATTACAAGGATGTATATCATCACGGGAGAAATTTCAATCAATAAGTCCTAAGGTCACTTAGGCGGAGTGCCGTGTCGTAAGTATGCCGCGGAACATACACACGTTACGTCACCCTGCTTAAGCTACCTACTCTATCATACTATGGTCATCCTACACTCCGAAAGGTAAAACCTAGCTCTCTGATACCAACTTTGTCACGACCCGAAATTTGGCCCGTAACCGGCACTTAATCTACGTAACGTCTACAGGCGTACGTAACTTAAGTAAGCCGAAACCCAGAAATCTAAACCACCCAAAATTGGATCAACGGAGAAAAATATAGTTTAAAACATTCGGAAAATCACAAGTAAAATCTCTAACTCTAGTTTTCTTTCTTGAAAATTTCGGCAGCACCTCCTTTGTAAAAACTAGCCCCGAAAACGGGTACAACATAGTAATATATAAAGCATCCCAAATGGAAGCAAATCACGCCTAACGGCGGAGACAACCACTACAAACATATAAACAACGCCGAAGCGAAGAAATATAAAAAGAAAACTGCATAAGGAAGTAAAACTTTTCACAATACCGGCTCCCACGAGCACGGCACCCAAAGTCATCAAATAATACAACACAGAATCCTCACAACTCGTCTCTAAGTCAAATACAAGAAGTGGTAGATGGAGAATACTAGATACAACAAAAGGATATACACTGTACAAACAGATAACCGCAAACCCACCTAAAAGCAAATACCTCACAGCCAAACGTAGCGGTATCCGCAAAAGTAGAGATGATAACACGCCCTGCCGCGACTACTCAGAGGGTACGTCCTGCAAAACACTGTGGCACAACGAGGGTTAGTTGCCAACTCATGAATAGTAAATAACATCATACTGTAATCGCAAGTATGCACGAACAACGACTAATCTATCATATGTAATCCGATAGTATAAGTATGACAATGTGAATATGCAGCAATCATGTAAAGGTACATCACCAGGGTACTACAACTACATGAAGCAATGCATAACAACATAATCCTAAGTGTGGGATGATATAATATAAAAACTCTTGCAAAATCATCAGCATGGAAAAACACCAGTGTTCCTCACCGACACATCAAATCCCAAATCCTCAGGCACCGCATCCTCATATCGGCCCTCACATCCTGTAAGTCTCATGGAACTGTAGGGTTCCTAGGCACTCTTGTGAAGGTTCATAAGGCATCAAACATGCCCGGATTAAAATTTAGACGTGCCGAACAACCTAAAGCCGGGATCTTTGCTAGATTATTAGGGTTAAACATGCAAGATGATAACTTTTATCTAAGTGTGAGGGATTACAACCTTTGTAGTCCGCTCCTTCGCTTCACAAGCTCCGAGTAGAAGTCCCTTTGCCGCGATCCACGATCTTCCGGACTCATGAGAGGCTCCACGACTCGAACGATCCATGCTAGCTTGAAGTGTTCCAAATCTCCGATGATCTACGTCGAAGTTGCAAAGACTCAAGCTTTCTCACTCTAAAGAGATGAACACACTAATCTCATGGGCTAGATGAGATGAGGATGAGAGAGTAGTAATTTTGCTTTCTTTTTAAATCATTTTCTCATATTTATTCATCACATAAAGAAAATCAAGTGAGCTTCTTCAAGAGAGAAGAAGAAGAGATAATGGAAAAGATAATCAATTATTTTCTTTCGTGATGAATAGAAAGAAAGAGTATATGATTGATTATAAACCATGGTCAAGGATGAGTGGCTAGGATTTAGTAGAGAATAAACTAGAGTTAGGGTTTGGTTGGGTTAAGGATGTGTCATCCTAAAATATCTTAAGAATGACAAAAGAAAAAGCTTCTAGAAGGTGCATGAAGCATCTAACCCTAATCAAACCCTAACCTCAATTAATCATCCTTAAACATGTTTAACAATTAATCATATCATGTCACAATAATATATATCACATATATATTATATATTTACAACAAAAGAAAATAATACAATTAACATATATCGCATATATATCAATGTATCATCCAGTGAGAAAAAGAAATAATAAAGCGAGCCAATATTAGATAATGTAATACAATATATCATATATATTATTATACATTAAATAATTGAATTAACACTTGAATCGATGATCCGGCTATATCGAATATTACCGACTAATATATCATTTACCGATTCATCGAATCAACACTTGATCCGATGACCCGGTTCATATCAAAATATCGCGAGAATATAATACGGTATCCCATATCGCATTATTCTCGGTCCTGCACATATCACATATGTGCCTCTACTCCGTTTCGCCTGAGCCAAGAAACCTCTGTGTAGGACTCTAAAGAATCGTCAATACGCCGGTAGCAGGTGATGATCATATCAAACACCCACAAGCTGCAAGCGGTCAGCTAAACGTAACAGCCACCCAGGTATTGAGCGATCAGAAGATCAACAAGCTATCCTGTGCGTTCTCCTATGAATCCAATCAGTAACACTCCCGTACAGTCCGGTCTGTTCGTCTGATATGTCGCATATCAAGTCTAGGGGTGGTATACGTCAGACCCCAGTAACCGATAAGTCGTGTCGATGTATGGCTCATAACGGGTCGAGAAACTACTGGTAACACTTACCAGTATATATCTATATCAGCCCTGGCCAGGGACTTCCAGTTATAGCCAATCGAACACAGCACAACATCAACTCTCTATACCGGGAGAGACGAATCCCCTCCTATCGCTCATTGCCTCCATGTGATTCGGGACTGTACCCAAAAGCCACCGTTTTGCACGCCCTCTTGGACGTGGTAAGGTGGAAATCAAAGCACAGTGGGAATCACACAAGACTCTATGACGATCTCGGGTCTACAGACTACCCTGTACCAGTGTCACCGGAGAACTGCCATCTGACGTGTGGTATATCACCATCTGGGAGTTCTCGGCGAGTCCGTCCAGTGTACCCAGTCTCCACTGAGCACCCGTACACCATCTCTGATGTCAAACACCGATGGATATGGGATCATCCATCGCCCATCATATGGGTCAAGATGCGTATACGCTAGTCTACTCTGGTGTATCGATGCCCTGTCTCGATATACCCTCGACTAGGAACAGTTATAGGATGTACTCATCGACTACCGTGGCCCCACTAGTATGATCTCATCATAGTCCCAGTAGTCGAGTACAGATCCTAAGGGCTTTATCAACATGTGAGAGTAAAACAGTAAACCAATACAAGTCAACATGTTAAGATAAAGTGAAACCAAATAGCATACTATCATGACGAGCAAGAAAGTCCTCTTTGTATATATCTAAGCATCCATCATAATATACATCATATGTACAACAATGGCCTCTAGGGCATATACATAACTAACAGGAACCTGAGTGTCAAATATCGACACCCGAAACATCATGAAAACATATCCATGTATGTGTATATATATAAAGTATGAGGATAACAACCCCGTATGTCCACCGACGATACGTAGAAATCATGGAAAACCTGAGTATCAAACACCGACACTCGAAACATCATGAAACCCGTGTCTAGCATCGATACGTAAATCCTCATAACTCAGGCGCTGTCACCACGACTGGCCCTAACGATATGTCATACCTCACTCCGGTCGGTATCCCCACGATAACCGCCGAGTCTAATTACAATCACCGGTCGGTACTTGCCCACCTTCCAGGCTCATCGTCTGTACCACGAAAATCTTGCCGAGGGGAACCGTACCGGGCTCCACCATATACCCGCACACGGCCCACTCACTCCTCGCATCGGGTATATATCACAAATCTCATAACCGAGAAATCTCATGGTGGACGCATCAAAATATCATATCAAGAGAAACCGGGTTTTCAAACAATACATAGTTTCTTGAAAATACCCCCACAGTTCTCAAATCCATAAATCATATGAAATTTATATCTCAATGCGAAAAATCCATGAAACTGATATATGTAACATAAAACAGCAATATGAGCATATAAAGGGAAAACCGCTCTTTAAATGAATCCAGCTTTAAAATATATCATGCGGTTCCCAAAATCCTCCGAAATCAAGTGCAGCATCATATGAAGTGTACATGTAATTGTAACAAGGTTTAAGTATCTACATGTAAGCAAATATGTATGATGTATTCCATAAGCACAATAGTCAGCGTCTCAATATCACATATCAAAACAATACCACTTAGGGTATATGCGACTATAGCAAAATATGTGAGTGTACATGTCAGTATGTGTGCATGATGTACATGTAGCTGTAATCGAGTATGTGGCTGTACATGTCAATCTGTATGCATGATGTACAAGTAGCTATAGCAAGATATACGTGAAATTGAATAGTGGTCACTACCTCAACTATTCCTGCCCAATGCAATATCACGTATGTATGTGTCCACAGTATTTCATATGCACAATGGAATAAGAGTTACTACCTCAACTATCCATATCCACTACCATACCACAGATGTAGGTGGTTTGTGCGTGTCATGGAAATTACTGACGGTGTGGGTGTAGCATATAATTTAGTGCTCATGCAACATGAACCGTAAGTAATGTGTTATATCTAAAGGTACAAGTCAAGGTACTATAGATAATACTACGCAATGACGTTCATATGAAATCAACTAATATGTAATAACATGCAGCTATCATATCATATCTGCCCCGACGCATAACGCCATACGGGTGATTTCCCCGTAGATGTTAAATCTACTTACAATGGTCTCGAGCTAAGAAAATCCAACCACCTGCTTCTCTTTATTCACAGCGTCCGAAGTCCCCTCTTGCGACGCTATAAATTCACAAACACAAAGACGGTGCAAAAATCTTAGAAATCGATCAATATCACGTAAAACTACGCTTTAAATTATACACCAATTCCAAACTAACTCACAAGTGTCCGTCTAGTGGTTAACGTGCGTGGCGACACTACGGAACCAACCCAAGTACACCAGCTGCACAAGATCACGATTCGTGTCGGATAACGTAACACGCGGGCTCAAAACACTAGATTATAGGAAAATGTTCCAAGACTTTGCCTACTGTAAATACTAAAAAAGTAAACAGTACCATACACCCTTAAACAACAGCAGATAACTACCCATAAAAACCAAACCCCAACACCCCCTACAAATCCGATGTCGCCGGATTTCTTGCTTGGGTCGCCGGCCAAAGCCGGTGGGGTGGGTCTCGTGTCTCAGGTAGGATCCTAGGTTCACTAGTACATCAATACAATCTTGTTTGGTCACTCAGTAAAAATCCTAAGTCACAGCAGATCACAGAGGTTCAAAAGGACACTAAAAATACGATATTGCACTAATCGATACTTTAAGTGTTCTATACCACAACCAACGAGCTATACATCATACAAACTCCTATTTATCAGTTTAAGGAATATACATATCAACCTTTGCTCACAAGATCCAAGCTTTCCTAGCTCCAGATGATCATGAAGGCAAAAGCAAGACTTGGTGTGATTTTGTGATTTATTTTGGGAATTTTGGAGATTTATTGATTTGGAATTGTTGCAAATGATGAAAGAAATGATCAAGGGCAGAAGAAGGAAGAAGAATTCGGCCAAGTGAGGAAGTATGAGGAATTGTGTAGGGTTTTCTAGCTAATTCTTGCAATAAATGCACATAAATGCATATGCATGCACATGCCACCCCTTGCATCCTTTTCTTTTCTTTTAAAACTTAATTCCCTTTGCACAACAAATCTAGATATTATCAGAAGGGTTTTGTTTTACTCAAGTTTGATTAATTTGTTGTAACGTTTTAGAAATCGTTATACGAATTTTTTTCCGTTTTAGGGTTAAATTGTCGGTATTTTCCGTTTTAACCCGACTGTGTTCAAACGACCATATAAACTTGCCAGCACCTAGATTAGCTAAAATAATGCTAGTGGGCAAGCTTTGGGGGTATATGGGACGTTTTGGTTCAATTAGAATTTTTCCTAATTTTAATATTATTTTAATGCGGTATTCAAATTTTGGGAAATTTCTTTTAAGTGAACTTTTCTTCAATTATGCTTGAGTTAACCAAAAACCCACATAATATCTAGATTCTTTGTGTGGACTAAGGATTTAAGTGTTAAAAGAAAAGAATAAGAATAAAGGAAAGAGGTGCATGAATGTGCATGTGAATTCATTTATTGCATTTAATGCTAGAATTAGCTAGAAACTTCACACAATTTCTCTCCTCCTTCATTTTGTCCGAGCTCCTCCCTCTCTCTTCTGCCTTTGATCTTTCTTTCTCCATTTGCAACAATTTCAAAGCCAATAAATCCCTAAAATTCCCAAAATATATCACAAAAATACTACAAGTCTTGGTTTTTGCTTCTTGATCACTTGGAGCTTGGAAAGCTTGGATCTTGGGAGAAAGGATTGTTAGGTATAATCCCTACACTGATAAATAGGAGTTTTTATGTTGTATAGCTCGTTGATTATGGTTTAGAACACTTTAAATATCGATTAGTGCAATATCGTGTTTTTAATGTCGTTTTAGAGCCTCTGTATCTGCCGTGATCTGGAAATTTTAGTGAGTGACCAAAAAAAATTGTAGTGATGTACTAGTGACCCTGGAGCACCACCTGAGACACGAGGACCACCCCACCGGCCTGGGCCGGCGACCCCTTTGGCGATTTCCGGCGACGCCGGCTATAGGGGAGGTGATGGGGTTTGGTTTTTGTGTGTAGTTGTTTGCTGTTGGTTAGGGGTGTTTGGTACTGTTTACTTTTTTAGTATTTACAGTATTAAAAATCTGGGATCATTTTCCCTTAATCTAGTGTTTTGTGTCCGCGCGATACGTTATACGACACAGATCGTGCACTTTGTGTGTTTTTGCTCTTAGGTTCTTTTCGTTGTGTCGCTATGCACGTTAGCCACAATACGAACACTTGGGAGTAGGTTTGGAGTTGGTGTGTCGGTAAAAACGTAGTTTGTGCATGTTTTTGGTCGTTTATTAATATATATACTTATGTTATCGTTGTGTTGTTTTAGGTTCGCAGGCGTGGACTTCGGACGCTGCGAAGAAGGGGAAACAAGTGGTTGGCTTCTCTTAGCCAGGATGGTTGGTGAGTAGATTTAACATCTACAGGGGAATCGCCCGCATGGCGTTATGCGTCTGGGCTAGAGTTGTTATGTTTTGTCGCATATTCTATTGCATATATAGAATTGCGCATACACATGTTACTACTTGGTTAGTGTTGTTCTTGGACTAGTATCCTTAGAACACTGCACTATTATCGACGACTTATGTTGCACGAGCACTGATTGTATGCCACACACCGTCAATAATTGCCATGACACGCACAACACCCCTATAGATATGATATTGTTGCTTAGGGACGTTGGGACATGGTCCTTATTTTTATTGTGCATATGACATATAGCATACCTGTATACTTACATGCTAGTTACCCATATACCTATATGGTATTGTACCATTGTGATAGATATATACACATATGAGACATAGCTATATGTACATCTGGCATACATACATACATATACTTGGAGGGTATTATGGATAGGTATAGACACATACCTTGCTACAGCTACTTTGACATCATACATACTTACATATGGACACACATATCTTGCTATACCGACATGGTTGCACATACCTTGTTATAGCTACACGTTCACCTGTCTATGATGTTGCATCTGATTTCGGGGAAATCAGGAACCGCGTGATATATTTAGTAAATTGTTGCAGTTAAATAGCTGTTTCCTTTATATGCTCATATTATTGTTTCATGTAGCATATATTACATTCATGGATTTCATATGATGTCTCTGATATTTTTACTCCTGTATATATAACAGTGGAATAGGACGCTGTTATATATGCCTTTACACCAATATTAGTGGAATGGGACGCTAATATATGTGTATTGATTCATGCATTCATACGTATTCACTAATTGATGTTTTTTTCTGGATTTGAGGACCTTGGTGGTTTCATGGAATTATGCAAGTATTATATTTCTTTACTTGATATTGGATGGATCTACTTGATATTTGTTTTATACCGATATGGGGATCGAGAGTGTCGGTGTTTGGCACTTAAGATTCGAGGACGTATATTACCGATACGGGGATCGAGAGTGTCGGTATTTGGCACTTAAGATTCGAGGACGTATATTACCGATACGGGGATCGAGAGTGTCGGTGTTTGGCACTTAAGATTCGAGGACGTATATTACCGATACGGGGATCGAGAGTGTCGGTGTTTGGCACTTAAGATTCGAGGACGTATAAACATGTATTTTTGTGTCGATGCTAGACACTTATTTCATGGTGTTTTTAGGTGTCGATACTGTACATTCACTTCATATTGGACATACAGGATATGTGAGAAATGTTGATATTGGATATACATGATATGTGAGATATATTGATATTGGACATACAGGATATGTGAAATATGTTGATATCGGATATATAGGATATACGAGACTTACATGATATGAGAGCCAATTTGGGGGCTGATTGTGGAAATTGGGAATTGGATTGTCTTGTTGGATTTTGGTCCTACTACGAGGTTAGGATTTCCATGGGAATGACATGTTTTATTCCATACTCCACATTTATTGTTTATGCACTGCTTCATGTATTATTTGTACCGGATAGAGTACTTTCCATGCCTGTTGCATTTACATACTATTATGCGTTGCTTCATGTATTAGTTGTACCTGATTGAGTACCTTACAGGATTATTGCATAAGATCGTCATGTTATTGCTTCATGTATTAGTAGTACCTGCTAGTGTACCTTTCATGACTGATGCATTACATATGACCATTTACTGCTGATAGTTTGCATATGTTAGATTCACGCTGTACGTGCATACTTGCGATTACCTGCATATGTTATTTACTATTCATGAGTTGGCAACTCACCCCCGTTGTGCCACAGTGTGTTGCAGGTGTTCCTCAGGATATTCAGAGGCAGGGCTATTTCTATCCATCGTATCATCTTTTGCTGCGGTTACCGCTTCGCATGACAGTATGCAGTTTTGCTTAGGCAGGTCTTACGATTATCCGATGTTGCTTGTTGTATATTCGTTGTATCTTGTACTATCCATCTACCATTGTATTGTATGACTTATAGACGTGATGTGAGGACGATATTGTACATTATTTGTGACTTGGAGGTTTTTATGCAGTTTATTTATATCGTCTCTTTCTTCGCTACAGCGTCGTATATCTGTTATGGTGGTTGTTTTCCGCCGTTGGGCGTGGTTTTTTGCTTCTGTTTCGGATGCTTTTACTTATATTATGTTGTACCCATTTTTGGGGGCTTCTTTTACAAAGGAGGTGCTGTCAAAATTTTAAAGAGAATAAATTGGACTTTTAAAGAATTTGGGTTGAGATTTCAAAGGTTTTGAAAATGCTATTATTTCTTACTACTTTTGATTGTTTAGATTGCTGGGTTTTCGGCTTACTTAAATTGCACTACGCCTGTAGATGTTGCGTAGTTTAAGGTCCATCACGTGCCATTTTCGGGTCGTGACAAAGTTGGTATCAGAGCGCTGGGTTTTACCTTTCGGAGTGTAGGATGACCTTGGTATGATGGAGTAGGTAGCTTAAAGCTGAGTAACGTAGTGTGTGTATGTCCGCGGCATACCGACGACGCGGTACTCCGCCTAAAGTGATCTAAGTACAATTTGCTTGAAATTCCTTCCTTGATGATACATATCCTTGTGATTCGATTTTCGTGTTCATATCGAATCCTTCTTCCATTTATAGCCTTTGCCGCTGATGACTATGAGGACTTGAGTGATGCAGCGAGAGCCGAGGTCAGAGTGGACTCGCGTGGGACGAGGACTGACCAGGATGGCACGCTCGTTGTATCGGACTATATGGATCCGCTTTCGATAGATCATATTGATAGGCTTGTGGTCGAGATGCAGGACTTGCGCCAGACGATGAGTTCTTTGGTTGAGGCCATTCGAGCGCTGCGACAAAAGGTTGTCACCCCTGTTACCCAGTCGTTCCTTGCAGTTAGCACCCAGCCTTGTGTTACTTATACAGCACCAGTGGACGCAGCCGTTTTGACAAGGATCGTTTTTCCGAGACTTTGGGAGTTCCGGAACAGAGAAGGGCTCGGACAGGTGTACCAGCCAAGAGACAGAGGCTTAGGCGTCGAGACAGATTTCGTGACCATCACGAGAGTAGCAGAGGCCTGGGACGAGGACAGCCGTTCAGCTCTTATCCCCAGGATGGTCAGCAGTTTTCTTATGGATATTATTGTGCGAGAGTTTTCCGACGTTGTTCCAGATGAGCCGGCGAAGCTTAGGAAGCTTAAGGATCGGCTGCAGAGTTGTTGGTTGAGGGACTTGTGCGTCCGGGTGTTTCGCTTTAGGGAGCTCATTTCCTATTCGTCAGGGAAAAGGATGGCAGTTTGAGGTTGTGTATTGATGGATCGTCAATTAAACCGAGTTACGGTGCGGATAGGTATCCTTTACCTCGCATTGACGATTTCTTCGATCAGCTCCAGAGTGCGAGACTGTCTCTGAGTTTGTTTGTGATCAGGTCATCATTGTTGCGGGTTCGGAATGATGACATTCCGTAGACTGCTTTTGTGCGTGCTACGGGCTTTATATGTTTTGGTGGTGTCGTTGGACTCACTAGTGCCCTAGCAGCAATCGTGGATATGATGAACCAGATTTCTTCAAGTCGTTCCTCGACCAGTTTATTGTTGTGTCGTTGATGACATTCTGGTCTATTCCAAGAGTCGTGAGGAACGTGAGCAGCACTTGGGGATTTGTTTTGCAGACATTGGGAGAGCCCAGAAGTTTGCTAAATTCTCAGAGTGTTCTTTCAGGCTTGATGGTGTTGACACCTAGGTCTAGTAGTTACTGGAGACGGTTTTCGTATGGACCCGAGGAGGATCGAGACCGTACATCTTTGACCCATGCTTATATCCGGGACAAAGGTCCGCAGATTTTCGGCTTAGCAGGTTTTTACCGCCGTTTCATGCAGGATTGCTTATGTATCTCTGCACCGTTGACTGAACTGAACAGGAAGAAGGTCCTTTTCTGTGGACTGAGGCATGTGTGCGGAGTTTTCAGCAGTCGGAGGTTCGGTTGACAACTACACCAGTTCCTTCTTGTTTTCTGGTTCGGGCGACCTTGTTGTTTAACTGTGATGTTTCACGAGTGGGGCTCGATTGTGTGCTGATGTGGTACTATAGAGTTTTCGCTTTTGCTTCCCGACAGTTGGAGGAAGTACGAGCAGGATATCCTACTCATGATCTTGAGATGGCCGAGGTGGTCGTGCGTTGAAGATCCGAGAACACTACTTGTGTGGAGAGTCGCGTCAGATTTTCACAGACCACCAGGGCTTAATATACATCTCCCTGCAGCGGGTATTGATTGTTGAGACAGTGCCGTTGGATAGAACGTGTGGAGGATTGTGTTTGTGAGATACTTTGGTTAACCATGGCAAGGCGATTGTGGTAGCTGATGCTTGAGTCGTGGGCCCGGGGTTAGCTTGTTCCAGTGTTGCGCAGTTCAGAAACAGTCTTCTGCAGATTTACAGTTTTTGAATGATCGTGGAGTACAGCCAGGTTCGCCTCTACTGAGGGGACAGCTTGCTCATGTCCGCGCCCGACCACTTTTCCTTAATCGCTTTCGTGAGGCATAGCCCACCGATGCTCGTTGTCTGTGATACTTGAGCACGTTCGGCAGGGTAAAGATTCGGAATCCTTGATTTGTGACTAGGTTGTGATATGTTCTGGACTCGTTGGTGTGTACCTGATACTGATAGGTAGAGACGCGAGGTCCCAGAGCAGGAGCATCGGTCAGCTTTCTGTGTTCATCCAAGTACCGCCAAGATGTAACGTGACTTGAGAGTTAGTTACTGGTAGGCAGGATGAAAAGAGTGAAGTTTCGGATTTCGTTCAAGGTGTCTGTCTGGTTGTGAGATAAGGTGAGTATTTGAGACCGGCTGGAGAGTTGCAATCTTTAACCGTTCCGGAGAGAGAATGGGAGCAAATCTCCATAAATTTTCGTTGTGATGTCTACCCAGGTTTAGTCAGACTGACTCCTTTTGGGGTGTTTGTTGTCCGGTTATTCTCAGTTTGCTCGGTTGTTCTTTGTTAAGTTTGTGCGTTGCACGGAGTTCCTTCAGGCGTTGTATCCAATTGGGGGCACCCTGTTTGCTAGCCGTAGTTGGAAGAAGCTTCAGGAAGCCTTAGGTACTGGTTGAGCTTTAGCTCCGTTTTCCGTCTGTGGGACGATGGTCAATTGAGCGGACTATACAAACTCTGGAGGATATGCATGTACGTACGTACTAAGTGTTTGTTGGCTGTGGAGATTGTCACTTGCCATTGTTAGTGTTCTCCATTCAGTAGCTGTTATCAGTAGACACTCCAATTGGCAACCTTTTGATTTTGTTGTTAGGTGGTGTCGATCTCCATTCTGTTCTTCTGACTCTGCATAGTTTTTGGACCCCAGCAAGTCTAGAGAATTCGAAAATGATCCAGTTGGTTCAGGTCAGGATGATGACAGTCCTGTGCGGACAGAGGTCTTATGCCGACCATGGTGATCGCAGGCTTGAGTTCGCGGTGGGAGATCATGGATTCCTATGGATATTTCCGATGAATGACGTGTTGAGTTTTGGGAAGCTTATCCCAGGATTGTAGGTCCTTTTAAGATCCTTAAAGCGAGTTAATTCCATTGCCTTTGATTTGGCACTTCTGCCCAGATAATTGAGTATTCATCATGTATTCCTTGTGTCGATACTTTGCAAATACCTTCATAACCTTTCTCACATGATTCAGCACGAGACCGTTCAGCTTGAGCGCAATCTTTCGTTCACCGAGCAGCCGGTGGTTATTTTGGATCGGCAGGTGAAGAAACTTCGGTCAAAGGTCTTGCCGTCTGTGAAGATTCTTTGGCGTAGCCCTACTAGTGAGGAGATCACTTGGGAGGCCGAGAGCGAGATGCGGAAGAAATTCCCTCATCTCTTTGAAGGTACGCTTGGTATGAAATTTTAATTCGGGGACCGAATTTCTATAAGGGGGAGATTGTAACGTTTTAGAAATCGTTATGCGAATTTTTTTTTCCGTTTTAGGGTTAAATTGTCGGTATTTTCCGTTTTAACCCGACTGTGTTCAAACGACCATATAGACTTGCCAGCACCTAGATTAGCTAAAATAAATCTAGTGCGCAAGCTTTGGGGGTATATGAGACGTTTTGGTTCAATTAGAATTTTCCCCAATTTTAATATTATTTTAATGCGGTATTCACATTTTGGGAAATTTCTTTTAAGTGAACTTTTCTTTAATTATGCTTGAGTTAACCAAAAACCCACATAATATCTAGATTCTTTATGTGGACTAGGGATTTAAGTGTTAAAAGAAAAGAAGAAGAATAAAGGAAAGAGGTGCATGAATGTGCATGTGAATGCATTTATTGCATTTAATGCTAGAATTAGCTAGAAACTCCACACAATTCCTCACCTCCTTCATTTTGGCCGAGCTCCTCCCTCTCTCTTCTGCCTTTGATCTTTCTTTCTCCATTTGCAACAATTTCAAAGCTAATAAATCCCCAAAATTCCCAAAATATATCACAAAAATACTACAAGTCTTGGTTTTTGCTTCTTGATCACTTGGAGCATGGAAAGCTTGGATCTTAGGAGCAAGGATTGTTAGGTATAATCCCTACACTGATAAATAGGAGTTTTTATGTTGTATAGCTTGTTGATTACGGTTTAGAACACTTTAAATATCGATTAGTGCAATATCGTGTTTTTAGTGTCGTTTTAGAGCATCTGTATCTGCTGTGATCTGGAAATTTTATTGAGTGACCAAACAAAATTATAGTGATGTACTAGTGACCCTAGAGCACCACCTGAGACATGAGGATCACCCCACTGGCCGGGGCCGGTGACCCCTTTGGCGAATTCCGGCGACGCCAGCTATGGGGGGAGGTGATAGGGTTTGGTTTTTGTGGGTAGTTGTCTGCTGTTGGTTAGGGGTGTTTGGTACTGTTTACCTTTTTAGTATTTACAGTATTAAAAATCTGGGATCATTTTCCCTTAATCTAGTGTTTTGTGTCCGCGCGATACGTTATACGACACAGATCGTGCACTTTGTGTGTTTTTGCTCTTAGGTTGTTTTCGTCGTGTCGCTACGCACGTTAGTCACAATACGAACACTTGGGAGTAGGTTTGGAGTTGGTGTGTCGGTAAAAACGTAGTTTGTGCATTTTTTTGGTCGTTTATTAATATATATACTTGTGTTATCGTTGTGTTGTTTTAGGTTCACAAGCGGGGACTTCGGACGCTGCGAAGAATGGAAAACAAGTGTTTGGCTTCACTTAGCCAGGATGGTTGGTAAGTAGATTTAACATCTACAGGGGAATCGCCCGCATGGCGTTATGCGTCTGGACTAGAGTTGTTGTGTTTTGTCGCATGTTCTATTGCATATATAGAATTGCGCATACACATATTACTACTTCGTTAGTGTTGTGCTTAGACTAGTATCCTTGGGACACTGCACTATTATCGACGGCTTATGTTGCACGAGCACTGATTGTATGCCACACACACCGTCAATAATTGCCATGACATGCACAACACCCATATAGATATGATATTGTTGCTTAGGGACGTTGCGACATGGTCCTTATTTTTATTGTGCTTATGACATATAGCATACATGTATACATACATGCTAGTTACCCATATACCTATATGGTATTCTACCATTGTGATAGGTATATACACATATGAGACATAGCTACATGTACATCTGGTATACATACATACATATACCTGGAGGGTATTATGGATAGGTATAGACACATACCTTGCTACAGCTACTTTGATATCATACATACTTACATATGGACACACATATCTTGCTATACCGACATGGTTACACATACCTTGTTATAGCTACATGTTCACCTGTCTATGATGTTGCATCTGATTTCGGGGAAATCAGGAACCGCGTGATATATTTAGTAAATTGTTGCAATTAAATAGATGTTTCCTTTATATGCTCATATTATTGTTTCATGTTGCATATATTACATTCATGGATTTCATATGATGTCTTTGATATTTTTACTCCTGTATATATAACAGTGGAATGGGACGCTGTTATATATGCCTTTACACCAATATTAGTAGAATGTGACGCTAATATATGTGTAATGATTCATGCATTCATACGTATTCACTACTTGATGTTTTTTTCTGGATTTGAGGACCTTGGTGGTTTCATGGAATTATGCAAGTATTCTATTTCTTTACTTGATATTGGATGGATCCACTTGAGATTTGTTTTATACCGATACGGGGATCGAGAGTGTCGGTGTTTGGCACTTAAGATTCGAGGACGTATATTACCGATACGGGGATCGAGAGTGTCGGTGTTTGGCACTTAAGATTTGAGGACGTATATTACCGATACGGGAATCGAGAGTGTCGATGTTTGGCACTTAAGATTCGAGGACGTATAAACATGTATTTTTGTATCGATGCTAGACACTTATTTCATGATGTTTTTGGGTGTCGATACTGTACATTCACTTCATATTGGACATACAGGATATGTGAGAAATGTTGATATTGGATATACATGATATGTGAGATATATTGATATTGGACATACAGGATATGTGGGATATGTTGATATCGGATATACAGGATATACGAGACTTACATGATATGTGAGCCAATTTGGGGGCTGATTGTGGAAATTGGGAATTGGATTGTCTTGTTGGATTTTGGTCCTACCACGAGGTTAGGATTTCCATGGGAATGACATGTTTTATTCCATACTCCACATTTATTGTTTATGTACTGCTTCATGTATTATTTGTACCGGATAGAGTACTTTCCATGACTGTTGCATTTACATACTATTATGCGTTGCTTCATGTATTAGTTGTACCTGATAGAGTACCTTACATGATTATTGCATACAGATCGTCATGTTATTGCTTCATGTATTAGTAGTACCTGCTAGTGTACCTTTCATGACTGATGCATTACATATGACCATTTACTGCTGATAGTTTGCATATGTTAGATTCGCGTTGTACGTGCATACTTGCGATTACCTGGATATGTTATTTACTATTCACGAGTTGGCAACTCACCCCCGTTGTGCCACAGTGTGTTGCAGGTGTTCCTCAGGATTGTCAGAGACAGGGCTATTTCCATCCATCGTATCATCTTTTGCTGCGGATACCGCTTCGCCTGACAGTGTGCAGTTTTGCTTAGGTAGGTCTTGCGGTTATCCGATGTTGCTTGTTGTATATTCATTGTATCTTATACTCTCCATCTACCATTGTATTGTATGACTTAGAGACGTGTTGTGAGGACGATATTGTACATTATTTGTGACTTGGAGGTTTTTATGTAGTTTATTTATATGGTCTCTTTCTTCGCTACGGTGTCGTATATCTGTTGTGGTGGTTGTTTTCCGCCGTTGGGCGTGGATTTTTGCTCCTGTTTGGGATGCTTTTACTTATATTATGCTGTAACCATTTTTGGGGTTTTGTTTTACAAAGGAGGTGCTGTCAAAATTTTAAAGGGAATAAATTGGACTTTTAAAGAATTTGGGTTGAGATTTCAAAGGTTTTGAAAATGCTATTATTTCTTACTACTTTTGATGGTTTAGATTGCTGGGTTTTCGGCTTACTTAAATTGCGCTACGCCTGTAGACGTTGCATAGTTTAAGGGCCATCACGTGCCATTTTTCGGTCTTGACATTTGCCAAGATACAAATTTTGGAGAATTTACCTAAAATGTAAATACCACATTAAAATAATATTAAAATTGGGAAAAATCTATCTGAACCAAAACTTTCTATATACTCCCAAAGCTCGCGCACTAGCTTTATTTTAGCTAAACTAGGTGCTGGCAAGTCTATATGGACGTTTGATCCCAGTCGGGTTAAAACGGAAAATACCGACAATTTTACCCTAAAACGGAAAAATTCGCATAACGATTTCTAAAACGTTACACATTTTGACACTTATGCAGAAGCGATGGACGCGACCTTACTGTTGGAGGAGCGCATTTCTGTGACTTTAGTCGTTTTTGGATCGAAGCGGATTCATACCGGTATGCCACCTCACGGGAGATTAGATAGGCGTAGTTGTGACAAGTATTCTTTCGGTGTTTTCTTCCGATGCGTATTTCTTTCTGGTGTCATTTGAATTGGTATCCACATATTTTGTATCGAATTCTAGCCGATAGTAGTCCTTGCTAAATCAGCCGCTTGTTGTGATTTCTTCTATAGGCTAGTCTTTTGTGGCTCTATATGTTTCTCATTCGTGTTTGTTTTGTTCGTATCGGAGATCGGGATTCTTCTATCAATTTGATGCTTCTCGATATGTTTGACTTCGAAGTTCTTCTGAGCATGGATTGGTTAGCCACGTGTTATGCATCCGTAGACTGCCGCGAGAAGGCAGTCAGATTTAGTTTTCCGGGTAAGCCAGTTCTTGTTTGTTTTCGGGGAGACCGTAGTGTCGCCTTTCCCGGTTTGATTTCTTCTTTTCGCGCTAGTCAGCTTTTGAGAAAAGGATGTCAGGAATTTTTAGCATATGTTTGTGATGTTAGAGCCACACAGGTCCCGTTGGACCAGGTCTCGATTGGGAGAGAGTTTCCAGATGTTTTCCTGACGAGTTGCCTGGTTTGTCACCGGAGCGTGATATTGAGTTCTGCTTTGACTTGATTCCCAGCACGGAGCCTTTTGATCTACCGCCATATCGGATGGACCCGGCAGAGATTAATGAACTGAAGGATCAGTTGTAAGATTTGTTGGATAAGGACTTGTTCGTCCGAGTGCGTCACTTGGGGAGCTCCTGTTCTATTCTTCAAGAAGAAAGACGGAAGTTGTGTTTGTGCATCGATTTTTGTCAGTTGAATCGGGTTACTGTGCGAAACAGATATCCCTTACCTCGTACTGAAGATTTTTTCGATTAGCTCCAGGGTGCAGGACATTTCTCGAAAATTGACTTGTGATCAGGTTACTATTAGTTGTTGGTTCGAGAGGATGATATTCCGAAGACCGCTTTTCACACACGTTACGGGCGTTATGATTCTTGGTGATGTCGTTCGAGCTCACCAGTGCCCCAGCAGCGTTTATGGATTTGATGAACCGTATATTCAGGACGTTTCTTGATCGGTCTATCATCGTGTTCATTGAGGACATCCTAGTATATTTTTGGAGCCGATGGAGCCTGGGCAGTAATTGAGGATTTCGTTGCAGACCTTAAGGTAGCACTAACTATTCGCTAAATAATCCAAGTGTGTTTTCTGGTTGGATGATGTGACTTTTTGGGTCACATAGTTACGAGAGATGGTATACGTATGGAACCGAAAAAGATCAAGGCCGTTCATCACTGGCCCAGACCTGTATCAGTGACGGAGGTTCGCAGCATTTTGGGTTTGGACGGATGCTATTGATATTTCGTATAGGATTTTTCGCAGATAGCTGCAACGTTGACCGGATTGACCCGGAAAGGAGTTTCTTTTCTTTGGACCGAAGCATGCGAGCAGAGCTTTCAGCAGTTGAAGACTCATTTGATTACGGCGCCAATATTATCTTTGCCTTTAGGATCAGACGGTTTTGTTGGTTATTGCGATGCTTCTCGGCAATTCAACAAGCACGAGCAGAATTATTCCACGCATGACTTAGAAATGGCTATGGTGGTTCTTACACTTAAGTTTTGGAGACACTACTTATACGACGAGTCGTGCTAGATATTTACGGACCACAAAAAGCTTAAAGTATATCTTTCAGCAGCGAGATCTAAATTTGAGATAGCACAAATGGATAGAGCTAGTGGAAGACTATGACTGCGGATTCTTTATCGTCCGGGCAAGGAGAACGATGTGGCAGATGCTTTGAGTCGGAAGCCCGAAGGTAGCTTTTCTTGTTTGAGCACAGTTCAGAGACAGACGACGACAGATTAGCAGATTCTTTGTGACTGCCGAGTACAGTTCGAGTTTACGTCGACCAGGGGACAACTTGTCCGTGTCCGTGCACATCCACAGTTATTTGATCATATCCGTGAGGCACAGTCCGATGACGTTCATTTGTCAGAGATCATGGAGCAGGTTCGACAGGACAGAGATTCAGAGTTCGTGATTGATGATCAGGGAGTACTATGATTTGGGACTCGACTATGTGCGCCAGATTCCAAGGGACTGAAACGCAAGATCTTAGGGGAGGCGTATCAGTCAACATATAGTGTTCTTCCGGGTTCCACCAAGATGTATTGTGATTTGAGAGAAGTCTACTAGTGTGAAGGGATGAAGAGAGATGTCACAGACTTTGTTTCGAGATGCCTGACTTGTCAGCAAGTTAAGGCCGAGCATCAGAGGCAAGCTGGAGAGTTACAACCTTTGCCCATTCCGAAGTAGAAATAAGAGCAGATTTCTATGGAATTTATTGTGAGTCTACCTATGACCAGTCGAGAGTATGGCTCTATTTGAGTGATCGTAGACCGAATGAAGAAAGTAGCTCACCTTCTGCCAGTCAAGACCACTCTCGGATTCGTTCAGTATGCTCAGATATATGTTGATGAGATTGTGCGACTACATTGAATTCCGACTTGTATTGTGTCCGACAGAGGAACCCAGTTCACCAGCCGACTATTGTAGAAGCTTTAAGAGACTTTGGACACCCGATTAAATTTAGTACAACTTTCTATCCACAGACCGACGGTCAGTCAGAGCGGACAATTCAGACTCTTGAGGATATGCTCCGAGCTTGCGTTCTATATTTTTGTGGTAATTGGGATCGCCACTTGCCTTTGATAGAGTTTTCCTATAATAACAACTTCCAGGAGAAGATTCAGATGGCACCCTTTAAGGCATTATATGAGAGGAAATGTCGATCACCAGTTTGTTGGACAGAGCTCTGTGAAAGCAGTATTTTGGGACCACAGATATGTGGGTTCTTTGTGATTATCGAGCGTGTCGGCGGAGTTGCTTATCGTTTGGCTCTTCCACCCAGCTTTCCAGATGTTCACCCCGTGTGTCATGCATCAATACTCTGCAAGTACCTTCATGACCCCTCTCACGTGATACATCATCAGACGATCCAGCTGGAGCGTGATTTTTCTTTCACCGAGCAGCTAATAGTCATTCTAGATCGGCAGGTGAATGAACTAAGGTCCGAGGTCATACCGTCCGTATAGGTTCTTTGACGTGGCCCGAACGGCGAAAAGGGTCACGTGGGAAACCGAGGACGAGATGCGGAAGAAATATTCCCATCTCTTCATGGGTACGCGTAGTTAAATTTTGAATTCGGGGACCGAATTTCTTTAAGGGGGGAAGATTGTAACGTTCTGAAAAATCATTTAGGTGAAATTTCAGATAATCGGTAAAATAACTGGTGTTTTCCATAAATAAAAACCAAGATATAATTATTTTTCAACATAAACTTAAATATACCTATTTTAGCTATGTAATGGCTAGTATTGGTATTTATTTAGTCACTTTTAATTTATTTAGTCACTTATAAATTTGCTAGTTTACTTAAATATTTTCCTTAATTAATTATTTTTTGTTGGGTTCCTAGACACTCATACATGTTGGAGATAGTGTCCTCAGAGTCAATTATTGGATCACAGGCACGTGATTGCAATGATTGAGGGAGGACCTATCCCGGTAGGACAGCCTTACTCAAGATGATAGTACGCTATCTGGTTTATCTTTATCATCGTGTACTGCTTTAGGTGACCTGACATGTCGCTATTACACGTTGATAGATCCCCTAGGATTCTTGCTTGACCACCAGCAGTATGATGGCGATCATATACGTGAGGGATGGCGGTCTATAAGCACATCCTTAAAAGGTCCCTAGTCGTAGGAGTTTCGAGACAGGGCATCGATACTCCATTAGTAGACCAGTGTATACAGTCGAGACCCCGACGAGGGGCGGTGGCCGGTCTCACAAGCCACTGGTGTCAGTTGGTTCACCTAAGATGTATACAGGTGCTCATTGGGTTATGAGTACACCGGACAGGACTCGCCGGGAACATGCTAGTTGGTCTTATACCAGACGTCAGATAGCAGTTCCCTGGTGACATGTGTACAGGTTAGTTCATCGACCTGAGATCGTCATTTGTCTCGTGTGAGTTCCCACTGTGCTTTGATTACTACCCTACCACGGCTCAAAGGAGTCGTGCAAACAGGTTTTAGTTGGGTACAGTCCCGAGCCACATGGAGGCAGTGAGCGGATCTGCAGGGGTTCGTCTCTCCCGGTATTGGGGGTGAGGTCGCGCTGTGTCTAGGAGAGCCATTACACAAAGCCCTCGGCCGAGGCAGGAGATTTACTGGTAGGTATTCCAGTAGTATCTCAGGGTGTTCTGGGCAACGCTCCGACACGACTTGTACCGCTTTTGGGGTCTGACTTTTACCAACCCCCTAGGCCCACCATGCGATACTCATAGACGAACGGACCGGACTGTACGGATATTGTCACTGACAGGCTCAGTAGGGTGTCAGGATGAGTTCGCTCATCGACGTCCCTTTTGGTCAATAGCTGGTGGCCCGTCACGTATTGGCTTATACCTCTGACGTGCTAGTGGTTAAATCCACAGCCATAGTATTGACGAGTCTTTAGAGTCCACCACACATTCAGTTACTCAAGTTTCGGGCGAAATGCTGTAGAGACCGTATGGAGATATGGCAGGGTCCGATCAGATACGTGCGGTATTGCACGGATCAGGATCGGACGGTTTGTACTAGTGGCCGTATGGATATAAGGCTGGGTTCGATCAGATACGTGCGGTATTGCACGGATCAGGATCGGACGCATATTACTAGCCGACTTTGGTTTAAGCCGGATCCTAGTATAGTACATTGTAGATTTTGTCTCATTGCATTTGTATCCGGTCGGAATACAGATGCGGGTGTGTATGCACAGTATCGGGGTTTTCCTGTAATTTATTACGGGACCAGTTTTCTGGAGTTGCCAGTTTGCATTCCGTTCCGGCCGGTTTTCCTTTGTTCTTTCCCGGCCGGACTTTTCCGATGGAGGGGGTTATTTGCAAGTTTGCAAATAACATTTGTGGAGGGGGTATCTTGCATATGTGGGGCTTCATGATGGTTCATAATCATGAGATGCTTTCTTAGTCTTTTCTTTTGCTTTATGGTGATTAGAATGGATTAGGACTTGATTTGATATTGAGATGATGGTTTTGGATATGGTCACCCTTTCTCATCTCCTACACTCACCTCCCTTCTTGTTATTCATTGATATTCATTCCTCCACCATTCTCACAAGAAGAGGTTGGCCACACTTGAGAGAAAAAATAGAATGAGAGAGTTTCATTTTTGAGCTTGTGGCATATCTCCTTCTTCTTCTTGTTTTAGGGAAAATGAAAGCACCATTTTTTCCTTAACCTCATTCCTCCATCACCAATGGCAACTTCACTACCCCAAATGAGACTACCATTCTACACTACATTCTACAGCAAATCTTGGGCACGTCGACTTGCCAGCTTCTTTCCCGAGTTGCCTCGGTATTGAGGTGGGAGCCCGTAAAAGATGCAGGCGACGTGGTGCCCTTCCGGCGAGGAGGCGACGACATGGAGACAGGACTTTCCGCGGGAGATCGGGACGATGAAGAGAAGACCAGAGGACTCGGATCACTTGGTATACTTCTCTTCCCATCTCTTGTTAGCTAGTATAGGTTAATGGTTATCGATCCGGGTTTTATTGTCCGCGGTAGCGCCAGTTTCCAAGTAAGGAAAATTTTTGATTCCGCATTTTGGCCTCGGTAAGACGGCCGGGGTGCTGCCGTGGCGCAACATGGTATCAGAGCCACGCCATTAACCTCGTCTAGCTTGCTCTAGTATGTTTAAAGACCCGATCGAACAAAAATCCCAAAAACCGTATTTTTCTTCGCATCAGTTTCTGTCGAAATTTTTTGGAGTCCAAAAATTTTTCAGGTTGTTGCAGAATGATGTACAGAGAATCCTAAGAACACTGGAAAAATTTGGTAACCTAATCCTTTCGTACGACCGTGGAACCGCGGCCTTAACCTCTCTTTGGCCGCGGTTCCGCCGCAGGAAGTTGGAATCACTTCACCATATTTTTACAGTGGGCTTGTGGGCTGGAAATAAGGGTTTTGGTATATTTTGTTTGGGCCCAGATTTTCTGCAAGTGCTACAGTAATGCTTTAGGGCCCACTTGGTATATTTTGTTCGATCGGATATTTTAAACTTGCTAGTTCACAGAATTTACATTATATCTGCGACCGTGAATGTCATTTGATCGGTAAATCCCGTCTAACTGCTATAGCCCGGTTAGACGGATTTGCGAACGTGACTTTCACATTGATGTTCTGTGTTTATGCTGTGATGTTGCGGATCGGTCGTGGGGGATAGCCTGGATGCAATGTTAGTACAGTTTTGTTTATATATGTACATTTGATATTGCGGGGCGAGTGTCCGATATGTGGACTGCCGTCACTGCCTGTTTGTATTATTCTTTTGGGGCACGACCTGGTTGCGGTCGATGTACCCGGTGTATGTATATTTTACTTTCTGTACTAGGATTACCCCGCGGAGGGGTGCACGGATAGCCGGGTTCTAGAGGGCAACGGGCCCGCATCTCATGGCATTGAGACGGAGGGGGCTTCACTCTAGGATTGGCAGGCTATTCGCCGCACTCGTAGGGGGTACAGGTTGACCCAGGAGGGGTGCCCAACTTACCGGATTCCGTGAACTGCTGGCTGGTCCATTCACGGTGCTGGAGGGGACTGCCTCGCTTCAGGTCTTGGCGGGTGACTTGTCGCGCCCGTAGGGGTCTAGGATTTCATTGCACAGGCTATCCACACGACCAGGGGAACGTCGGGTTTCAGCAGCGGCTCTGTGAAACCCGGGGCTTCCAGCTATCTGTATTGTTCTGTGATGCTGTACATTTCTGTGATGTTGCATTCTTATCACGCCTTGAGCGAATATAATATATTGGTATATATATTAGTAGATGTTTTATATGTTTTACATCCGCGCTAGTCCAGTCCCCGCTCTGTCGTTAGTTAGCTAACCTAACGGGTAATGACGGGACCCAGTGGCGAATGCGGATGGCATATACGTACATCAGTATATTTTCGTTCTTTTTGGTGTGATCAATTGATGGGACTGCGTTGATTCGGATCAATGCAAGATAAACAAACCTATTCTGATGTTGTTGGAACAATTTTTCAAAAAGCTGTTATTGCAAGGGCGTTCTCTTTTGTTTTGCATAGTGGTATTCAGTTAGAATATCCTGCTACTTAGTCGACGAGGCAAGGGCCGAGATCCCTTCACCGGGAGTGACCCCTTGGACAGAAGTTTGCATCAGGGCAATAACTTCACTATAGCCGATTACTTTTTGCTATGCATCGTGGTATTCAGTTGGAATATCCTGCACCTCATTCTACGGGGAAAGAGCCGAGATCCCTTCACCGGGAGTGACCTCTTTAGCAAAGGGTTTTCGTCACTATATTTTATAAAAACTATGCAGTTCCTTCAATGATATCAAGTTCATTACGTTAAAGGTTTTTCGCCAAAAACCAGCCGTAGCCCTCCGTCATTTCCTACAGGTATTATTTAGTATTCATGCTGCGTTTGTTGACCTAGTCAAGACGTAGTGTTCGGTAGCTAAGTGGTACTTGTTTGTTGCATAAGTGGGATTGGTTAAGACAGTCGTGCGGCCTTGTTGACCTAGTCAAGGGCACGTACGGGTGGGTTTAATGCAATCCAGAATAATGACGGGTTGAACTTGATTAGCGGTTTATGGTTTGTTGACCTAGTCAAGGTCATAAACCGCTTGGGGTAAAAACACACATCGGGAGTTTCAAAAGAACTGAAACTTTCCAGTCATGCGAATACCATCTGGAGTGTGGTTACTTGAGTGGATTCCGTCAAGTTATCATGCGATGATAGTTGGATCCCGATTCCCACTGATGAGTTGGTTTACTCCTCGGGTGATCCCGACTAATTCTTCTTTAAGGTTTGGGGAAGAATTTGAGGTTACAGTGGGAGGTTTCCAGATTAGACAAAGTGATAACCATTCTGATCTAGGTTAGAGTGCACGCTGAGTGTTTCTTTTCTCTCTTTCTTTGGCAGCGACCATTGACCTGACCCTGGACTATGACTCAGTGACCAAGTTGACCGAACTTTCTTAACACTGGCTTTTGGATTGTCAGAGTTGCAGACCTCATTGCCACTCCTACTTTTACCCTTTTCTCCAGGACACCCCGCATTACTGCGAACGTCCACTTCCATTGGACAAAACCATCGTATGGTTAGATACGAACTCGAAGGAATTCGAGGATGGTTTCCGGTTCTGGAGAAAACGGATAGGATTATTCAGTTGTCTTTTCCCTTTTACCTTCTCTCAAGTTGTGAGTACTCCTTGGTTTAGGAGATAGTACACCTATTACGCAAATTGGATAGTCTTCTTCCAAACCTTAGACTGGTGCCGATCGGTAGGGAATGAAGAAAACCAATTAGCCTAAAAGGTGTGCAGAAGGTATTAAGATTAAGACAAAGCAAGGGATTAGTAAGAGGGCAAAGTAAATTGCGACTGATATTCATGACCAAACCAAGTATTTCTTCGCCAATCCTAAATCACCCTTGTATTTCTCCAGGACACTCCGTATCACTACGAAGATCCACAGTTTATTGGATACACCATCGTATGGTTATATACGAACTCGAAAGGAACTTGTTCCAGTTCGGGGATGGATTCTGGTCCAGGAGAAATAGGAATAAGGTTTATTCGGTTGTATTTTATCTTCACCTTCTCTCGCATTGCGAGTGCTCCTAGGACTAGGACATTACACCTATCATGCTCATTGGATAGTCTTCCTCCAAACCATAGGCTGGTGCCGAACGGTAGGGAAGGAAGAAAACCATTTGGCCTAAGGGGTGTGCAGAAGGTAATGACTAAAGACATATAAAGGGATTTGGAGAGGTGGCAAAGAATTATACGGTTATAGTTGTGAATCTGGATAATGATAGAGGCATTACTAGGAATACCAGGATACCCTATCGAAATATTTCAATGTTTTCAGTTCAACTGTGTACTGTTAAAAGAAAACTGATTTCCTGATTAGACACTTGCTCCAGGGTATGTATTTACCAGGTTTGATTCTCACATCTGTATGGTTTTACAGATGATGGGTGGGAGTAAGTTATTGGGAATAGGGTGATCATCCTCATTATATCGGGATTCGTTGTAATCGGTGATATTTGAGGAGATCGCCTGGGCTGTTTGCCGGTCGGCAAATATTTGGTTTTGAATATTCGCTGTTGTGCACCAATTTCAAATTGATATATCTGTACGTCTATTTTCATAGAGTGAGATATACCTTTTGATATTATGTCGATGACATTTACCTATACCAGTGGATGGTTAGGTAAGGAGCATTAAACAGCGGTGTAATTCTTCTTAACCATAAGTACAGTTTTCAACCTACGACACACAGTGAAAGAGTTGTTAGACTCAGCGGACTTATACAGAGTATTGTATGTTGTCCAGTGTCCACTAGGACAGAGGGGTTGGTCCTCATACTATATTCTGTTTACTTTTAACTTCTCTAGTTCTTAGACATGTGTTTCGTAGAAACACAGGGTCTAAGTTTTGAGGAGTTATAGGTATTTGAATAGAGTAGAGAACCAGGTGTAGCAAGTATCGGGATTCTTCAAAGTGATCGAAGATGTAGATACTTGTGTATGGTATTCGGTTGATAGTAAAGATAAAGAGAAATTGCTTCTCTTTCAGGTTACTCATAATTAGAAGCATTCCTAAGTTGAATAACGCTGATCGGTCTCCTTCCATTCAGTTGACATGCACTGGTGACAGTTGCATGATTTGAATCTGGTTCAATTAAATCAGTGCCTCTGTTTCTATATTGGATATAGAACAGTTCATATCTTGACATTGTTAAGGTACGGGGAGTTGTCCGGCTTGTGCTTAAAACCAGACTCCGGATAGCTCAAGGCACGTTTCTGTAATGGCTGTTTGCGGGTTGACCCAGGCTATGACGAGGGTTGATTTTCTACCATCTGGAAAATCAATAGTGATATTGTTCTTCACTCGCCACAATTTTAAAAGAAATGGATTTTTCAGAAAACAGCAGTGGGAGTATGGTAGAACTGGAAGTGATTCCAGAACCGCAAACGATTACTGAAAATTTGATAGGAACCTGAAGATTCAATCTGGCTTGACATTCCATTAGCCACTCCGCAGATAAGGTGGGTAACTTCAGGCACCCGAGAGGTACTCCGGTAGCCTCAAGGACGGTGACAGGGAAGTTCTTGTTTACCCACACTTGCCATTGTTGTTGTTCCAGGCTGCGAGACCCGGCAGGAGGATGAGTATAGCGTCGTTGTAAACTAGCTTTGGAAGTGCACGTCTATATGACTCTGCCAGAGGGTTGTCGTAGTCAGTGGGAGCAGCGGAAGCATTGGTGGACATCAGGCTTATGTCTATTTATAGACTAAAGTAGATATAGCGGAGATAGATCATCTATTTCTGATATGACAGTCATAGGTTTGACGTCATCAGAATAGGGGATGGATCTGTTAAGAAGGTAGTAGGGTGTGATGTCCTGGTTTTGGATGACATACACAGAGTAGGAAAGGAAACTCCTATACTACGATCGGTTATACTTTGGTTGTCACACAGTGGTTTCTCCACACAGGACTTGGATATTATATCAGACATTCTGGTTACTAGATCTATGGTTTTAGATCTAGATTTGGGTGGTTTCCTAATCTGGGTATCTTGACAGCATTCTATGAGTATTTAGAATGGACGACTCCTGGCACGGTAGTATACCTGCAGGTAATGGAGTCACCCTCTCTAAAGGTGTCTTACAGACTAAAGGGGAGAGGGATACGCATGATTGGCAGATCACTTGCTTAGGCAATTGAGTCAATCATGAGATGTCAAGTACCACACCAGATGTTGTTCTTGCAGTAGGTGCAATAAGTTGATATCAATCCAATCTTGGAGAAACAATCGGGAGCAGTTTTAGAACATAAGTGGATGTTCTGGGGAATTGATAACGGCAGCCTTCTTTAGGAGACGGTTATCATTCTAGGCTTCCAAGGTGACCTGGATGGCAGAGTGGCTGTCAGAGTTATAGTTTTCCTTCTGACGAGGGGCAGTATTTTGGACAGGTGGTCCAGGTGGATACTGAGGGAAGGCATGGCGCAGGATACTGATTAAGTTCAGTTGACGATACAGTCTAAGAAGTTTGGATTTGGAGTTCATTTATGAGCTAGGTCCCATCAGATATCCAGACATTTCTAAGACAGGTATTGCTCATTTCGAGAGATGGTTTTCTCCGCGAACTTGAGATAAAGAGAGACATAGAAAGAAACATCTAGGCGGATCCACTCACTGAGGCTATTCCTCGAACGCAATAGTTTCGCAAACGAGTTTTGTGAGACTGACTTGTAGAGGAGTTGGGTGTTCGGTATCACACGGGCTGTGAGTATGCGACATCGCAATAATTAGCCTTGACTGCAAGTGGGAGATTGTTGGAGATAGTGGCCTCAGAGTCAATTATGGGATCACAGGCACGTGATTGCAATGATTGAGGGAGGACCTATCCCGGTAGGACAGTCTTACTCAAGATGATAGTATGCTATCTGGTTTATCTTTATCATCGTGTACTGCTTTAGGTGACCTGACATGTCGCTATTACACGTTGATAGAGCCCCTAGGATTCTTGCTTGACCACCAGCAGTATGATGGCGATCATATACGTGAGGGATGGCGGTCTATAAGCACATCCTTAAAAGGTCCCTAGTCGTAGGAGTTTCGAGACAGGGCATCGATACTCCATTAGTAGACCAGTGTATACAGTCGAGACCCCGACGAGGGGCGGTGGCCGGTCTCACAAGCCACTGGTGTCAGTTGGTTCACCTAAGATGTATACAGGTGCTCATTGGGTTATGAGTACACCGGACAGGACTCGCCGGGAACATGCTAGTTGGTCTTATACCAGACGTCAGATAACAGTTCCCTGGTGACATGTGTACAGGTTAGTTCATCGACCTGAGATCGTTATTTGTCTCGTGTGAGTTCCCACTGTGCTTTGATTACTACCCTACCACGGCTCAAAGGAGTCGTGCAAACAGGTTTTAGTTGGGTACAGTCCCGAGCCACATGGAGGCAGTGAGCGGATCTGCAGGGGTTCGTCTCTCCCGGTATTGGGGGTGAGGTCGCGCTGTGTCTAGGAGAGCCATTACACAAAGCCCTCGGCCGAGGCAGGAGATTTACTGGTAGGTATTCCAGTAGTATCTCAGGGTGTTCTGGGCTACGCTCCGACACGATTTGTACCGCTTTTGGGGGTCTGACTTTTACCAACCCCCTAGGCCCGCCATGCGATACTCATAGACGAACGGACCGGACTGTACGGATATTGTCACTGACAGGCTCAGTAGGGTGTCAGGATGAGTTCGCTCATCGACGTCTCTTTTGGTCAATAGCTGGTGGCCCGTCATGTATTGGCTTATACCTCTGACGTGCTAGTGGTTAAATCCACAGCCATAGTATTGACGAGTCTTTAGAGTCCACCACACATTCAGTTACTCAAGTTTCGGGCGAAACGCTGTAGAGACCGTATGGAGATATGGCAGGGTCCGATCAGATACGTGCGGTATTGCACGGATCAGGATCGGACGGTTTGTACTAGTGGCCTATCGATATATAGCTGGGTTCGATCAGATACGTGCTGTATTGCACGGATCAGGATCGGACGCATATTACTAGCCGACTTTGGTTTAAGCCGGATCCTAGTATAGTACAGTGTAGATTTTGTCTCATTGCATTTGTATCCGGTCGGAATACAGATGCGGGTGTGTATGCACAGTATCGGGGTTTTCCTGTAATTTATTACGGGACCAGTTTTCTGGAGTTGCCAGTTTGCATTCCGTTCCGGCCGGTTTTCCTTTGTTCTTTCCCGGCCGGACTTTTCCGATGGAGGGGGTTATTTGCAAGTTTGCAAATAACATTTGTGGAGGGGGTATCTTGCATATGTGGGGCTTCATGATGGTTCATAATCATGAGATGCTTTCTTAGTCTTTTCTTTTGCTTTATGGTGATTAGAATGGATTAGGACTTGATTTGATATTGAGATGATGGTTTTGGATATGGTCACCCTTTCTCATCTCCTACACTCACCTCCCTTCTTGTTATTCATTGATATTCATTCCTCCACCATTCTTACAAGAAGAGGTTGGCCACACTTGAGAGAAAAAATAGAATGAGAGAGTTTCATTTTTGAGCTTGTGGCATATCTCCTTTTTCTTCTTGTTTTAGGGAAAATGAAAGCACCATTTTTTCCTTAACCGCATTCCTCCATCACCAATGGCAACTTCACTACCCCAAATGAGACTACCATTCTACACTACATTCTACAGCAAATCTTGGGCATGTCGACTTGCCAGCTTCGTGCCCGAGTTGCCTCGGTAGTGAGGTGGGAGCCCGTAAAAGATGCAGGCGACGTGGTGCCCTTCCGGCGAGGAGGCGACGACATGGAGACAGGACTTTCCGCGGGAGATCTGGACGATGAAGAGAAGACCGGAGGACTCGGATCACTTGGTATACTTCTCTTCCCATCTCTTGTTAGCTAGTATAGGTTAATGGTTATCGATCCGGGTTTTATTGTCCGCGGTAGCGCCAGTTTCCAAGTAAGGAAAATTTTTGATTCCGCATTTTGGCCTCGATAAGACGGCCGGGGCGCTGCCGTGGCGCAACAATACAAAGGTCTATAAGGCATCAACCATGCCCGATTTAAATTTTAGACGTGCCGAACAACCCAAAACTAGGATCTTTGCTAGATATTTAGGGTTTCACATGCAAGTAAACATCTTTACAACTAAGAGTGAGGGATTACAACCTTTGTAGTCTGCTCCTTCACTTCATAAGCTCCGAGTAGAAGTCCCTTCGCTGCGATCCATGATCTCCCGGACTCAAGAGAGGCTCCACAACCCGAATGATCCATGCTAGCTTGGTCTTCCTTTTCTCCGATGATCTTCCTCGAAGTTTCTTTAACTCAAGCTCTTTCTCACTAATGAGGTGAAAACCCTAATCTAATTGGCTAGATTAGATGAGGATGATGAAGTAGGATTTATGCTCTCTTTTATTATCAAATTCTCACACTAAATCATCACTAAAGAAAAACCTAGAAAGCTTTTTCAAAGCTCAAGGAAGAAGAAGAAGAATGAATTCCTTTTGTGATGAATAATGAAAATTATCATATGATTACAAATGCAACCATGGTCAAAGATGACAAGGCAAACCATTATAGAGAGTTAACTAGGGTTAAGGGTGTGGTTTTGGTTAGGAAAATATCTCACAAAATATCCATCATAATATCTTTGCAAGAAACAAAAGAAAACCTTCTAGAAGTATCATGAAAGAACTAACCCAAATCAAACCCTAACCATATTTAATCTCCACTAATCATGTTGCATTAGTAATTATAACATGTTACAATATTATATATCACATATATAATATATTTTGTAACAAAAGAAAATAATACAATTAACATATATCGCATATATATCAATGTATTATCCGGTGAGAAAATGAAATAATAAAGCGAGCCAATATTAGATAATGTAATGCAATATATCATATATATAATCATACATTAAATTATCGAATCAACACTTGATCCGACAATCCGGCTAAATCGAATATAACCGACTAATATATCATGTACCGATTCATCGAATCAACACTTGATCCGTTGACCCGGCTTATATCAAAATATCGCGAGAATATAATACGGTATCTCATATCGCATTATCCTCGGTCATGCACATATCACATATGTGCCCCTACTCTGTTTTCCCTGAGTCAAGAAACCTCTGTGTAGGACTCTAATGAATCGTCAATACACCGGCAGTAGATGATGATCATATCAAACACCCACAAGCTGCAAGCGGTCAGCTAAACGTAACAGCCACCCAGGTATTGAGCGATCAGAAGATCAACAAGCAAGCATGTACATTCACCTGTGAATCCAATCAGTAACACTCCCGTACAGTCCGGTCTCTTCGTCTGATATGTTGCATATCTAGTCTAGGGTGGTATACGTCAGACCCCAGTAACCGATAAGTCGTGTCGATGTGAGGCTCATAACAGGTCGAGAAACTACTGGTAACACTTACGAGTAAATCTCTATATCAGCCCTGGCCAGGGACTTCCAGTTATAGCCAATCGAACACAGCACAACATCAACTCCCTATACCGGGAGAGACGAATCCCCTCCTATCGCTCATTACCTCCATGTGATTCGGGACTGCACCCAAAAGCCACCGTTTTGCACGCCCTCTTGGACGTGGTAAGGTGGAAATCAAAGCACAGTGGGAATCACACAAGACTCTATGACGATCTCGGGTCTACAGACTACCCTGTACCAGTGTCACCGGAGAACTGCCATCTGACGTGAGGTATAATACCATCTGGGAGTTCTCGACGAGTCCGTCCAGTGTACCCAGTCTCCACTGAGCACCCGTACACCATCCTTGATGTCAAACACCGATGGATATGGGATCATCCATCACCCATCATATGGGTCAAGAAGCGTATACGCTAGTCTACTCTGGTGTATCGTTGCCCTGTCTCGATACACCTTCGACTAGGAACAGTTATAGGATGTACTCATCGACTACTCTGGCCCCACTAGTATGATCTCATCATAGTCCCAGTAGTCGAGTACAGATCCTAAGGGCTTTATCAACATGTGAGAGTAAGACAGTAAACTAATACAAGTCAACATGTTAAGATAAAGAGAAACCAAATAGCATACTATCATAACGGGAAAGAAAGTCCTCTCTCTATATATCCAAGCATCTATTATAATATACATCATATGTACAACAATGGCCTCTAGGGTATATACATAACTAATAATCTCCCACTTGCACTAAGGCCAGCTGTTGTAGTATCTCATACCTATCATCCCGAATAATCTCTCAAACTGTATCTGGGGAATGGCCTTCGTGAGTAGATCCGCAGTGTTGTCCTTCGTATCAACTCTCCTGACCTCGATCTCCCGGCGATCAATTATTTCCCTGATCAGGTGATACCGCCTCAGAATATGTCTGGACTTCTGATTGGACCTGGGTTCCTTGGCCAAAGCCACAGCTCCATTGTTATCGCAATACGAAGGTTTGGGATGCTCAATGGATGGAACCACACCAAGTTCACTAATGAACTTCTTTATCCAGACAGCCTCTTTGGCAGCATCGTTGGCAGCGATGTATTCAGCCTCCATCGTCGAGTCTGCAATGGTATCCTGTTTGGAACTCTTCCAACATACCTCCCCTTTATTGAGGGTAAATACAAATCTCGAGTGCGACTTAGAGTCGTCCTTATCACTTTGGAAGCTCGAATCGGTAAAGGACTCCACCTGGAGTTCTCCATTACCATACACCAAGAACATCTCCTTAGTCCTTCACAAGTACTTGAAAATGTTCTTCACAGCTGTCCAGTGACTCTTTCCAGGATCTTCTTGATACCGACTCACTACACTTAGTGAGTATGCTACATCGGGTCTGGTACATAGCATCGCAAACATGATAGAGCCTACTGCCGAAGCATAGGGTATCCCTTGCATGCGAGCTCTCTCCAAATCAGTCTTAGGTGACATCTCTTTGGAGAGAGTGAGTCCAGAGATCGTGGGTTGGTTCCCACGCTTGGATTCTTCCATACTAAACCTCTTTAGTATGGTGTCAATGTACCTGGATTGGGACAATCCCAGTATCCGCTTAGATCTATCTCTATAGATCATGATTCCCAATATGCAGGAGGCATCACCTAGATCTTTCATTGAGAATCTTTGTGATAAGAAGAGCTTGACTGATTGCAGCATAGGAACATCATTTCCTATCTAGAGTATGTCATCGACGTACAATACGAGGAAGACAACCTTACTCTCTGCAACTTTCTTATAGATACAAGGTTCATCTACGTTTTTGATGAAGTCAAACTCTTTGACTACAACATCAAAGCAGATGTTCCAACTCCGTGATGCTTGCTTTAACCCATAAATGGCTTTAAGAAGTTTGCACACCTTTCCGCTGCTCCCATTATCTATGAAGCCCTCTGGCTGAGTCATGTACACGCACTCTTCTAAATCACTGTTTAGAAAGGCGGTCTTAACATCCATTTGCCAGATTTCGTAGTCATGGTATGCAGCAATAGCAAGTAAGATCCGGATGGACTTAAGAATAGCCACTGGAGAAAAAGTTTCGTCATAATCCACACCTGGTCGTTGACGAAAACCCTTTGCAACAAGTCTAGCTTTGAAAGTCTCAACTTTTCTATCTACACCATTTTCTTCTTAAAGATCCACTTGCTCCCAATGGGTTTTACCCCTTCAGGAGCATTTCCCAAAGTCCATATTTTGTTGGTGTACATAGATTCCATTTCAGATCGCATTGCATCCAGCCATTTCACAGAGTCACCACTCGTAATGGCCTGCTCTAAACTAGTCGGGTCATCATCTTCCATGATGCAATCCTCACTCTCACCATCAATGAGAAAGCAATAGTATCTCTCAGGTAGATGAGAAACCCTACTAGATCGGCAAAGAGGCTGGGGTTCGTCGGGAACTACTGAATGCTCTGGTTCCAATAAATCATCAGTTGTAGTTTGTGGTGCTGGAACCTCTTCCAGCTCTACCACATCGCCCCTAATTTCTTTTGCAAGAAATTCCTTTTCTAAAAAGGTGGCATGTTGAGCAACAAACACCTTTTGTTGTTCACCGTGGTAGAAAAGATATCCATTTGAATGTTTAGGATATCCTACAAACTTACAAAGAACTGATCGTGCCTCGAGTTTTTCCGGATTTTGCCTTTTGACATAGGCCGGACAACCCCGTATCTTAACTCGTTTAAGACATGGCCTCTTCCCACTCCATATCTCATATGGTGTGGTAGGTACAGATTTTGATGGAACCTGATTCAATAGATATGCTACTGCTTCAAGCGCATAACCCCAAAAGGAAATGGCAACTCGGTTGTGCTCATCATAGAGCGCACCATATCTAATAGGGTGTGATTCCTCCTTTCCGATACACCATTGTGCTGTGGTGTATAAGGAGGAGTAAGCTGAGAGAGAATCACATTCTCTTTTAGATAATCTAGGAACTCATTGCATAAGTATTCACCTCCTCGATCAGATCGAAGGATCTTAATACTTTTGCCCGTTTGGTTCTCTACTTCGTGTTTATATTCTCTGAATTTCTCAAAAGCTTCAGACTTGTGTCTTATCAGGAACACATGTCCGTATCTTGAGAGATCGTCAGTGAATGTAATGAAGTAGGAAGAACCGTTCCTGGCATGTGTAGACATGGGTCCGCATACATCACTATGTACCAGTCCTAAGAGTTCCATAACTCTTTCTCCGTGTCCACTAAACGGAGTTTTGGTCATTTTTCCTTTGAGACATGAATGGCAACTATCATAAGATGATAATTCAAACGAATTCAAATATCCATCCTTATGTAACTTAGCTAGCCGTGTCGCATTGATATGACCAAGTCTACAATGCCACAAGAAGGATTCGTTCATTTCTGAACTTTCCTCTTGTGTGTGTTTTGTATATTAAGGACTGTATTTTGATTGAGAATGAATATGCCATTATGTAACGATCCTGATCCAATCAACTTTTGCTTTAGGAATATGTTCATAACATTATCCTGTACTACAAAATTATATCCTTCTTTACTTAATAAAGAAACTGATATAATGTTGCACATCATGTTCGGTATATAATAGCACTCGTTCAGAATCAATGTATTACTACTTGGTAATACAAGGTGATATTCGCCAACTGCTTTGTCTGCAATACTTGCACTATTCCCTACTTGTACGGAATGATCACCTTTTCCCAGTTCTCTACCTTTACGTAGCCCATGTAACAATTTACATATATGGGATCCCGATCCGGTATCTAATACCCAGGACGTAGGGTGAACTGAGAAACAGTTCTCAATAACTAACACACCCGAAGAAGATGCATCAGCATGCTTGTTCTTCGTTTGGGCGGCGTGAGAATCCAGATATTCTCCTATTTCCTGCTCAGTCTTATAACACTTATAAGATAGAACGGGACCAACGATCCCCTGCTCAGTATACTAAGCGGGTTCAGTCAATACATCCATATTATTATCTTGATTATGGCCTGACATGGTCGCAACCTGGAGAGAGAGGGAAGAAAACACTTTAGCGTATGCTCTTGCAAGATTAGATTGGTTATTATCTTATCTAATCAGGATGTCTCCCAATGTTTTTATCAAATCTTCCTTCAAACCCTAAAATGTAAGATTAGCCGGGAATAATTACACCCTACAATTTCGTCAATCTTTCAACCAGATCAGTGTCGGTACTTGAGGGAGGTTCCCCGTTCTTTCGCACGGACCTAATTAAAGTAAAGCTCGTTTTCCCAGAGGCATAACCCCGTTAACACCTTTCTAGACACCTACTTGATCGGCTAATTGTCTTGTGTAAAATTCTCCCAGGAGTAACTCTTACTCGCAGTGGGTATCGGGATCCAACTATCTCATAGTAGGTATGCAATCTCATTGCAAATTTCAATACTTGAAATTCCCAATAATATTTTGCCCATAGTATGCTATGACCTTGACAGAGGTCAACAAACCATAGTGCACTAGTCAAGTTCAACCCGTCATTTCTTGATTGAATCAAACCCATTCGCACGACCCCTGACAGAGGTCAACAAGATCGTACAACTACCCTAATCTAATCACATCACATGCTTTACAGATAATTACTAATCAGCTACCGCACACTACGCCTTGACAGAGGTCAACAAACGCAGCACGAATACTAAATAGTCTTTATCTGAAATGACGGAGGGCTACGCAGGTTTTTCAGAAAACCATGAGCGTAATGAACTTGATATCGTTGTAGAAACAAGTGATTTTGAAAAGGAGTGTTTTTAGGCTTTTTCTAGTTTCGCTAAAGAGGTCACTCCCGGTGAAGGGATCTCGGTTCTTTCCTCATCGAATAAGGTGCAGGGTATATCATATATACCGCTATGCAAAGCAAGAACTATAGAAGCTGTCAAAAACTAAACCGCGAGTTTGTAGCATCTGCCAGTTTAGCTAAAGAGGTCACTCCCGGTGAAGGGATCTCGGCTCTTTCCTCATCGAATAAGGTGCAGGGTATATCATATATACCGCTATGCAAAGCAAGAACTATAGAAGTTGTCAAAAACTAAACCGCGATTTTGTAGCATCTGCCAGTTTAGGTAAAGAGGTCACTCCCGGTGAAGGGATCTCGGCTCTTTCCTTATCGAATAAGGTGCAGGGTATATCATATATACCGCTATGCATAGCAAAACTGTAGCTACCCTTTTTATAAAGTTTTGATTCTACAACAACTTTTAGGTTTCTTTTCTTTTATTAATCTCATTAATATATCCCATCAGCTTATGCTTCCTAAGCATCACAGAAGAAACGAAAGCAGCAATATTTATATATCAGCATATATATATAGTATAAGCATTCGTCTCAGGCAGTAATATGATCTCATCACAGAACATTGCAGCAGAAGATAACATATGAAATATTGGATATACTAGGATGTCCGTGTTTTAATATGAGCCTGTATAAAACACGGATTCCACGGTCGCGATGAATAGCCAAACCCACATCCCTAGACCCCTACGAGAGCGGCAAATAACACTGCCAATTCCAGGGTTAGGAGACCCGGTCTCGACTCCTCGAGATGGCCTCCCACTGGACCCTAGAACCCGGTTACTTATGCCCCCCTCCTTGGGTCTACCTAATGCGGAAAAGTAAATAATATATACTAGTGACATCAACCTTATCCCGGAAGTGCCCTAATAAAAGAATATTATATACATATGAATTTTAAATGAATGAAAATAAAAAACCCCATCTCACATAAAACCCCTGGCTATTCAGAACACGATGATCCAATATAACAAATCACAGCAACACATAATATCTCATATCATCAACGTAAGTAAGTATGCATACACCGATCGTCGTTGATGTATAGCAACGAAAAGTGGCAATACAACTACATACTACACTTAGGTCACAGAAAAGAAAGTGTAAAACTACAACATTTCGAATCCACAATCACTTTAGACATCTTAAATCCGAAATATCACATACTTCGCATTTCATTCCTAACTATATGAATTCCACATATTGTATCACATTCCAGATAAATAGACAATATTAAACTTACCGATCGAATAATCAAATACCCAAGATTTCCTAAATAGCTCAACACTTGAGCGGAGTTCAAAACGTCCCAGAATATGTCACGGTACCAATGGTCCAGCCGTAGATGGGTCAAGCCAACGCCTCACATGTGGCAACGCCGTACTGCCCCAAACCCTCAGGTTTAGAAGCGGTTCAGACGGTCACATAATCGAGTTAAGGTTTGTGTTCTTCTAGAGGGTCCACCGCGTTACTTGCACGTTTTTCCGAAAGATTTAAACTCAAGAAAAATTCAACACTTGAAAGTTTTTCGTGTCGTGAGTTAATGATATCTGTTCGAACATTTTAATACTTTCTAAATAATCCGGAAAACAGAACGAAGTTAAACTTTTCGATCGAATCAACGAATTCAAAATAATCCCCAGAATACTCAACACTTGAGTAAGATTAAAAATACCCAGAAATATGAAGAAACACCTACGGATATTACTGTGTAAACACGTGTCCCCAATTCCCTGTTATGGCCACGGAACCGCCGCGACAAGCATGTTCTTGCCGCAGTTCCGCGGCTCTTTGAGAGACTTGGAGGATCGTATTTCATGGTTATCCTTAGAATTCCCTGCTTATTTTTTTGAGTATTTTTAATGCAGAAAAAATCACATTTTTACAAAATTTCCAGAGAGTGGGTCATGTTCGTTGTTTCGGGGTTCGATCGAAGTTTTAACTTCGTATACACGTCGCCTAATGCTCTAGCTAGGCTCTGATACCACTGTAGGGTTCCTAGGCATTCATACAAAGGTCTATAAGGCATCAACCATGCCCAATTTAAATTTTAGACATGCCAAACAACCCAAAGCTAGGATCTTTGCTTGATAATTAGGGTTTCACAAGCAAGTAAAGATCTTTACAACTAAGAGTGGGGGATTACAACCTTTGTAGTCCGCTCCTTCGCTTCATAAGCTCCGAGTAGAAGTCCCTTCGCCGCGATCCATGATCTCCCGGACTCAAGAGAGGCTCCACAACCCGAATGATCCATGCTAGCTTGTAGTCTTCCTTTTCTCCGATGATCTCCTTCGAAGTTTCTTTAACTCAAGCTCTTTCTCACTAATGAGGTGAACACCCTAATCTAATTGGCTAGATTAGATGAGGATGATGAAGTAGGATTTATGCTCTCTTTTATTATCAAATTCTCACACTAAATCATCACTAAAGAAAAACCTAGAAAGCTTTTTCAAAGCTCAAGGAAGAAGAAGAAGAATGAATTCCTTTTGTGATGAATAATGAAAATTATCATATGATTACAAATGCAACCATGGTCAAAGATAACAAGACAAACCATTGTAGAGAGTTAACTAGGGTTAAGGGTGTGGTTTGGGTTAGGAAAATATCTCACAAAATATCCATCATAATATCTTTGCAAGAAACAAAAGAAAATCTTCTAGAAGCATCATGAAAGAACTAACCCAAATCAAACCCTAACCATGTTTAATCCCCACTAATCATGTTTCATTAGTAATTATAACATGTTACAATATTATATATCACATATATAATATATTTTGTAACAAAAGAAAGTAATACAATTAACATATATCGCATATATATCAATGTATTATCCGGTGAGAAAATGAAATAATAAAGCGAGCCAATATTAGATAATGTAATTCAATATATCATATATATAATCATACATTAAATTATCGAATCAACACTTGATCCGACAATCCGGCTATATCGAATATAACCGACTAATATATCATGTACCCATTCATCGAATCAACACTTGATCCGATGACCCGGCTTATATCAAAATATCGCGAGAATATAATACGGTATCTCATATCGCATTATCCTCGGTCATGCACATATGACATATGTGCCCGTAGTCCGTTTTTCCTGAGTCAAGAAACCACTGTGTAGGACTCTAAAGAATCGTCAATACGCCGGCAGTAGGTGATGATCATATCAAACACCCACAAGATGCAAGAGGTCAGCTCAACGTAACAGCCACGCAAGTATTGAGCGATCAGAAGATCAACAAGCAAGCCTGTACATTCTCCTGTGAATCTAATCAGTAACACTCTCGTACAGTCCGGCCTCTTCGTCTGATATGTTGCATATCTAGTCTAGGGGTGGTATACGTCAGACCCCAGTAACCGATAAGTCGTGTCGATGTGAGGCTCATAACAGGTCGAGAAACAATAATACTTACCAGTAAATCTCTATATCATCCCTGGCCAGGGACTTCCAGTTATAGCCAATCGAACACATCACAACAACAACTTCCTATACTGGGAGAGACGAATCCCCTCCTATCGCTCATTGCCTCCATGTGATTCGGGACTGCACCCAAAAGCCACCGTTTTGCACGCCCTCTTGGACGTGGTAAGGTGAAAATCAAAGCACAGTGGGAATCACACAAGACTCTATGACGATCTCGGGTCTACAGACTACCATGTACTAGTGTCACCGGAGAATTGCCATCTGACGTGAGGTATAATACCATATGGGAGTTCTCGGCGAGTCCGTCCAGTGTACCCAGTCTCCACTGAGCACCCGTACACTATCCTTGATGTCAAACATCGATGGATATAGGATCATCCATCGCCCATCATATGGGTCAAGATGCGTATACGCTAGTCTACTCTGGTGTATCGATGCCCTTTCTCGATACACCCTCTACTAGGAACAGTTATAGGATGTAGTCATCGACTACTCTTGCCCCACTAATATGATCTCATCATAGTCCCAGTAGTCGAGTACAGATCCTAAGGGCTTTATCAACATGTGAGAGTAAGACAGTAAACTAATACAAGTCAACATGTTAAGATAAAGAGAAACCAAATAGCATACTATCATGACGAGCAAGAAAGTCCTCTCTATATATATCCAAGCATCCATTATAATATACATCATATGTACAACAATGGCATATACATAACTAACAATCTTAATATTATTTTAAGCTTTCACTAATACATATAATTAGTGCTAATTACAAATATGAATGGGTTAATCACACACTTGTGCACCATGACAACTTAAATCCAAGTTCTGTAACATGTTTCTTTTTAAAATTGTTCTCATGGGTTCTAGACTTTTCTAGTCAAAGCTTTATTAGAAAAATAAAATAAATAAGAAATGAATTAATAAATGAGATAATGGGGGGCTTTCTTGTCTTGGCACCACACAAACACACCCACTCTTTTCCACTCTCTCCTCATGGTCGAGACCTCCTGCAGCTCCTCCCCAATTTCCCCACTCATTTTCCCACTCCAATTTAAGAAAAAAGAAAGAAAAAAGGAATTTAATAATGAAAGAAGTATGGGCTTATGACTTGAGGCATGGGGCTTTTTGTTGACTTGGGAAATTCAACACTCAAACACACACACACTCACCTCTCCTCGCCTTTGGCCGAGCCCCCTATGGCAGCAGCCCCCCCATTTCTCCACATCATTTTCTCTTCATAATTCTTCTTTTTTCCATCAAAAAATCAATAAAAAAACCTCACAAACTCCTAATTTAAACCTTACCCATTATTCCTTGATCAAAACTAGCATGGTTCTTGGTGCACTAGAGCAATTTGGGAGGCCAAGTAGCATGTTAAATCTACAAATCTTTGAGGTATAAATCCTAACCCCATGTTTAATTTGTTGCTAAATTACTTTAAATCAACTTAATTAGGTATATAAATGGTTCTAATTGCAAGTTTTGAAATTTCAAGAGATGGGTTTGGATCCAAGTTAGGTTTTTTACCACTTGGTTATGGTTACAAGATGTAGTGTAACATCTTAAGGCATGCAAAATCTAATCTAGTTGTTAAGTTGCTGATAGTTATTTTTAATTTTTCTTAATTATATAATTTTGCAAACTAAGTTTTTAATTAGTGTGTAATTAGATGAGATTAAAATTTAGTTAAGCTTTGTGTGGCTTAAGTAGGTTATTAAGTGATTATTGTAGCCACTAGTTTTGTTAAAACATCAAGATTTGAACTAAAATGATAAATTGATGGTTATTAGGTTTGTGGAATAAATCGATTTGAATTAAGTTTGAGGTTTTGATGGTTTACTACCTATTTCATATAAAATTTAGTATGTTGTGAATGCGCGATTGGTACGATTGGGTTTTAGGTTTGGGGTTTGCCACGTATAGCCACCCTAGTTGTGGTTTGTGGCGTTGTCGCGAGCGCGTTTGTGCACCAAGTGCGTGCGCGTTTAGTTAGTGCGCGTGGTTGATTTGTATTGTTTGTGTCCGCGGTTATTTATATATCTATTCTCTTATTTCCTTATGTATGTTTCTAGGATCGGGTGCAGAGGCATCGGATGTGGCGTGGAAAAGGCAAGGCTGAGATCGGATCAGATTAGCCAGGCGTCCTGGTAAGTAGATGTACACATCTATGGGGGAATAGTCTGGATGGCGCGAGGCGTCTTATGGTTTAGGATTACTTGTAGTACTTTCATTTTATATGCGTAGTTTCCCAGTTATTCATCTCATTGCATCGCACCATCTTCTATATATATATGCATATGTAATATCATCTCATAGGACACTTGCACCATTACCATTGGTTCATGTCGTACGTGCACTATTCATGCGAACACACACGCCTTTGGTAATTACTATGTCACGAACACTATAGAACTTGCTTAAAATCGGTAATTGTGCATTTGCATCATATATGATCCGTAGACTTATACTTGTATATTCATTTCATTAAATGGATACGTAGGATTGTTAGTTATATATACATACCTCATTGCATCATGATTCATGCATAGCTTCTGGCCGTACTTCGCATGGTATATACTACCGTATCATAGATTTCCATCATTACCGACATGTTTATATATTGTGATTCTTCTCGAGGATTTCAGTATTGATGAGATTTGTGGATTTTTTTTGGAAAACCGCAAGAATTTTATAAACCTGTTATTGTTTTAAAAAAAATGCAAGTTGCGGTTTTCTCATAATATGATGTGTGTGGTGTCCACCATGAGTTTTCTCGGTTCTTGAGCTGTATCATATACCCAATTCGAGGAGGGGGATGCACCGTCTGCGGGTACATGGTGGACCCGGTACGGTACCCCGGGGAAAGAGGATCACAGATGATGGCGTTGAGCCCGGTAGGGGAGCACTACCTACCGGTTATTTGTGGCGCAACGGATATCCGGAGGATACCGACCGTAGTCGTGAGATTTATTGATATGGGCCGATCCGAACCGACGGAGCCCGAGATAATGAGACATTGAGATGTTGAGACATCGATATATTGAGACATTGAGATATACATATTTTGTGTCGATGCTTGACATGGATTTCTGGATTTCATTGATGTTACTTCAGTTATTTCACAGAAGTTTTGCTATGATGAGAATACAGATTTTTCTCGTACCAAACATATTCAAGTTTCGTGTTGATTATGCATTCATGTTGCAAACATACTAGTGTATTGCATCATATCGGTATATGTAGGATGTGACTCATTTGCGTGCATGCTTACGATAGCCTTATTAGATGTTGCTTACTACTCACGAGTTAGCAATTCACCCCCGTTGTGCCACAGTATCTTGCAGGTCTGACCCGTCAGCACGGTAGCGGCGGGCATACTTTCTCCTTTTGCTTCATTACCTCGATTTGCAGCTTTTCTCATAGGTGGGTTATGGGGATATTTTCTTCCATCATGTATATTATTGTATCTAGTATACTCCATCTACCCTTGTATATTAGACTAGATGGTGAGACTCGTGAGATTTGTATTGGTGGTGTTGGTGTCGATGCTCACTTGAGCCGACGTGGTATTTTCTTATTTCTTGCTTTCAGATGCTTATTGTGCACTTTTGATATACGTATTGCATGTGGTTGTGATTCCGCCATTGGTAAAGAGCTAGCACCCGCTTGGGATGCCTTATTCATTATTTATATGTATTTCATGTGTTGTACCCGTTTGGGGGCCATTATTTATAAAGGAGACTCTGCCGAAATTTTCGGGAAAATATGATGTTGATTTTAAATGATTAATGCCACTTATTTGTTAAAACCACTTGCGTTAAAACAAGTTTTCCTTCATTCTAATTGTTAAACGGTTTAATTTTCTGGGCTTTGGCTTACTTAGATTACGTTGCGCCTTGAGATGTTTCATAGTTTAAGTGCCGGTCACGTTCCGTACCTTCAGGTCATGACAATAGCATACCATTATCTCGAGTACGACTGTTCTCTGTATAGGTCCTCATGAATTTAGTAATTGCATTCATACAATTACGATAATTGCCTAGAGGGAACTTATATCCAACAATCTCCCACTTGCACTTAAGGCCAATTATTGCGGTATCGCATACACACATCTCATGTGTTACTGCATACCTAACTTCTGTACTAACAGTTTTGCAAATTGTGTTCGAGAAATAGCCTCTCCGCCATGATGTTTCTAACTGTATCTCTCTGAATCTCAACTTCGCGGAGATTAACTGTCTGCCGAAATGAGTGATACTTACCTTAGAACTTTGTTTGGATAGCTGATGGGACCTTGTTCACAAATGAACATATTTATCCAAACAAATACGTAGAATGCATCTTCTGCTAAGTCAAAATCAGCATCAAGCACCTTGACTACCTGAGTATCCGCTTGGAACTCTTCCAATATACTGCTCCTCATTAGAGGGTAAACTAATGACTCGTGACAGATACTCTGTCACCCTTATCACCACGGAAGCTGGAATCACTAATCGCCCCCGAAGGAGTCTGACATTGCCATACACTAAGAATATCTCATATGTTCTTCACTTCATCCTATGTTTCTCCAGGATTGGATTAATATCTGCTTACTACACCAAGTGTAAAAGCAACATTTGGTTTGGTATATAACATCTCATGATTGACCTTGCTGCCAAGACATGTTGAATGTCATTCATGTGAGTCTCTTTCTTCATCAGTCCTGAAAGACATCATTTTTAGAGAGGGCGACCTGACTATTTGCGGGCATATTACCTCACTAGGAGTCGTCCATTCTAAACCACTTTAGAATGGTGTTAAAATACCTGAATTGGGACAATCCCAAAACCCTTACTAGATCTAACTCTATAAACCTAGTCACCAGAATCAAAGATGTGTATATAATCCATAAAAGAGAAATAATGACAACCAATGTTTGACCGAATCGTAGTATAAGAACATCACTTCCTATCAAAAGAATATCATCCACATCAGTATGAAAAACCTGACATTACTCGCTACAGCCTTCTTACAAATATCAGGTTCATCTTTTACTTTGATGAAGTTAAACACTTTGACCGCAATATCAAAAACAGACGATCTATCTCCGCTATGCCTACTTTAGTCTACAATTGGACTTAAGCAATTTGCACACTATCCGCTGCTCCCACCGACTAAGACAACCCTCTGATAGAGTCATATACATGTACACTTCTAAATCCAATTTAGAAAGACGTAATAATCATCCTCTTACTAGATATCATAGTCATGAAAGCTGCAGTGGCAAGTTATATTCGTATGGACTTTATCATAGATGTAACAGTATTCTCACAATCCACATCGGGTATTTGATGATTGCCTGTTTATACAAGTCTAGCCTTATTAGGTTAATACCTTTCCATTTGCACTGATCTCGAAAGATCTGCTTGCTCCTTATAGGTTTTACCCCTTCCAGGAGCACACAACAAAGTCTATAATTTTTTGTAGTGCATGGAGTCCAACTTGGATAACTTGGCATCCAGCCATCAGTCGAAAATCACCACTTCATATGGCATGCTGATAACTAGTAAGGTCATCACCACATAACGCAATCCTCCTCGTCACCGTCTATGAGAAAATCAAAGTATCTCTCGGGCGACTGAGGCCACCTACTAAATTCGCGGAGTAGCTATTAGTCTATTAGGGTCAATTGAATTTTCAGGTTCTTCTAAACTTTCAGTAACCATTTGCCGTTCTGGAATCACTTCCGTTTTTACCATACTCCCACTAATTTCTTTTGTAAGAAATTTCTTTACCAAGGAGGTGGCGAGTCAAGAACAAAACAATTTTGATCTTGAAAATGGTAGAAGCAATCCCTTGTGAAATCTTGGGATAACCCACAAATTACTATTACCGAAATGTGCCTCTAGTTTGTCCGGATTGAGTTTTTAAGCACAAACCGGATAACCCAACGTCTTAACAATATTAAGATGAACACCATTCTATATCACATATAGAAACATATGCACTTGATAAGGTAGAATCAATATCCATTGATATGCATTATCTCTAGTGCATCCCATAATTGAAAAAGGCGACTCAGTATTACTCATCATGGAGCGCACCCGCGGATGAGCAATCTAAGAGAGAATCACATTCTCAATATGGAATACCTTGTACTAACCCCATGTACGTATGGACATTGGACAACAAACATCAATATGTATAAGTCCCTAGAGTTTGCTAACTCAATTTCCGTGTGTTGATAATTGAAAAACATTATTTTGGTTAAAAGAAACCAAAAGTTTGCCATTTAGGCAAAACCAGATGATTTTTCTCAATAGCTATTAGTTGATGTTGAACATCTTCGCAACACTTGTGAGGAGGCAGAAGTGGAAAATGAAAATTTTCTTGCATGCAACACCCACTCTAAACCTTAGATCTTGTGCTAAACCATAACTAGAAAACACTATCAAGGAGTTATTACCTACTATGATATGGGTTATACCTAGCAAATCGGTCCTTTGGGTCTTCTTTTGGATGCGACTCCTAGGCTCCTTGGATGGTTGCAACGACCTCGATCTCCGGTCACCTTGAAGACGTAGATGATCCATCCGAGTGCTTTGGAACAAGCTTCAAACTCTTCATAAGAGTTAACTAAGAAGTCAAGTGTGCTAGAAATGACTACTTATATGATGTAAAGATGAACTAGTGGATTATTTTATCTCTTAAGCTTTTGATTCACAACTTAGAGGTCGAAGAAGGAGATAATTTGGAGAGAGATGATGAGAGTAAGAATGAGAAAAAATCAAGTATGAACAAATGATATGGCTATGGTTTAATTATTGAAGCATGCATTATTTTTCCCCAAAAATAATGCACCATACTTCAATAGTAAACCCAAATGAATAAAAAATGAAATAAGCCATGCTTTCATCCATGCTTTGACAAATCTCCAAATTCCACCTCATATTTTTTATTTTCACAAAATAAAAAGTCCATTTATGAGGTGTCTCCTTCTAGAAGCCATCCTTGTACAATTACAAGAATGCCCATCACCGTATACCGTATAAGTATACCCGTATTCGTATTCTGAAAAATACGAATACAAAAAGATACTAATAATCCAATAATATAATACCGGTATCCGGCTTAAACCAAAGCCTACTAGTATTATCCTTCCGATCATTATTTGTGTAGCCAGTACACGAACATGATCGAAACCCTGCCGTAACAACTTACGGCCTCTACATCTTTTTCCTGAACCAAGGAACTCTCTGTGTGGGACTCTAAAGACTCGACAGTATGCTGGCACTGGGTTTAACCACAAGCACGTCAGCGGTACTAGCTGTGCGTAACGGCTACCCAGGCACATGACGAAAAAGGTGGCCGACGAGTGAACTCATCCTAACCCAAAAGAGCCTGTAAGCAACATTTACCGTACGGTCCGGTCTCTTCGTCTGATACGTCGCATATGAAGTATAGGGGTGGTAAACGTCAGACCCCAGTAACTTTATAAGTCATGCTGATTTATGGCTCATAACGGTTCGAGAAACTACTGATAACTCTTATCAGTAAATCTCGACAACCCTGGCTAGGGATTTGCTGTTATGGCCGATCAAGCATAGAACGACATCAACTCCCTATACCGGGAGAGACAAAACCACTCCTATCGCTCACCGCTTCCATGTGACTCGGGACTGTACCCAAAATCCACCTGCACAACTCAGTAGAGCCGTGGTAGGGAGGAAATCAAACCACAATGGGGATCACATAAGACACTATGACGATCTCGGGTCTACAGACTAACATGTACAAGTGTCACCAGAGAACTGCTATCTGACAATAGGTAAATATACCATCTAGGAGTTCTCGGCGAGTCTTGTTCGGTGTACCCATTCTCCAATGAGCACCTGTGTACAATCTTTGATGTCAAACACCAATGGTTGTGGAATCAACCATCGCTCTCAGGGTCAAGAAACGTACACACTAGTCTACTCTGGTAATATTGATGCCCTGTCTCGATATACCCTCGACTAGGAACTATTAAAGGATATGCTTTTAGACTGCCCAGGCCCTACTAGTATGATCTACATCATAATCTTGGTTGTCAAGCATAATCCTAAGGGCTTCATCAACATGTATATAAGATATGCAATACAATACATCACACGTTAAGATGAAGATAAACCAGATAGCATACTATCATTTCGAGCAAAAATTGTTTATGTACATATACATGCCTAGCATCCTATACAATATAGGCCTCTAGGGCATACATATCTAACAATCTCCCACTTGCACTAAGGCCTGTAGTTGGAACAATAAGTACCCACTGTCTATACTAGAACCAGTTTCCGGCGTACTGCATGCCCAACATCTCGAATAGTCTCTTAAACTGGACTTGAGGGATGGCCTTGGATCTTCCTTGTTGTCTTTCGTGTCTGCTTTCCGTACCTCTATGTCCTGGAGATCCACTATCTCCCTGATGAGGTGATACCGCCTCAAGATATTTCTGGATTTCTGATGGGACCGTGGTTCCTTTGACAAAGCCATGGCTCCATTGTTACCGCAATAAAAAGTTATTGGATTAGCAATGGATGGAACCACCTGAAGTTTAGAAACGAACATCCTCATCCAGACTGCCTCTTTGGCGGCATTATTAGCAGCAATATACTCAGCTTCCATCATGGAGTCAGCGACGGTATCTTGCTTGGAACTCTTCCAACATACCGTCCCACCATTTAGGGTAAATACAAACCCCGAGATGGATTTATTATCATCCTTATCCCTCTGGAAGCTGGAATCCGTAAATGCCTCCATTTGGAGGTCTCCGTTAACATACACCAAGAATATTTCTTTAGTCCTTCGCAAGTACTTAAGAATGTTCTTCACATCAGTCCAATGTTTCTCCCCCGGATTGGATTGATACCTGCTTAGTGCACTCAGTGCATAAGCTACATCTGGGCGAGTACATAACATCGCATACATTATAGATCTTACCGCCGAAGCGTAGGGTATAATGCTCATGCGAGCCCTCTCCTCATCAGTCTTTGGAGACATCTCTTTAGAGAGGGTGATCCCGTAACAAGAGGGTAAATTACCTCGTTTGGAATCTTCCATACTAAATCTCTTTAGTATGGTGTCTATGTATCTCGATTGGGACAATCCCAACAATCTCTTAGATCTATCTCTATAGATCTTAATTCCTAGAATGTACGAGGCATCACCCAGGTCTTTTATGGAGAACCTCTGCGATAAGAATAATTTCACTGATTGTAGCATAGGAACATCATTTTCTATCAAGAGAATGTCGTCCACGTACAATACGATGAATGCGACAGTACTCCCTACAATCTTTTTATAAATACATGGTTCATCTACATTTTTGATAAAACCAAACTCTTTGATTGTATCATCAAAGCAGATGTTCCAACTCCGTGATTCCTGCTTCAATCCATAGATGGATTTAAGCAACCTGAATGCTTTTCCGCTGCTCCCACTGTCAATTAAGCCTTTTGGATGATCCATAAAAATGCATTCTTCTAAATCACCATTTAGAAATGTCGTTTTAACATCCATCTGCCAGATTTCATAGTCGTAGTGAGTAGCTATAGAAAGCAGGATGCGAATGGATTTAAGCATTGCGACTGGTGAAAAAGGTTTCATCATAGTCCAATCCTGGTCTTTGACGAAATCCTTTTGCTACCAGCCTAGCTTTATAGGTCTCCACCTGACCATCCACACCAATCTTTCCCTTAAAGATCCACTTGCACCCTATGGGTTTACTCCAGAAGGTGCAACCTCCAAAGTACGTACTTTGTTAGTGTGCATGGATTCTATTTCGGATCTCATGGCATCCAGCCACTTCACTGAGTCACTACTCATGATAGCTTGCTGAAAATTAGTAGGATCATCATCATCTATGATGCAATCTTCTCTATCACCATCAATTAGAAAACCGTAGTATCTATCAGGTGGGCGAGAAGTCCTACTAGATCTACGGAGTGGCTGAGGTTCGTTGGGTTCTATTGAAGCCTCAGGTTCAACCAAATATCGGTATTTGTTTGTGGTTCTGGAACTTCTTCCAGTTCTACCGCATTGCCAACAGAATCATTTTCTAAAAATGTGGCATACTGAGAAACAAACACCCTTTGTTCCTCCCTGTGGTAGAAAAGATATCTATACGAATGTTTTGGATATCCCACAAATTTACACAAAACCGATTGTGTCTCGAGTTTGTCCGGATTCTGCTTTTTAACATAAGCCGGACAACCCCATATCCTAACTCGTTTAAGAGATGGTCTCTTCTTATACCATATCACATATGGAGTGGTAGACACAATTTTGGTTGGAACCCTGTTCAATAGATATATTACAGTCTCCAATACATTCCCCTAGAATGAATGTGGTAACTCAGCATCACTCATCATTGACCGTACCATATCTAATAGGGTACGATTTCTCCGTCCCGACACACCGTTGTGCTGTGGTGTGTACGGAGGAGTGAGCTGAGAAAGAATCCCATTCTCTTTTAGGAAATCTAGAAACTCTGAGCTTAGATACTCACCTCCTCGATCCGATCGAAGTTTCTTGATACTCAAGCCTGTTTGTTTTTCTACTTCAGATTTATACTCTTTGAACTTTTTGAAGGCTTCGGACTTATGCTTCAACAAGAACACGTGTCCGAATCTCGAGAAATCATCAGTAAAAGTTATAAAGTATGGAAAACCGCCTTTCGCATGTGTAGACATTGGTCCGCATACATCACTATGTATGAGGCCTAAGTTCAGTAGCTTTCTCTCCGTGTTCAGTAAACGGAGTTTTGGTCATTTTACCTTTTATAAAAGACTGGCAAGTCGCATATGATTTATATTCAAACTGGTTTAAATACCCATCTTTATGTAGCTTGGTTAGTCTTGTTTCATTAATATGACCAAGTATACAATGCCACATGAAAGCTTCATTTATGTCTGAAATCTTTCTTTTGTTTGTGTGTTGTATATTGAAAACTGTGTGTTGATTCAGGATATATATCCCGTTATTTAATGTACCAGACCCAATCAACTGTTGATTAAGGTTAATGTTCATAACATTACTTTGTAATACAAAATCATATCCTTCATTGTCCAAAAACGATATAGATATAATATTACACAATATCGAAGGTACAAAATAACATGGGTTCAAAACCAATATACAACCCGACGGCAAACCAAGGTGATACTCTCCCACTGTTGCAGCATGTACAGAGAAACCATTCCCAACTCGGAGAGTGTGATCACCTTTCTTCAACACCTTGTTATTTCTCAGCCCCTGCACACAATTGCAGATGTGAGATCCTAATCCGGTATCTAATACCCAGGAAGCAGAGTTAATTGAAAAACAGTTTTCTGTTACAAACACACCTGAAGTGGAAGCATCGGCATGCTTCTTCTTCTTGAGGTCGGCAAGGTATCCAATGCAGTTTATCTTCCAGTGTCCAGTCTTGTGGCAGTAGAAGCATTCCCATTTTCCCGACGCAGCAGCCCCTGTCTTGTCCTTCCCCGGTGCCTTTTTCACTCCACCTCTCGGTTTGATGGGATTCTTCTTCTTCTTTCCCTTGGCCTTAGCTTTCGGGATGAAATAGGAAGATCGCCCAGCAACTAGAGCAGGAGTTTTCGTTACCTTTAGCGTTCTCTCTGCACTCCTCAACATATTAAGAAGTTGAGGAAGTGACTTCTCCAGATTGTGCAAGTTGAAGTTCACTATGAATTGAGCAAAGGCAGGGGGAGAGACTGTAGAACAATATCAATATACTGTTCATTCTCCAATGTCCATCCCAGGTCCTCTAGTTCTTCGATAAGTCTTATCATCTTCAATACATGGTCACCTGCAGACGTGCCAGCAGCCATCCGCATCTGAAACACCTTTCTGGATGCCTCGTATCGGAGAGTACGTGATTGCTCCTCATACAACTCCTTTGTATGGAGAAAGATTGATTGTACGTCCATCTTCTCATACTGCTTCTGATGTTCATTGTCCATAGAAGCAATGTAACCTTTTGAAAATCGTTTAGGTGAAATTTCGGATAATCGGTAAAATAACTGGTGTTTTCCGTAAAAACTAAGATATAATTATTTTTCCACATATACTTAAATATACCTATTCTAGCTATGTAATTGCTAGTATTTGGTATTTAATTGGTCACTTGTAAATTTCTAGTTTACTTAAATATTTTCCGTAATTAATTATTTTTATTATTATTTTAAGCTTTCACTAATACATTTAATTAGTGATAATTACAAATTGGAGTGGGTTAAGCACACATTATGAACCGTGATAACTTAGAAAAAATTTTGTTGCTCTATTGGTTTAAAATGTGTCTCCACCATTCTAGAAAAGTCTAGGATTGAATAGAAAAGGAAATAAATTAATAAGAATGAGTTAACATATGTTATGATAATGGACTTTTGTTGACTTGGACTTTCCCACACACCTCACTCCCTCACTTCCTCACCCAATTCTGGCCGAGCCTAATTTTGGCAGCCCCCCTCTCTCCAATCATCTCATTTAGAAAAGAAAATGAAAAAGAAAATAATAAGAATAAACAAAGAAGCATGTACTTTTTATATGTGAGGTATGGGTTTCTTTGACTTAGAATTTCCCCCCCAACACACTCGCACACCCCTTTCCCCCATTCTTGGCCGAGAGCAGCAGCTCCCCCCTTGTCCTTCCAACTTTTCTTGTGCTAAAAATCCTCACAAATTCACTCAAAAATCAAGATAAAATCCCACAAACTCCAAATCCAACCTTTACCCATTTTTCCTTTACTACTCTAGTATGGATCTTGGTGAATAAAAGCATGTTTGGGAGGCTAGATTTCAAGTTTGATCTCTTGATTTCGTGAGGTATAAATCTGAACCTATGTCTTAATTGTTGTTTATTGCTTTAATCTAACTTAATTAGGTAATTAATCATGGTTCTAATTGCAAGTTTTGGAATTTCAAGAGGGGGTTGTGAGTTAAAGTTAGGTTTTTTATCACTTGACCTTGTTTCAATGAGTAGTTTAATCTTGTAAGACATGCAAAAATCTAGTCTAGTTACTAAATTGTAAATTGTTACTTGAAATTTGTCTAAATGGTAAAATCTTGCAAAACTAGATTTTTAGGATTAATTTAAATATGCGAGATTAAAATCTAGTTAATGTATATATGACCTAATTAAGATATTTAGTGAGCATTGTGGCCACTAAAATTGCTAAAACATTAAGTTTTGTACTAAAACGGTTAATTGATGCTCACTAGGTTTTTTAGAAATAAATCGATTTGATTAATTTTGTGTTTTTGATGAATTATAACCTATTTCATATAATATTTAGTATGTTTTTAATGCGCGATTGATGCGAGTGGGTTTTAGGCTTGGGGGTTGTCGCGTTTAGCGACCCTTGTTATAGTTTGTGGCGTTGTCGCGGCGTGTTTCGTGCACCAAATGTATGCGCATCTAGTTAGTGCGCGTGGTTATCTTGTATCGTTTGTTTCCGCGACTATCATTTAATTCTCCTTTTAATTGCTTGTGTGCGTTTCTTGGATCGGGTGCAGAGGCGTGTGGCGCGGAAAAAAACAAGGCGGAGATCGGATCTGATTAGCCGAGGCGTCTAGGTGAGTAGATTTATATCTACGGGGGAAGTCGGGTGGATGGCGTATAGCACCCCCGTGATTTCGTAGGATATGATGTGTTTATATATGTATACATATGTGTTATTTGAGAGATCTGAATACTTAGCAAGAAAGGCATTTAGGAGACCCCGGGTTGGATTTAGTGTAACGGGAGGAAAGTGCTTTAGTTCAACTTCTTATTCGCGAAACTCTAGAGTAAAGGTTGACACACATACACATGAACACACGTCATATGATTTTGGGTGTATACACACACACACACATACACACACACACACACACACACACACACAGATATTGAGCACAGTATATGATACTTGGAGATGAGCCGATATGATCGGGCATGATGCCGTGAGTTGTGATATGTGATTGGGTCGTGATATGATACGACTTGATATTATAGTGGATCGTTGGCCGATATGTTTTCATACACACGAGGATATATGTCTGATGATATAGGAATGTACTAGCTTTTAAAACGGTAACCCAAATTCTTTATCTATCGATAATGATACTATATGGATAATGAGGTATATGTGATGTTTGACCCGTACCCCGATTTTGGGATGTCGTACGATAGATTTTACCGTACGAGTTATAGATATGATGATTGGTCCGCACTCTTGACTCGAGGATGCTATGTATTTTACTGTACGTGACGCTATTGAGGCGGGATCGCCGACTACTAGGTATATCGGCTCGGACTTTAGGTGGACTTTCTTTACCCTTTAGACTGGGCTCGAGTCATACTTATTTTCAAAACTAACGAATCGTGAATATTTTAAAGACAAGCCGAGGGATACTACGGATTTTTCAAAAAGACGTATCTTTTCTCAAAGACCCCGTAGCCCCTATTTTTTTCTAAAACCATGATTCGTGCTATTTCAAACACCAAGAACTGGATGACTCGTATTTGGAAAGGTATATTCTTAAATGTTGCGGTTACTACATCTTTTCTATATATTCATGTTGTTCTCATAACATTTCATGCTTATAAATGTGTTTCTTTAGTTATTATGAACCCCTGTTGTCAGGACACCAATACCATTACCGATGATGTGTATGCTCCACATACACTTGCTTGCCGGCTCACATACATCATTATCGGTAATTTCCATGTCACGTACACATTAGAAAACATTACTTCATTTGTATAAATTGCTAGCGGATAGTTTAAACATAGTACTAGTACGCTTGCCTTCATATGCTAGTTTTGATATTGCATATCTTACTCAGATACTTCATGCATTTATGCATTCATTCTGTTATGCAATATCGTGGGGCTTTATGCCGATATTCATTGTTCACTGACTAGTGATTTTGAGATTTCGGATCTTTCATGAGATTTCTGGTTTTGGGAAACTGCATGTGAATGTTTATAAACTTATGATAATTTTAAAAGAGAAAGATGCGGTTTTCCTTGATATGATGAGTAGCGTCCACCATGATGTTTTCTCGGTTCAGAGTTGGTTTTCGAGGCCCGATTCGAGGAGGAGTATGAACCGTCTGCGGGTACATGGTGGACCCGGTGAGGTACCCCGGGGCGAGAGTGATTTCATGGTGGATGATGAGCTTGGCAGGGGAGCACTATCTACCGGTGATTTTATGGAAACTCGATGGATATCCGGAGGATACCGTTCGGAGTTATGAGAGAGATGGATATATGGGCCGATCCGGACCGACGGAGCCCGAGATTTGAGTATTATGTGTCGCTGTCAGACACGGATTTCGAGATGTTTTGAGTGCCGATGCTGGGCACTCGGGTTTTATCATGATTTGTGTGTCGTTGCTGGACATACGTTGGATGATGCATTAGTACATGTCATGCATCGATATATTATTACCCATGACACATACATGAGTACTTTGATATCACATTTATGTTATACTGTCACCTTTATTGTAGTATTGCATATTTTTGGTATGACCTAGGAGAGAGTCATACATGCGATTTCTTCTCGGTGATGTTTTCTACTCACGAGTTGGCAACTCACCCCCGTTGTGCCACAGTTTCTTACAGGTTTGGCCGTACAGGTTTCATTGCGGCTTGCTGGAATACTGCTTCCTTCCAGGTGATTGGTTTGGTAGGTGGGTTCACTTGCATCGTGACCATCGTAGTACTTTTATTTATTTCAGTTGTATCTAGTAAACTCTATCAACCAGACTTGTATATTTGATAGACTTAGATAACTGGTTGTATATTCTTTCGACCGTAGAGTCGCGCGGTTGTATTATTATGGTTCTTCTCTGGTTTTCTTGAGGATGTTGGCTTTCTTTCAGAGTTTTGATCCTCGCCCTTTGGCATTGTATATTATATTGCTTGCGTGGTTGTTTTCGCCAATTGGAGAAAAGCTAGCTCCTGCTTGGGGATGCCTTTATTCATTATTATATATTTCATGTGTTGCACCCGTTTGGGGGCCAGTATTTATAAAGGAGACTCTACCAAAATTTTCAGGAAAATATGATGTTGCTTTTAAAATGTTTAATGCCACTTACTTTATTAAAACCACTTGTTTTAAAACAAGTTTTCCTTCACTCTATTTTAAAAATGGTTTAGATTTCTGGGCTTTTGGCTTACTTGAATTAGGGGGGTCCTATAGACTTCACATGATTCAAGTGCCAGTCAAGTGCTACTTCGGGTCGTGACAAAGTTGGTATCAGAGCGCTAGGTTTAACCTTGGTTCGAGTCTAGGTTTGGCTATGTGGAGTCTAGGGCGTATATATATTCGGAACCTAGGCTTGACCTGACGGAACTTAGACTTGGTCGAGGGGGTATTATACCCTAACTTTCGTCGCGTAGGTTGACCTTGGTTGATGGAGTAGATGACTTAAGTAGAGTGATGTACCGTGTGTATGTTCCGCGGCCTACTTACAATACGCTACTCCGCTTAAGAAGCCTTAGAATGTACATTTCTTTCCACCGTATTCTATTCGTTCCTATGATCCATCCTCATCGATATCGGATTATGGTTTCTGTTACCACGGTTGCACGGGCAGAGAGAGCTGCGGCTAGAGTTGCGGTCAGCATGAGCTCGTCATGGATGAGGACTGACCAGGGCGTAATTCCAGTGAGACACGATTGTATAGATGTGTTGTTTTATTGTGTTTTTCATGACTTGAGCATCTTGATGGATTGTTTTTACTGAGATTTCTCGAACGTTCATATCAGCACCAGAGGATTGGGCCACTGCTAGAGGTTTTCTTGGATGTGATGACCGTTCATGTATCGTCTATTCTTGAGGATTGAGGCATTGTTCATCGTGAGGACGGATGAGCCAGTTGTTGCTGCGGCTAATAAGATAACGCCCCAGATGTTTGAAGTTATTGCAGCACGAGTTTGTACTTAGGGATATGATAGAATATCGCTAGTCACCCATGGATGAATGACTAGGATGTATGGTTCGTTTGCATACCCCGATGCGAGGTCGTCAGATTGATTAATTTCAGCTAGAGAAGACTTCACACAGGCACGTTGTGAGTCGATCGAGAGAGGACGAGCGTAAGCGCATCACTCCGATAAATTGAGCGAGTTCCTGAGAAGGTAATTGACAAGATATCTACCACCAGATATTGAGCTATCGAGTTCGTAGTTTCGGAAGGGAGACTCCAGATATGAGTATAGCCGTTGTAGCGCAGTCCATACAGCTACGAAGAGACGAGTCCGAATCAGTCCACATTAGAGAAAAGTGGAGTAAGAGTTTCGTACGAGATTTTGACAAGATGACGTTCCACTCCGTTGACATCAGAGATGTGATACGCATGCAGAGCCGTTGAATATGGATATATCCTTAGAAGGAGTCATGATGAGTATGCAGCCGTTCCGGAACAAGAAATAGATTTAGTAAAGGGTAATAACTTCCAGGCAGTTCGGCAGAAACGAGATTTGGGAGTGACCCTGACAGAATCTTTCTGGAATACTACACGAGCAGATTTGGACCCAGGATCGTGTTAGTGTATATGCCCTAGAGGCCATTACTGTATCATACTAGTATGTATATTACTTAATGGAAGCTTGGGATATTCACCTTGTATATACAATCTTGCTCAAAATAGTAGTATGCTACTTGGTTTATTTCTACTTCAATGTGTACATGTGTTTATCTTTGTATATTGCTTATACACATTAGTGGACCCTTAGGATCTTTGCTTGATTACCAGCGATGTGATGGCCGTCACACTAGTGGGGCTGGGTAATCTAGAAGCACATCCTTATGCAGGTCCCTGGTCGCAGGACTATCGAGACAGGGCATCGATACTCCGGAGTAGACCAGCGCATGCGCTTCTCATCCCAGTGTGGGAGACGGTCTGTCCCACAGCCATCAGTACGTCGTACTTGAGATAGTATGCGGGTGCCCGTTAGGTTACGGGTACACTGGACAGGACTCGTAGGGAACTGACCAGTTGGTATTATACCTATCGTCAGTTATCAGTTCCCAGGTGACATGAGTACAGCTTAGTCCGCTGACTTGACACTGTCACTTCGCCTCGGGTGTGTTCCCACTGTACTTTGATCACTACCCTACCACGGCTCAAAGGAGTCGTGCAAACAGGTGGTGGTTGGGTGCAGTCCCGAAGCACTTGGAGGCAGTGACGGTTAGACAGGATTCGTCTCTCCCGGTATTGGGGGTTGACATCGCGCTGTGTCTAGGAGAGCCATTACACGAGTAGTCCCTGGCCAGGGCAAACGAGATATACTGGTAGGTTTCCAGTGTTATCTCAGGGTGTTTTGGGCTTCGCTCCGGCACGACTTGTACCGCTATTGGGGGACTGACGTTTACCGCCCCCTAGGCCCGCCATGCGATGTATCAGACGAACAGACTGGACTGTACGGAGAATGTCACACTCAGGCTCAGTAGGAGTTCAGATGGGTTTCGCCTCGTCGGTGTTGTCGGCATTACCTGGGGACCGTTACGCACAGCTAGTGCCGCTTGCGGTCTGTGGTTAAACCCACTGCCAGCGTAGTGTCGAGTCTTTAGAGTCCCACACAGAAAGCTTTTCGCCTTTAGGCAAAAGAGTAGAGGTCGCATGGTATTGCGACAGGTCGCATGGTTTTGCGACAGGGTTCGGTCACATCCGTGCACTTGTACACGTACAGTGTCCGGACAGTTTACACTAGCGGGCTTTGGTTTAAGCCAGATCCTAGTGTACCTTATGGGATTGGATTTATCCAGTTTGCTTTCGTGTTCCTCGGAACACGGATGCGGGTGTGTATGCACAGTTGACAGGGAGGCACAGACAGCGGATTCTCATTAGGGTTGTTGACAGTTGACCGTTGACTTTTTGACTTTTTGCTCAACCCTAATGAGAATTTGATATGTGATTAACTATTATATTAATTAAGTATTATGGTGACTTGGTTGTTGACTTTGTTGACTTATTGTCTTTTGTTGACTTGTTGACTTTGTTGACCGGTTGACTAGGCTTGACTAGTTGACCATCATGATAACCATAGCTATCATTTCATGCCAAAGACTTTTACTTGCTTGTTCATTTAAGTAAAATGAGTGCATGACATGATAAGCTTATGGTTGCTTCTACCATCACATAAGACTTTTGTTAATATGATGAGTTATGATTACTTTGGATTATGAGAGGGTGAGAGACAAAAGAGTTGCTCATTCTTTCTTGCTCATTCTCTCTCTTGTTCTTGAGCTCTCACCCTCATCCTCTTGCTCCCTCTCTTTGATCTATGGTTCTCTTGTCTCATGAGTTGAGAATCAAGAACCATAGATAAAATCCCATTCTATTTCTTCTCTACTCATTCTAGTTCACTAGGTTTAGCAAACCAAGTGAACTAGTTTCTTCAAAGAACGAAGAAGGAGCTAAAGGTTGGAGCTTTCAAGTGGATCTATCTTCGGCGTACGGAGACGACGAGAAGGAGCCATCGGACCACCACCGGAGCTTGAAGAGAAGGAGTTCAAGACAAGCTAGGTATAACCATCTTCATCCGAGTAGCTAAATATCTTTAGCTTAGTATGCTAGTTTTAGTTTAGGTAAAGATCCCGACCCAGTTTAGTCCATGTTGCCTCTTGCGATAAAAATTTGATTTTATACCGTTTCCGCCTCCCCGTAAGCACCGGGGGTCGCAACGTGGACTTACAGTGGTATCAGAGCCTAACTAAACTTAAACTAGTTTGATAGTGAAGTGTAACGAAGTTCGGAACCAGAAATAATCCAAAAACCAAACTTTTACAAAAACTGAGTTTCTGTTGGAATTTTTTCTGGTCAAAATGAAAAACTTTATACTCCTAAATTCGGCTCAGGGTTTTGTTAGAACACCCATGAAAAACGGCCCACTAATTCGTTCAAACCGCCGCGCTTCCGCCGCACGAGGTAGGCATGTGCCGCGGAAGCGCCGCGGTTTGTCGTCTTCTGTGCGTCATTTTTCGTGCAGTGTGTGTCTGTGTTGGTTTTGGGATTTTTGAGATATATTATATGTGCCCAGATTTTCCAGAAAAGAAATTTCCTTTTGGGGTCCTATAATTCCGTATTTTTCCGAACTTCACTGCACTTTGACTATGATGGTTATATCTGTGTTGTTTGCATGTATTGAACGTCGGCTAATCGCTATAAGTCGATTAGTCGGGGTTATACATGATCTGTAATGTGCTGGAATGTGTATATAAATATGTTGGATTGTCGCGGGTGAATAGCCGGGGGTTGTGAGACGAGAGTTTTCTTTTCTTGCAATTTCATGTAAATTTGTAAATTGATGTAATAATTATTTGTATGGCCGCACAACCGGGTCGGGGTTGTAGCCGTCATTGTATAATTTCTTTTTACTGTTTTTGCTCCTAGGATAGACCCATTGAGGGGTGCACAAACTACCGGGTATGCCGAAGTGTCGAGTGGCCTACTCATGGTGATGAGGGAGGTTGCTACGCTTCGGGTACTTGGCGGGTAGTTTGCCGCACCCGTAGGGGTCTTGGGTGGGGTATTGGCTATTCACCGTGACCGTGTAATTTGTTTTTGTTACAGGCTCGTACAAATTACAGATTCCTAGTATATCCAATGTATTTATCTGTGATCTGAAATGTCTATCATTGCTTTCTATTTAGGCGTTGCTTATGTTTTACAGACGCGCTAGCCCAGCCCCCACTCTGTCGTTAGTTAAGTAACCTAACGGGTAATGACGGGGCCCAGTGGCGAATGCGAATGCCATAAGCGTACGTCATATTTTGGTTGTTTTCTGCAATGGTAGGATTAAATGATGGGACGCATTAAAAGAACTAATGCAAGAATATCACGCATTAAAAGAACTAATGCAAGATAATAAACCAAGTTAAAGTCGTTGGAACACTTTCAAAAACCACTCGGTTCTTTTCAAAACAAACTTTTAAAATACGGAGTTTGAGCCACTCCATTTAAAAGCTATCTCGTTCCATCGACTAAATCAAGTTCACTACGTTCACGGTTTTGCCAAAACCATTCGTAGCCCTCCGTCGTTTCACATGAATAGTCAATAGTATTCAAGCTGTGTTTGTTGGCCAAAGTCAAGGCATAGTGATTGGTAGCTATTGGGTATTCATGTGCAGCATAGATAGATGCGTTGGTTTGGAACAGTCGTACTGCCTTGTTGGCCAAAGTCAAGGGTATGTGCGGGTGGATTCAAATTAACCTGGAGAACGACGGGTAGAACTTGACATGTGACTTATGATTTGTTGGCCAAAGTCAAGGTCATAAGAGCATGGGGCAAACATCCACATCGGGAGTTTCATAAGTACTGAAACTTGCTAGATTTGCATACCATTTGGAGTGTGATGATAATGGTAGGATTCCTTCAGTTTCGTCACGCAATGATATTTGGATCCCGATCCTACTGTGAGTATATGCTACTCCTCGGGAAATTTCTCACTTAACGATCAATGCTATAAACCTAGTAGGTGCCTAGAAAGGTGTTAGCGGGGCTACGCCCCCAGGGAAAAGAGGTTCTCTAATTAAGGAACTTCGCGAAAGCGTTGGAAAACCTCCCTCGAAGTACCGACACCAGCCTGGCCGAACGGTTAAGCAAGTATTGTACGGTGGGATTGATCCTGACTAATTCTTCCTTTATGGTTTGAGGAGGGATTCGAGAAACAGTGGGAGCCATCCTGTTTAGACAAACTAAAAACCACTCTAAACTTGCAAGAGCATCATGCTGAGTGTTTTCCTCTTCTCTCCAAATTGCAGCGACCAATCAACATGACTGGACTTAAGTTACTCCTAGATAAAAACAAACTGACAGGGCCAAACTACAAAGATTGGCTCAGGAATGTCAAGATAGCAATCACTTATGACAAGCTGGGGTATCTTCTTACCACCAAAGCTCCCCCTGTCCCTGGTCCAACTTCCAGCGTCGCGGATAAGGAAATCCGCAAGACTTGGGAGATTGATAGCGCGAAGGCCAAGTGCCTCTTGCTTGCCTCGATGGACAACGAACATCAGAGGAGGCATGAGAATATGGACATGGAATCGATATTGCTCCATACAAAAGAACTGTATGGAGAGCAATCTCGTATCGCAAGATATGAAGCGTCGAAAAAGTTATTTTCGACAAGAATGGCCGTCGGATCATCAGTAGCCGAGCACGTGCTAAAGATGATCGGCTACATTGAGGAGCTCGCTGACCTAGGGATCACATTAGAGAGTGAGCTATATACAGATATAGTTCTCCAGTCCCTTCCTTCCACTTACGCCCAGTTTATACTGAACTTCAACCTACAAGAAAAAGAGGTTGAACTATCAGAGCTCCTCAACATGCTGAGGAGCGCAGAGGGCACCCTACAGAAAGGTAGGGATACATCCACTTTGTTTGTAGGAGGATCATCTTCTTCTAGGTCCAAGGCGAAAGCCAAGGGAAAGAAGAAGAAGGCCCCCGCCAAACCAAGGGGCGGTGTAAGTAAAGTGGATACGAAGGGAAAAGGTAAAGCAACAAAGATAGCGGGGAAGCTTGTGGATAAGGAAGAATGCTTCTATTGTCATAAGAAAGGACACTGGAAGAATGATTGCAGGGCCTGGAAGGCCAGAACACAGGAATTGAAGCAGGTTGCAGCTTCAGCTTCAGGTGTGTATGTTATTGAAAACTGTCTTTCAATAAACTCTACTTCCTGGGTATTGGATACCGGATCAGGATCTCATATCTGTAATTCTTTGCAGGCGTTGAGAAACCGTAGGGTTTTGAAGGCAGGTGACATGACCCTCAGAGTTGCGAACGGAGCTAGCATGGATGCTAAAGCCGTGGGGGACTATCACCTGGGAATGTCAGATGGACATGTTTTGGTTTTGCGTAATTGCTTTTTTGTACCCAACGCAACTTGTAATATCATTTCTGTATCTTTAGTTTCTAAAGAAGGTTATGAATTTGCGTTTGTAAGTAATGTTGTGAACATTCACCTTAATCAAGCTTTGATTGGGTCAGGTACTTTGAGTAATGGTATATACGTGTTAAACCAACCACAGATTTTTAATGTCCAGAATACACACAAAAGAAAGTCTCCAGAAATAAATCAGACTTTCTTGTGGCATTGTAGACTGGGTCACATCAATGAGAGAAGATTGACTAAGTTACATACAGAAGGGTATTTGAATGCGTTCGAATATCAGTCGTATGCCACTTGTCAATCCTGTCTCAAAGGAAAGATGACAAAGACTCCGTTTACTGGACATGGAGTAAGAGCGAGCGAGCTCTTGGGACTCGTACACAGTGACGTGTGCGGTCCAATGTCTACACATGCCCGAAGCGGACATTCTTACTTCATTACTTTTACGGATGACTTCTCAAGGTACGGTTATGTCTTCTTAATGAAACATAAGTCCGAGGCCTTTGGAAAATTCCAGGAGTATAAGAATGAAGTAGAGAAACAAACCGGCAAAAGTATTAAGATTCTAAGATCGGATCGAGGTGGAGAATACTTAAGTGCCGAGTTCCTGGACTATTTAAAAGAGAACGGAATTCTCTCTCAGCTTACTCCTCCTTACACCCCGCAACATAACGGTGTATCGGAGAGACGGAACCGCACCCTATTGGATATGGTGCGGTCCATGATGGGTAATGCTGAGTTACCGCGATCATTCTGGGGGTATGCGCTAGAATCAGCTGCGTACCTTTTGAACCGAGTTCCGACTAAGACTGTGCCTTCCACACCATATGAAATGTGGTGTGGGAAGAGACCCTATCTTAAGCACATTAAGACATGGGGATGTCCGGCTTTTGTCAAAAAGCAGCATGCGGACAAGCTCGAGGCACGCTCAGTACAGTGCAAGTTTGTGGGGTATCCAAAGAACTCAAAAGGATATTTCTTCTACTGTGAAGAGGAACAAAAAGTTCTTGTTTCTCGTCATGCCTACTTCTTGGAAACTTAGTTTTTGGAAAACCAGATAAGTGGGAGCACAGTAGAACTGGAAGAAATTCCAGAACCACAGACTGTTACTGAAAGGTTAGTGGAACCAGAGGGTTCAACAGAACAGGACATTCCTACGCCGCTCCGCAGAAGTAGTAGGCAGTCTCATCCGCCCGAGAGATACTACGGTTTTCTCATAGACGGGGATAGAGAGGATTGCATCATAGATTATGATGAGCCTACTAGCTTCCAGCAGGCCGTTCAGAGCGTTGACTCAGTGAAATGGCTGGATGCAATGCGGACCGAAATGGAGTCCATGTACACCAACAAGGTATGGACGTTGGACATTGCTCCAGACGGGGTAAAACCCGTAGGATGCAAGTGGATCTTCAAAAGGAAGATTGGTGTAGATGGACAGGTTGAGACCTATAAAGCTAGGCTGGTAGCAAAAGGTTTTCGTCAAAGACCTGGCTTGGACTACGACGAAACCTTTTCTCCAGTGGCCATGCTGAAATCCATTCGAATCCTTCTTGCCATTGCTGCCTTGCACGATTATGAGATCTGGCAAATGGACGTAAAGACAGCTTTTCTAAATGGAAATTTAGAGGAGTGTGTCTATATGGACCAGCCAGAGGGTTTCATTCAGAGTGGGAGCAGCGGAAAGGTGTGCAAGTTGCTTAAGTCCATCTATGGACTAAAGCAGGCATCGCGGAGTTGGAACATCTGCTTTGATGAGACGGTCAAAGAATTTGGCTTTATCAAAAATCCAGATGAACCATGCATCTATAGTAGATTTGTAGCGAGAACTGCAGTATTCCTCGTTTTATACGTGGATGACATTCTCTTAATAGGAAATGACATTCCTATGCTACAATCTGTCAAGGGGTTCTTGTCACACAGGTTCTCCATGAAAGACCAGGGTGATGCCTCATACATTCTGGGTATCCGGATCTACCGTGACAGATCCAAGAGGATATTAGGACTTTCACAGTCCAGGTACATCGACACCATACTGAAGAGATTCAGTATGGAAGATTCCAAGCGCGGTAACCTACCGGCTTGTCACGGGATCACCCTCTCTAAAGAGATGTCTCCCAAGACTGATTTAGAGAGGGATCGCATGTCTATTACACCCTACGCATCTGCGGTAGGCTCTATAATGTATGCGATGTTGTGTACCAGACCGGATGTAGCTTATGCACTGAGTGTGGTAAGCCGGTATCAGTCAAACCCTGGGGAGAAACATTGGATAGCGGTAAAGAACATTCTCAAGTACCTGAGAAGGACTAAGGAGATGTTCTTGGTGTATGGCGGAAAGGACCTCCAGATCGAGGCCTTTGCTGACTCCAGCTTCCAGAGTGACAAGGATGATTCCAAGTCCATGTCGAGTTTTGTCTTCACCCTCAATGGAGGGGCGGTGTGTTGGAAGAGCTCCAAACAGGAAACCGTTGCAGACTCGACGATGGAAGCGGAATACATCGCTGCATCTGATGCCGCAAAAGAAGCTGTCTGGATAAGGAAGTTCTTGAAAGAACTTCAGGTGGTTCCGTCCATTGTTGATCCAATACCTCTGTATTGCGACAACAACGGGGCTATAGCTTTAGCGAAGGAACCCAGGTCCCATCAGAGATCCAGGCACATCTTGAGGCGGTATCACCTGATCAGGGAGATCGTGGATCGCCAGGAGATCGAGGTTCGGAGAGTCGCTTCGGAAGACAACACTGCAGATCCATTCACCAAGGCCCTACCCCAGACTCAGTTCGAGCGGCTGATCGAGATGATAGGTCTTCGATACGCCAGTACATGGCCTTAGTGCAAGTGGGAGATTGTTAGTGTATATGCCCTAGAGGCCATTACTGTATCATATTAGTATGTATATTACTTAATGGAAGCTTGGGATATTCACCTTGTATATACAATCTTGCTCAAAATAGTAGTATGCTACTTGGTTTATTTCTACTTCAATGTGTACATGTGTTTATCTTTGTATATTGCTTATACACATTAGTGGAGCCCTTAGGATCTTTGCTTGATTACCAGCGATGTGATGGCCGTCACACTAGTGGGGCTGGGTAATCTAGAAGCACATCCTTATGCAGGTCCCTGGTCGCAGGACTATCGAGACAGGGCATCGATACACCGGAGTAGACCAGCGCATGCGCTTCTCATCCCAGTGTGGGAGACGGTCTGTCCCACAGCCGTCAGTACGTCGTACTTGAGATAGTATGCGGGTGCCCGTTAGGTTACGGGTACACTGGACAGGACTCGTAGGGAACTGACCAGTTGGTATTATACCTATCGTCAGTTATCAGTTCCCAGGTGACATGAGTACAGCTTAGTCCGCTGACTTGACACTGTCACTTCGCCTCGGGTGTGTTCCCACTGTACTTTGATCACTACCCTACCACGGCTCAAAGGAGTCGTGCAAACAGGTGGTGGTTGGGTGCAGTCCCGAAGCACTTGGAGGCAGTGACGGTTAGACAGGATTCGTCTCTCCCGGTATTGGGGGTTGACATCGCGCTGTGTCTAGGAGAGCCATTACACGAGTAGTCCCTGGCCAGGGCAAACGAGATATACTGGTAGGTTTCCAGTGTTATCTCAGGGTGTTTTGGGCTTCGCTCCGGCACGACTTGTACCGTTATTGGGGGACTGACGTTTACCGCCCCCTAGGCCCGCCATGCGATGTATCAGACGAACAGACCGGACTGTACGGAGAATGTCACACTCAGGCTCAGTAGGAGTTCAGATGGGTTTCGCCTCGTCGGTCTTCTTGTCGGCATTACCTGGGGACCGTTACGCACAGCTAGTGCCGCTTGCGGTCTGTGGTTAAACCCACTGCCAGCGTAGTGTCGAGTCTTTAGAGTCCCACACAGAAAGCTTTTCGCCTTTAGGCAAAAGAGTAGAGGTCGCATGGTATTGCGACAGGTCGCATGGTTTTGCGACAGGGTTCGGTCACATCCGTGCACTTGTACACGTACAGTGTCCGGACAGTTTACACTAGCGGGCTTTGGTTTAAGCCAGATCCTAGTGTACCTTATGGGATTGGATTTATCCAGTTTGCTTTCGTGTTCCTCGGAACGCGGATGCGGGTGTGTATGCACAGTTGACAGGGAGGCACAGACAGCGGATTCTCATTAGGGTTGTTGACAGTTGACCGTTGACTTTTTGACTTTTTGCTCAACCCTAATGAGAATTTGATATGTGATTAACTATTATATTAATTAAGTATTATGGTGACTTGGTTGTTGACTTTGTTGACTTATTGACTTTTGTTGACTTGTTGACTTTGTTGACCGGTTGACTAGGCTTGACTAGTTGACCATCATGATAACCATAGCTATCATTTCATGCCAAAGACTTTTACTTGCTTGTTCATTTAAGTAAAATGAGTGCATGACATGATAAGCTTATGGTTGCTTCTACCATCACATAAGACTTTTGTTAATATGATGAGTTATGATTACTTTGGATTATGAGAGGGTGAGAGACAAAAGAGTTGCTCATTCTTTCTTGCTCATTCTCTCTCTTGTTCTTGAGCTCTCACCCTCATCCTCTTGCTCCCTCTCTTTGATCTATGGTTCTCTTGTCTCATGAGTTGAGAATCAAGAACCATAGATAAAATCCCATTCTATTTCTTCTCTACTCATTCTAGTTCACTAGGTTTAGCAAACCAAGTGAACTAGTTTCTTCAAAGAACGAAGAAGGAGCTAAAGGTTGGAGCTTTCAAGTGGATCTATCTTCGGCGTACGGAGACGACGAGAAGGAGCCATCGGACCACCACCGGAGCTTGAAGAGAAGGAGTTCAAGACAAGCTAGGTATAACCATCTTCATCCGAGTAGCTAAATATCTTTAGCTTAGTATGCTAGTTTTAGTTTAGGTAAAGATCCCGACCCAGTTTAGTCCATGTTGCCTCTTGCGATAAAAATTTGATTTTATACCGTTTCCGCCTCCCCGTAAGCACCGGGGGTCGCAACGTGGACTTACAGATCGGTCATATTACGCACACCCAGTAGGCCAGAGTTCTGCATCATCGACGAGACATGTTATGAGTGACCATGATGGTTGGCCAGAGATCTTTAGAGGATGTGCCAGAGCGGAACCGTTTCCGTCATCATTTCCATATTGGGCCGTTAAGCCGAGGAGTTATGTAACTGGCAATCCGCATTAGGAGACGAGAGCCTAAGGCCACAAAGCGACAGACCATGAACAGGAGGCAAATAGATATCTTGCTCTGCTAGATTTGGATGCACCGACACCTTCTCGACTTTGAAGGAAGGACATATCGACGACAGTGTTTATGAGTTATGATTTTGTGATTTGAATATCACGTATCCGTCATTTTGGATTTCGGTATTTTGGGCGATTTATTTGCATGATTGAGATTTTGTGCACCACATTTGCACTCGACTTCGATTTGATGTCGTTCGAGATGTTTGATTTTGATTTCATGCCTATGGTATGTAGGTGATTTGAGTTGTGTTTTCTGTGTAGTTTTCATGCACTTTTTGTACTTCGATTCGATTTTGTGCAAGTTGATGTACGTGGTTGTGAGATTATATACCACGGTATACCTGATTTGGATTAATATATGTTGTATACCGTCGATTTCGATTGTGATATTCGATATTTTTTTCGTGCACCTTCTGCACTTGATTTGGATTTTTGCGCATACTTGGCACGCTTGATGCGATTTTGGTGCACACCAGATGCACTAAATCGGGATTTTTCGTGCATATCAGATGCACCTGATATTGTTGTCAGGCACACCCGTTGCCCTTGACAGGTGTTTTCGTACACACCCAATGCACTTCGACTTTGTTTCTGTGCACACGTATGTCACATTCATTGATTTCGATTTATGTGCACACCAGACGCACATAGCATTATTACATATACTATAGAGTATGGTTTCGTTTGAGCAGTATGTTTTTTTGATATTTACTATGTGGCATAGTAACTGAGCAGGACTGGTCCGAAAATAGTATCTGAATTTATTTTTGCATGCATCGATAGTTACCGAAGTGATTTCTAAAAAGGAGCTACAGTCTCTATATTTTTCGTATGTGTCCGAGGTGACACGAAATATTTTACAAAGGAAACCCTTCTAAATTATTTTTAAAACGGAGGGACGTGTGTGATAAACAAAGGATATATAAATGTATATATATAGTTATTTTCTACAATAAATGTCTGCTACTTTTGTTGTGATACGTGCATCATACAGCGACTTGAAAAAGGTTTGGCATGCATTTCTTTTCATATGTTTTGATGAGTTTACAACGATGCATACTATGTACATGTTATGGTTTTAAGTATATCATGTTGGTTTTCGTATTGGACTTTGACAATGGTATCTTCACCTTGACTCCGATGGTTGCGTGATGCTTGACGGAGTTTTGATTTTTAGTTATATACTCGTTTTCATGCGCGCGCATTGCGCTAAGATGTGTCTTAAGTATTTAAGATTTCGGAGCCCCGATGACTTGATTGTTTTGTTGAAATGTTTTAGTATTTGGGGGAGTTTTAAATTTAAATTCGGGGACCGAATTTCTTTAAAGGGGGAAGATTGTAACGTTTTGAAAATCGTTTAGGTGAAATTTCGGATAATCGGTAAAATAACTTGTGTTTTCCGTAAAAACTAAGATATAATTATTTTTCCACATAGACTAAAATATACCTATTCTAGCTATGTAATTGATAGTATTTGGTATTTAATTGGTCACTTGTAAATTTCTAGTTTACTTAAATATTTTCCGTAATTAATTATTTTTATTATGTCACGGCCCGAAAATATTAGCTCGTGACCGGCACTTAAATCACGCAACTTCTACAGACGTAACGTAACTTAAGTAAGCCTAAGCCCAGAAATATAAACCCTTAAAGGAAGTAAGTAATGAAAACATTGATAGAACATTTGGAAACCTTAAGTAAAAATCCTTAAGCTTATTTTTTTTCTTTTGTTTTCTTAAAAATTTCGGCAGCACCTCCTTTGTAAAAACTAGCCCCGAAACGGGTACAACATAGAATATAAAGAAAGCATGCACCAACGGGAGCAAATCACACCCAACAGCGGAAACAACCACCACAAGCATATATATGTATACGACGCCCAACGGCGAATATCAACACAAAGGAAATTGAAAAGCAAGACATCAAACCCACCAAGCGAACATATAACCCATCGCTCTAAGTCTCGCAACTACAAGTCTTGCTAAGTCTTACTACATATACAAACACTAGTTTCTGATTGATAGAGTTGACTAGATACAATAAGAATAATAATACAAGAGTGGCACGAGCTAATGTGTACCACCTACCAAATGCAAATCACCCGAATATAGCTGTGTGACGGCGATGCTGCTACTGATCTATGCGGTCAACCTGCAAGAACTGTGGCACAACGGGGGTGAGTTGCCAACTCGTGAGTAGAAAACATCAGCAGGTAAAAATCGAATAAAACAACGATTTCCTAGGCCAACTATATCATAAAGGTAATACTATGATACTGTAGGGTTCCTAGGCACTCTAGTGAGGTCTCACAAGGCATCGAACATGCCAATTTCAAAAATTCTAGGTGCCGGAAACCCTAAACTACGGATCGTTTGCTAGATTTCTAGGCGAATAATAAAACTAGTTAACATTTAACTAAGGGAATAAGGAAATACAACCTTTGTAGATCCGGTGCTCCACCTCCATAGCTCCGCAACGAAGTGCCTTCGCTGTCCAAGTGAACTCCCGGGCTCTAGCGTCGGCTTCGTCGAAGAATAAGCGAGCTAGGTCGTCGATGTCCATGCCGAAGATGATCTACGTCGAGGCATCGCTAAATCAAGCTCCAACTTCGCCAAGTCAAGAAACTTGTGAAGGAAACACACTCTACTACTTGGCAAGAGGTAGAGGATGAAGAAATAGGAGTTGGGTTCACTTTAGAATTGGATTTCTCACTCAAATACATCAATCACCATTGATCAAGAGAGCTTTCTTCTTGTGAGGAAGAAGAAGAAGAAGATGAAAAAGTTATGATAAGAATTATCTAAAAATGAGAAAAGAAATTCATTCTTATCATAATTGAACCATAGTTAGGTGTAGAGAATCAATCATGGTTTAGTGGAATGGTTAGGTTAAGCATGAGACAAAAATGGTTGGAATGGTCAAAGTATTCATGAAGCTTCATGAATAAACAAAAGAATGCCACCATTTTCTCATTTCCTTTTCCTTTTGCCAAAAAGAAAAAGATTAATAAATAAATAAGTAAATAGTAAACCCTAACCATTCCATTAACCAAGGTTTAATTCTAAACACTTAACTAAGAAGGCATGTATCATCAAACATGATACAAGCAAGTGCACAAAATCATATCGCATATGTAATGCGCACATCCGAGCGAGAAAATCCAATTAAAGTGAACCGATACTAGATAATGAAAAGTAATATATCAAATATATAATTATACATTAAATCATTAAATCAACACTTGATTTAACGATCCGGTCATATCGCATATAACCGACTAGTATCCTATGTATCGGCTTATCGAATCAACGCTTGAATCGATAACTAGGTTATATCGCATATAACCATTCGATACATTCATCGCGAGAATGGAATACGGTATCACATACACGCATTATTCTCGGTCCCGCACATATCTCATATGCGCTCCTATTTCGTTTCTCTTGAGCCAGGAAACCTCTGTGTAGGACTCTAAAGACTCGTCAATACGCCGGCAGCAGATGATGATCATATCAAACACCCACAAGCCACAAGCGGTCTGCTAAACGTAACGGCCACCCGGGTATTGAGCGATCAGAAGATCGACGAGCAAGCCCGCTCACACTCCTGTGAATCCAACCAGTAACACTACCGTACAGTCCGGTCTGATCGTCTGATATGTCGCATATCTCGCCTAGGGGTGGTAAACGTCAGACCCCAATAGCTCGATAAGTCGTGTCGATATGAGGTCTATAACAATTCGAGAAACTACTGGTAACACTTACCAGTAAATCTCAGTAACACTGGCCAGGGATTTCCTGTTATAGCCAATCGAACACAGCGCAACATCAACCCCCTATACCGGGAGAGACGAATCCCCTCCTATCGCTCATTGCCTCCATGTGACTCGGGACTGTACCCAAAAACCACCGTTTTGCACGCCCTCTTGGACGTGGTAAGATGGAAATCAAAGCACAGTGGGAACCACACAAGACTCTATGACGATCTCGGGTCAACAGACTACTCTGTACCAGTGTCACCAGAGAACTGCCATCTGACGTGAGGTATAATACCATCTGGGAGTTCTCGGCGAGTCTGTCCAGTGTACCCAGTCTCTACTGAGCACCCGTATATCAGCTCTGATACCACTGTAGGGTTCCTAGGCACTCTAGTGAGGTCTCACAAGGCATCGAACATGCCAATTTCAAAAATTCTAGGTGCCGGAAACCCTAAACTACGGATCGTTTGCTAGATTTCTAGGCGAATAATAAAACTAGTTAACATTTAACTAAGGGAATACGGAAATACAACCTTTGTAGATCCGGTGCTCCACCTCCATAGCTCCGCAACGAAGTGCCTTCGCTGTCCAAGTGAACTCCCGGGCTCTAGCGTCGGCTTCGTCGAAGAATAAGCGAGCTAGGTCGTCGATGTCCATGCCGAAGATGATCTATGTCGAGGCATCGCTAAATCAAGCTCCAACTTCGCCAAGTCAAGAAACTTGTGAAGGAAACACACTCTACTACTTGGCAAGAGGTAGAGGATGAAGAAATAGGAGTTGGGTTCACTTTAGAATTGGATTTCTCACTCAAATACATCAATCACCATTGATCAAGAGAGCTTTCTTCTTGTGAGGAAGAAGAAGAAGAAGATGAAAAAGTTATGATAAGAATTATCTAAAAATGAGAAAAGAAATTCATTCTTATCATAATTGAACCATAGTTAGGTGTAGAGAATCAATCATGGTTTAGTGGAATGGTTAGGTTAAGCATGAGACAAAAATGGTTGGAATGGTCAAAGTATTCATGAAGCTTCATGAATAAACAAAAGAATGCCACCATTTTCTCATTTCCTTTTCCTTTTGCCAAAAAGAAATAGATTAATAAATAAATAAATAAGTAAATAGTAAACCCTAACCATTCCATTAACCAAGGTTTAATTCTATACACTTAACTAAGAAGGCATGTATCATCAAACATGATACAAGCAAGTGCACAAAATCATATCGCATATGTAATGCGCACATCCGAGCGAGAAAATCCAATTAAAGTGAACCGATACTAGATAATGAAAAGTAATATATCAAATATATAATTATACATTAAATCATTAAATCAACACTTGATTTAACGATCCGGTCATATCGCATATAACCGACTAGTATCCTATGTATCGGCTTATCGAATCAACGCTTGAATCGATAACTAGGTTATATCGCATATAACCATTCGATACATTCATCGCGAGAATGGAATACGGTATCACATACACGCATTATTCTCGGTCCCGCACATATCTCATATGCGCTCCTATTTCGTTTCGCTTGAGCCAGGAAACCTCTGTGTAGGACTCTAAAGACTCGTCAATACGCCGGCAGCAGATGATGATCATATCAAACACCCACAAGCCGCAAGCGGTCTGCTAAACGTAACGGCCACCCGGGTATTGAGCGATCAGAAGATCGACTAGCAAGCCCGCTCACACTCCTGTGAATCCAACCAGTAACACTACCGTACAGTCCGGTCTGATCGTCTGATATGTCGCATATCTCGCCTAGGGGTGGTAAACGTCAGACCCCAATAGCTCGATAAGTCGTGTCGATATGAGGTCTATAACAATTCGAGAAACTACTGGTAACACTTACCAGTAAATCTCAGCAACCCTGGCCAGGGATTTCCTGTTATAGCCTATCGAACACAGCGCAACATCAACACCCTATACCGGGAGAGACGAATCCCCTCCTATCGCTCATTGCCTCCATGTGACTCGGGACTGTACCCAAAAACCACCGTTTTGCACGCCCTCTTGGACGTGGTAAGATGGAAATCAAAGCACAGTGGGAACCACACAAGACTCTATGACGATCTCGGGTCAACAGACTACTCTGTACCAGTGTCACCAGAGAACTGCCATCTGACGTGAGGTATAATACCATCTAGGAGTTCTCGGCGAGTCCGTCCAGTGTACCCAGTCTCTACTGAGCACCCGTATATCATCTCTGATGTCAAACACCGATGGATATGGGATCATCCATCGCCCATCTGTATGGGTCGAGAAGGTACATGCTAGTCTACTCTGGTATATCGATGCCCCATCTCGATACACCCACGACTAGGGACTTTGAAGGATGTACTTATGGACTACCTTGTCCCCACTAGTATGATCCGCATCACAGTCCATGTAGTCAAGTACACATCCTAAGGGCTTTACCAACATGTAACAGAGAGACAATCAGTGTACACGTTAAGGTAAAGAGTAACCAGATAGCATACTATCATGTCGAGCAAGAAAGTCCTCCCTATATATGTCCCAGCATCCACTACAATATACATCCATTGTACAGTAATGGCCTCTAGGGCATACATATAACTAACAGATACCTAGGGTGACCGTGTCCACATATATGCCAATAATAATCAATGTCTATATGCATGTGGATCTCGTCCAACAATATAATCAATGCATGTATGCATGTGGATATCCTCCAACAATATAATTAATGCATGTATGCAGGTGGATCTCGTCCAACAATAAACATCATGAAAGCATATGCATATAAATATATGAGGATATCAAAGAACGTGTGTCCATCAATGACACATCAAATCATGGAACCTGAGTGTCCAACACCGACACTCGAAACATCATTAAACCCGTGTCCAGTATCGACACGTAAATCATCATATCTCAGGCGCCGCATCCTCCGATCGGCCCTCAGGCGCTGCATACTCTGGTCGGCCCTCATCTCCATCTCACGACTCCGGTCGATATCCTCCGGATAACCGCCGAGTCTAAATACTATCACCGGTAGGTAGTGCTCCCCTGCCAGGCTCACCGCCTAACAATACGAGTTTTCTTGCCCCGTGGTACTTCACCGGGTCCACCATGTACCCGCAGACGGTGCCATCCGCTCTTCAAATCGGGTTTCATATACCAATCTCAGAACCGAGAAAACACATGGTGGACGTCTCCAAATGTCATATCAAGAGAAATCGGGTTTTTAAAACAATACAAATTTTCCTTTGAAATATAACCACGGTTCTCAAATCCAGAATCTCATGAAAACAACATCGCAATGTGTAATATCATAAAGCAAGATGTATGCAACATATCACCGAAATGTGAGCATATCAAGTATATCATGCAACCAAGTACAGTGATGTGAGCATAGCAAGTATATCATGCAACCAAGTATAGTGATGTGACAATACTAAACAATCCAGAGTAGTAGCATGATGCTGCAATTCTACTATGTAAGTGACACAGCAATTATCGATGATAAAGTGTATGAGCCAGCCAATCTGTGTAAGTGTAACATACGCATTATCGATAATGGTGTAGGTGTACTAGCACAGGTATATGTAATGCAATGAGAATGACATGAACGTAGCATAAGGTACATCGTAAGAGAAATGCTAAAAGGTATACATATCTATAATATATACGAGTCGATGAATCTATCAATCGGCATCCAGCCTCACAACATCACGTACGGTACAATCCATCGTACGACAACATTAACCAATTAGGGATTCTATCAACCTATACAACAATGAGGGTACGGACTCAACGTCTCTTACGGCATATCACTTATGATTCACAACATTATATATATTTATATACTTATCTCCCAGGTCACATCCGTATCAATCTCATATCAGGGGAGCGACAAAGGTATCCATTATCTCATATCGACTCGCATCTGTATAACGACATATCAACCAAGTCATCATATCTCATCGTATATTATTTTCATCGCATGAATCTCTCACATCAAGTCATTTTACATATAAATTCTATCTTATGAATCTCATGTCATGCTACTCTAATTCTCATACTTAATCTCGTGCAAATATATATCTATATATCGTGATTCACATTCACTTTTCATATCCTTATATATCAATTCGAGACATCATTTTTGTTAGTGTATATGCCCTAGAGGCCATTACTGTATCATACTAGTTTGTATATTACTTAATGGAAGCTTGGGATATTCACCTTGTATATACAATCTTGCTCAAAATAGTAGTATGCTACTTGGTTTGTTTCTACTTCAATGTTTACATGTGTTTATTTTAGTATATCGCCTATACACATTAGTGGAGCCCTTAGGATCTTTGCTTGATTACCAGCGTTGTGATGGCAGTCACACTAGTAGGGCTGGGTAATCTATAAGCACATCCTCATGCAGGTCCCTGGTCGCAGGACTATCGAGACAGGGCATCGATACTCCGGAGTAGACTAGCGCATGCGCTTCTCATCCCAGTGTGGGAGACGGTCTGTCCCACAGCCGTCGGTACGTCGTACTTGAGATAGTATGCGGGAGCTCGTTGGGTTACGAGTAAACTGGACAGGACTCGTCGGGAACTGACTAGTTGGTATTATGCCTATCGTCAGTTATCAGTTCCCAGGTGACATGAGTACAGCTTAGTCCGCTGACTTGACACTGTCACTTCGCCTCGAGTGTGTTCCCACTGTACTTTGATTACTACCCTACCACGGCTCAAAGGAGTCGTGCAAACAGGTGGTAGTTGGGTGCAGTCCCGAAGCACTTGGAGGCAGTGACGGTTAGACAGGATTCGTCTCTCCCGGTATTGGGGGTTGACATCGCGCTGTGTTTAGGAGAGCCATTACACGAGTAGTCCCTGGCCAGGGCAAACGAGATATACTGGTAGGCTTCCAGTGTTATCTCAGGGTGTTTTGGGCTTCACTCCGACACGACTTGTACCGCTATTAGGGAACTGACGTTTACCGCCCCCTAGGCCCGCCATGTGATGTATCAGACGAACAGACCGGACTGTACCGAGATTTTCATATTCAGGCTCAGTAGGAGTTCAGATGGGTTTCACCTCGTCAGTCTTCTTGTCGGCATCTACCTGGGGACCGTTACGCACAGCTAGTGTCGCTTGCGGACTATGGTTAAACCCACTGCCAGCGTAGTGTCGAGTCTTTAGAGTCCCACACAGAAAGCTATTCGCCTTTAGGCAAAAGAGTAGAGGTCGCATGGTTTTGCGACAGGTCGCATGGTTTTGCGACAGGGTTCGGTCACATCCGTGCACTTATGCACGTACAGTGTCCGGACAGTTTACACTAGCGGGCTTTGGTTTAAGCCAGATCCTAGTATACCTTTTGGGATTGGATTTATCCAGTTTGTATTCGTGTTCCTCGGAACGCGGATGCGGGTGTGTATGCACAGTTGACGGAGAGACAGAGGCGGAGGATTCTCATTAGGGTTGTTGACCGTTGACAGTTGACTATTGACTTTTTGCTCAACCCTAATGAGAATATGATATGTGATTAACAATTATATTAATTAGGTATTATGGTGACATGGTTGTTGAGTTGTTGACTTTGTTGACTTGTTGACTTTTGTTGACTTGTTGACCGGTTGACTAGGCTTGACTAGTTGACCATCATGATAACTATAGCTATCATTTCATGGCAAAGACTTTTGCTTGCTTACTCTTTTGTGCATGAAATGATATGGCTATGGTTGCTTAAACCATCACATAATACTTGATTGATATGAGGTGTTATGATTGTTTTGGATTATGAGAGCCAAATGAGAAAAGTCTTCTCTCATTCTTTCATGCTCATTCTCTCTCTTGTTCTTGAGCTCTCATCTTCCTCCTCTTGCTCTCCCCCTCTTGACTCTATGGTTCACTTGTCTCATGAGTTGAGAACCAAGAACCATAGATAAAATCCCATACAAACTCTTCTCTACTCACTCTAGTTCACAAGGTTTAGCAAACCGAGTGAACTGGTTTCTTTAAAGATCGAAGAAGGAGCCAAAGGTTGAAGCTTTCAGGTGGATCTATCGTCGGCGTAAGGAGACGACGGGAAGAACCCGATCCGGACCACCATCGAGGTTTGAAGACGAAGGAGTTCAAGACAAGAAAGGTATAAACCCCCTAACCGAGTAGTTAACGACTCCTAGTTAGGTTGTTGGTTAGATGTTTAACAAAGATCCGGGTTTTGAGTCCATGTTACCACCTCTAAGAAAATCGTTTTTCATCAAATTCCGCATGCCCGAAAGTACCGGGAGAGGTAGCATGGTTTTACAGTGGTATCAGAGCCTAGTTAAACTCTATCTAACATGTTAGCAAAGTAGCTAGAAGATCGATCAAAGAAAAGTCACGAAACGAACCCGAGATTTTCAAGTTTCTGCCGATTTTTATTCTGTTCAAAAATTGATAAATTTTATCTTAAAAATCGGCTCAGGGTTTTTTGTGAACACCCACCAAATTTGGTCCAACGATCGAGTCAAAGCGCCGCGGTTCCGCGGCCGAGTTGACTCGGCCGAGGTCCAAGTTTGGTGCAGTGTTTTCCTGGGGTTGTTTTGGGATTTTTGGAATATGTATTTTCTGCCCAGATTTTCCAGAACGAAAATTTTGTATTTGGGGCCTATAAATCCGTATTTTTGATCGAACTTCTAAAAGACTTATGCTGACGGGTTTTTCTGTAATGTGATATTTGTATTGAACGTCTACTAATCGCTATATGTCGATTAGTGGGGGTTATACAAATCTGTGATCTGTAATGTTATTGGAATGTGTATATGAATTCATTGGATTGTCGTGGGTGAATAGCCGGGGTTGTGAGACGAGAGTTTTCTTTTCTTTCAATTCATGTAAATTTGTAAATTGATGTAATAATTATTTGTATGGCCGCACAACCGGGTCGGGGTTGTAGCCGTCATTGTATAATTTCTTTTTACTATTTTTGCTCCTAGGATAGACCTATGGAGGGGGTGCATAAACTACCGGGTATGCCGAAGTGCCGAGTGGCCTACTCACGGGGATAAGGGAGGTTGCTTCGCTTCGGGTACTTGGCGAGTAGTTTGCCGCACCCGTAGGGGTCTTGGGTGGGGTATTGGCTATTCACCGTGACCATGTAATCTGCTTTTCGTTACAGGCTCGTACGAATGGCAGGTTCCTAGTATATCCAATGTGTTCATCTGTGATCTGAAATGTCTATCATTGCAATATATCTATATATGATATTATTTAGGCGTTGCTTATGTTTTACAGCCGCGCTAGCCCAGCCCCCGCTCTGTCGTTAGTTAAGTAACCTAACGGGTAATGACGGGGCCCCATGGCGAATGCGAATGGCATAAGCGTACGTCATATTTTGGTTGTTTTCTGCAATGGTAGGATTAAATGATGGGACGCATTAAAAGAACTAATGCAAGAATATCACGCATTAAAAGAACTAATGCAAGAAAATAAACCATGTAAAAGTCGTTGGAACACTTTCGAAAAACCACTCGGTTCTTTTCAAAACAAACTTTTAAAATGCGGAGTTTGAGCCACTCCATTTAAAAGCTATCTCGTTCCATCGACTAAATCAAGTTCACTACGTTCACGGTTTTGCCAAAACCATTCGTAGCCCTCCGTCGTTTCGCATAAATGGTCAATAGTATTCAAGCTATGTATGTTGGCCAAAGTCAAGGCATAGTGATTGGTAGCTATTGGGTATTCATGTGTAGCATAGATAGATGCGTTGGTTTGGGACAGTCGTACTGCCATTTTAGCCAAAGTAAAGGGTGGGTACGGGTGGATCCAAATTAACCTGGATAATGACGGGCAGAACTTGACATGTGACTTATGATATTTTGGCCAAAGTCAAGGTCATAAGAGCATGGGGCAAAAATCCACATCGGGAGTTTCAAAAGAACTGAAACTTGCTAGTGTTGCATACCATTTGGAGTGTGATGATTCTGGTAGGATTCCTTCAGTTTTGTCACGCGATGATATTTGGATCCCGATCCTACTGTGAGTATATGCTACTCCTCGGGAAATTTCTCACTTAACGATCAATGCTATAAACCTAGTAGGTGTCTAGAAAAGTGTTAGCGGGGCTACGCCCCCCAGGGAAAAGAGGTTATTTAATTAAGGAACTTCGCGAAAGCGTTGGAAAACCTCCCTCGAAGTACCGACACCAGTCTGGCCGAACGGTTAAGCAAGTATTGTACGGTGAGATTGATCCTGACTAATTCTTCCTTTTTGGTTTGAGGAGGGATTCGAGAAACAGTGGGAGCCATCCTGTTTAGACAAACTAAAAACCACTTTAAACTTGCAAGAGCATCATGCTGAGTGTTTCTTCTTCTCTCTCCTAATTGCAGCGACCAATCGACATGACTGGACTTAAGTTACTTCTAGATAAAAACATACTGACAGGGCCAAACTACAAAGATTGGCTCAGGAATGTCAAAATGGCAATCACTTCCGACAAGCTGGGGTATCTTCTTACCACCAAAGCTCCCCCTGTCCCTGGTCCCACTTCCAGCGTCGCGGATAAGGAAATCCGTAAGACTTGGGAGATTGATAGCGTGAAGGCCAAGTGCCTCGTACTTGCCTCGATGGACAATGAACATCAGAGGAGGCACGAGAATATAGACTTGGAATCCATATTTCTTCATACAAAAGAACTGTATGGAGAGCAATCTCGTATCGCAAGATACGAAGCGTCGAAAAAGTTATTTTCGGCAAGGATGGCCGTCGGATCATCAGTAGCAGAACACGTGCTTAAGATGATCGGCTACATTGAGGAGCTCGCGGACCTAGGGACCACATTGGAGAGTGAGCTCTATACAGACTTAGTTCTCCAGTCCCTTCCTTCCACTTACGCCCAGTTTATACTGAACTTCAACTTACAAGAAAAAGAAGTTGAACTTTCAGAGCTCCTCAACATGCTGAGGAGCGCAGAGGGCACCCTACAGAAAAGTAGGGAAACATCCACTTTGTTTGTAGGAGGATCATCTTCTTCTAGGTCCAAGGCGAAATCCAAGAGAAAGAAGAAGAAAGCCCCCGCCAAACCAAGAGGCGGTGTTAGTAAAATGGATACGAAGGGAAAAGCTAAAGCAACAAAGAAAGCGGGGAAGCTTGTGGATAAGGAAGAATGCTTCTATTGTCATAAGAAAGGACACTGGAAAAATGATTGCAGGGCCTGGAAAGCCAGAACACTGGAATTGAAGCAGGTTGCAGCTTCAGCTTCAGGTGTGTATGTTATTGAAAACTGTCTTTCAATAAACTCTACTTCCTGGGTATTGGATACCGGATCAGGATCTCATTTCTGTAATTCTTTGCAGGCATTGAGAAACCGTAGTGTTTTGAAAGCAGGTGACATGACCCTCAGAGTTGCGAACGGAGCTAGCATGGATGCTAAAGCCGTGGGGGACTATCACCTAGGAATGTCAGATGGACATGTTTTGGTTTTGCGTAATTGTTTTTTTGTACCCAACGCAACTTGTAATATCATTTCTGTATCTTTAGTTTCTAAAGAAGGTTATGAATTTGCGTTTGTAAGTAATGTTGTAAACATTCACCTTAATCAAGTTTTGATTGGGTCAGGTACATTGAGCAATGGTATATACGTATTAAACCAACCACGGATTTTTAATGTCCAGAATACACACAAAAGAAAGTCCCCGGAAATAAATCAGACTTTCTTATGGCATTGTAGACTGGGTCACATCAATTAGAGAAGGTTGACGAAGTTACATACAGAAGGATATTTGAATCCGTTCGAATATCAGTCGTATGCCACTTGTCAATCCTGTCTCAAAGGAAAGATGACAAAGACTCCGTTCACTGGACACGGAGTAAGAGCGAGCGAGCTCTTGGGACTCGTACACAGCGACGTGTGCGGTCCAATGTCTACACATGCGCGAAGCGGTTATTCTTACTTCATTACTTTTACGGATGACTTCTCGAGGTACGGTTATGTCTTCTTAATGAAACATAAGTCCGAAGCCTTTGGAAAATTCCAGGAATATAAGAATGAAGTAGAAAAACAAACCGGAAAAAGTATTAAGATTCTAAGATCGGATCGAGGTAGAGAATACTTAAGTGCCGAGTTCCTGGATTATTTAAAAGAGAACGGAATTCTCTCTCAGCTTACTCCTCCATACACTCCGCAACATAACGGTGTATCGGAGAGACGGAACCGAACCCTATTGGATATGGTTCGGTCCATGATGAGTAACACTGAGTTACCGCGATCATTCTGGGGGTATGCGCTAGAATCAGCTGCATACCTTTTGAACCGAGTTCCTACTAAGACTGTGCCTACTACGCCATATGAGATGTGGTGTGGGAAGAGACCCTATCTTAATCACATTAAGACATTGGGAAGTCCAGCTTTTGTCAAAAAGCAGCATGCGGACAAGCTCGAGGCACGCTCAGTACTGTGCAAGTTTGTGGGATATCCAAAGAATTGTTAGTTATATGTATGCCCTAGAGGCCATTACTGTACAGAGGATGTATATTGTAATGGATGCTGGGACATATATAGGGAGGACTTTCTTGCTCGACATGATAGTATGCTATCTGGTTGCTCTTTACCTTAACGTGTATACTGATTGTCTCTCTGTTACATGTTGGTAAAGCCCTTAGGATGTGTACTTGACTACCTGGACTATGATGAGGATCATACTAGTGGGGACTAGGTAGTCCATAAGTACATCCTTCAAGGTCCCTAGTCGTGGGTGTATCGAGACGGGGCATCGATATACCAGAGTAGACTAGCGTATGCCATCTCGACCCATACAGATGGGCGATGGATGATCCCATATCCATTGGTGTTTGACATCAGAGATGATATACGGGTGCTCAGTAGAGACTGGGTACACTGGACGGACTCGCCGATAACTCCCAGATGGTATTATACCTTACGTCAGATGGCAGTTCTCTGGTGACACTGGTACAGAGTAGTCTGTTGACCCGAGATCGTCATAGAGTCTTGTGTGGTTCCCACTGTGCTTTGATTTCCATCTTACCATGTCCAAGAGGGCGTGCAAAACGGTGGTTTTTGGGCACAGTCCCGAGTCACATGGAGGCAATGAGCGATAGGAGGGGATTCGTCTCTCCCGGTATAGGGGGTTGATGTTGCGCTGTGTTCGATTGGCTATAACAGGAAATCCCTGGCCAGGGTTGCTGAGATTTACTGGTAAGTGTTACCAGTAGTTTCTCGAATTGTTATAGACCTCATATCGACACGACTTATCGAGCTATTGGGGTCTGACGTTTACCACCCCTAGGCAAGATATGCGACATATCAGACGACGAGACCGGACAGTACGGTAAGTGTTACTGGTTGGATTCACAGGAGTATGAGCGGGCTTGCTCGTCGATCTTCTGATCGCTCAATACCCGGGTGGCCGTTACGTTTAGCAGACTGCTTGCGGCTTGTGGATGTTTGATATGATCATCATCTGCTGCCGGCGTATTGACGAGTCTTTAGAGTCCTACACAGAGGTTTCCTGGCTCAAGCGAAACGAAATAGGAGCGCATATGAGATATGTGCGGGACCGAGAATAATGAGCGTATGTGATACCGTATTTTATTCTCGCGATGAATGTATCGAATGGTTGTATGCGATATAACCTAGTTATCGAATCAAGAATTGATTCGATAAGCCGATACATTGGATACTAGTCGGTTATATGCGATATGACCGGATCGTTAAATCAAGTGTTGATTTAATGATTTAATGTATAATTATATATATGATATATTACTTTGCATTAACTAGTATCGGTTCATTTTAAATGGATTTTCTCACTTGGATTGTGCACATTGTATATGTGATATACTTTTGTTCACAACATTGTATCATGTTTGATGAGACATGCAAGCTTGGGCATGTGTAAAGAATTGACCATGGTTATATGAATGGTTAGGGTTTCATTTTGTTTTCTTATTCATTTATTTATCTATTTATTCTTTTTGGAAAATGATTTGCATAAAGAGAAATGGTGGCTTTCTTTGGATCCATGTTGAAGCTTCCTGAAGCTTTGACTAAGTCACCATTTTGTCTCATGCTTAACCCTAACCATTCCACTTAACCCTAGTCTAATCTCTACACTTGACCATGGTTACATTATGATAAGTATTCTTTTTATTTCCTTTTTGGAAAATACTCATAATAATATTCATCTTCTTCTTCTTCATCACTTGAAGAAAGCTTGCTTCATCAATGGTGATTGATGAAAAAGAGTGAGAAATCCAATTCTAAAGTGAACCCACTTCCTATTTCTTCATCCTCTACCTCTTGCCAAGTAGTATAGGGTGTTTCCTTCACAAGTTTTCATGGCTTGGTGAAGGTGGAGCTTGATCTAGTGATGCCTCGACGTAGATCATCTTCGGCACGAAGCCGACGACCTTGCCCGCCCATTTCTCCGATGAAGCCGACGCTTGAGACCGGGATTTCATTTGGACAGCAGAGAGGACTTCATTACGGAGCCGTAGAGGTGGAGGACCGGATCTACAAAGGTTGTATTTCCGTTCTTTATTAGTAAAGTTGTTTACTAGTTATTGTTATCGCCTATATATCTAGCCAACGATCCGTATTAGGGTTTCTCGGCACCTCTAATTTTTGAAATTGGCATGGTTGATGCCTTGTGAGACCTCCTTAGTGTGCCTAGGAACCTTACAGTGGTATCAGATCCTAGCTAGAGCCTTAGGCGAAGTCTAGACGACGTTTGAAACCCGAATGAACATCGAAACCCTAAAACAAATTGCTCTCTGGACTTTTTCTAAAAACTGGGTTTTTTTTCCAGATTAAAAATGCTTAAAAAATTCAGCAGGGAATTCTAAGAATTACGGTGCAAATTTTTACTCATGAACAGTCCACAGCGCGGCGGAACCGCGGCAGAAGCTTGGCTTCTGCGGCGGTTCCGTGGCAAGTTAATGACGTCATCCTCCCCTGTTTGCACAGTAACTTCTAGTATATTATGCTGGATTTTCTGGGTATTTTTAAATTTTATTCAAGAGTTGAATTTTCTGGGGTTGTTTTGGGGATTCGGTGTTTCGATCGGAGTATCAGATTTTGTCTATATGACTTTCCGGATAAATTTTAGAATATGTTAAAAAGTTCGACCGGATATAAATACCCAATTTTTCCCCTGTCGGGAAATTTCCAAGTGTTGAATTTTTCCGTAGTTTAAAGACGTTCTAAGTAGTGCAAGTAACTCGATGGACCCTCTAGAAGACAACAAACCTTAACTCGATTATGTGACCGTCTTGAACTGCCCTTTGAACCTTCGGGTTTGGGGCAGTACGGCGTGCCACATGTGAGGCGTTGGCTTGACCCTTCTACGGCTGGACCGTTGGTACTGAGGCACGAACTGAATGTTTTTAAACTCGTTTCATGTGTTGATCTGTATCGGGAAAACTTGGGTGTTCTATTGTTCGATCGGAAAGTTTGACATTTTCTATTTATCCGGAATGGGATACAATAATTGGAATTCACAAGTAGTTATGAGATAACTGAATGAGTGTTATAAACATAGCAGTTTAGTCTCACTTGATCGGTTGCTACGGAATTTTGATGTGATCAAAAGTCTGTCGCAATCACGTAGCGTACGCGGATACTCGCCGGGTAAACTTAATAGACAACTACACCCCATAGCCCCGACCAAGTGACTGTAGGAGAACCCCGTCGCCGAAAGCATCCGTACGGGTGCTCGCGGTAGCGGCGATCCGCCTTGGTGCACTTCGTCGATGGTATCGGGGGTGCGGCCGCCTACTAAAGTTTGCGACGAGCATTCGATCAGACTTTCGGGAATCTTGTTGAATTACCCGACTTGATATTGAAAAGAGTTTTCGATTTTGAGACTAAAATGCAAGGTTTATAATTGTTAGGCATGCGATGTCTAAGTAATTCATTTGGTCAGGCATGCGATGTCTGAGGTGGTTGCGGATTCCAACTGTTGTAGTTTTACACTTTCTTTTCTGTGACCGTAAGTGTAATATGTGATATCGCCGGTTTCGTTGCTATATGTCAACGACAATTGGGATGCGCATATTTACTTACGTTGATGACATGTGATGTTATGTGTTGCTGGATATGTTATATTGGATCGTCGTGTTTGAATAGCCGGGGTTTTTATGTGAGATGAGTGTTTTTCATTTTCATTCATGTAAAAACTTGTATGTAATATTCTTTTATTGGGGCACTTCCAGGTTGCGGAAGTTGTCACCTTTTGTATATTATTTACTTTTCCGCACTAGGATAGACCCAAGGAGGAGGGCACAAGTAACCGGGTTCTGGAGTCCAGTGGGAGACCAACTCGAGGAGTCGAGTCCGGGTCTCCTAACTCCAGAATTGGTAGGGTTGCTTGCCGCTCTCGTAGGGGTCTTGGGGTGTGGGTTTGGCTATTCATCGTGACCGTGGAATCCGTGTTTTATACTGGCTCGTATTGAAAACACGGACGTCCTAGTATATCCAATATTTCATATGTTTCTTTTGCTGCGATATCTGTGATGTGATCATGTGATGTTCTGTGATAGATACAGTATATAGTATATATGATATATTATATAGATGTTACTTATGTTTTACACCCGCGCTATCCCTGCCCCGCTCTGCCGTTAGTTACCTAACCTAACGGTGCACGAGGGGACATCGAGGCGAATGCGGATGGCATAAGTGTACGTCGTATTTATCTGTGATGTTTAGGTACTTAAATGATGGGACTTCATTAATGTGATTAATGAAATAAAAGAAACCTAAGATGTTGTAGAATCGAATTTCAAAATTAAAACAGGTAGCTACAGTTCTTGCTTTGCACAGCGGTATATACGATATATCCTGCACCTTATTCGATGAGGAAAGGACCGAGATCCCTTCACCGAGAGTGACTCCTTTAGCAATAACTGGCAGATGCTACACACTCGGTTTGTCTTTTGATTGCTTTTAAGGGTTTTTGCTTTGCACAGTGATATATATGATATATCCCGTACCTCATTTGACGAGGAAAGGACCGACGATCCCTTCACCGGGAGTGACTCCTTTAGCAAAACTAGAAAAGCCTCAAAAACACTCCATTTCAAAATTATTCAATTCTACAACGATATCAAGTTCATTACGCAATAGGTTTTCAGAAAAACCTGTCGTAGCCCTCCGTCATTTCAGATAAGTGGTAGTTAGTATTCGTGCTATGTTTGTTGGCCTGCGTCAAGGCGTAGTGTGCGGTAGCTAACTAGTATTTATCTGCTTATGCATATGATGCAGATTGGATTAGGGTAGTCGTGCGACTTTGTTGGCCTGCGTCAAGGGTCGTGCGGGTGGGTTTAATTCAATCAGGAAATGACGGGTTGAACTTGACTAGCGGACTATGGTTTGTTGGCCTGCGTCAAGGTCATAGGATGCTAGGGGCAAAATATTATCGGGAATTTCAAGTGTTGAAATTTGCAATGAGATTGCATACCTTCTATGAGATAGTTGGATCCCGATACCCGCTGCGAGTAATTGTTACTCCTGGGAGAGTTTTACAAATTACAATTAGCCGATCAAGTAGGTGTCTAGAAAGGAGTTAACGAGGTTACGCCTCTGGGAAAACGAGGTTTACATTAATTAGGTTCGTGCGAAAGCACGGGGGACCTCCCTCAAAGTACCGACACTGGCCTGGCTGAAAGATTGGCGAACTTGTAGTGTGTGATTAATCCCGGCTAGTCTTTCCTTTTAGGGTTTGAAGGAAGATTTGATAAAAAGCAGTAGGAGCCATCCTGATTAGATAAAATAATAACCAATCTATTCTTGCAAGAGCGCATGCTGAGTGTTTTCTTCTCTCTCTCTCCTGGTAGCGACCATATCACGCCTTAATCAAGATAATAATACGGATAATTGACCGAACCCGCTTGTTATACTGAGCTGGGGAACGTTGGTCCCGCTCCAACTTATAATTGTTATAAGACAGAGCAAGAAATTGGGGAATACCAGATTTCCCGTGCCGCCCAAACGAAGAAAGTGCATGATGATGTATCTTCTTCGGGTGTGTTCATTACAAAGAACTGTTTCTCAGTATCCTCCGAATCCTGGGTATATGATACCGGATCAGGATCCCAGATATGTAATCTGTTACATAGGGCTACAAAAGGGTAGAAAAACTGAGAACGGGTGATAAGTTTCATGAGGCAGAAAACGGGGCAAGTGTTGCAGCCAAGTCTGTTGGTCACTGTCACCCTGTATTGTAATACATTGATTCTGAACGAATGTTATTAGATACCGAACCTGATATACAAAATCATATCTGTCTCTTTATTAGTAAAGAAATGATAAAATTCTGTATTGTTGGATAATGTTTTGAACATTTCCTATATCAAAAGTTGATCGGTTCAGGCACGTTATCTAAAAACATTAATGTTCTAAATCAAACTACGGTTCTTAGTATATGGAGCACACATAAGAGGAAGAGTTCAGAGATGAACGGTTCCTTCTTGAGGCATTGTAGACTAGGTCATATCAATGCGACCCGATTAGCTGAAGTTACATGTAGATGCATATTTAAATCAGTTTGAATTTACATCTTGTGAAACTTGCCAGTCATGTCACAGAGATAAGATGACCATAACCCTGTTTATTGGAAACAGAGAAAGAGTTAATGAACTCTTGGGACTGATACATGATGATGTATGTAAGGTCTCCTGTCTACACATGCCAAGACTGGTTCTTTATACTTCATTATATTCTATGATAATCTCTCGAGATTCAGTCATATGTTCCTGTTGGAACTTGAGTCCGAACCTTTTGAGATATTCACAGAATATAAGCGAGAAGTAGAGAACCAGAATACGGGTATAAGTATTATGTCCTATGATGAGATCAAGGAGGAGAATACTTGAGCACGGAATTTCTGGACTATTCTAAAGGAGAATGAGATTCTCTCTCAGCATTACTCCTCCGTATACACCATAGCACGATGGTATGTCGGGGCGGAGCAGATACACCCTATTTGATATGGTGTGCTCTATGATGAGTACTACTGAGTTACCTTTTTCCTATTGGGTGTTATGCACTTGAGAAGTTGCATACCTATTGAATAGGGTTCCAATCAAATCAGTTGCCTACCATTTCATATGTGATATGGAAAGGGAAGAGCCCATGGCTTAAGCTAGTTAAGATTTGGGGTTGTCCGGCTAATGTCTAAAAGCAAAATCCGGACAAGCTCGAGGCAAGGTCTGTAATGTAGAACTGGAAAGGTTCCAGCTATACAAAATACAGCAGATGATTTGGTACAACCAAAGGATTCAGTAGATACCAACGAACCTCAGCCTCTCCGCCGATCTAGTAGGGTTCCTCACCCACCTGAGAGATACTTCGGTTTCTCTATGACAGTGGGAGCGAGGATTGCATCATGAGATGATGACCCAACTAGCTTCGAGCTGGCCATCAGGAGTGTGACTCTGTAAGAATGGCTGGATGCTTATCGATCTGAAATGGAATCCTTATACACCAACAAAGTATGGACTTTGTTTGCTATATCTGAAGGGTTAAATCCCTATCAGGAGCAAGTATATCTTGAGAAGATTACTTGGTGTAAATGGAAAAGTTGAGACTTTCAAAGTTAGACTTGTTAAAGGTTTTCGTCATTGACCAGGCGTGGATAATGATGAAACCTTTTCCAGTACCTATGCTTAAGTCCATCCAGAACCTATGTAACGTCTTCAAAATAATAAAATATGATTTTTGGGTAATTTTATAATTTAATATTATTTTAATGAATATTTTAATATTCTGGTATAATTAAATACAGATAAATGGGGAAAAATTATGGAAAATTCTAAAATAAGGTATTTTAAGGAATTGCTTCGTTTTCTGTGCATGCCCCCATTTCCTCTAGTTTTGACCCTGAGTATGTCTAGTTTTGACTGATTCCATCTAGGGTGAAATCTGGGTTGATTTTCCTATGTTGGTGTATAATTTGGGACTTGTTTTAGCATGGATTTTGGTATTTGGTGATTCATTCCTGTCGGGTGGCGTTTGGACGTCAACGACAAGTGGATTTTGATTGTGTTTACATGCGAGTCGATAGGTTTTTACCTATGCGGGTAGCGTGTGCTATTTTGGTTTCCGATGTGATTTTCATGTGCTTTAGCATTGTGATATACTTGTAGGTACCCCGCGTGATGTTGAGGCAAAGGAGGTGAAGATAGCGACATCGGCTTTGGCACACGAGGAGCAATGTGAGTAGATTTATATCTGTGGGGAGAAGTCGGGTGGATGGCGTATAGCACCCCCGCAGTCCGTGGTGATGTATACGAATACGTATACACACGAATATTTTTTATGTGTTGTTTAGGGTTATTGATGGTAATAATGATATTTTGATGATAAGAATATATTGGTTTAGTTTAGTGCGAACCCTAGAGTAGTGGTTGCACTCACATATACATTTACACACATACTTGCATTCATTCTTTCATTTATTAGAGTGCATATGATGGTGCGTATATCTACACATGGGTATGGGACTATGTGTTTATATACTGGATTTGAGGATAGTATTTGGGATTTGAGATGAGTCGATGAGATTGGGCTTGAGGCCAGGAGATCGGTGATGTGATTTGGTTCGTATTGAGATACGACACGATGTTTTAGCGGGTCTTTTGACGTAGTGATTCTTACACCTGCATGCATACATAGAGGGTATCAATATTGTACTAGACGTAGATCAGTACCCCGATCATGACATTTGATAAAGAGGATACCAGATAAATAGTATGATGAATGTGATATTGACCCGTACCCATATTTGGGATGCCGTACGACGGATTTACGTACAAGCTATATTTTGATGATTGATCCGCACTCTTGACTTGGGATGTCTGATTATAGATAAGGTATCGGATATGATATTATTGAGGCGGGATCACCGACTAATATATATACATGTATGTATATGTATCGACTCAGATGTTAGGCGGTTTCCTCACCCATAGCTCTACTTGTTAGTTCAGCCGTATAGTTTAGGATGGTTGTTAGATTAGATTAGACTCCTACCTATTTCAAAAACTAACGAATCGTGGGTATTTTAAAAGACAGCCCAAGGGATCCTACGGATATTTCAAAAGACGTATCTTTTCATAAAAACACCGTAGCCCTTATTTTCAAAACCCCATGATTCGTGTTATTTCAAAAGGCACCAATTGTAGAGGTTATTTTAGATTAATGCAGATTAGTTATAGTTGCGTCTAGTATTCAGCTTCCGCTCATTATTGTGGTTCGCATCGCATCGCATGCTTATATTATGTTTCATACTCCATTATTGATGTTATGCTGTTAGGACACCAGCACCATTACCGATGATGCGTATGTACCACGTACACTTACTTGCCGGCTCACACACATCTTCATCGGTAATTGCCATGTCACGTACACCTTAGAAAATATTATTGCATCGACATAGGTTGTTAGCTAATAATTTAGACATGATATTAGTGTACTTGCATTATATGCTAGATTAGACGTTGTAATTATTAGTTGTTACATCATGCATGTTATTATTCTTGGATTTTTATGCCTGTATGCACTGTTTACATGCTATTGAGGATTGGATTCGGATTTCCATGAGATTTTCTGGATTTGGGGGAAAACCGCAAAACTTATATAAACTTCTTTTCTCTCTTTAAAATAAAAAGTGCGGTTTTCCCATGATGTATGAGTCGTCCACCATGAGTTTGCTGATGGATTTGGAAACCCGATTCGAGGAGACGGATGAACCGTTTCGGGTACATGGTGGACCCGGTAAGGTACCCCGGGGCAAGAAGCGCGTGGTGATGACGATGTGAGCCTGGCAGGGGAGTACTACCTACCGGTGATTTTACCCGACGCGTCGGATATCCGGAGGATACCGTCGTGGTCTTGAGATGGATGGTAGGGGCCGGTCTGGACTGACGGCGCCCTAGATATTATGATTGAGACATTGGGATTTCGAGATTTCGAGGTACAGAGATTGTGATACAGAGATATCGAGATATTGGGATTACGTTTTGTGCCGATGCTAGGCACTGTTTTATGCTGATTTCATTATGATACCTCAACTAAAAATACAAGGGAAATCTCACTAAATTATGAAAACAGTTTCTTCATTTACATGTATTCTGCTTTCATGCATTCATACCTCATATTCATGACATACTATTACCTGAGGCACTAGCACGAGCACTTGGCACTACATTCACGTATAGAGATTACATTGCCAGTTTAGCATGCTTCAGCTTTATTCATATTGAGGTTTCTTTATATCTGATCGTATTGACCTAGGTTGGGTCATGCATTCGATCTCTGCTTGTAGATATCTTTCTATTCACGAGTTGGCAACTCACCCCCGTTGTGCCCCAGTTCTTGCAGGTTTGCCGTACAGTTCTATAGCGGCATTTCTGGCACACTGCTTCCTTTTGGGTGATTTGCTTGGATAGGTGGGTTCTTTTGTATCAGAACCGCCGTTGTATTTATATTATTCATTGTATCTAGAATATCCATCAACCAAAACTCGTATATTGTTTCAGACCTAGACTAGTGATGTATTATTCGACCATAGAGTCGCGCTTAGTAGTGTTGCGGTTTTCTTGTTGCTTTTGAGCTTTCTTTTGGATTTGATCCTCGCCACTTGGCGTTGTATATTATTGTTGCATGTGGTGGTGACCGTCGATTGACGAAGAGCTAGCTCCCGCTTGGGGATGCCTTTATCATTGCATATATTGTTATCCTTGTTATACCCCATTCGGGGCCAGTTTTACAAAAGAAACTCTGCCGAAATTTTTAGAAAAGACTGTACTGTTTTTAAAAATGCATATTCGGCTTAGTTATTTAAAAACCTTGATTTCAAACATGTTTTTCTTCACTTTTTTAAACCAGTTTCTTTACTTATTCTTAAAAATGTTTTTAGATTTCTGGGCTTTTGGCTTACTTGGATCAGATGGAGTCCTATAGACTTCATATGGTTCAAGGGCCAGTCACGTGCTCTTTCGGGTCGTGACAAAGTTGGTATCAGAGCGCTAGGTTGACCTTGGTTCGAGTCTAAGTTTGACTATGTGGAGCCTAGGGCGTTTATATATATACGGAACTTAGGCTTGACCTTACGGAACTTAGACTTGGTCGAGGGGGTATTAGACCCGAACTTTCGTCGTGTAGGATGACCCTTGGTTGATGGAATAGGTAACTAAAGTAGAGTGACGTACCGTTGGTATGTTCCGCGGCATACTTACGACACGCCACTCCGCTTAAGGAACCTTAGGATGTACATATTTTCGAGATCAGTGATCCTCTTTATATCCAGGATTATACATCCATTTGAGATCCCCGATTCTATTAGTTTCATGATCATACCTTTATTGATGCTGTTCCTTCCCATGATCATGTATCCACTTTGGATCTGTTGTTTCCTTTCTTGCCATTGATGTGCTCTCCTTGATACTCGATTGAGGTTCCTGTCACCATGTTTGAGGGCAGTTTGGGCTGCTGCTAGGGTTACGGCCGGTGTGAGCTCGTTTGGTACGAGGGCCGACCATTGTGTTTTCTGGTGACATGGGAACGTCTCGAGTTAGTGTTGGTGATTGTGACCTCTAGTGGAGGCGAGTGCTTGGTCTTGCACCGGATGATCGGGCCATTGTTAGAGCTGCCAGTTGAGAGAGGACTGTTGATGTACAGCATACCTTAGAGATTGTGATGTCGCCTACCGTGCAGACAGATGGACCAGCTGTTGCTGAGATTGACAGGATGTCGCTTCCGAAGCTTACGAGCTGAGATTGCCGTAGCTTTCAGGCAGATATGAGACAGATGATAGTTAGTCTACCCGATTTGAGAGACGAAGGTGATTCGTCCGATTTTGCGCCGGAGCGGGCCCTGATGAGTTGAAGATTTCCAGTGTGGAGAGTCTTACTCAGATCTAGAGCAGACCGACTCAGAGATGACCGCCTATGTATTGCCTTTCCTGGAGGATTGAGGCGCTGTTCGACGTACAGGCGAATAAGCCAGTTGCCGCTGCAAATGACGAGATGTCGCCCAGATGGTTGGAGCTACTGCAGCGTGAGCATATACTTAGAGAGATGATAGCGAGTCGCTAGTCACCTGAGGATGAATGACTAGGACAGGTGGTTCGTTTGTTTACCGATGCGAGGTCATCAGATAGATTGTTTCCAGCTAGAGACGACTTCACGCAGGTTCGTTGAGAGTCGATAGAGACGATCGAATGTCAGGAGCCCATTTTCCAAGTTTAAAGTATACGGAAAGACATGCAGGTGATTCTATGGACTCTCTAGAAGAATGAAATCCTAACTCGACTTAATGACCGTGTGAAAGCCTTTGAACCTTCGGATTTGCGGCGGTTCCTCGGCGCCATTAGTGAGGCTTGGGTTTGCCCTTCTACGGCTGGACCACCGACGCTGTGGCATGTACTCGATACTATTAAACTGTACCCATGATGTGATCTCTTGGGGGATTATGAGGATCTGACGAGTCGATCGGATGGTTCGACATCTTTCGGATATCGTGATGGGACACTGCTTGGGAGACTCCAGATGCGAGCGTAGCCGTCGGAGCGCAGTTCGTGTAGCCACGATGAGTTAAGTCCGAATCAGTCGACATTGAGCAAGGTGGAGTAAAGAGTTCGTACGAGATTTCGACGAGATGACGTCCCACTCCGCTGACATTAGAGATGTGATATGCACCCCGAGGCGTGGTATATGGATGTATCTTCCAGAGAGAAGCGCGATAGGTATGCAGCCGTTCCGGAATAAGCTTTAGCTTCAGCATTGGATGATGACTTCCGGGCATTTCGGCAGGATTGAGATTTGAGAAAGGAACCTCGACAGGACCTTTCTGGAGTACGTTACGAGAAGACCTAGACCAGGAGTGGTCGTATTGCGCACACCCAGCAGGACAGAGTTCGGCATTGTCGACGAGGTAGTTGACCATGTTCGGATAAAGGAACTTACCCAGATGCGTTGCAGATTGATCAGGGACGGACGAGTGATGAGTATTCCTCCGATGGTTGGGACGTGTTCCCGAGGACCTGTTCGGCCTGACATCCTCTACAGAATGATGAAGCTACAGAATATGCGATTTCGAGTCCGTGCGAGAGACTTCAGATTGACCGTGGCCGAGAACAGTGCAGTGCGTAGTAGCTTGGCGTGACGTCATAGTGGACGACGATAGAGACAGTTGGAACAAGAGGTTCGTGTGAGACACTGATGAGCTGTCATTGCTTCCCGTCGAGACTAGAGACCTGATATGCTTACAGAGACGTTGGAATGTGATCAGTTTCCGAGAAAATATTGTGCTGAGGACACAGGTGTTTTTGAGCGAGAAGAGGTTGTGTAGGAAGCCAGCCTCTGTACAGATCGGCATAGGCATGATCGGAAGAGACCTTGAGCAGGATTCCTTCCAGGACATTGCTGCAATGATGTTTGCACCCAGGATCAGATGTGTGACGTGCTTTCAGAGAGCCAGAGGCCGACGCCAGTGATACGCTGCCTTACGAGAGGTCGTGAGGATTGACCGAAAGGTGACCAGGAAAGTGCCAGAACGGAATCGTTCCTGTCAGTACTCCTGACCGGGCCGATGAGCCGATGGATTGCGAGATTGGTAATCTACAGGAAAGATCAGGAACCAGAGGCAGAGGACGCCAGCCGCGAGCAAGAGGCAAGTAGATATCTTGCGCAGCTAGCATCGGATGTTCCGGTACCTTCTCGACCCTGAAGGATGGTATACCGACGACGGTAATTATGATTTGTGATTTTGTGATTTGATTATCACGTATCCGTTGCTTTGGATTTCGGTATTTTGGGCGATCTATTCACATGATTTAGTCTTGATGACTGAGTTTCATGATATTTGATTTTGTGCACCATGGTTGCACCTACTGGGTATTTATACCTTGTACATAGTTATTACTCTTGAGCTGTTGATTGCGATTTCATGCCTATTTTATGCTGGTGATTTGATTTACGCTTCCAGCAGAGTTTCATGTAATTTTAGTGTTTTGATTTTGCACTCGGTATAGCTTATATGTGCTTGTAGTGTATCGATATGTGTTTTGTGCCCGCAGCTGCACACGTTTATGATTTTCTTCATATCTGGATACACTTGGTGTTGCTGCTTACGTATTTGAGTTATTGCTTGGTATTTGTGCATGGGATGCACCAGTTCTATACTTCGTGCATTTGTCGCACCAGTTTTATGTTTCTTGCGTTTATCGCATCAGATTTATATTTCGTGCCTTTGTTGCACCGGATTTATATTTTGTGCATTACGATTGCACCTGACTTCGATTTGATGCCTTTCGGTATGTCGATTTTGATTGTGATATTGATGTGGATTCTTGCACTCCGTGCTTTTGACTGGACTTACGCATATTCGACGTTGCTATTGGATTTTGTGATTCCGTGCATATTGAGTGCGCAGGGTCTAGATTTTCATTCGTGCATGATGGATGCACCGATTTGGATTTTCGCGCATGTTGGGCGCATGTTTTGAGATACGATTTTGGGGCACACCAGATGCACTAAATCGAGATTCTTCGTGCATGTCAGATGCACCTGTTTTGGCTGCCAGGCACACGTTGCCTATGACAGATGCTTCGTGCACACCCGTTGCACCTAGATGTTGTTTTGTGCACATGTTTAGCACATATATGGATTTTGATTTCCGTGCGCACCAGACGCACAGGGTGGTGTTATGTGATTTTTGGGATTTATTCCTTTTGGAGCAGTACATTTTTATGATGTTGGATATTTGCTTTCATACTGAGCAGGACTAGTCAGTGGGCAGTACCTGGATATATTTTGCATGCATCGATAGTTATCGAAGGGATTTCCGAAAAAGCGAGCTATAGTCTCAGTATATACCTACGTGTCCGATATGACACGAAACGTTTTAAAAACAAGGAAACCCTTCTAAACTGTTTTCAAAACGGCGGAACGTACCTATTAAACAAAGGATATATATACACATATATAGTTATTTTCTTATGAGAAACGTCCGCCACTGTGCAGTGTTACGCGCATCGCACATCGACTTAAAAAGATTTGGCATACATTTGCATCAGCTATTTACATGTATAGATTGGATGTCTACATGTATAGTCTTGGTCCATATCATATTGATTTTGTATTGGATTTGACATTGTGTCGTTACCATGACTCCGATGATTGCGGATGCTTGATGGAGTGTTGCATTTGAGTTATCTGCTCAGTACTCATGCGTATGCATTGCGCTATGATGTTTTATGTATAGATGATTTCGGAGCCCCGATGACTTGGAATTTGTATTGAAATATTTTAGTATTTGGGGGTTTAAATTTAAATTCGGGGACCGAATTTCTTTAAGGGGGGTAGATTGTAACGTCTTCAAAATAATAAAATATGATTTTTGGGAAATTTTATAATTTAATATTATTTTAATGAATATTTTAATATTCTGGTATAATTAAATACAGATAAATGGGGAAAAATTATGGAAAATTCTAAAATAAGGTATTTTAAGGAATTGCTTCGTTTTCTGTGCATGCCCCCATTTCCTCTAGTTTTGACCCTGAGTATCGACTCAGATGTTAGGCGGTTTCCTCACCCATAGCTCTACTTGTTAGTTCAGCCGTATAGTTTAGGATGGTTGTTAGATTAGATTAGACTCCTACCTATTTCAAAAACTAACGAATCGTGGGTATTTTAAAAGACAGCCCAAGGGATCCTACGGATATTTCAAAAGACGTATCTTTTCATAAAAACACCGTAGCCCTTATTTTCAAAACCCCATGATTCGTGTTATTTCAAAAGGCACCAATTGTAGAGGTTATTTTAGATTAATGCAGATTAGTTATAGTTGCGTCTAGTATTCAGCTTCCGCTCATTATTGTGGTTCGCATCGCATCGCATGCTTATATTATGTTTCATACTCCATTATTGATGTTATGCTGTTAGGACACCAGCACCATTACCGATGATGCGTATGTACCACGTACACTTACTTGCCGGCTCACACACATCTTCATCGGTAATTGCCATGTCACGTACACCTTAGAAAATATTATTGCATCGACATAGGTTGTTAGCTAATAATTTAGACATGATATTAGTGTACTTGCATTATATGCTAGATTAGACGTTGTAATTATTAGTTGTTACATCATGCATGTTATTATTCTTGGATTTTTATGCCTGTATGCACTGTTTACATGCTATTGAGGATTGGATTCGGATTTCCATGAGATTTTCTGGATTTGGGGGAAAACCGCAAAACTTATATAAACTTCTTTTCTCTCTTTAAAATAAAAAGTGCGGTTTTCCCATGATGTATGAGTCGTCCACCATGAGTTTGCTGATGGATTTGGAAACCCGATTCGAGGAGACGGATGAACCGTTTCGGGTACATGGTGGACCCGGTAAGGTACCCCGGGGCAAGAAGCGCGTGGTGATGACGATGTGAGCCTGGCAGGGGAGCACTACCTACCGGTGATTTTACCCGACGCGTCGGATATCCGGAGGATACCGTCGTGGTCTTGAGATGGATGGTAGGGGCCGGTCTGGACTGACGGCGCCCTAGATATTATGATTGAGACATTGGGATTTCGAGATTTCGAGGTACAGAGATTGTGATACAGAGATATCGAGATATTGGGATTACGTTTTGTGCCGATGCTAGGCACTGTTTTATGCTGATTTCATTATGATACCTCAACTAAAAATACAAGGGAAATCTCACTAAATTATGAAAACAGTTTCTTCATTTACATGTATTCTGCTTTCATGCATTCATACCTCATATTCATGACATACTATTACCTGAGGCACTAGCACGAGCACTTGGCACTACATTCACGTATAGAGATTACATTGCCAGTTTAGCATGCTTCAGCTTTATTCATATTGAGGTTTCTTTATATCTGATCGTATTGACCTAGGTTGGGTCATGCATTCGATCTCTGCTTGTAGATATCTTTCTATTCACGAGTTGGCAACTCACCCCCGTTGTGCCCCAGTTCTTGCAGGTTTGCCGTACAGTTCTATAGCGGCATTTCTGGCACACTGCTTCCTTTTGGGTGATTTGCTTGGATAGGTGGGTTCTTTTGTATCAGAACCGCCGTTGTATTTATATTATTCATTGTATCTAGAATATCCATCAACCAAAACTCGTATATTGTTTCAGACCTAGACTAGTGATGTATTATTCGACCATAGAGTCGCGCTTAGTAGTGTTGCGGTTTTCTTGTTGCTTTTGAGCTTTCTTTTGGATTTGATCCTCGCCACTTGGCGTTGTATATTATTGTTGCATGTGGTGGTGACCGTCGATTGACGAAGAGCTAGCTCCCGCTTGGGGATGCCTTTATCATTGCATATATTGTTATCCTTGTTATACCCCATTCGGGGCCAGTTTTACAAAAGAAACTCTGCCGAAATTTTTAGAAAAGACTGTACTGTTTTTAAAAATGCATATTCGGCTTAGTTATTTAAAAACCTTGATTTCAAACATGTTTTTCTTCACTTTTTTAAACCAGTTTCTTTACTTATTCTTAAAAATGTTTTTAGATTTCTGGGCTTTTGGCTTACTTGGATCAGATGGAGTCCTATAGACTTCATATGGTTCAAGGGCCAGTCACGTGCTCTTTCGGGTCGTGACAACCTACTTGCCACGGCTAGATACCATGACTACGATATCTGGTGGTTGGGTGTCATGACAGCTTTTCTAAATGATGTTTTAGAAGAGAGCGTCTATAAGTACACAGCCAGAGGGCCTCGTAGACAGTGGGAGCAGCGGAAACGTGTGCAAGATGCTTTATAGGATAAAGCGGGCATCGCGGAGTTGGAACATCTGTTTTGATGAAGTAGTCAAAGAGTTTGACATCATCAAAACGGTAGATGAACCTTGTATATACAAAAAGGTAGTAGGGAGTATGGTGGTGATCGTCGTAGAGTACGTGGATGACATACTCTTGATAGGGAAAGAGTTTCCTATGCTACGCTCGATCAATCTCCGCATATCACAATGATTCTCCATAAAGGATCAAAGTGATACCTACAAAATCCTAAGCTTTGGATCTATGAGATAGATCTAATTAGATGTTAGGATACTCACTAGTTGTAGTGAGATGGTATCAATTGATCGTAGGGAGAATCACTGGAAGTGTTCCAGGGTGATAAAGACGACTGAATGTCAGTCACAGGCATTGTCTTTACCCTCAGTAAAGGGACGGTATGTTGGAAGAGTTCCAAGCTAGATACCGTGGCATACTAGACGATAAAGGCAGGATACATCGCTACTTAAGATGCTACCAAAGAGGCTGTTTGGGTGTATATTGGTTCATGAGACGAACTATGTTCCTCCCATTGTATGACAATGGAGTTGTGGCTTTTGCCAAGGAACGTCCGTCCCATCAGTGATCCAGACATAATCTATGGCAGTATCACCTGATCATGGAGATGTTTGATCTCCAGGGTGATCGAGGTTAGGAGAGCAGACTCAGAAGATAACACGGCGGATCCACTCACGAAGGCCTATTCCCAGAGAGAGACTTTTAGGGGATGGTTGAGTATGAGATACTACAACCACTGCTACAGATGGCCCTAGTGCAAGTGGGAGATTGTTAGTTATATGTATGCCCTAGAGGCCATTACTGTACAGAGGATGTATATTGTAATGGATGCTGGGACATACTTAGGGAGGACTTTCTTGCTCGACATGATAGTATGCTATCTGGTTGCTCTTTACCTTAACGTGTATACTGATTGTCTCTCTGTTACATGTTGGTAAAGCCCTTAGGATGTGTACTTGACTACCTGGACTATGATGCGGATCATACTAGTGGGGACTAGGTAGTCCATAAGTACATCCTTCAAGGTCCCTAGTCGTGGGTGTATCGAGACGGGGCATCGATATACCAGAGTAGACTAGCGTATGCCTTCTCGACCCATACAGATGGGCGATGGATGATCCCATATCCATTGGTGTTTGACATCAGAGATGATATACGGGTGCTCAGTAGAGACTGGGTACACTGGACGGACTCGTCGAGAACTCCCAGATGGTATTATACCTTACGTCAGATGGCAGTTCTCTGGTGACACTGGTACAGAGTAGTCTGTTGACCCGAGATCGTCATAGAGTCTTGTGTGGTTCCCAATATGCTTTGATTTCCATCTTACCACGTCCAAGAGGGCGTGCGAAACGGTGGTTTTTGGGCACAGTCCCGAGTCACATGGAGGCAATGAGCGATAGGAGGGGATTCGTCTCTCCCGGTATAGGGGGTTGATGTTGCGCTGTGTTCGATTGGCTATAACAGGAAATCCCTGGCCAGGGTTGCTGAGATTTTCTGGTAAGTGTTACCAGTAGTTTCTCGAATTGTTATAGACCTCATATCGACACGACTTATCGAGCTATTGGGGTCTGACGTTTACCACCCCTAGGCAAGATATGCGACATATCAGACGACGAGACCGGACAGTACGGTAAGTGTTACTGGTTGGATTCACAGGAGTATGAGCGGGCTTGCTCGTCGATCTTCTGATCGCTCAATACCCGGGTGGCCGTTACGTTTAGCAGACCGCTTGCGGCTTGTGGATGTTTGATATGATCATCATCTGCTGCCGGCGTATTGACGAGTCTTTAGAGTCCTACACAGAGGTTTCCTGGCTCAAGCGAAACGAAATAGGAGCGCATATGAGATATGTGCGGGACTGAGAATAATCCGTGTATGTGATACCGTATTTTATTCTCGCGATGAATGTATCGAATGGTTGTATGCGATATAACCTAGTTATCGAATCAAGAATTGATTCGATAAGCCGATACATTGGATACTAGTCGGTTATATGCGATATGACCGGATCGTTAAATCAAGTGTTGATTTAATGATTTAATGTATAATTATATATATGATATATTACATTGCATTAACTAGTATTGGTTCATTTTAAATGGATTTTCTCACTTGGATTGTGCACATTGTATATGTGATATACTTTTGTTCACAACATTGTATCATGTTTGATGATACATGCAAGCTTGGGCATGTGTAAAGAATTGACCATGGTTATATGAATGTTTAGGGTTTCATTTTGTTTTCTTATTCATTTATTTATCTATTTATTCTTTTTGGAAAATGATTTGCATAAAGAGAAATGGTGGCTTTCTTTGGATGCATGTTGAAGCTTCATGAAGCTTTGACTAAGTCACCATTTTGTCTCATGCTTAACCCTAACCATTCCACTTAACCCTAGTCTATTCTCTACACTTGACCATGGTTACATTATGATAAGTATTCTTTTTATTTCCTTTTTGGAAAATACTCATAATAATATTCATCTTCTTCTTCCTCTTCATCACTTGAAGAAAGCTTGCTTCATCAATGGTGATTGATGAAAAAGAGTGAGAAATCCAATTCTAAAGTGAACCCACTTTCTATTTCTTCATCCTCTACCTCTTGCCAAGTAGTATAGGGTGTTTCCTTCACAAGTTTTCATGGCTTGGTGAAGGTGGAGCTTGATCTAGTGATGCCTCGACGTAGATCATCTTCGGCACGAAGCCGACGACCTTGCCCGCCCATTTCTCCGATGAAGCCGACGCTTGAGCTCGGGATTTCATTTGGACAGCGGAGAGGACTTCATTACGGAGCCGTGGAGGTGGAGGACCGGATATACAAAGGTTGTATTTCCATTCTTTATTAGTAAAGTTGTTTACTAGTTATTGTTATCGCCTATATATCTGGCCAACGATCCGTATTAGGGTTTCTCGGCACCTCTAATTTTTGAAATTGGCATGGTTGATGCCTTGTGAGACCTCCTTAGTGTGCCTAAGAACCTTACAAAAATTCCAAGGGATATTTCTTCTACTGCGAAGAGGAACAAAAAGTTCTTGTTTCTCGTCATGCCCACTTTCTAGAACACCAGTTCTTAGAAAAGGAAATGAGTGGGAGCGCAGTAGAACTGGAAGAAATTCCAGAACCACAGACTATTACTGAAAGCTTAGTGGAACCAGAGGGTTCAAAAGAATAGGACATTCCTACGCCGCTCCGCAGAAGTAGTAGGCAGTCTCATCCGCCCGAGAGATACTACGGTTTTCTCATAGACGGGGATAGAGAGGATTGCATCATAGATTATGATGAGCCTACTAGCTTCCAGCAAGCCGTTCAGAGCGTCGACTCGGTAAAATGGCTGGATGCAATGCAGACCGAAATGGAGTCCATGTACACCAACAAAGTATGGACGTTGGACATTGCTCCAGACGGGGTAAAACCCGTAGGATGCAAGTGGAACTTCAAAAGGAAGATTGGTGTAGATGGACAGGTTGAGACCTATAAAGCTAGACTTGTAGCAAAGGGTTTTCGTCAAAGACCTGGTTTGGACTATGACGAAACCTTTTCTCCAGTGGCTATGCTGAAATCTATTCGGATCCTTCTTGCCATTGCTGCCTTCCACGATTATGAGATCTGGCAAATGGACGTAAAGACCGCTTTTCTAAATGGAAATTTAGAGGAGTGTGTCTATATGGACCAGCCAGAGGGTTTCATTCAGAGTGGGAGCAGCGGAAAGGTGTGCAAGTTGCTTAAGTCCATTTACGGACTAAAGCAGGCATCGCGGAGTTGGAACATCTGTTTTGATGAGACGGTCAAGGAATTTGGCTTTATCAAAAATCCAGATGAACCATGCATCTATAGTAGATTTGTAGCGAGAACTGTAGTATTCCTCGTTTTATACGTGGATGACATTCTCTTAATAGGAAATGACATTCCTATGCTACAATCTGTCATGGGGTTCTTGTCACACAGGTTCTCCATGAAAGACCTGGGTGATGCCTCATACATTCTGGGTATCCGGATCTACCGTGACAAATCCAAGAGGATATTAGGACTTTCACAGTCCATGTACATCGACACCATACTGAAAAGATTCAGTATGGAAGATTCCAAGCGCGGTAACCTACCGGCTTGTCACGGGATCACCCTCTCTAAAGAGATGTCTCCCAAGACTGATTTGGAGAGGGATCGCATGTCTATTATACCCTATGCTTCTGCGGTAGGCTCTATAATGTATGCGATGTTGTGTACCAGACCGGATGTAGCTTATGCACTGAGTGTGGTAAGCCAGGATCAGTCAAACCCTGGGGAGAAACACTGGATAGCGGTAAAGAACATTCTCAAGTACCTGAGAAGGACTAAGGAGATGTTCTTGGTGTATGGCGGAAAAGACCTCCAGATCGAGGCCTTTGCTGACTCCAGCTTCCAGAGTGACAAGGATGATTCCAAGTCCATGTCGGGTTTTGTCTTTACCCTCAATGGAGGGGCGGTGTGTTGGAAGAGTTCCAAACAGGAAACCGTTGCAGACTCGACGATGGAAGCGGAATACATCGCTGCATCTGATGCCGCAAAAGAAGCTGTCTGGATAAGGAAGTTCTTGAAAGAACTTCAGGTGGTTCCGTCCATTGTTGATCCAATACCTCTGTATTGCGACAACAATGGGGCTATAGCTTTAGCGAAGGAACCCAGGTCCCATCAGAGATCCAGACACATCTTGAAGCGGTATCACCTGATCAGGAAGATCGTGGATCGCCAGGAGATCGAGGTTCGGAGAGTCGCTTCAGAAGATAACACTGCAGATCCATTCACCAAGGCCTTGCCCCAGACTCAGTTCGAGCGGCTGATCGAGATGATAGGTCTTCGATACGCCAGTACATGGCCTTAGTGCAAGTGGGAGATTGTTAGTGTATATGCCCTAGAGGCCATTACTGTATCATACTAGTTTATATATTACTTAATGGAAGCTTGGGATATTCACCTTGTATATACAATCTTGCTCAAAATAGTAGTATGCTACTTGGTTTGTTTCTACTTCAATGTGTACATGTGTTTATTTTAGTATATCGCCTATACACATTAGTGGAGCCCTTAGGATCTTTGCTTGATTACCAGCGTTGTGATGGCAGTCACACTAGTGGGGCTGGGTAATCTATAAGCACATCCTTATGCAGGTCCCTGGTCGCAGGACTATCGAGACACGGCATCGATACTCCGGAGTAGACTAGCGCATGCGCTTCTCATCCCAGTGTGGGAGACGGTCTGTCCCACAGCCGTCGGTACGTCGTACTTGAGATAGTATGAGGGTGCTCGTTGGGTTACGAGTACACTGGACAGGACTCGTCGGGAACTGACTAGTTGGTATTATGCCTATCGTCAGTTATCAGTTCCCAAGTGACATGAGTACAGCTTAGTCCGCTGACTTGACACTGTCACTTCGCCTCGAGTGTGTTCCCACTGTACTTTGATTACTACCCTACCACGGCTCAAAGGAGTCGTGCAAACAGGTGGTAGTTGGGTGCAGTCCCGAAGCACTTGGAGGCAGTGACGGTTAGACAGGATTCGTCTCTCCCAGTATTGGGTGTTGACATCGCGCTGTGTTTAGGAGAGCCATTACACGAGTAGTCCCTGGCCAGGGCAAACGAGATATACTGGTAGTCTTCCAGTGTTATCTCAGGGTGTTTTGGGCTTCACTCCGACACGACTTGTACCGCTATTGGGGGACTGACGTTTACCGCCCCCTAGGCCCGCCATGCGATGTATCAGACGAACAGACCGGACTGTACCGAGATTGTCACATTCATGCTCAGTAGGAGTTCAGATGGGTTTCACCTCGTCAGTCTTCTTGTCGGCATCTACCTGGGGACCGTTACGCACAGCTAGTGCCGCTTGCGGTCTGTGGTTAAACCCACTGCTAGCGTAGTGTCGAGTCTTTAGAGTCCCACACAAAAAGCTATTCTCCTTTAGGCAAAAGAGTAGAGGTCGCATGGTTTTGCGACAGGTCGCATGGTTTTGCGACAGGGTTCGGTCACATCCGTGCACTTATGCACGTACAGTGTCCGGACAGTTTACACTAGCGGGCTTTGGTTTAAGCCAGATCCTAGTGTACCTTTTGGGATTGGATTTATCCAGTTTGTATTCGTGTTTCTCGGAACGTGGATGCGGGTGTGTATGCACAGTTGACGGAGAGACAGGGGCGGAGGATTCTCATTAGGGTTGTTGACCGTTGACAGTTGACTATTGACTTTTTGCTCAACCCTAATGAGAATATGATATGTGATTAACAAATATATTAATTAGGTATTATGGTGACATGGTTGTTGAGTTGTTGACTTTGTTGACTTGTTGACTTTTGTTGACTTTGTTGACCGGTTGACTAGGCTTGACTAGTTGACCATCATGATAACTATAGCTATCATTTCATGGTAAAGACTTTTGCTTGCTTGCTCTTTTGTGCAAAATGAGTGCATGAAATGATATGGCTATGGTTGCTTAAACCATCACATAATACTTGATTGATATGAGGTGTTATGATTGTTTTGGATTATGAGAGCCAAATGAGAAAAGTCTTCTCTCATTCTTTCATGCTAATTCTCTCTCTTGTTCTTGAGCTCTCATCTTCTTCCTCTTGCTCTCCCTCTCTTGACTCTATGGTTCACTTGTCACATGAGTTGAGAACCAAGAACCATTGATAAAATCCCATACAAGCTCTTCTGTACTTACTCTAGTTCACAAGGTTTAGCAAACCGAGTGAACTAGTTTCTTCAAAGATCGAAGAAGGAGCCAAAGGTTGAAGCTTTCAGGTAGATCTATCTTCGGCGTAAGGAGACGACGGGAAGAAGCCGATCCGGACTACCATCGAGGTTTGAAGACGAAGGAGTTCAAGACAAGAAAGGTATAAACCCCCCAACTGAGTAGTTAACGACTCCTAGTTAGGTTGTTGGTTAGATGTTTAACAAAGATCCGGGTTTTGAGTCCATGTTACCACCTCTAAGAAAATCGTTTTTCATCAAATTCCGCATGCCCGAAAGTACCGAGAGAGGTAGCATGGTTTTACAATTTTTATCATATCATGTCAAGGAGACATGTACCTATAGCTTTCACCTTATATCTCGATATATACATTCAATCATTCATATCACCCCGAACTATCTTTTTAACCATATCTATAATTTTCTAATATAGGTTTCTCCGATTATATTCTATATCTTGGTTTCCATTCATAATTTGCGGGGGTGCTATACGCCATCCACCCGACTTCCCCTGTAGATATAAATCTACTCACCTGTGGAACTCCTCGTCCAGGTGGTCGATGTGCTTCGTCATCTCAGAATCCACGCGAGGGTACATACAAATCAACACATATCGAAATGTTATGAAAACCAAGTCCGAAAAACGAGACGGCACACGGTGCGCTCATAGGTTAAAACCTATAGCCTGCGCATGAAAAAAAAACCAAATAACCCTCGTCGTTGACGTACAAACGTCCAACGACCAAATACAATATCAAGTCTCAAAACTAAGAATCCCAATACCGGAATACATAGCCAAAACCCTAACTAGGGTCGCTATTCGTGAAACCCGCCAAGCCTAAAACCCAATCGTACCAATCGCTCATTCACAACACAATAAATATTGTACAAGATAATATATATTTCATCACTACATCAAATAAAACCCACGTCTAATTATACCGAAAACCTAGTAAGCAACCCAAAGGAGTTTCGGTGCAAAAACCTCGTGGATTAGCGATCTAGTGGCTACCATATTCATCAAATAATAGCTTGATTAATCCACACAAACCCTTACTACAATTTTAATCTCACCCATATAAGATTTAGTAAAAGTTAGTTTGCAATCAAGCTTAATTAGACAATTAGGAAAATAACAATCCACAATCTCACAACTAGGTTAGATTTTCCATGTCTAAACTACTTAATTAACCATTACTAATAATTAAAACCCTAACTTGATCTTCATAACCCTCTCTTGAACTTCCAAACCTGCTAATTAAAACCATAATTAAACATCTAATAAACTAGATTAAAGCATTTAAACAACAACTAAAGTTTAGGGTTATGATTTTATAACGCACAACTTGATTCTAAACTTGCAAATAGACTTCCAAAATAGCCTCCAAAATGCTAACTTTCTTCATGAACCAAGCTAGATTAGGCTAATGAATAATGTGTAAGGATTTAATTTAGAGTTTGTGGGATTTTTTTGTTGATTTTTGATTAATTTTTTGGAGCTTTTAGAAGTGAAAATGGAGTGGGGAAAAATGTTGGGCTGCCAAGGGGGAGGGCTCGGCCAATGCAAAGGAGAGGGGTTTGTTGTGGATGTGTGTGGAAAAATCTAGGCTTAAAACACCATTAAAGCTTAATTAATGCACCTTCCATCATGCCATCTCTAAATCCTTTTCTTTTCTAATTTACTTTAAACCCTAGAAAAATCTAGAACACTTGGATATTTTGAGAAAAAGACAACAATGTTTAAACTTGTAATTAAGTTGGCATGGTTCACATTAGTATAATTAACCCAATCTAATTTGTAATTACCACTAATTAAGTGTATAATTTAAAGCTTATAATAATATTTTAATTAAGGAAAAATATTTAAGTGAACTCATAATTATAAGCGACTAACCAATTATCGCATACTAGCAATTTCCTAGTTAAACTAGGTGCATTTATGTCTATATTGAAAAATGATTATATTCCGGTTTTTACGAAAAAACACAAATTATTTACCGATTAACGGAAAATTCGCCTAAACGATTTCTAAAACGTTACAATCTTCCCCCCTTAAAGAAATTCGGTCTCCGGATTTAAATTTAGACCCCCAAATGCTAAAACATTTCAAAAATCAGCTCAAATCAACAGGGCTCCGAAATCACGGAAGATATAGGAATACCACAGCGCCTCGTGTGAGCCTGAAAACGAGTATGAAACTCAAAATCGAACTCCGTCAAGCGTAACGCAATCACTGGAGTTATAATACAGATACAAATCTCAAAATCCACGACTGAAATCCACTATGCACTAGTCAAATACTATAATACATATATAGTACACATCCTTAAAAAATCTCATAAAACGGAATAAAACACATGCAAAATCTTTCCTGAGTCGTGTGATGCGTAACTCACGGCACAAGTGATGGACGCTCAATTGTAAAATAGTAAATATACTTGTATGTGTCTTGCTAAAATATACGTTCCGTCATTTTTGAAATATCCTAAAATGGTTTTCCTTTATAAATGTTTGTGTCGCTCGCGGACACGTAGGAAATAGCGATACTATAACTCCTTTTTGAAAACCTCTTGTTAAACTTTTAATGCATGCAAAGTACTCAGGTACTGTCCTCAGATCAGTCATGTTTGGCTACTACATAATATAGCGCCCATCATGAAAACAAAGTGCTCAAGAGCAAAATCAGCCTTAAAAGGCGTATCCAACAATAACGTGCGTCTGGTGCGCACGGAAATCAAGCCAAATACAAGTGCTATGAATGTACACAAAACCAAACTAAGTACAACGGGTGTGCATGATAACATCTGTCCAGTGCAACAGATTTGCACAACAATAATGTCAAGTGCATCTATAGTGCATAAAAATCTCAATCCAATGCAACTAACAAGCACGAATGAAAATCCTAATCGAGTGCACCCGGTGTGCACAAAATCACGTCTCATATCATGTGCCCAACATGCGCGTAAATCCAAATCAAGTGTATCCGTCATGCACAAATGAAATCTAAATCAAGTGCATCCGATATGCACGAGTAAAATCTAGGTCAAGTGCATCCAACATGCACGAATAAAACCTAACTCAAGTGCATCGATGCGCACAAAACCCAATACCAAGCGCCTAACATGCACAAAAATCCAACCGGAGCGTGTCAAGTCCATAATAATCATCTAGTGCAGTAGCATGCACGAAAACGAACATCAAGTGCAAACACGGTATGAAGTTTAAATCTAGTGCAACCAATGCACGAAATATCAATCTGGTGCAACAAATGCACGAAATACAAATCCGGTGCAACAAATGCACGGCGTAAAAATCTAGTGCAATAAATGCACAAAATACAAATCCATATCAATGCACTGCAAGCACATGTGAGCTATACCGAGTGCAAAAATCAAATCGAGTACGTACCATATGCACAAATCAAATCAACCGTATGAAATCCACAAAATCATAAACGCGTGTAGCCAAGGCACAAAATCAACATCAAGTGCAATAGATATGCAAAAATCGCAACCCAACACCACGTGTATAAAACGTATATCAAGTGCAATAACTATGCACAAAATGTAAATACCCAGTAGGTGCAGCTATGATGCACGAACACAATATCATGAAACTCAATCATTAAAACACAAATCTAAGCGATATAAGCGTGATACTCGGATCACAAACGCAAATCGCAATAAATGACATTGAGGTATGCTTCCTACAATGTCGAAAAATGTTGGTGCGCCCAAAACTGGCAGAGCAAGAACATCTGCTTGCCTCCTGCTCACTGTTTGGCATCCTCTATCTCTGGGTCCTCATTTTTTTGTGGATTATCAATCTCGCAATCCATTGGCTCGTCGGCCCAGTCAGGTGTGCTAACGGAAACGATTCCGCTCTAGCACTCCTCTGGTCATCTCTCGGCCAATTTGCATGACCACTCGTAAAGCAGCACATCACCGGCGTCGGCCTCTGGCCCTCTGAATACATGTGACACAACTGATCATCGATGCAAATCTTATCGCAGCAGTGTCCTGGAAGGAACCTGCTCGGGGTCTTTTCCGATCTCGCCTATGCCGAATTGTACGGAGGCTAGTACTCTTGCATAATCTTTTCTCGTTTTCTGGACATCTGCGTTCTCAGCACACATTTCCTCGGGAACTGGTCGTATCCTAACGCCTATGTATACATATCAGATCTCTAATCTCAATAGGGAGTAACAACAGTTCGTTAACATCTCGCACGAACCTCTTGTTCCACTCGTCTTTATTTTCGTCCACCTCGATCCCACGTTTCGCTATCTGCGTACTGCAATTGTTCTCGGCTACAGTCAATCTGGTGTCTCTCACACAGACTCGAAATTGCGAACTTGGTATCTTCATCACTCTATAGAAGATATCTAGCCGAACACGTCCTCGGGAACTCTTCCCAATCATCGAAGGAACACTCTATATTCGTCCATTCTCGATCAACTCACAACGCATCTGGGTGAGGTCCTCTATCCGTAACTGGTCATCTTACTGATCTCCTATCGGATCATCCAACGAACAACGTCATCTCTGGATCGATCTACTCTAGATCTGAGTAAGATTCTCCACACTGGAAATTTTCAACTCAACTAGGCCTGCGTCGGCGCATCAAATCTGACGAATCACCTTCGTCTCTCAACTCCACTCAAGATAGACTAGCTATCTTCTATCGCATCTCTACCTGGAAGCTCCAGCGATCTCAGCTCGTAAGCTCCGGAAGCGACATCCCATTCATCTCAGCAACAGCTGGGTCATCTATCTGCACGGTAGACGACATCACAAACTCTAAGGTAGGCTGTACATTAACAGCCCTCTCACAACAGGCAGCCTCTAACAATGGCTCGATCATCCGGTGCAAAACCGAACACTCGCCTCAAACGAGAGGTCACAACACAAACACTAAATCGATACGTTCCCATGCCACCAGAAAACACGATGGTCAGTCCTCGTCCATGTTGATCTCGTTCTGACCGCATCCCTAGCAGCAGCTCAATCTGTGCTCAAACCATGGTGACAGGAACCTCAAGCATGTATCGATGAAGATATATCAAAGGGATGGAAAGAATCAACAGATCCCAAAATAGATACATGATCATAAGGAGGAACAGAATCAGTGAGAGTATGATCCTGGAAACGAATAGAATCAAGGATCACAAATGGATGTATGATCAAGGGAACGAAGAGAATCACAGATCTCAAGATATGTGCATCCTAAGGTTTCTTAAGTGGAGTATCGTATCGTAAATATGCCGTGGAACATACGTACGGTACGTCACTCTACTCAAGCTACCTACTCTATCAATCAGGGTCAGCTTATGTAATGAAAGTTCGGGTATAATACCCCCTGTTCCAGTCTAAGTTCCGTAAGGTCAAGCCTAGGTTCTGAAATAAATTACGCCCCAGACTCCACATAGTCCAACCTAAACTCGAACCAAGGTTAAACCTAACGCTCTGATACCAACTTTGTCACGACCGGAAAATATTAGCTCGTGACCGGCACTTAAATCACGCAACGTCAACTGGCGTAACGTAACTTAAGTAAGCCAAAGCCCTGAAATCTAAACCCTTCAAAAGAAGTAAGTAATGAAAACATTGATAGAACATTTGGAAACCTTAAGTAAAAATCCTTAATCTTATTTTTTTTCTTTTGTTTTCTAAAAAATTTCGGCAGCACCTCCTTTGTAAAAACTAGCCCTGAAACGGGTACAACATAGAATATAAAGAAAGCATCCCCAAACGGAAGCAAATCACGCCCAACGGCGGAAACAACCACCACAAGCATATATATGTATACGACGCCCAACGGCGAAGATCAATACAAAGGAAAATGAAAAGCAAGACATCAAACCCACCAAGCGAACATATAACCCATCGCTCTAAGTCTCGCAACTACAAGTCTTGCTAAGTTTTACTACATATACAAACACTAGTTTCTGATTGATGGAGTTGACTAGATACAATAGAAATAATAATAAAAGAGTGGCATGAGCCAATGTGTATCACCTACCAAATGAAAATCACCCGAATGTAGCTGTGTGCCGGCGATGCCGCTACTGATCCATGCGGTCAACCTGCAAGAACTGTGGCACAACGGGGGTGAGTTACCAACTCGTAAGTAGAAAACATCAGCAGGTAGAAATCGAATAAAACAACGATTTCCTAGCTCAACTATATCATAAAGGTAATACTATGATACCTAGGGTGACCGTGCCTACATATATGCCAATAATAATCAATGCCTGTATGCATGCGGATCTCGTCCAACAATATAATCAATGCATGTCGAGTGGTCAAAAGCGACAAACTGTAAATCTGTTGAAGGTTTTCTATGTAGGTTCAGATAAATAGTATTGTTACCTTTTCCTACTCTTAATGATGAGGACTGCTCACCTTAAGCAAGTTATTCAAGCACAAGATCATACCACAGAGGGTCCGAAGGAGCTGCGCAAGAAACCTAAACCATGGTCAATGAGGCCTGACATTCCGAGCTAGGCCAGTCAGACATGAGCAAGAGTAAAAGTAGAAAGTCAAAGCGTTCACACGGTTCTCTAAATAAAGGGAGAGAAGTCGCCCGAGGTCGAGGGGAGGAAGAGAAGAAAAAGCAGCTATGTGGATCTCATCCAACAATAAACATCATGAAAGCATATGCATATAACTATATGATGATATCAAAGAACGTGTATCCATCAATGACACATCAAATCATGGAACCAGAGCGTCCAACACCGACGCTCGAAACATCATGAAATCCGTGTCCAGCATCGACACGTAAATCATCATATCTCAGGCGCCGCATCCTCGAATCGGCCCTCAGGCGCTGCATACTCTGGTCGGCCCTCATCTCCATCTCACGACTCCGTTCTATATCCTCCGGATAACTGCCGAGTCCAAATACTAGCACCGGTAAGTAGTGCTCCCCTTCCAGGCTCACCGCCTAACAGTACGAGTCTTCTTGCCCCGGGATACCTCACCGGGTCCACCATGTACCAGCAGACGGTGCCTACCGCTCCTCGAATCGGGTTTCACATACCAATCTCAGAACCGAGAAAATACATGGTGGACGTCTCAAAATATCATATCAAGAGAAACCGGGTTTTTAAAACAATACATATTTTCTTTTGAAATATAACCACGGTTCTCAAATCCAGAATCTCATGAAAACAGCATCTCAACGCGTAATATCATAAAGCATGATGTATGCAACATATCACCGAAATGTGAGCATATCAAGTATATCATGCAACCAAGTATAGTGATGTGAGCATAGCAAGTATATCATGCAACCAAGTATAATGATATGAGCATAGCAACTATATCATGCAACCAAGTATAGTGATGTGAAAATACTGAACAATCCAGAGTAGTAGCATGATGCTGCAATTCTACTGTATAAGTGACATAGCAATTATCGATGATAAAGTGTGTGAGCCGGCCAATCTATGTAAGTGTAACCTACACATCATCGATAATGGTGTAGGTATACTAGCACAGGTATATGTAATGCAATGAGAATGACATGAACGTAGCATAAGGTACATCGTAAGAGAAATACTAAAAGGTATACGTATCTATAATATATCCGAGTCGATGAATCTATCAATCGGCATCCAGCCTCACAACATGACGTACGATACAATCCATCGTACGGCAACATTAACAAATTAGGGATTCTATCAACCTATACAACAATGAGGGTACGGACCTAACGTCTCGTACGACATATCACTCATGATTCACAACATTATATATATTTATATACATATCTCCCAAGTCACATCCGTATCAATCTCATATCAGGGGACCGACAAAGGTATCCATTATCTCATATCGACTCGCATCTGTAAAACGACATATCAACCAAGTCATCATATCTCATCGTATACTCTTTTTATCGCATTAATCTCTCACATCAAGTCATTTTACATATACATTCTATCTTATGAATCTCATGTCATGCTACTCTAATTCTCATACTTAATCTCGTGCAACTATATATCTATATATCCTGATTCACATTCATTTTTCATATCCTTATATATCAATTCGACACGTCATTTTTATCATATTATGTCAAGGAGTCATGTACCTATAGCTTTCACCTTATATCTCGATATATACATTCAATCATTCATATCACCCCTAACTATCTTTTTAACCATATCTATAATTTTCTAATATAGGTTTCTCCGACTATATTCTATATCTTTGTTTCCATTCATAATTTGCGGGGGTGCTATACGCCATCCACCCGACTTCCCCCATAGATATAAATCTACTCACCTGTGGAACTCCTCGTCCAGGCATGGTCGATATGCTTCTTCGTCTCAGAATCCACGCGAGGGTACCTACAAATCAACACATTTCGAAATGTTATGAAAACCAAGTCCGAAAACCGATACGGCATACGGTACGCTCATAGGTTAGAACCTATAGCCTACGCATGCAAAAACAACCAAACAACCCTCGTCGTTGACGTACAAACGTCCAACGACCAAATACAATATCATGTCTCAAAACCAAGAATCCCAATACCGGAAAACATAGCCAAAACCCTAACTAGGGTCGCTATTCGTGAAAACCGCCAAGCCTAAAACCCAATCGTACCAATCGCTCATTCACAACACAATAAATATCGTACAAGATAATATATATTTCATCACTACGTCAAATAAAACCCACGTCTAATTATACCGAAAACCTAGTAAGCAACCTAAAGGAGTTTCAGTGCAAAAATCTCCTGGATTAGCGATCTAGTGGCTACCATATTCATCAAATAATAGCTTAATTAAGCCACACAAACTCTTACTACAATTTTAATCTCACTCATATAATATTTAGTGAAAGTTAGTTTGCAATCAAGCTTAATTAGACAATTAGGAAAATAACAATTCACAATCTCACAACTAGGTTAGGTTTTCCATGTCTAAACTACTCAATTAACCATAACTAATAATCAAAATCCTAACTTGATCTTCATAACCCTCTCTTGAACTTCCAAACTTGCTAATTAAAACCATAATTAAACATATAATAAACTAGATTAAAGCATTTAAACAACAACTAAAGCTTAGGGTTAGGATTTTATAACTCACAACTTGATTCTATACTTGCAAATAGACTTCCAAAATGCTAACTTTCTTCATGAACCAAACTAGATTAGGCTAATGAATAATGGGTAAGGATTTAATGTAGACTTTGTGGGATTTTTTGTTGATTTTTGATGAATTTTTTGGAGCTTTTAGAAGTGAAAATGGAGTGGGGGAAAATGTTGGGCTGCCAAGGGGGAGGGCTCGGCCAATACAAAGGAGAGAGGTTTGTTGTGGACGTGTGTGGAAAAATCTAGGCTAAAAACACCATTAAAGCTTAATTAATGCACCTCCCATCATGCCATCTCTAAATCCTTTTCTTTTCTAATTTACTTTAAACCCTAGAAAAATCTAGAACACTTAAATATTTTGAGAAAAATACAACAATGTTTAAACTTGTAATTAAGTTGGCATGGTTCACATTAGTATAACTAACCGAATCCAATTTGTAATTACCACTAATTAAGTGTATAAGTAAAAGCTTATAATAATATTTTAATTAAGGAAAAATATTTAAGTGAACTCAAAATTATAAGCGACTAACCAATTGCCGCATACTAGCAATTTCCTAGTTAAACTAGGTGCATTTACGTCTATATTGAAAAATGATTATATTCCGGTTTTTATGAAAAAACAAAAATTATTTACCGATTAACGGAAAATTCGCCTAAACGATTTCTTGAACGTTACGTATTATTATTTTAAGCTTTTACCAATACATTTAATTAGTGATAATTACAAATTGGAGTGGGTTAAGCACACATTATGAACCATGATAACGTAGAAACAAGTTTGTTACATGCTCTTTTGGTTTAAAATGTGCCTCCACCATTCTATAAAAGTCTAGGATTGAATAGAAAAGGAAATAAATTAATAAGAATGAGTTAACATATGTTATGATAATGGAATTTTGTTGACTTGGACTTTCCCACACACTTCACTCCCTCACTTCCTCACCCAATTCTGGCCGAGCCTAATTGTGGCAGCCCCCTCCCTCTCCAATCATCTCACTTTCTCATCTCATTTAGAAAAGAAAATGAAAAAGAAAACAATAAGAATAAACAAAGAAGCATGGACTTTTTATATGTGAGGTATGGGTTTATTTGACTTAGAAAATTTCCCCCCACACACCCACACACCCCTTTCCCCCTCTCTTGGCCGAGAGCAGCAGCTCCCTCCCTTGTTCTTCCAATTTTTCTTATGCTAAAAATCCTCATAAATTCACTCAAAAATCAAGATAAAATCCCACAAACTCCAAATCCAACCTTTACCCATTTTTCCTTTACTACTCTAGTATGGATCTTGGTGAATAGAAACAAGTTTAGGATGCTAGATTTCAAGTTTGATCTCTTGATTTTGTGAGGTATAAATCTGAACCTATATCTTAATTGTTGGTTATTGCTTTAATCTAACTTAATTAGGTAATTAATCATGGTTATAATTACAAGTTTTGGAATGTCAAGAGGGGGTTGTGAATTAAAGTTAGGATTTTTCATCACTTGATCTTGTTGCAATGAGTAGTTTAATCTTGTAAAGCATGCAAAAATCTAGTCCAGGTACTAAATTGTAAATTGTTACTTGAAATTTTTCTAAATGGTAAAATCTTGCAAAACTACATTTTTAGGATTAATTTAAATATGTTAGATTAAAATCTAGTTAATGTATATATGACCTAATTAAGATATTTAGTGAGCATTGTGGCCACTAAAATTGTTAAAACATCAAGTTTTGTACTAAAACGGTTAATTGATGCTTACTGGGTTTTTTGGAGATAAATCGATTTGATTAATTTTGAGATTTTGATGAGTTACAACCTATATCATATAATATTTAGTGTGTTTTGAATACGCGATTGATGCTAGTAGGTTTTAGGCTTGGGGGTTGTCTCGTTTAGCGACCGTAGTTGTAATTTGTGGCGTTGTCGCGGCGCGTTTCGTGTACCTAGTATATGCGCATCTAGTTATTGCGCGTGGTTATCTTGTATCGTTGGTTTCGACGACTATCATTTAATTCTCCTTTTACTTGCTTGTGTGCATTTCTAGGATCGAGTGCAGAGGAATCGGATGTGGCACGGAAAAAGACAAGGCGGAGATCGGATCTGATTAGCCGAGGCGTCTAGGTGAGTAGATGTATATCTACGGGAGAAGTCGGGTGGATGGCGTATAGCACCCCCGTGATTTCGTTGGATATGATGTGTTTATATATGTATACATATGTGTTATTTGAGAGATCTGAATACTTAGCAAGAAAGGCATTTAGGAGACCCCGGGTTGGATTTAGTGTAATGGGAGGAAAGTGCTTTAGTTTAACTTCTTAGTCGTGAAACTCTAGAGTAAAGGTTGACACACATACACATGCACACACGTGATATGATTTTGGGTGTATATATATATGTAGATGCGTTGGTGTGTATATATATATATATATATATATATATATATATATATATATACACGTATACATATACACGGATGTTGAGCCCAGTATATGATACTTGGAGATGAGCCAATATGATCGGGCATGATGTCGTGAGTTGTGATATGTGATTAGGTCGTGATATGATACGACATGATATTATAGCGGATCGTTGGGCGATGTGTTTTCATACACACAAGGATAAATGTCAGATGATATGGGAATGTACTAGATTTTAGAACGGTACCCCTAATTCTTGATCTATTGATAATGATACTATATGGATAATGAGGTATATATGATGTTTGACCCGTACCCCGATTTTGGGATGTCGTACGATGGATTTTACCGTACGAGTTATAGATATGATGATTGGTCCGCACTCTTGATTCGAGAATGTCGTACTATGTATTTTATCGTACGTGGCGCTATTGAGACGGGATCGCCGACAACTAGGTATATCGACTCGGACTTTAGGCGAACTTTCTTTACCCTTTAGACTGGGCTCGAGTCATACTTATTTTCAAAACTAACGAATCGTGAATATTTTAAAGACAGGCCGAGGGATACTACGGATTTTTCAAAAAGACGTATCTTTTCTCAAAGACCCCGTAGCCCCTATTTTTTTCTAAAACCACGATTCGTGATAGTTCAAACACCAAGAACTGTATGGCTCGTATTTGGAAAGGTATATTCTTAAATGTTGCGGTTACTACATCTTTTCTATATATTCATGTTGTCCTCATCGCATTTCATGCTTATAAATGTGTTTCTTTAGTTATAATGAACCCATGTTGTATGGACACCAGCACCATTACCGATGATGCGTATGCTCCACGTACACTTTCTTGCCGGCTCACACACATCATTATCGGTAATTTCCATGTCACGTACACATTATAAAACAATACTTCAATTGTATAAATTGCTAGCGGGTAGTTTCAACATAGTACTAGTACGCTTGCCTTCATATGCTAGTTTTGATATTGCATATCTTACTCAGATACTTCATGCATTTATGCATTCATTCTGTTATTCAATATCGTGGGGCTTTATGCCGATATTCACTGTTCACTGACTAGTGATTTTAAGATTTCGGATCTTTCATGAGATTTCTGGTTTTAGGAAACCGCATGTGAATGTTTATAAACTTATGATAATTTTAAAAGAGAAAGATGCGGTTTTCCTTGATATGATGAGTAGCGTCCACCATGATGTTTTCTCGGTTCTGAGTTGGTTTTCGGGACCCGATTCGAGGAGGAGTATGAACCGTCTGCTGGTATATGGTGGACCCGGTGAGGTACCCCGGGACGAGAGTGATTTCATGGTGGATGATGAGCCTAGCAGGGGAGCACTATTTACCGGTGATTTTATGGAAACTCGACAGATATCGTTCGGAGTTATGAGAGAGATGGATATATGGGCCGATCCGGACTGACGGAGCCCATAGGCCGATCCGGACCGACGGAGCCTGGGATTTAAGTATTATGTGTCGCTGTCGGACACGGATTTCGAGATGTTTTGAGTGCCGATGCTGGGCACTCGGGTTTTATCATGATTTGTGTGTCGTTGCTGGACACACGTTGGATGATGCATTAGTACATGTCATGCATCGATATATTATTACTCATGACACATACACGAGTACTTTGATATCACACTTATGTTATACTGTCACCTTTATTGTAGTATTGCATATTTTTGGTATGACCTAGGAGAGAGTCATACATGCGATTTTCTTCTCGGTGATGTTTTCGACTCACGAGTTGGCAACTCACCCCCGTTGTGCCATAGTTTCTTGCAGGTTCGGCCGTACAGGTTTCATTACGGCTTGCTGGCACACTGCTTCCTTCCGGGTGTTTGCTTTGGTATGTGGGTTCACTTGCATCGTGACCACCGTAGTACTTTTATTTATTTCAGTTGTATCTAGTAAACTCCATTAACCAGACTTGTATATTTGATAGACTTAAAAGACCAGTTGTAATTCTTTCGACCGTAGAGTCGTGCACTTGTATTATTATGTTTTTCTATGGTTTTCTTGAGGATGTTGGCTTTCTTTCAGAGTTTTGACCCTCGCCCTTCTTGGGGGCCAGTATTTATAAAGGAGACTCTGCCGAAATTTTTGGGAAAATATGATGTTGCTTTTAAAATGTTTAATGCCACTTACTTTGTTAAAACCACATGTTTTAAAACAAGTTTTCCTTCACTCTATTTTAAAAATGGTTTAGATTTTTGGACTTTTGGCTTACTTCAATTAGGTGGGGTCCTATAGACTTCACACGATTCAAGTGCCAGTCACGTGCCATTTCGGGTCGTGACATGCAATCGTGAGGCATTTGGCTGTTGCACAGTCTATATCCCATGTCTTGCGGATTTCCTTATCCGTAACTGAAGAATCAGGGCCTGGGCTAGGAGGGGATGGAGTAGTCATGACGTATCCAACCTTATCATAGGTCAGGGCAATGTTTACGTTCCTCAGCCATTCTTTTTAACTCGGTCCCGGGGGTTTATTTTTGTCTAATAAAAGCTTAAGTCCCGTCATAGGTATCTGCCATTAGGAGAGAGAAAAGAAGACACTTAGCGATTGCTCTTGCATGATTAGATTGGTTTTTAATCTTATTTAATCGATGTCTCCCACTGCTTTTTATCAAACTTTCCTTCAACCCTTAAAAAGAAAATTAGCCAGGATTAATTGCAATCTACAAGTTCGCTAACCGGTCGGCCAGGCCAGTGTCGGTACTCCGAGGGAGGTCCCCCATGCTTTCGCACAGACCTAATTAAAATAAACCTTGTTTTCCTGGAGGCATAACCCCATTGACACGTTTCTAGACACCTACTGGATTAGCTAATTGTAAAGTGCAAAACTCTCCCGGGAGTAACTTTTACTCACAGTGGGATCGGGATCTAACTATCAAATAGAAGGTATGCATCTAATTACAAATTTCAACTCTTGAAATTCCCGATATGGTTTTTACCCCTATTGTTTTATGACCTTAACTACGATCAACAAATCATAAGAACTAGTCAAGTTCTACCCGCCATTTCGTGATTGATTTAGACCCACCCGTATGACCCTTAACTGTGGTCAACAAAGTCATACGAATGTCCAAATCGATCGCATCATATGCTTTGTAGGAAGACATCACTTAGCTACCGTACACAGCGTCTTAACTATGGTCAACAAACGTGACACAATTACTAAGTACTCTGCTTCCTAAAATGGCGGAGGGCAACAGATGATTTTGATGAAAACCTTTAACGTTTTGAACTTGATATCATTTTAGAATCGAGTGAAAGGAGTGGTTTAAGCTTCAGTTTTAAAAATCGAATGGTTTTGTAGCATATTTCTAATTTTTCTAAAGAGGTCACTCTCGGTGAAGGGATCTCGGCTCTTTCCTCATCGAATGAGGTGCTGGATATTCATCAAGGAATACCACGATGCAAAGCAAAAATTAGATCAACCAGAAAAACAAATCGAATGATTTGTAACATTTGCTAGTTTCACTAAAGAGGTCACTCCTGGTGAAGGGATCTCGGCCCTTTCCTCATCGAATGAGGTGCTGGATATTCATAAAAAAATACTACTATGCAAAGCAAAAACTAGAGTTACCTTTTTTAAAAAGGTTTGATTCTACAACTGTTAGTTATATGTATGCCCTAGAGGCCATTACTGTACATACGATGTATATTGTAGTGGATGCTAGGACATATATAGGGAGGACTTTCTTGCTCCACATGATAGTATGCTATCTGGTTGTACTTTATCTTAACATGTACTCTGATTGTCTCTATATTACATGTTGATAAAGCCCTTAGGATATGTACTCGACTACTGGGACTATGATGAGATCATACTAGTGGGGCCACGGTAGTCGACGAGTACATCCTATAACTGTTCCTAGTCGTGGGTGTATCGAGACAGGGCATCGATGCACCAGAGTAGACTAGCGTATACGCATCTTGACCCATATGATGGGCGATGGATGATCCCATATCCATCGGTGTTTGACATCAAGGATGGTGTACGGGTGCTCAGTGGAGACTGGGTACACTGGACGGACTCGCCGAGAACTCCCAGATGGTATTATACCATACGTCAGATGGCAGTTCTCCGGTGACACTGGTACAGAGTAGTCTGTTGACCCGAGATCGTCATAGAGTCTTGTGTGGTTCCCACTGTGCTTTGATTTCCATCATACCACGTCCAAGAGGGCGTGCAAAAAGGTGGCTTTTGGGTACAGTCCCGAATCACATGGAGGCAATGAGCGATAGGAAGGGATTCGTCTCTCCCGGTATAGGGAGTTGATGTTGTGCTGTGTTCGATTGGCTATAACCGGAAATCCCTGGCCAGGGTTGCTGAGATTTACTGGTAAGTGTTATCAGTAGTTTCTCGAACTGTTATAGACCTCATATCGACACGATTTATCGAGCTACTGGGGTCTGACGTTTACCACCCCTAGGCGAGATATGCAACATATCAGACGACGAGACCGGACTGTACGGGAGTGTTACTGTTTGGATTCACAGGAGAATGTACAGGCTTGCTTGTTGATCTTCTGAGCACTCAATACCTGGGTAGCTGTTACGTTTAGCTGACCGCTTGCAGCTTGTGGGTGTTTGATATGATCATCACCTACTGCCGGCGTATTGACGATTCTTTAGAGTCCTACACAGAGGTTTCTTGGCTCAGGCAAAACGGAGTAGGAGCACATATGTGATATGTGCGGGACCGAGGATAATGCGATATGTGATACCGTATTCTATTCTCGCGATATTTGATATCAGCCGGGTCATCGGATCAAGTGTTGATTCGATGAATCGGTACGGATAAATATTAGTCGGTTATATGCGATATAGCCGGATTGTCGGATCAAGTGTTGATTCGATAATTTAATGTATAATAATATATATGATATATTAAATTACATTAACTAATATTAGCTCACTAAAAGATTCTTTTTCTCACTCGGGTAATACATTGATATATGTTACATGTATTATTTTATTTGGTTACAATAAATATTATATATGTGATATATAATATTGTAACATGATATGATAAATAATGCAACATGTTTAGTAGAGATTAAATATGATTAGGGTTTGGATTAGGGTTAAGCTTTCTAGATGTTTCTAGAAGGTTTTGGTTTTGTTTTGTGAAAGATATTTGTTAGTGACTCATGCTTTAACCCAACCCAAACCCTAACCCTAGTTAATTCTCTACATGGGTTTAGTCAACCATGGTTGCATTATTCATCATATTATTCTTTTTCTATTCATCACAAAAGAATTCTAATCATGTTCATCTTCTTCTTCCTTCATTCTTTCATGGAAAAAAGCTTTCTTGATTTTTTCCAAGTGATGAATAATTGTGAGAAAAATATAAATAAAGAGAGCAAAAATCCTACTTCATCATCCTCATCTTCCCTTGCCATTTAGATGAGGGTGTTCACATCATTTCATGAGTGTTAGCTTGTGTTAACGGAACTTCAAGGTAGATCATCTTAGTATCGAAGATCAGAAGCAAAGGTTGCATCTTTCTCTTCGTGGAACCTCTCGAGAGTCCGGATCCCGATGATCGCAGCGAAGGGACCACAACACGGAGCATATGAAGTGAAGGACCGGATCTACAAAGGTTGTAATCCCTCTCACTTAGTGTTAAAGTGTTTAGCATGTTTGTTTTCGCCTAATCTCTAGTTTAAAGATCCGTATTCGGGTTGTTCGGCACGGCTAATTTTTTAATCGGGCATGGTTGATGCCCCGTAGACCCTTGTGCGAGTGCCTAGCAACCCTACAGTGGTACCAGAGCTAAGTTAGAGCTTTAGGCGAAGTCTAGACGAAGTTTAAAGTCCGATCGAACCCGAAACCCCGACTCCAAAATGCTCTCTGGAAATTTTCTGAAAATTTGGATTTTTGTCAATTAAAAATTTCTAAAAAATTATGCAGGGTTTTATTAGAATTACTGTGAAATTCGAGGGGCTAATTCGTCAAAAGTGCGGCGGAACCGCGGCAGAAGCCTGGCTTCTTCGGCGGTTCCGCGGCCATTTGATGACGTCACCCCTCCTATTTTGCACAGTAATTCCTACTACACGGTGCTGAGTTCTCTGGTAATTTTTAATTTTTATTCTACAGTTGAGTTTTCTGGGTTGTTTTGGGGATTCGATGTTTCGATCGAAGTGTTAGATTTTGTCTATGTGGCTTTCCGGATAAATTTTAGAAACTGTTAAAAAGTTCGAACGGATATCAATAACTCACTTTTTCCCCTGTCGGAAAATTTTTCAAAAGTTGGATTTTTTCTCGTGTTTAAGAATGTTCTAAGTCATGCAAGTAACGCGGTGGACCCTCTAGAAGACAACAAACCTTAACTCGATTATGTGACCGTTTTGAACTGCCCTTTGAACCTTAGGGTTTGGGGCAGTACGACGTGCCACATGTGAGGCGTTGGCTTGACCCTTCTACGGCTGGACCATTGGTACTGTGGCATGTAATGGATGTTTTTAAACTGATTTCAAGTGTTGAGATATATTGGGGAAATCTTGGGTGCTTGATGATTCGATCGGAAAGTTTAACTTTTTCTATTTACCTGGAATGTGATACAATAATTGGAATCCACATGTAGTTATGAGATAACTTATTTGAATATTATAAATTTAGCAGTTTAGTCTCAGATGATCGGTTGCCACGGAATTTTGATGTGATCAAAAGTCTGTCGCAATCACATAGTGTACGCGGATACTCGCCGGGTAAACTTAATAGACAGCCATGCCCTAAAGCCCCGACCAAGTGACTGTAGGAGAACCCCGTCGCCGAAAGCATCCGTTCGGGTGCTCGCGGCAGCGGTGTTCCGCCTTAGTGCACTTCGTCGACGGTATCGAGGGTGCGGCCGTCTACTAAAGTTTGCGACGAGCATTCGATCAGGACGTCGGGAATCTTGTTGAATTGCCCGACTTGATATTGAAAAGAATTTTCGATAATGAGACTAAAATGCGGGGTTTATAATTGTTAGGCATGTGATGTCTAAGGAATTCATTTGGTTAGGCATGCGATGTCTAAAAAGGTTGCGGATTCCAACTGTTGTAGTTTTGCACTTTCTTTTCTGTGACCGTAAGCGTAGTATGTGGTGTATCGCCGGCTTCATTGCTATACATCAACGACAATCGGGATACGCATACTTGCTTACGTTGATGATATGAGATATTATGTGTTGCTGTGATATGTTGTATTGGATCGTCGCTTTTGAATAGCCGGGGGTTTTATGTGAGATGAGAGTTTTTCTTTTTCATTCATGTAAAATTCATTTGTATGTAATATTCTTTTATTGGGGCACTTCCAGGTAGCGGAAGATGTCACCGTTGTATATTATTTACTTTTCCGCATTAGGTAGACCCAAGGCGGGGAGCACAAGTAACCGGGTTCTAGGGTCCAGTGGGAGACCATCTCGAGGAGTCGAGACCGGGTCTCCTAACCCTAGAATTGGCTGTGTTGCTTGCTACTCTCGTAGGGGTCTAGGGATGTGGTTTTGGCTATTCATCGCGACCGTGGAATCCGTGTTTTATACAGGCTCGTATTGAAAACACGGACGTCCTAGTATATCCAATATTTCATATATGTTCTTCTGCTGCAATGTTCTGTGATGAGATTATATTACTGCCTGTGACGAATGTTTATATTATATATGAGATATATGCTATATTGCAGATTTCGTTTCAAAAGAGATGCTTGTGAAGCATAATAAAATGGGACTTCATTAATGAGATTAATGAAACTAAAAGAAACCTAAGATGTTGTAGAAACTTGTTTAATAAAAACTGGTAGCTCTAGTTCTTGCTTTGCATAGCGGTGTTCCTTGTAGAACATCCGGCACCTTATTCGATAAGGAAAGGACCGAGGTCCCTTCACCGGGAGTGACTCCTTTAGCAATAACTAGCAAATGCTACAACCTTCGGTTTGTCTTTTGATTGCTTCTATAGTTTCTGCTTTGCACAGTGATATATATGATATATCCCGCACCTTATTCGATGAGGAAAGGGCCGACGATCCCTTCACCGGGAGTGACCCCTTTAGCAAAACTAGAAAAGCCTCAAAAACACTCCATTTAAAATCACTCGATTCTACAACGATATCAAGTTCATTACGCAAAGGGTTTTCTTAAAAACCTAGCGTAGCCCTCCGTCATTTTAGGAAGTAGAGTACTTAGTATTCGTGCTGCGTATGTCGACTTTAGTTGAGGCGTAGTGTACGGTAGCTAAGTGATGTCTTCCTACACAGCATATGATGCGATTAGTTAGGACATTCATGTGATTATGTCGACCATAGTTAAGGGTCATGTAGGGTGGGTCTGATTAATCATGAAATGACGGGTAGAACTTGACTAGTGCTTATGATATGTTGACCTTAGTTAAGGTCATAAGTGCTAGGGGTAAAATATTATCGGGAATTTCAAGTGTTGAAATTTGCAATGAGATTGTATACCTTCTATGAGATAGTTGGATCCCGATACCCGCTGCGAGTAAGAGTTACTCCTGGGAGAGTTTTACACACTACAATCAGTCGATCAAGTAGGTGTCTAGAAAGGTGTCAACGGGGTTACGTCTCTGGGAAAACGAGGTTTACTTTAATTAGGTTCGTGCGAAAGCACGGGGGACCTCCCTCAAAGTACCGACACTGGCCTGGCTGAAAGATTGGCGAACTTGTAGCGTGTAATTAATCCCAGCTAGTCTTTCCTTTTAGGGTTTGAAGGAAGATTTGATTAAAACAGTGGGAGACATCCTGATTAGATATATTAGATAACCAATCTAATCTTGCAAGAGCATACGCTGAGTGTTTTCTTCTCTCTCTCTCAGGTAGCGACCATATCACGCCTTAATCAAGATAATAAAACGGATATATTAACCGAACCCGCTTGTTATACTGAGCTGGGGAACGTTGGTCCCGCTCCAACTTATAATTGTTATAAGACAGAGCAGGAAATTGGGGAATACCAGATTTCCCGTGCCGCCCAAACGAAGAAAGTGCATGCTGATGCATCATCTTCGGGTGTGTTCATTACAGAGAACTGTTTCTCAGTATCCTTTACGTCCTGGGTATGAGATACCGGATCAGGATCCCGCATATGTAATCTGTTACATGGGCTATAGATAGGTATAGAACCGAGAACGGGTGATAAGTTTCATGAGACAGAAAACGGTGCAAGTGTTGCAGCCAAGTCTGTTGGTCACTATCACCCTGTATTACCGGAATACATTGATTCTGAACGAATGTTATTAGATACCGAACCTGATATACAAAATCATATCAGTCTCTTTATTAGTAAAGAAAGGATATAATTTTGTATTGTTGGATAATGTTTTGAACATTTCCTATATCAAAAGTTGATCGGTTCAGGCACGTTATCTAAAAGCATTGACATTCTAAATCAAACTACAGTTCTTAGTATGCGGAACACACACAAGAGGAAGAGTTCAGAAATGAATGAATCCTTCTTGAGGCATTGTAGACTAGGTCATATCAATGCGACCCGACTGGCTGAAGTTACATTTAGATGCATGTTTAAATTAGTTTGAATTTACATCTTGTGAAACTTGCCGGTCATGTCACAAAGATAAGATGGCCATAGCTCTGTTTATTGGAAACAGAGAAAGAGTTAGTGAACTTTTGGGATTGATACATGTTGATGTATGAAAGTCCCCTGTCTACATATGCCAGGACCGGTTCTTTGTACTTCATTCCATTCTCTGATAATCTTTCAAGATTCAGACATATGTTCCTATTGAAACACAAGTCTGAACCTTTTGAGATATTCACAGAATATGAGTTAGAAGTAGAGAACCGAAAAATACGGGTAAAAGTATTATGTCCTTTGATGAGATCAAGGAGGAGAATACTTGAGCACGGAATTCCTGGACTATTCTAAAGGAGAATGAGATTCTCTCTCAGCATTACTCCTCCGTATACACCATAGCACGATGGTATAGCGGGGTGGAGCAATAGCACCCTATTTGATATGGTGTGCTCTATGATGAGTACTACTGAGTTTCCTATTTCCTTTAGGGAGTTATGCACTTGTGAAGTTGCATACCTATTGAATAGGGTTCAAATCAAATCAGTTGCCTACCACTTCATATGTGATATGGAAAGGGAAGAGCCCATATCTTAAGTTTGTTAAGATTTGGGGTTGTCCGGCCTATGTCTAAAAGCAAAATCCGGACAAGCTCGAGGCAAGGTCTGTTATATAGAACTGGAATGGTTCCAGCTATACAAACTGCAGCTGATAATTTGGTAAAACCAAAGGATTCAATAGTTTCCAACGAACCTCAGCCTCTCCGCCGATCTAGTAGGGTTCCTCACCCACCTGAGAGATACTTCGGTTTCTCAATGACAGTGGGAGCGAGGATTGCATCATGAGATGATGACCCAACTAGTTTCGAGCTGGCCATCAGGAGTGGGACACTGTAAGAATGGCTGGATGCTTAGCGATCTGAGATGGAATCCTTATACACCAACAAAGTATGGACTTTGGTTGCTTTATCTGAAGGGTTAAATCCCTATCAGGAGCAAGTATATCTTGAGAAGATTACTTGGTGTACATCGAAAAGTTGAGACTTTCAAAGCTAGACTTGTTAAAGGTTTGCATCATTGACCAGGTATGGATTATGATGAAACCTTTTCTAAGGAGCTATGCTTAAGTCCATCCAGATCCTACTTGCAACGGCTACATACCATGACTACGATATCTGGCGGTTGGGTGTCATGACTGCTTTTCTAAATGATGATTTAGAAGATAGCGTCTATAAGTACACGGCCAGAGGGCTTCGTAGACAGTGGGAGCAGCGGAAACGTGTGCAAGATGTTTTATATGATAAAACAGGCATCGCGGAGTTGGAACATCTATTTTGATGTGGTAGTCAAAGAGTTTGACTTCATCAAAATGGTAGATGAACCTGGTATATGCAAAAAGGTAGTAGGGAGTATGGTGGTGATCCTCGTAGAGTACGTGGATGGCATACTCTTGATAGGGAAGGAGTTTCCTATGCTACGCTCGGTCAATCTCCGCTTATCACAAAGATTCTCCATATAGGATCAAAGTGATACCTCCTAAATCCTGGGTTTTGGATCTATGAGATAGATCTAATTGGATGTTAGGAAACTCACTAGTTGTAGTGAGATGGTATCAATCGATCCTGGGGAGAATCACTGGAAAGGTTCCAGGGTGATAAGGACGACTGAATGTCAGTCGAAGGCATTGTCTACACCCTCAGTGGAGGGACGGTATGTTGGAAGAGTTCCAAGCTAGATACCGTGACATTCTAGACGATTAAAGGCAAGATACATCGTTACCAAGGATGCTACCAAAGAAGCAGTCTGGATATATATAAGTTCATAAGATGAACTTCGTTCCTACCATTGTTTGACAATGGAGTTGTGACTTTAGCCAAGGAACTACCGTCCCATCAGAAATCCAGATATAATTCTTAGGCCGAGTCACCTGATCATGGAGATGGTTGATCTCCAGGGAGATAGAGGTTAGGAGAGTAGACACAGAGGACAACAGCGCGGATCCACTCACAAAGGCCTTTTTCCCCAGTAGAGACTTTTATGGGATGGTTGAGTCTGAGATACTTCAACCGCAGCTAATTGTTGGGTATGCGATACCATAACAGATGGCCCTAGTGCAAGTGGGAGATTGTTAGTTATATGTATGCCCTAGAGGCTATTACTGTACATACGATGTATATTGTAGTGGATGCTAGGACATATATAGGGAGGACTTTCTTGCTCCACATGATAGTATGCTATCTGGTTGTACTTTATCTTAACATGTACTCTTATTGTCTCTATATTACATGTTGATAAAGCCCTTAGGATATGTACTCGACTACTGGGACTATGATGAGATCATACTAGTGGGGCCACGGTAGTCGACGAGTACATCCTATAACTGTTCCTAGTCGTGGGTGTATCGAGACAGGGCATCGATGCACCAGAGTAGACTAGCGTATACGCATCTTGACCCATATGATGGGCGATGGATGATCCCATATCCATCGGTGTTTGACATCAAGGATGGTGTACGGGTGCTCAGTGGAGACTGGGTACACTGGACGGACTCGCCGAGAACTCCCAGATGGTATTATACCATACGTCAGATGGCAGTTCTCCGGTGACACTGGTACAGAGTAGTCTGTTGATCCGAGATCGTCATAGAGTCTTGTGTGGTTCCCACTGTGCTTTGATTTCCATCATACCGCGTCCAAGAGGGCGTGCAAAAAGGTGGCTTTTGGGTACAGTCCCGAATCACATGGAGGCAATGAGCGATAGGAGGGGATTCGTCTCTCCCGGTATAGGGAGTTGATGTTGTGGTGTGTTCGATTGGCTATAACCGGAAATACCTGGCCAGGGTTGCTGAGATTTACTGGTAAGTGTTATCAGTAGTTTCTCAAACTGTTATAGACCTCATATCGACACGACTTATCGATCTACTGGGGTCTGACGTTTACCACCCCTAGGCGAGATATGCAACATATCAGACGACGAGACCGGACTGTACGGGAGTGTCACTGTTTGGATTCACAGGAGAATGTACAGGCTTGCTTGTTGATCTTCTGAGCGCTCAATACCTGGGTAGCTGTTACGTTTTGCTGACCGCTTGCAGCTTGTGGGTGTTTGATATGATCATCACCTACTGCCGGCGTATTGACGATTCTTTAGAGTCCTACACAGAGGTTTCTTGGCTCAGGCAAAACGGAGTAGGAGCACATATGTGATATGTGCGGGACCGAGGATAATGCGATATGTGATACCGTATTCTATTCTCGCGATATTTGATATCAGCCGGGTCATCGGATCAAGTGTTGATTCGATGAATCGGTACGGATAAATATTAGTCGGTTATATGCGATATAGCCGGATTGTCGGATCAAGTGTTGATTCGATAATTTAATGTATAATAATATATATGATATATTAAATTACATTAACTAATATTAGCTCACTAAAAGATTCTTTTTCTCACTCGGGTAATACATTGATATATATGCGATATATGTTACATGTATTATTTTATTTGGTTACAATAAATATTGTATATGTGATATATAATATTGTAACATGATATGATAAATAATGCAACATGTTTAGTAGAGATTAAACATGATTAGGGTTTGGATTAGGGTTAAGCTTTCTAGATGTTTCTAGAAGGTTTTGGTTTTGTTTTGTGAAAGATATTTGTTAGTGACTCATGCTTTAACCCAACCCAAACCCTAACCCTAGTTAATTCTCTACATGGGTTTAGTCAACCATGGTTGCATTATTCATCATATTATTCTTTTTCTATTCATCACAAAAGAATTCTAATCATGTTCATCTTCTTCTTCCTTCATTCTTTCATGGAAAAAAGCTTTCTTGATTTTTTCCAAGTGATGAATAATTGTGAGAAAAATATAAATAAAGAGAGCAAAAATACTACTTCATCATCCTCATCTTCCCTTGCCATTTAGATGAGGGTGTTCACATCATTTCATGAGTGTTAGCTTGTGTTGACGGAACTTCAAGGTAGATCATTTTAGTATCGAAGATCGGAAGCAAAGGTTGCATCTTTCTCTTCGTGGAACCTCTCGAGAGTCCGGATCCCGATGATCGCAGCGAAGGGACCACAACACGGAGCATATGAAGTGAAGGACCGGATCTACAAAGGTTGTAATCCCTCTCACTTAGTGTTAAAGTGTTTAGCATGTTTGTTTTCGCCTAATCTCTAGTTTAAAGATCCGTATTCGGGTTGTTCGGCACGGCTAATTTTTTAATCGGGCATGGTTGATGCCCCGTAGACCCTTGTGCGAGTGCCTAGCAACCCTACAACAACATATTTAGGTTTCATTTTCTTAACATTAATCACATTAATGTTATCCCATCATTTACGTCTCCTAAACATCACAGAAAAGAAACGAAAATAGAACGTACGCTTATGCCATCCGCATTCGCCATGGGGCCGCGTCATGCTCCGTTATGTTACTTAACTAACGGCAGAGCGGGGGCTGGACTAGCGTGGGTGCAAAACATAAGCAATGTTTATTATATATCTCATATATAAATAGCTATTCGTTGCACGCATTTATAAACATTCCAGATCACAGATGAATACATTGGATTTACTAGTAATTCCGTATTTCGTTCAATCCCATAACGAAAGAAGGATTCCACGGTCGTGATGAATAGCCAAACCCCATCCTAGACGCCTACAGATGCGGCAAACTACCCGCCAAATTCCCGAAGCGAAGTAACCTCCCTCAATAAAATGAGTAGGTGACTCGGCACTTCGAGAACCCGGTAGTTTATGCACCCCACTTTGGGTCTATCATAGGAGCTAAAACAGTAAAAAGAAATAATACATCGGTGGCAACAACCTCAACCCGGATGTGCCCCGCAAAATAATATTACATCAATTTTACAAATTACGTGAATGAAAGAAAAGAAAAACACTCTTCTCACATCCCCGGCTATTCATCCACGACGATCCGACATATTCATATACACATACCATCACATGATATACATAAGTGCAACCCCCACTAATCGACATATAGCAATTAGGGGATGTTTCAAACACATATCAAAAACAGCAAACCCAATTAGCCAAACACTTAGAATTTCGATCGATGATTTTAAACCGTGTCAACAACTTGCACAATCCAGTACACAAACACCTTTGTGTAAAAACAGAACATGCCAGAGACTACATTTTCCCATAATAGACACACTAGAAAAAAAGAGTTGACTCGGCCATGACTCGGCCGCGGAACGGCAGCCAAACACAGAGTTTGGCCGCGGTTCCGCGGCGTTCTTGGCGAGTTGGGGTCTCGTTTTTCTTCAGGTGTCTTAAAATTACCTGCTTGTATTTTTAAGCCCTATTATGATTTTTTGAACACTTTAAAAAATCGATAGCAAGCAGGGCAGAAAACGTGATTTCGGACGAAAAATCCGTCGATCGAAGTTCTAACGTTTGGATAACTAGCTAGTTATGGTTTAGTTAGGCTCTGATACCATGTTAGTGGTGTTGCACATCCTCGCAACACTTGTGATGAGGCGGAAGTGGAAAACGAAAATTTTCTTGCATGCAACACTCACTCTAAACCTTAGATCTTGTGTTAAACCATAACTAGAAAACCCTATCAAGGAGTTGTTACATATTATGATAGGGGTTATACTTAGCGAATCGTTCCTTGGGGTCTTCTTTTGGATGCAACTCCTAGGCTCCTTGGATGGTTGCAACGACCTCGATCCCCGGTCACCTTGAAGACATAGATGATCCACCCGAGAGCTTTGGAACAAGCTTCAAACTCTTCACAAGAGTTAACTACGAAGTCAAGTGTGCTAGAAATGACTACTTAGATGATGTAGAGATGAACTAGTGGATTATTTTATCTCTTAAGCTTTTGATTCACAACTCATGTGAAGGGTAAAACTTAGAGGTTGAATAAGGAGATAATTTGGAGAGAGATGAGAGTAAGAATTAGAAAAAATCACGCATGAACAAATGATATGGCTATGGTTTAATTATTGAAGCATGCATTGTTTTTTTTCCAAAAATAATGCACCATACATCAATAGTAAACCCAAATGAATAAAAAATGAAATAAGCCAAGCATTCATCCATGTTTTGACAAGTCTCCAAATTCCACCTCATATTTTTTATTTTCACAAAATAAAAAGTCCATTTATGAGGTGTCTCCTTCTAGAAGCCAACCTTGTGCAATTACAAGAATGCCCCTCATCGTATACCGTATAAGTATATTTGTATTCGTATTCCGAAAAATATGAATACAAAGAGATACCAATAATATAATACCGGTATCCGGCTTAAACCAAAGCCTACCAGTATTATCCTTCCAATCATTATTTGCGTAGCCAGTACACGAACATGATCGAAACTCTGCCGTAACAACTTACGGCCTTTACATCTTTTTCCTGAACCAGGGAACCCTCTATGTGGGACTCTAAAGACTCGACAGTACGCTGGCAGTAGGTTTAACCACATGCATGTCAGCGGCACTAGCTGTGCGTAACGGCTACCCAGGCACATGACGAAAAAGGTGGCCGACGAGCGAACTCATCCCAACCCCAACGAGCCTGTAAGCAACACTTACTATACAGTCCAGTCTCTTCGTCTGATACGACGCATATGAAGTCTAGGGGTGGTAAACGTCAGACCCCAGTAATTTTATAAGTCATGTCGATTTATGGCTTATAACGGTTCGAGAAACTACTGATAACTCTTATCAGTAAATCTCGACAACCCTGACCAGGGATTTGCTGTTATGGCCAATCAAGCATAGTGCGACATCAACTCCCTATACAAGGAGAGACGAAACCCCTCTTATCGCTCACCGCCTCTATGTGACTCGGGACTGTACCCAAAATCCACCTATTTGCACAACTTAGTAGAGCCGTGGTAGGGAGGAAATCAAAGCACAGTGGGAATCACACAAGACACTATGACGATCTCGGGTCTACAGACTAACCTGCACAAGTGTCACCAGAGAACTGCTATCAGACAATAGGTATATATACCATCTAGGAGTTCTCGGCGAGTCCTGTTCGGTGTACCCATTCTCCAATGAGCACCTGTGTACAATCTTCGATGTCAAACACCAATGGTTGTGGAATCAACCATTGCCTCCAGGGTCATGAAACGTACACACTAGTCTACTATGGTAATATCGATGCCCTGTCTCTATATACCCTCAACTAGGTACTATTAAAGGATATGCTTTTAGACTGCCCAGGCCCCACTAGTATGATCTACATCATAATCCTGGTAGTCACGCATAATCCTAAGGTCTTCATCAACATGTATATAAGATATGAAATACAACACATCACACGTTAAGATGAAGATAAACCAGATAGCATACTATCATTTCGAACAAAAATTGTTTCTGTACATATACATTCCTGGCATCCTATACAATATAGGCCTCTAGGGCATACATATCTAACAATAGCAACAATTGCTCTGAAAACCGACATTGAGGATAAAATCAACCAATTTCAATTCTCTGCTCCTTCTCAGCATCTGTAATTCCCTACAGATATGGAATTCTAATCAGGTATCTATATACCCAGGAGTTAGAGTTTATTGAGAATCAGTTTTTCAAAATACAGACACACATGATATTCAAAACATCAAAATGTTTTGGCGGGGTTAGTTGGGTATTCATAGTATTGCCTTTTCCATTGCCCAGGCTCATGACAATAGTTGTAATTTCCTTTCATCACACTTCAACCCCTTTTGATGTCTCTCCATCTTACATTCCTTTATACCTAACCTATGCTAGTTGGTTTTCTTCATTCCATTCCATTAGCACCAGCTTCAGGATTGGAAGAAGACTATCCAATAAGTGTAACTGTTATACACTCCTTATATATAAGAAGCTCAAAAACTTGAGTCAAGGTAGAAGGGAGAGACAAACAGACAATTCATCTACTCCAGAACCAGTGGCCATTCTTAGACTGAATTTTTTTTATCAAATTCATATCTAACCATACGTGGCCTTCCAAGCAATATGGATCTCTGTACCGAATACAGAGAGTTCTGGAGTTAGCAGAAGGGTAAGTAAGATTGTTAAGGACATATGCGACTATGTCGTGGATTAGGGCAATCCAGACATTCCAAATCTATAAGTTTGTAAAAAGGTTGGTCAATGTGGTTAACGAGTCTTAGTTTAAGATCAGTCCATGGTCTCTACCAGAGAGAGAAAAGAAACACTCAGCGTGCACCTAACCATGATTAGATTGGTATATTTATCTAGTCAGGATGGCTCCTACTGTTCCGCCGAATTCTCCTTCAAACCCTAAAAGGAGAACTACCCGGGATTTCGTATAGAAAATCTCTCGTGAGTAACTATTACTCATAGTAGGAATCGGGACCAAGACTATCATGGCATGGTAACCTTGACACAGTCAACAAGTCAGCTCACTCTATAAAAGGTGTGCAATCTCATTGCAAGTTTCAATACTCGAAACTCCCGATATTAGTTTTTACCCCTAGCGGCTTATGACCTTGACACAATCAACAAACTATAATCTACTAGTCAAGTTCGACCCATCATTTCATGATTGATTTAGACCCACCCGCATAACCCTTGACACAATCAGTAAGGTTACACGACTATCCTAACCTATCGCATCAACATGCAAGCAGGAAGACATCACTTAGCTACCGTACACCATGTTTTGACACAGTCAACAAACGTAGCATGAATACTAAGTACTCTACATTCTGAAATAACGGAGGGCTACGGCTGGCTTCGAAGAAAACCATCAACGTAATGAACTTAATATCATTGTAGGAACCGAGTGGTTTTTAAAGTTTATAGTCGCGTAGACCTTTGCTTAAGAGTGAACTCTTTGTGAAGGGATCTAGACTCTTTCCTCATCGAATGAGGTGCATGATATTCCTAACCGAAAACCACGATGCAAAGTAAAAAAATACGGCTATAAAATTTTTTTTAGGGACACAAACTTTTGCTCAAGAGCAAACTCCCAGTGACGGGATCAAGACTCTTTCCTCATCGCATGAGGCGCAGGACATTCATAACTGAATCCACGATGCAAAGCAAAATAATCGACTAAAATTTCCTTTTTAGAAAAAGTTTAGTTCCAACGACGTATAGGTTTATTTTACCTTGCATTAATCCTATTAACGCAATCCCATCATTTAGATAATCACGTTATCTAGCATTTTCTCCTCATACAATCATTACAGAAAAAGTATGAAAAGAAAATAGAATGCGCATATACGCCACCCGCATTCTCCATGGGGCCCCAGGTCTGTAAGGTTACATAACTTACGGCAGGGCGGGAGTAGGACTAGCGCGTATGCAAAAAGTATATAGCATTTATATATATATATATATATATATATCATATATCGCATATATCAATATATCATCACACACAAATAATCACATTACAGCATGCGGGAAAAAAACATCACAGAGTTAGAATGGTCGGATCACCTAGGAATCCCGTGTTTCGTTCGAGCCACAAACAAAGCGCGATATTCCCCGGTAACGTGAATAGCCCGGGCATAGCCAAAAGCAGACCTCTACGAGTGTGGTAAGTCATCCGTGAATCCGAGAAAAGAAGCAACCCGGCATCATCACCATGAAAGGGCCACCCAGTAGTTTCTCGAATCTGATGACTTGAGCACTCCTCTGCGGGCCTATCCTAACCCCTACAAGCGCGACAAGCATCCCGTCAATCCTAGAATTGAGTGACCCGTCTCAACTCCTTGAGATGGCCACCCACTGCAATCTAGAATCCGGCTGCCAGTGCACTTCTCTGCAGGGTAATCCTAAAACCTGTATTAATATAACGGTAATATCGATCGCAACCTAATCGAGTCCCGAAAAATAATAATACATAAAGCGGTAGCGACGGCCACATGTCGACCGCTCGCCCCGAATAAAAGAATATACATTTTGGTTACAACAAGAATGGGAATTAAACATATCATCACAACACTCAAATATGCACAGGGCTATTCATTTCACGACAATCCAAACCGTTCCAAGCATAGTATATGTAAAACAATATAACCATCGCAAATAACTACTGTGAAATTTATCTAAATGACATATAACAGATAGAAAACATCACAAATCATTAAAAATAGAAAAACAACGCTATAGTTTTGATCACAAAACTTCCCGAACATATCAAAAGCCAAACAAGGTCAAATCTCAAATCTGGGGAAAAACAAAAAATACCAGAAATCCAATTTCCAAGATATTAGGACACTATCCAAACCTGGACCCCAAATTCTTCAATTTGGCCGCTAATAAGCCGCTAGTGGAGGCCAAAAGGATGACTTGTGGGCCCGGGTTTGGAACACATCATTTTCAAAAAGAAATCAACACTCTGCAATACTTTGGAATTTTTTAAGTGAAGTTTTAAAAAATGAACAGAGGCTTCAAAACTGGAATTAGAAATTGGCAAGTTTCGTGATCCAACATTGTAACTTCATACCGATGCAATCCAGGGTCTATGGCTGGCTTCGATACCACTGTAAGGCTACTCGTGCTCACTAGACGCGTTTTGAAAACGCAGCGGAAATGAAAAAAAGAAAAATTCGAGGGAGCACAAGCACCCTAACCCTAAGTACGAGTGGTAGGGTAGTAATCTAAGTACAGTGGGAACACACACAAGATACTATAGCGATCTCGGGTCTAGGGACTACCCTGTACTTATGTCACCAGAGAACTATTATCTGACGATTGATATAATACCATCTAGGAGTTCTCGAAGAGTCCGTCCAGTGTAACTCATCCATTGAGCACAAGTATACAATCATCGGTGTCAAACACCAATGGCTATGGGATCAGCCATCCGTTACATATGTATGCCCTAGAGGCCTGTATTTTATAGGATGCTAGGCATGTATGTGTACAGAAACAATCTTTGCTTGAAATGATAGTATGCTATCTGGTTTATCTTCATCTTAACGTGTGATTTGTTGTTTTCCATATCTTATATACATGTTGATGAAGCCCTTATGATTATGCTTGATTACCAGGATTACGATGTAGATCATACTAGTGGGGCCTGAGCAGTCTAAAAGCATATCCTTTAATAGTTCCTAGTTGAGGGTATATCGAGACAGGGCATCGATATTACCAGAGTAGACTGGTGTATACATTTCTTGACCCTGGGGACGATTGTTGATCCTACAACCATTGGTGTTTGACATCAAAGATTGTACACAGGTGCTCATTAGAGAATGGGTATACTGAACATGACTCCCCGAGAACTCCTAGATGGTATATATACCTATTGTCAGATAGCAGTTCTCTGGTGACACTTGTACAGGTTAGTCTGTAGACCCGAGATAGTCATAGTGTCTTGTGTGATTCCCACCGTGCTTTGATTTCCTCCCTACCACGGCTCTACTGAGTCGTGCAAACAGGTGGATTTTGGGTATAGTCCTGAGTCACATGGAGGCGGTGAGCGATAGGAGGGGTTTTGTCTCTCTCGGTATAGGGAGTTGATGTCGCGCTATGCTTGATCGGCCATAACAACAAATCCCTGGCCAGGGTTGTCGAGATTTACTGATAAGAGTTATCAGTAGTTTCTCAAACCGTTATAAGCCATAAATCAGCATGACTTATAAAGTTACTGGGGTCAGACATTTACCACCCCTAGACTTCATATGCGACGTATCAGAAGAAGAGACCGGACTGTACGGTAAGTGTTGCTTACAGGCTTGTTAGGGTCGGGATGAGTTCGCTCGTCGGCCACCTTTTCGTTATGTACCTGGATAGCCATTACACATAGCTAGTGCCGCTGATGTGCTTGTGGTTAAACCCACCTCCAGCGTAATGTCGAGGCTTTAGAGTTCGACACAGAGAGTTCCCTGGTTCAGGCAAAAGATGTAGAGGCTGTAAGTTGTTACGGCAGGGTTTCGATCATGTTCGTGTACTGGCTACGCAAATAATGATCGAAAGGATAATACTGGTAGGCTTTGGTTTAAGACGGGTACCGGTATTATATTATTGGATTATTGGTATCTCTTTGTATTCGTATTTTCGGAATACGAATACGGGTATACTTATTCGGTATACAGTGAGGGGTATTCTTGTAATTGTACAAGAGCACCTTCTTGAAGGAGACACCTTATAATAGGATTTTTTTTGTGAAAATAAAAATATGAGGTGGAATTTGGAGAATTGTCAAAGCATGGATGAAGGAATGGATCATATTATATTTTATCCATTTGGGATTACTATTGAAGTATGGTGGATTATTTTGCAGATAAAATAATACATGCTTCAATTATTTCCCATGAGCCATATCATTTTTTCCATGGTTCATTTTCTCTCATTCTCATTCTTATCTTCGCTCTCCAAATTATCTCCTTCTTCTTCCTCTAACCTAAACATTCACATGTGTTGTGATCCATAGGTTAAGAGATCAAAATAATCCACTACATATTCTCTACATCATCTAAGTAGTCATTTCTAGCACGCTTGACTTCTTAGTTAACTCTTGTAAAGAGTTAGCTCTCGGGTGGATCATCTTCGACCTAGAGGTGACCGGAGACCGAGTTCCTTTCAAGTATCCAAGGAGCCTAGGAGTCACATCCAAACGAAGAGCCGAAGGATCGATTCTCAAGGTATAACCCCCTATATCATAGTAGATAAGATCTCTAGATAGGGTTTCTAATTATGGTTTAGCACAAGATCTAGTTATAAAGTGGGTGTTGCATGCAAGAAAATTTTCGTTTGCCACTTCCACCTCCTCACAAGTGTTGTGAGGGTGTGCAACATCCACTAACATGGTATCAGAGCCTAACTAGACCATAACTAGATTTTTAGACGATATTTAAAGCTTCGAATACGAAACAACTCCGAAACTGTAAAATCGAAAACCTGCTCTCTGGAAATTTTTTAAAAGTGTTCTATTTTTTTTTTAAAACATGTGCATAGTACTTGTTATGAGATTACTAGACAACCCTAGAAAAACGAGCCCAAACAACATTGTTTTGCCCGACGAGATCCTCAAAATCCCCGACGTCGCCGGTTGGAAGATTGTTTTTGGGCTTGGGTTTTTTAGGGTTCTTTGTACTCTGTGTTTTTGGTTTTATAGTATTGTTTAATTATTTCCAGATTACATGTGATGTAACCTAAGTGTTAGGGGAAATCGGAGTGTTTCGAAATCGAATTTTTAACGTCGATTATCCACTTTTCAGTTTGATATGTGTTTGAAACGTCCACTAATTGATATACGACGATTAGTGGGGGTTGCACATATGTATATCATGTGATGGTATGTGTATATGAATATGTTGGATCATCGTGGATGAATAGCCAGGGGATGTGAGAAGAGTGTTTTTCTTTTCTTTCATTCATGTAATTTGTAAAATTGATGTAATATTATTTTGCGGGGCACATCCGGGTTGAGGTTGTAGCCACCGATGTATTATTTCTTTTACTGTTTTTGCTTCTATGATAGACCCAAGGTGGGGTGCACAAACTACCGGGTTCTCGAAGTGCCGAGTGGCCTACTCATTTTATTGAGGGAGGTTGCTTCACTTCGGGAATTTGGAGGTTAGTTTGCCGCACCCATAGGTGTCTAGGGTGGGGTTTGGCTATTCATCACGACCATGGAATCCGTCTTTCGTTAAGGGCTTGAAAGAAATACGGAATTCCTAGTATATCCAATATATCCATCTGTGATCTGGAATGTTTATAAATGCGTGCGACGAATGGCTATTTATATATGAGATATATAATAAATGTTGCTTATGTTTTGCACCCGCGCTAGTCTATCCCTCGCTCTGTCGTTAGTTAAGTAACCTACTGCGAATGCGGATGGCATAAGCATACGTTATATTTTCGTTTCTTTTCTGTGATGTTTAGGAAACGTAAATGATGGGACAACATTAATGTGATTACTGTTAAGAAAAAGAAACCTAAAGATGTTGTAGAATCAAACTTTTTTAAAAAGGGTAACTCTAGTTTTTGCTTTGCATAGTGGTATTCCTTGATGAATATCCAGCACCTCATTCGATGAGGAAAGGGCCGAGATCCATTCACCGGGAATGATCCCTTTAGCGAAACTAGCAAATGTTATAAAGCACTCAATTTGATTTTATAGTTGATCTAATTTTTGCTTTGCATCGTGGTATTCCTTGATGAATATCCAGCACCTCATTCGATGAGGAAAGTGCTGAGATCCCTTCACCGGGAGTGACCTCTTTAGCAAAATTAGAAATATGCTACAAAACCATTCGATTTTTAAACTGGAACTTAAACCACTTTTTTCACTCGATTCTACAACGATATCAAGTTCAAAACGTTAAATGTTTCATCAAAACCATCCGTTGCCCTTCGCCATTTTAGGAATCAGAGTACTTAGTATTCGTACCACGTTTGTTAACCATAGTTAAGGCGTGGTGTACGGTAGCTAAGTGATGTCTTCCTACAAAGCATATGATGCGATCGATTAGGACATTCGTATGACTTTTTTGACCATAGTTAACGGTCATACGGGTGGGTCTAAATCAATCACGAAATGGCGGGTAGAACTTGACTAGTGCTTATGATTTGTTGACCATAGTTAAGGTCATAAGACACTACGGGTAAAAACCATATCAGGAATTTCAAGAGTTGAAATTAACAATGAGATTGCATACCTTCTATTTGATAGTTGGATCCCGATCCCACTATGAGTAAAAGTTACTCCCGGGAGAGTTTTGCACTTTACAATTAGTTAATCCAGTAGGTGTCTAGAAAGGTGTCAACGGGGTTATTCCTCTAGGGAAACGGGGTTTATTTTAATTAGTTCCGTACGAAAGCACGGGAAACCTCCCTCGGAGTACCGACACTGGCTTGGTCGACCGGTTAGCCAACTTGTAGATTGCAATTAATCCTGGCTAATTTATTTTTTTACGCTTTGAAGGAAAATTTGATAAAAGCAGTGGGAGACATAGATTAGATAAGATTAATAACCAATCTAATCATGCAAGAGCAATTGCTGAGTGTCTTCTTTTCTCTCTCCTAATGGAAGATACCTATGACGGGACTTAAGCTTTTATTAGACAAAAATAAACTCACGGGACTGAATTACAAAGAATGGCTGAGGAACGTAAATATTGCCCTGACCTAAGGTCAGATACGTCTTGACTACTCCAGCCCCTCGTAGCCCAGGCTATGATTCTTCAGTTGCGGATAAGGAAATCCGCAAAACATGGGATATAGACTGCGCAACTGTTAGTTATGTGTATGCCCTAGAGGCCATTATTGTACATATGATGTATATTATAGTGGATGCTTGGACATATAGAGAGAGGACTTTCTTGCTCGACATGATAGTATGCTATCTGGTTGCTCTTTGTCTTAACATGTACACTTGTATTGTGATACTGTCTTGCTCTCACATGTTGATAAAGCCCTTAGGATGTGTACTTGACTACCAGGACTATGATGGAGATCATACTAGTGGGGCCAGGGTAGTCCACAAGTACATCCTTTAATTTTTCCTAGTCGAGGGTGTATCGAGACAGGGTATCGATATTCCAGAGTAGACTAGCGTATACGCTTCTTGACCCATATGATGGGCGATGGATGATCCCACATCCATTGGTGTTTGACATCAAAGATGGTATACGGGTGCTCAGTGGAGACTGGGTACACTGAACGGACTCGCCGAGAACTCCTGGTTGGTATTATATCTATCGTCAGATAGCAGTTCTCTGGTGACACTGGTACAGCTTAGTCTATAGACCAGAGATCGTCATAGAGTCTTGTGTGATTCCCACTGTGCTTTGATTTCTACCTTACCACGTTCAAGAGAATGTGCAAAACGGTGGCTTTTGGGTACAGTCCCGAATCACATGGAGGTAATGAGCGATAGGAGGGGATTCGTCTCTTCCGGTATTGGGGGTTGATGTTGCGCTGTGCTCGATTGGCCATAACAAGAAGTCCCTGGCCAGGGCTGATACGGTGATCTACTGGTAAGTGTTATCAGTAGTTTCTCGACCCGTTATGAGCCTCGTATCAGCACGACTTATCGGTTACTGGGGTCTGACGTTTACTACCCTTAGAGTAGATATGCGACATATCAGATGAAGAAACCGGACTGTACGGTAGTTTTACTGATTGGATTCACAGGAGTATGAGCAGGCTTGCTTGTTGATCTTTTGATCGCTCAATACCCGGGTGGCCGTTACGTTTAGCAGACCGCTTGCGACTTGTGGGTGACTGATATGATCACCACCTACTGCCGGCGTATTGACGAGTCTTTAGAGTCCTACACAGAGCTTTCCTAGCTTAGGAAAAACGAAGTAGGAGCACATATATGATATGTACGGGACCGAGATTATTACGTGTATGTGATACCGTTTTCAATTCTCGCGATATGTGATATTGGTTGGTTATATATGATATAGCCGGGTTATCGAATCAAGTGTTGATTCGATAAGTTGATACATATGATATTAGTCGGTTATATGTGATATAGCCGGATTATTAAATCAAGTGTTGATTTAGTAATTTAATGTATATTTATATATTTGATATATTAAATTACATTAACTAATATTTGCTCACTTAAGTATTTCTTTTTCTCACTTGTGTACACTTAATATATATGTGATATATATTATTGTGTCATGCTTGATTATACATGCAATATGTGTGTATGAGACTTACACCATGCTCATTATAATGTAGGGTTTATTTATTTAAAGTAAATCTAAAATTGGATGTAAATTTGTTCATGGTTGAAGCTTGTGGAACCATTGACTTAGTCCACTAATTTTGTTTTACATAAGATATTTATTAACCCAACCATTCTAATTGCCATGTTTATGTCTCTACAAGGGTTAATATGAGATATTATCTCACCCATGGTTGCTATTCTCACACACAACATTATCTCTTCTTCTTCTTCTTCATCAAGAGCTTAGCTCTCTAGGTTTTTGAGAAGTGAAGAAAAATTAGTGAGAAAATTAATTCTAAACTGAGAAAAAATCCTATTTCATCATACTCTACTAGATTAGCCATTTAGTTTAGGGTGTTAGCTTCACTAATCCCTAATTAGTGAAGAGGTAGCTTGGGTTGGTGTCACCTCGACGTAGATCATCTTCGGTCTCGAAGGCTTCGGGCAAGCTTGTTCCTTTCATCTTGTGGAGCCACTCTAGAGTCCGGAAGATCACTACTTGGAGCGAAGGGACTACTATACGGAGCTATTGAAGTGAAGGACCGGTCTACAAAGGTTGTATTCCATATTCACTTAGATGTAAAGTTGTTTACATGTTGTTTCGTCTAAATCTCTAGTTAAGATTCTAGGGTTAGGGTTATGTAGCATGGCAATTTTTTGAAAACGGCATGGATGATACCTCACGAAACCTTGCTTTCGTGCTAGGTAATCCTACAATGGTATCGGAGCTATGCTAGAGAATTAGGCGATGTTTGTATAATTACGAAACCGAAACAACTCTGAAACACTCGAAACAAAAATCTAGTTTCTGACGAAATTTTCAGAGTGTCTAAATTTTTTTTAAGAAGTTGCAGAATATTACATGAGATGTTACATGAACACCACAGGAAAACGAACCCCTCTCGCCGGAATTTGACCGGCTACATGTGGCAAAAAACTGGCCTGGACAGATCTTTTATTGAACTTGGGCTTCGTTTTGGTGGGGTGTTCCAGTCTCTGGGTTTTGGTGTTTCAGGTGTTGCTTGTTTTTGCTGAAATTGCATGAGATGTTAACTTTCTGTAAAGGCAATTCGGAGTGTTTCGTAGTCATAATTATAACATTATTTCGGGTTATTTAGACGGCGTTAAAAAGTTCGAACAGATATAAAAATCTCATATTCTCTCTCGATGGAAATTTTCCAAGAGTTGGATTTTTTCCAAGTTAAAAAATATTCAAAAATCATGCAAGTAATGTGATGGACCCTCTAGAAGAACGAAACCCTTACTCAATTCTATGATCGTAAGAACCGCCGCCAAACCCTAGGGTTTGCGGTAGTTTCGCGGCGCCATAGGTGAGGCAAGTGTTGGCACTTCTACGGTTGGTCCATAGGTACTGTGGCATGTTCTGAGTATTTTTAAACTATGCTCAAGTGTTGAGCTCTTTGGGAAATTTTGGGTGTTTGTTGATTCGGTCGGAATGTTTAACATCGTCTAGCTTTTTGTGAAATGTGATACAATATTTGGAATTCATATTGTTAGGCATGAAATCTGATGTATGTGATATTTCGGGTTTATGATGTCTAAGATGATTGTAGATTCCAAATGTTGTAGTTTGACATTTTCTTTTCTGCGACCGTAAGTGTAATATGTGGTGTATCACCGTTTTCGTTGCTATATGCCAACGACAATTGTGATATGCATATTTGTAGGGATTCTCTAGCATCATCCTAGGTTTTGGGTTGCATCATACATGCCATAATAAAAATTTAGGGGTGCTAAACAATACCAACCATGAATGAAACTAGAAAAATAGGGTAACAACATATAGTATCACATACAAATTAGTGTCTAACACTAAGAGGTAAATAATATAACCTTTGTAGACCTCCTCTTGTGACTCCTTGGATTGAGTAGGATTTTAACCGGTTCGCTAGAATCCTTCCAAGTCCACGATGATCCACCACGAAGTCCCTTTGCTCAAGCTTTTAGCTTCACTTGATCTTTAAAGAAGTGGAGCAAACAACCTACACTAATGGGCTAGACCAGTATAGATTGGTGATGTGGGTTTGGATCTCACTTAAAAAACCTTTTCCTTTTATTTTATTCTCTCACTTTTGAAACCCTAGAAAGCTTGAAGGAGGAAGAAGAAGGAGATGGCTAAACTTGACTCAAGTAAAAGATAATCTCAAACATAATCCCAAAGGAGAATGAATTATGTCATGCTTAACTATGGTTACATAATATCTAGATATTTTGTAACTTGAGTTTAAGTAAAACCATGGGCTAAAACTATAGGCAATTAAACCATGGTATTAATCCCTTTTTGCTTTTCTCAAATAATTAAAATATACAAATATGTAACCATGTGAGTCTTGCATTGCCACCACCAATGTATCATCAACCATGACACATGTATGCTTGCATGTGTGCATCCATATCAACATATACATACACTCATGCATGCATGCATCATAAAGAAATAGGTTTTAATAAATGAGTTAATTGACTTAATATTAAATCAACACTTGATTTAATAACCCGGTCATATCTCATACGACCCGTCCAATAGTAAACGCCCGATTAAAATACGGTATCCTATACACACATTTAATCGAGCTCCCGCGCATATCCCATATGCACCCCCACATCTTTTCTCCTGAGCTAGGAGACCCCTTTGTGAGACTCTAAGACTCGTCAATACGCTAGCAGTAGGCAGTGATCACATCACAAACCCACAAACCTTCAGTGGCACAAGCTGTACATAACGGCTCCCAGGTCTTGAGCGATCAGAAGAAACACAAGCGAACCTGTAAAAACTCCCGTCGAGCCAACTTGCAACACTTACCGTACAGTCCGGTCTCCTCGTCATATATGCTGCATATCAAGTCTAGGGATGGTATCGTCGACCCCATTAACCTAATAAGTTATGCCGGTATATGGCTCATAACAGATCGAGAAACTACTGATAACACTTATCAGTAAATCTCATCAGCCATGGCCAGGGACTTCCTGTTGTAGCTAATCGTACATAGCGCAACATCAACCCCTAATACCGGGAGAAACGAAACCCCTCCTATCGCTCATTGCCTCCATGTGCCTCGAGACTGTACCCAAAATCCACCTATTAACACGACTCAGTAGAGCCGTGGTAGGGTGGATATCAAAGTACAGTGGGAGGACACACAAGACTCTATGACGATCTCGGGTCTACAGACTAACCTATACCAGTGTCACCTGAGAATTGCTATCCGACGATAAATATAATACCACATAGGAGTTCTCGGCGAGTCTATTCAGTGTACCCAGTCTCACTGAGCACCCGTTTATAGTCTTTGGTGTCACCACACCAATGGATATGGGATCATCCGTCGCCCATCATATAGGTCAAGTAATGTATACGCTTGTCTACTTTGGAATATCGATGCCCCGTCTCGATACACCCACGACTAGAAATATTTCAAGGATATGCTTATAAACTACACATGTCCCACTAGTATGATTCGCATCATAATCCCAGTAGTCAAGTAAATATCCTAAGGGCTTTATCAACATGTACCAAATGAATAAGAAGCATGAACAAACGATCATGTCAAGATAAAGTACAACCAGATAGCATACTCTCATGTCGAGCAAGAATGTCCCCTGAATATATATATATATATATATATATATATATATATATATAGACACACATACCGGTACATATACTATCATATAATACACTCTAGGGCATACATATGTTCAACAATCTCCCACTTGCACTAAGGCCAATTATTAGCGTATCTCATACCCAACATCTGAAAAAGTCGCTCATGTTGCGGCAGAGGGAGGGCCTTGGTGAGTGGATCCACGGTGTTATCTTTTGTATCTACTCTCCGAGTTTCGATCTCGCGGCGATCAACTATCTCCCGAATCAGATGATATCGCCTGAGGATGTATCTGGATCGCTGATGGGACTTGGGCTCTTTGGCTAACGCCATAGCCCCATTATTATCACAATACAATGGTACCGGATCAATAATGGTCGGAACTACTCCAAGCTCCGAGATGAACTTCCTCATCCAGATGGCTTCCTTGGCAGCATCATTTGCAGCAATATACTCTGCTTCCATCGTGGAGTCTGCAATGGTATCCTGTTTGGAACTCTTCCAACACACCGCCCTTCCATTGAGGAAAAAGACAAACCCTGAGATAGATTTGCTGTCATCCTTATCACTCTGGAAGCTCGAATCGGTAAAGGCCTCCATTTGGAGATCCCCGTTACCATACACCAAGAACATTTCTTTAGTCCTTCGCAAATACTTAAGAATGTTCTTCACAGTTGTCCAGTGATTCTCCCCTGGGTTGGATTGATGCCTGCTTACTACACCCAGTGCATATGCTATATCAGGGCGTGTACATAACATCGCATACATTATAGATCCTACAACAGACGCGTAGGGTATAATACTCATGCGAGCTCTCTCTTCATCAGTCTTTGGGCAAAAGTCTTTGGAGAGAGTGACTCCATGACTAGCGGGTAAGTCACCCAGCTTGGAGTCTTCCGTACTAAACCTTTTTAGGATGGTGTTAATGTACCTAGTTTGGGACAATCCCAACAACCTTTTAGATTTATCCCTATAGATCTTTATGTCCAATATGTACGAGGCATCACCCAGGTCCTTCATGGAGAACCTTTGTGATAAGAACAGTTTGACCGATTGTAGCATAAGAACAACGTTTCCTATCAGAAGAATGATATCCACGTACAATACGAGGAATGTGACAGTACTTCCTACAATCTTCTTATAAACACAAGGTTCGTCTGGATTTTTTTATGAAATTAAACTCTTTGATAACATCATCAAAACAGATGTTCCAACTCCGTGATGCTTGCTTTAATCAATAAGTGGATTTAAGCAACCTACATGCTTTCCCGCTACTCCCACTATCAATGAAGCCTTCTGGCTGATCCATATAAACGCATTCTTCTAAATCGCCAATTAGAAAAGCAGTTTTAACGTCCATCTGCCATATTTCATAGTCGTAGTGAGCAGCAATAGAAAGTAGAATTCGAATGGATTTAAGCATGGCTACAGGAGAAAAGGTTTCATCATTGTCCAGTCCTGGCCTTCGCCGAAATACTTTCGCCACAAACCTTGCCTTATAGGTCTCCACCTGCCCATCTACACCGATCATTCTCTTAAAGATCAATTTGCACCCTACGGGTTTTACCCCAGAGGGTACAACATCCAAAGTCCATACTTTTTTGGTGTACAAAGACTCCATTTCGGATCTCATGGCATCCAGCCACTTCACAGAGTCACCACTTGAAATAGCTTGCTAAAAACTGGTAGGGTCATCATCATCCATGATGCAGTCTTCTCCATCACCGTCAATGAGAAAACCGTAGTATCTCTCCGGTGGGCGAGAAGTCTTACCAGATCTACGGAGTGGCTGAGGTTCATAAGTTTTTGTTGCAACATCAGTTTCAACCAAGTCGTCATTTGTAACTTGTGTCTCTAGAACCTCTTCTAGATCTACCACATTGCCATCAGTATTATTTGGAAAAATCTCATTTTCTAAAATTGTGGCATACTGATAAACAAAACCTTTTGTTCCTCCTTGTGGTAGAAAAGATACCCAAACGAATGTTTCGGATATCCCACAAATATACACTTGATCGACCGTGTCTCGAGTTTGTCTGAATTCTGCTTTTTAACAAAAGCCGGACAACCCCAAATCTTAACTCGTTTAAAAGATGGTCTCTTCCCATACCATATCTTATATGGAGTGGTAGACAAGGTCTTGGTTGGAACTTTGTGTAGGGATTCTATAGCACCATCTTATGTTTTGGGTTGCATCACACATGCTATATTAAAATTTTAGGGGGTGCTAAACAATACCAACCATGAATCGAACTAGAAAAATAGAGTAACAACATCAAGTATCACATACTACAAGTGTCTAACACTAAGAGGTAAGTAATACAACCTTTGTAGATCTCCTCTTTTGTGACTCCTTGGATCAAGTAGGGTTTGAACCGGTTCGCTTGTATCCTTCCAAGTCCACGATGATCGACCACGAAGTCTATTTGCTCAAGCTCCTAGCTTCACTTGATCTATGAAGAGGTGAAGCAAACAACCTACACTAATGGGCTAGACTAGTATAGATTGGTGATGTGGGTTTGGATCTCACTCAAAAACCTTTTCTTTTTAAGTTCTTCCCTCACTTTTGAATCCCTAGAGAGCTTGAAGGAGAGAGGAAGAAGATGAGGGCTAAAACTTGACTCAAGTTAGAATAATGATAATAATAATAAATATAATCCCAAGTGAATGAGAGTTATGCCATTCTTAACCATGGTTACAAAATATCTAGATATTTTGTGACTTGAGGTTAAGCAAATCCATGGGCTAAAACCATGGTATTAATCCCATTTTTTCTTTTCTCAAATAATCAAAATATACATATATTTGTTACCATGTGAGTCTTGCATTGCCACCACCAATGTATCATCAACCATGAAACATGTATGCTTTCATGTGTGCATCCATATCATCATATACAAACACTCATGCATGCATCATAAAGAAATAGGTTTTAATAAATGAGCTAATGGACTTAATATTAAATCAACACTTGATTTAATAACCCGGTCATAACACATACTACCCGTCCAATAGAAAACGCCCGATTAAAATATGGTATCCAATACACGCATTTAATCGAGCTCCCGCGCATATCCCATATGCACCCCACATCTTTTCGCCTGAGCTAGGAGACCCCTTTGTGGGACTCTAAGACTCGTCAATACGCTAGCCGTACGCAGTGATCACATCACATACCCACAAATCGTCAGTGGCACATGCTGTACGTAACGGCTCCCAGGTATTGAGCGATCAGAAGAAACACAAGCGAACCTGCTAAAACTCCCGTCGAGCCAACTAGCAACACTTACCATACAGTCCGGTCTCTTCATCAAATGTGCTGCATATCAAGTCTAGGGATAGTATCGTCGACCCCATTAACCCAATAAATTATGCCGGTATATGGCTCATAACAGATCGAGAAACTACTGATAACACTTATCAGTAAATCTCAGTAGCCCTGGCCAGGGACTTCTTGTTATAGCCAATCATACATAGCGCAGCAACAACCCCCAATACCGGGAGAGATGTGTAGGGTTGCCTCTTCTCCTGTGATCTCTGCTGCTGTGGTCCAGACCCTCCCTGTATCTCTGCTCGCTCGGGGCAACCGCTAATCATGTGCTGACTGGATCCGCAAATCAAGCACTGTCCCTTGGTACGGCGACAGTCCTTCTGGGTATGCACATCTCTATTGCAGTAGCCGCAAACTACGTTCTTGCTCTGGGGACGATGCTGGGGTACGAACGGACACTTCATCTGAGTCATTCCAGGCCTGTGAACTTGTATGGCTCTTCGAAACGGTGCATGGGTGCGTGCTGGAACAACTGGGGGCTTCCTGAATTTGTTGATCAGTTCTCCTGAATTCGCGCCGCGTTGAGTACTTGTGCAAAAGTCTGCAACTCAAGTGACGCGATCAACTGCTGCATCTCGAAATCAAGTCCCTGCAAGAAGCGCCTGGCTCTGGTGGCCTCTGAAGCGACCATGTACGGAGAAAATCGGCTCAGACGGTTGAACTCTGCCGCGTATACGTCCACGGGGCGGCCATTCTGCTTCAGTAGAATGAATCTTTCCTCCATCTCTGCTTTGGCGGTGGAAGGGAAATAATGGTCCAGGAAGCACTCCTTGAATTTTCTCCATTCAATTGGCCGTTCCAGTCTGCTTTCTTCCACTGTCCACCAAGTACGGGCTTCATCTTCCAACTGAATCTTTATCACATTCACCTTATCTTCATCTGGTATCCTGGCGGCTGACAGTAAGTTCTCCATATTAACCAGCCATTGCTCGGACTCAAGTGGTTCGACTAGCCCTGTAAATGCAGCTGGATGCAACTTCCGAAAATCTGACACGGTGCCAGCCCTGGCAGAGTAAGCTGGTGGAGTAGTGCCCTCGGGGGCGGTAATGAGTGCGGAGGGTCCCCCTGCAGCGGTAATAGCCCTGAGTCTCTCGGCGAGTAAGTCTGTCTTCCTCTCCTGAGCTTCTGCGAGAGAGGTCAGTGCACTAAGTATTCTTTCCGTGCGATCCTGAGAACTTGAGTCCGAGGAGTGGTCGTTCGGGGACGTCATATCGCTGGAAGATATTCAAAAGGCTATGATTAGATACACGGATGAAAATCAGGAATACTGAAGCGAAAAGTAATGTAATACAGTATAGTTAATGGTATCCCTTACTACTAAACCTGGCTCTGATACCAACAAAACCATGTCACGCACCGCTTCCCAAAATACGGAAAACGAGGAATGACTAGGCCAGCAATGCTCCTACGGTCAAGGAATAATCCCGCCGTAGTCACACATCGGCTTCTAGCATTACATGGTAATTAGTAAACAAAGCACAGAAGTAAAAGAAATACATCATTAAAATATTACATCAACTTTCATGTTCATAATTTACAGATAAACAAGAAAATAACTACTAACCAAGTTCGAATACAAGGTCTCTTTTAGGGAAAGCAGGAAAGAAGAAAAAGGTATTCCAGACTAGATCTCGGCTAGCTCGAAGGGTAAGTCCGACTCCTGCGCTGGTTCTTCCTCGAGGTCTGAGCATGCATACTCAGGTCGTCAGAGCGACGTAATAGCAATATTATAATAATGACATGAAACAGGCAAATAAGGTAATAACAGTGGAAGTAAAATGCAGATAATCACTATGTCACTAAATGATGCAAAATATGATCTGTGTCCCTATCAGTCTCTAAGTCATATTTGAAATCGAGTTGTAGAAAGGAGGATCATGTTTAACGGGAGTCTCGTACATATCCGAGACAACGGCCCACACGCCCGGGACATAACCCTGTCAGCCGGATCGCTAGATCCTACCTAATATATATAAGAGTCGCTGTTCGAATGATCATCCTCTAAAACACGGTCCTCGCTAAATACGATGCTCTTTCCACTTCGATTTCCCCTTTTTCCCTAGGTTTACACTATTGATATGGTTTAGTCGTGTACAAGTATGCACCAACAACACGGTTTTTTCACTGTTCACTGTATTAATCACTGTCACGAATCATTCACTTTTCCATTGGCGTACTTGGCACTCCTAAACCAATATCATTCACGCATGATAATGCAATGTCCACTGAATAATAACGCGCACTATCACTATGTATATGGCAGTTGGGTAAGGTATGTACATTTATGCAGTTAACAAGTCATGTGTAATATGAACTATTATGCACGTCACAAACTTACAAAAATTGCAGTAATTCATATGCTCAGAATTTAGTGAAACGATACAAATTTGGTAACAAGTACACTCTGTCAGAAGTTCAGCAAAATTTGTTTCAGTACAATCGGATTTCTGGTATTCAAGTTACAGCCGTTTCAATTTAAGTGCTCGCTGCAGGAAATTCAGTTTCTGAACTGAACATCCGTTTCGCGGCACAACTTTCACCCAGTTGGGATCAGAATTTAGCGACGCTACAGTCGAATGAAATTTAGGGTTTTCAGTAGGCTTTCGAACGCACCAGACGGATTCTCAATCACGCCTCTACGTCAGAAGTTTAGAACTGTTCAACACTAGGGTATCAGTTCAGTTTCTGTTTAGGACTGCCAGACTCCCTGATCTTTTAAATTGCAGTTTAAATAGCAAATGACGGTAAAAAGGGGTGGAATCACTTGCGTTATTTAGATAACAGTTTCATATTCAATAAAGTATAGGGTTCCACAACATACAAGTTCAGGCAGCAAAGTAGTAAGCATTACGAGATAGAAATCAACAGCCGGAGCTGCTCTGAACTGCAGTCCAGAGCCGCTCTCCGAACCAATTCTCGTCATAATTTCAGTACAGAAACAATTTAGAACATGTATAGGGTTCCAGGTCATCGAGTCGGCTTCGATTTGAGCCCTCGAACGCATCATTTCAATACGTAAGAAAATTAATTATGATTTTAACAAGTTTCAGGTGCGGGAAATTCTCAGTTTTTACGGGTATAATTGGGGGTGATCGTTTAAGCAAGTAACAATCATATTTTTCAATCAAATTTCTACACAATGTTCTTTGCCACACGGGACAACATATGCAATCAAGTTCCGTCAGTTTAATAGAATATTTTCGTTCGGGTTTTGTATCAAGCACTTGTGTCGTATAAGTTTTCACGAATCGTAAATATGGAATTAATAGTATTTTGAATTGTAACGGAAATAATCTAGCATGTAGCAAGTAGGGTACTTGCCTGGAGACGATTTGGCGATGCACGACAGCGGCAACAGCACGAACGCGCTACGAACGGCACGATTTGGATTCACGGCCTCGGCTCGCGTTTCGGGTTTGTCGTCGGAGTTGCCCAGAGATGTCTCGCGATCACCGGAGGCGGAGTGTGGTGCTGTGGATCTCCAACGGCGTGCTGGGGTCGACGATGGTCGGCGGTGTCACTCCGGCGATGGGAAGCAGGGGGTGAGGCAGTGTGCTTGGAGTTTGGTGGTTTTAGGGGGGAGAGAGAGAGAGCAGTGGGGGCTCGGGTTGGAGGTGATGGTGATGTGGAGGGTGCAGAGGCGTCGACGAGGTGGTTCAGGTGCAGTGGTGAGCTCGCCGGCGTGAGGGTGCAGGTGGTGGCCGAGAGGAGTCGAGGGTCGACGGTGGGTTGAGAGTGGTGAGGAGGGGTTAGGCGAGGGGAGGTGAACTCGGTGGGGTTCGAGTTCTGAGGAGGAGGAAGCGAGGGAGGAAAAACGAGGTGAAATTCGTCGTCGTCGTCGTCAGCGTAGGAGTTTTCTGTTTTTTTTTTGAGTGAGGAGAGAAGAGGAGTGAGCACGAGAGTGAGAGGGAGAGAGGAGAAAGGGGGACGAGGAGTGGTTGAGGAGCTCGAGGGGCGCGCATCATGGGCGACGAGCGGGGGCGTTGGCGACGTGGGGGCGACGTGGGTTGTAGAAGTAAAGAAGCGGGAAAATTTTAGAACGAGTGAGGAAGATGAGAAGTGATAGCGGGTCGGGTCGGGTTGTGGGCGCGGGCATGGGGAGCTTGGGCTGGGCCGGGGTAAATATATATTTAGTTTTAATTACTCTTTTTATTTGTTTGGGCCGGGAAAAGGGAAGTGTGGGCTGAGCCTGGGGAGAATTATTTGGTTTTCTTAATTTTATTCATAGGCCGGCTTGGGGAAAAATCATGTATATATAGTTTTAATTAATTCATTTGGTTTTAGTTTAGTCTACCGGGCTGGGCTGAGGAGGGTTTATGGTTTTAATTATTTTATTTTGTTTTCTTGGGCTTAGGCTGGGTTTAAAGGTTTTGAAAGATTTAAATACGACAAATCTAGCAACCAATTTCCTATAAAATTACGAAGGAAAAGAAAAAGGAAATATTCGGGGATTTATGGAAATAGAGAAAGATTTTCATTGATGGAAACGGGGATTTACAGGGAACCTCCCTCAAAGTACCAACACTGATCTGGCTGAAAGATTGACGAAATTGTAGGGTGTAATTAATCCCGGCTAATCTTACCTTTTACGGTTTGAAGGAAGATTTGATAAAAACAGTGGGAGACATCCTGATTAGATAAGATAATAACCAATCTAATCTTGTAAGAGCATAAGCTAAAGTGTTTTCTTCTCTCTCTCTCTCTCCAGGTAGCGACCATATCAGGCCTTAATCAAGATAATAATATGGATGTATTGACTAAACCCGCTTATTATACTGAGCAGGGGAACATAAGTCCCGTTCTTTCTTATAAGTGTTATAAGACTAAGCGGGAAATAGGAGAAAATCTGTATTCTCAACCCACCCAAACGAAGAATAAGCATGTTGATGCATCTTCTTCGGGTGTGTTAGTTATCGAGAACTTTTTCTCAGTTCACTCTACGTCCTGGGTATTAGATACCGGATCGGGATCCCACATATGTAATATGTTACGTGGGCTACGTAAAGGTAGAGAACTGGGAATGGGTGATCATTCCGTAAGAGTAGGGAATGGTGCAGATATTGCAACCAAAGCTGTTGGCGAAAATCACCTTGTATTACCAAGTAGTAATACTTTGATTCTGAACGAGTGCTATTATATACCGAACATGATGTGCAACATTATATCAGTTTCTTTATTAAATAAAGAAGGATATAATTTTGTAATACAGGATAATGTTATGAATATCTTCCTAAATCAAAAGTTGATCGGATCAGGCTCGTTACATAATGGCATATACGTTCTCAATCAAACTACATGATGCAAATGCACAGTTACTGATTTTAAGCAAGTTCTATAGTGTTTGTGACATAGCAATTACCAAAAGCGTGTGTGTTCGCATGAATAGTGCACGTGCGGCATGAACCAATAGTAATGGTGCAAGTGTCCTATGAGATGATATCACATATGCATATATATATATATATATATATATAAGATGGTGCGATGCAATGAGATGAATAACTGGGAAGCTACGCATATAAAATGCAAGTACTACAAGTAATCCTAAACCATCGGGCGCCTCACGCCATCCAGACGTTTCCCCCGTATATGTGTACATCTACTCACCGGGACGCCTCGGCTAATCTGACCCGATCTCAGCCTTGCCTTTTCCGCGCCATATCCGATGCCTCTGCACCCGATCCTATAAACGTACACAAGGAAATAAGAGAATAGATATATAAATAACCGCGGACACAGACGATACAAACCAACCACGTGAACTAACTAAACGCGCATGCACTTGGTGCACAAAACGCACTCGCGACAACGCCACAAACCACAACTTGGGCCGCTATACGTGGCAAACCCCAAACCTAAAACCCAATCGTACCAATCGCGCATTCAAAACACACTAAATTTTATATGAAATAGGTAGTAAACCATTAAAACCTCAAACTTAATTCAAATCAATTTATTCCACAAACCTAGTAAGCATCAATTTACCATTTTAGTTCAAATCTTGATGTTTTAACAAAACTAGTGGCCACAATAATCACTTAATAACCTAATTAAGCCACACAAACCTTAACTAAATTTTAATCTCATCTAATTACACACTAATTAAAAACTTAGTTTGCAAAATTATATAATTAAGACAATTTAAAAATAACTATTAGCAACTTAACAACTAGATTAGATTTTGCATGCCTTAAGATGTTACACTACACCTTGTAACCATAACCAAGTGGTAAAAAACCTAACTTGGATCCAAACCCATCTCTTGAAATTTCAAAACTTGCAATTAGAACCATTTAGATACATAATTAAGTTGATTTAAAGTAATTTAGCAACAAATTAAACATGGGGTTAGGATTTATACCTCAAAGATTTGTAGATTTAACATGCAACTTGGCCTCCCAAATTGCTCTCTTGCTCCAAGAACCATGCTAGTGTAGAGATTAAACTAAGGTTAGTTGAAATGGTTAGGGTTAAGGATAAGATAAGGATGGTGGACTTTTTCAAAGCTTCATGAAGCTTCAACATAGAAACAAAATAAGCCACCATTCTTAATAATATCCAAAATGAATAAATAAATAAATAACTAAGTAAATAATCAAAACCCTAACCATTATGCATGTAACCATGGTTTAATCTTTACACAAACCCAAGTGAGCAAGTATCATCAAACATGATACAAACAAGTGCACAAAAATATATCATATATACAATGTGCACATCAAGTGAGAAAATCCATATAAAGTGAACCAATACTAGTTAATGCAAAGTAATATATCAAATATATAATTATACATTAAATCATTAAATCAACATTTGATTCAATGATCCGGTCATGTCGCACATAACCGACTAGTATTCAATGTATCGATTTATCGAATCAATGATTCGATAACTAGGTCATATCGAATATAACCTATCGAAACATTTATCGCGAGAATGAAATGCGGTATCACATACACGCATTATTCTCGCTCCCGCACATATCTCATATGCGCTCCTATTTCGTTTCGCTTGAGCCAGGAAACCTCTGTGTAGGACTCTAAAGACTCGTCAATACTCCGGTAGCAGATGATGATCATATCAAGCATCCACAAGCAGCAAGCGGTCTGCTAAACGTAACGGCCATCCGGGTATTGAGCGATCAGAAGATCGACGAGCTAGCCCGCTCACACTCCTGTGAATCCAACCAGTAACACTTACCGTACAGTCCGGTCTGTTCGTCTGATACGTCGCATATCAAGTCTAGGGGTGGTAAACGTCAGACCCCAATATCCGATAAGTCGTGCCGATGTGAGGCTCATAACGGGTCGAGAAACTACCGGTAACACTTACCAGCAAATCTCTGATCAGCCCTGGCCAGGGACTTCCCTGTTACGGCTAATCGAGCACAGCGCAACATCAACCCCCAATACCGGGAGAGACGAAACCCCTCCTATCGCTCATTGCCTCCATGTGACTCGGGACTGTACCCAAAGACCACCGTTTTGCACGCCCTCATGGACGTGGTAAGGTGGAGATCAAAGCACAGTGGGAATCACACAAGACTCTATGACGATCTCGGGTCTACAGACTAACCTGCACAAGTGTCACCTGAGAACTGCCATCTGACGTGAGGTATAATACCATCTGGGAGTTCTCGGCGAGTCCGTCCAGTGTACCCAGTCTCCACTGAGCACCCGTATACCATCTCTGATGTCAAACACCAATGGATATGGGATCATCCATCGCCCATCTCATGAGTCGAGAAGCGTATACGCTAGTATACACTGGTATATCGATGCCCCGTCTCGATACACCCACGACTAGGGACCTTGAAGGATGTACTTGTAGACTACCATGTCCCCACTAGTATTATTTTGTAGTAAAGGATAATGTTATGAACATATTCCTGGATCAAAAGTTGATTGCATCAGGCTCGCTACATAATGGCATATTCATTCTCAATCAAAATACAGTCTTCAATATACAAAACACACACAAAAGGAAAAGCTCAGAAATGAACGAATCCTTCTTGTGGCACTGTAGACTTGGCCATATCAATGAGACACGACTAGCTAAGTTGCATAAGAATGGATATTTGAATTCATTCGAATTATCATCTTATGACACTTGCCATTCATGTCTCAAAGGAAAAATGACCAAAACTCCGTTTACGGGACACGGAGAAAGAGTTACAGAACTCTTGGGACTGGTGCATAGTGATGTATGCGGTCCAATGTCTACACACGCCAGAAATGGTTCTTCCTACTTCATTACATTCACTGACGATCTCTCTAGATACGGGCATGTGTTCCTGTTGAAACACAAGTCTGAAGCTTTTGAGAAATTCAAAGAATATAAGCACGAGGTAGAGAACCAAACGGGCAAAAGTATTAAGGTTCTTCGATCTGATCGAGGAGGTGAATACTTTAGCAGTGAATTCCTGGATTATCTAAAAGAGAATGGGATTCTCTCTCAGCTTACTCCTCCTTATACACCATAGCACAACGGTGTATCGGAACGAAGGAATCGCACCCTATTAGATATGGTGCGTTCAATGATGAGTAATGCTGAGTTACCTATTTCCTTTTGGGGGTATGCGCTTGAGACAGCCATATACCTATTGAATCTGGTTCCGTCTAAATCTGTACCTACCACACCATATGAGATATGGAGTGGGAAGAGACCATATTTTAAACGAATTAAGATATGGGGTTGTCCGGCCTATGTCAAAAAGCAAAATCCGGACAAACTCGAGGCACGATCAGTCCTTTGCAAGTTTGTGGGATATCCTAAGAGTTCTCAAGGATATTTTTTCTACCAAGCTGAGGAACAAAGAGTGTTTGTTGCTCAACATGCCACCTTTTTGGAAAGGGAATTTCTTGCAAAAGAAATTAATGGCAAAGAGGTAGAGCTGGAAGAGGTTCCAGCACCACAAACTGCAACTAACGATTTAGTAGAACCAGAGGATTCAGTGGTGCCCGACGTACCCCAGCCTCTCCGCCGATCTAGTAGGGTTTCTCGTACACCTGAGAGATACTATGGTTTTCTCATTGATGGTGGCAGTGAGGATTGCATTATGGAGGATGATGACCCAACTAGCTTCGAGCAGGCCATCACGAGTGGGGACTCAGTGAAATGGCTGGATGCTATGCGGTCCGAGATGGAATCCATGTACACCAACAAAGTATGGACTTTGGAAGTTGCTCCTGAAGGGGTAAAACCCATTTGGAGCAAGTGGATCTTCAAGAAAAAACTTGGTGTAGATGGGAAAGTGGAGACTTTCAAAGCTAGACTTGTAGCAAAGGGTTTTCGTCAAAGACCAGGTGTGGACTATGACGAGACCTTTTCTCCAGTGGCTATGCTTAAATCCATCCGGATGATGCTTGCCATCGCTGCATATCATAACTACAAAATCTGGCAAATGGATGTTAAGACCGCCTTTCTAAATGGTGATTTAGAAGAGTGCGTGTACATGACTCAGCCAGAGGGCTTCGTAGACAGTGGGAGCAGCTGGAAGGTGTGCAAGCTGCTTAAATCCATTTATGGATTAAAGCAAGCATCGCGGAGTTGGAACATCTGCTTTGACGTCGTTATCAAAGAGTTTGATTTCGTCAAAAACCCAGATGAACCTTGTATCTACAAGAAGGTGGGAGAGAGTAAGGTCGTCTTCCTCGTATTGTACGTGGACGACATACTCTTGATAGGAAATGATATTCCTATGCTGCAATCGGTCAAGCTCTTCTTATCACAAAGATTCTCAATGAAAGATCTTGGTGATGCCTCCTGCATATTGGATTAGGATCTATAGAGATAGATCCAAACGGATTTTGGGATTGTCCCAATCCAGGTACATTGACACCATACTAAAGAGGTTTAGTATGGAAGAGTCCAAGCGTGGGAACTTACCCACGATCTTTGGAGTCACTCTTTCTAAAGAGATGTCTCCTAAGACTGATTTGGAGAGAGCTCGCATGCAAGGGATACCCTATGCTTCGGCAGTAGGCTCTATCATGTATGCGATGCTATGTACCAGACCCGATGTAGCATACTCACTAAGTATAGTGAGAAGGTATCAAGCTGATCCTGGAGAGAGTCACTGGACAGCTGTGAAGAGCATTCTCAAGTACTTACGAAGGACTAGAGATATGTTCTTGGTGTATGGTAACGGAGAACTCCAAGTGGAGTCCTTTACCGATTCGAGCTTCCAGAGTGATAAGGACGACTCTAAGTCACAGTCGGGCTTTTTCTTTACCCTTTACGGAGGGGCGGTTAGCTGGAAGAGTTCCAAGCAGGAAACCGTGGCAGACTCGACGATGGAGGCTGAATACATCGCTGCCAACGATGCTGCCAAAGAGGCTGTTTGGATCAAGAAGTTCATTACTGAACTTGGAGTGGTTCCATCCATTGAGCATCCAATACCTTTGTATTGCGATAACAATGGAGCGGTGGCTTTGGCCAAGGAACCCAGGTCCCATCAGCGGTCCAGGCATATTCTGAGGCGGTATCACCTGATCCGGGAGATAGTTGATCGCCGGGAGATCGAGGTCAGGAGAGTTGACACGAAGGACAACACGGCGGATCCACTCACGAAGGCCATTCCCCAGATACAGTTTGAGAGACTCTTCGGGATGCTCGGTATGCGATACTACAGCAGCTGGCCCTAGTGCAAGTGGGAGATTGTTAGTTGTATGTATGCCCTAGAGGCCAGTATTGTACAGATGATGTATATTATATTGGATGCTTGGACATATATAGAGATGACTTTCTTGCTCGATATGATAGTATGCTATCTGGTTACTCTTTATCTTAACATGTATACTAGTCTCTTTAATCTGTCTTATGGTTACATGTTGGTAAAGCCCTTAGGATGTGTACTTGACTACCTGGACTATGATGCAGATCATACTAGTGGGGACATGGTAGTCCACAAGTACATCCTTCAAGGTCCCTAGTCGTGGGTGTATCGAGACGGGGCATCGATATACCAGTGTATACTAGCGTATACGCTTCTCGACTCATGAGATGGGCGATGGATGATCCCATATCCATTGGTGTTTGACATCAGAGATGGTATACGGGTGCTCAATGGAGACTGGGTACACTGGACGGACTCGCCGAGAACTCCCAGATGGTATTATACCTCACGTCAGATGGCAGTTCTCAGGTGACACTTGTGCAGGTTAGTCTGTAGACCCGAGATCGTCATAGAGTCTTGTATGATTCCCACTGTGCTTTGATCTCCACCTTACCACGTCCATGAGGGCATGCAAAATGGTGGTCTTTGGGTACAGTCCCGAGTCACATGGAGGCAATGAGCGATAGGAGGGGTTTCGTCTCTCCCGGTATTGGGGGTTGATGTTGCGCTGTGCTCGATTGGCCGTAACAGGGAAGTCCCTGGCCAGGGCTGATCAGAGATTTGCTGGTAAGTGTTACCAATAGTTTCTCGACCCGTTATGAGCCTCACATCGGCATGACTTATCGGTTATTGGGGTCTGACGTTTACCACCCCTAGACTTGATATATGACGTATCAGACGAACAGACCGGACTGTACGGTAAGTGTTACTGGTTGGATTCACAGGAGTGTGAGCGGGCTAGCTCATCGATCTTCTGATCGCTCAATACCCGGATGGCCGTTACGTTTAGCAGACCGCTTGCGGCTTGTGGATGCTTGATATGATCATCATCTGCTACCGGAGTATTGACGAGTCTTTAGAGTCCTATATAGAGGTTTCCTGGCTCAAGCGAAACGAAATAGGAGCGCATATGAGATATGTGCGGGAGCGAGAATAATGCGTGTATGTGATACCGCATTTCATTCTCGCGATAAATGTTTCGATAGGTTATATTCGATATGACCTAGTTATCGAATCATTGATTCGATAAATCGATACATTGAATACTAGTCGGTTATGTGCGACATGACCGGATCATTGAATCAAATGTTGATTTAATGATTTAATGTATAATTATATATTTGATATATTACTTTGCATTAACTAGTATTGGTTCACTTTATATGGATTTTCTCACTTGATGTGCACATTGTATATATGATATATTTTTGTGCACTTGTTTGTATCATGTTTGATGATACTTGCTCACTTGGGTTTGTGTAAAGATTAAACCATGGTTACTTGCATAATGGTTAGGGTTTTGATTATTTACTTAGTTATTTATTTATTTATTCATTTTGGATATTATTAAGAATGGTGGCTTATTTTGTTTCTATGTTGAAGCTTCATGAAGCTTTGACAAAGTCCACCATCCTTATCTTATCCTTAACCCTAACCATTTCAACTAACCTTAGTTTAATCTCTACACTTGACCATGGTCAAGATATGATAAGTATTCATATTAGTTTCTTTTTTAAAAGACTTATCATATTCTTTTTCTTCTTGATCATCTTCTTCTTCAAGAAAAGCTTAAGGTCCATCAATGGCAACTTGAGCTAAAGTGAGAGAAATCCAATTCTAAAGTGAACCCACCTCCTATTTCTTCACCCTCTACCTATTGCCAAGTTGTTTTGGGTGTTTTCTTCACAAGTTTCACAACTTGGTGAAGTTGGAGCTTGAACTTGCGATGCCTCGACGTAGATCATCTTCGGCACGAAGCCGACGACCTAGTCCGCCCAATTCTCCGATGAAGCCGACGTTTGAGTTCGGGATTCGAGACGGACAGCGAGAGGAGGCCCACGTGGAGCCAAGGAAGTGGATATCCGGATCTACAAAGGTTGTATCTTCTTAACTTTAGTTAAGTTGTTAACTAGTTTACTATATCGCCTAGAATTCTAGCCAACGATCCGTAGTCTAGGGTTTCTCGGCACCGTAAATTTTGAATTTGGCATGGTTGATGCCTTGTGAGACCTCTATAGTGTGCCTAGGAACCCTACAGCTAGTTTTGATCAAGGAATAATGGGTAAGGTTTAATTAGGAGTTTGTGCGGTTTTTTATTGATTTTTTGATGGAAAAAAGAAGAATTTTGAAAAGAAAAGGAGGTGGAGAAATGGGGGGGCTGCTGCCATGGGGGGTTCGGCCAAGGGTGAGGAGAGGTGAGGTGAGTGTGTGGTGTTTCAGTGTTGAATTTCCCAAGTCAACAAAAGCCCCATGGCTCAAGTCATAAGCCCATACTTCTTTCATTATTAAATTCCCTTTTCCTTTTTTTTTTCTTAACTTGGAGTGGGAAAATGAATGGGGAAATTGGGGAGGAGCTGCAGGAGGTCTCGGCCATGAGGGGAGAGAGGAAAAGAGTGGGTGTGTTTGTGTGGTGTCAAGACAAGAAAGCCCCCCATTATCTCATTTATTAATTCATTTCTTATTTATTTTATTTTTCTAATAAAGCTTTGACTAAAAAAGTCTAGAACCCATGAGAACAATTTTAAAAAGAAACATGTTACACAACTAGGATTTAAGTTGTAATGGTGCACAAGTGTGTGATTAACCCATTCTTATTTGTAATTAGCACTAATTATATGTATTAGTGAAAGCTTAAAATAATATTAAAAATAATTAATTAAGGAAAAATATTTAAGTAAACTAGCAAATTTATAAGTGACTAAATAAATACCATTACTAGCCATTATATAGCTAAAATAGGTATATTTAAGTCTATGTTGAAAAATAATTATATCTTGGTTTTTTTTACTAAAAATACCAGTTATTTTATCGATTGTCGAAAATTTCACCTAAACGATTTTTCAGAACATTACAGCTATCTGGTTTGTCTTTATCATTCATAAGTATACATTTTACTTGTGATAACGTATCACTACTACATGATGATAAAGCCCATAGGATTTTTGTTTGACAACCAGAATTATAATAAGAATCATATTAGTAAGGCTTGGGTAGTCTATAAGCACATCCTTAAAAGTCCATAGTCGTAGGAATATCGAGACTGGGCATCGGTATTCCAGTTTAGACTAGTGTATAATGTTCATGACCCTATATGGGGCGATGGATGATCCTATAACCATTGGTGTTTGACACCGATGATTGTATACAAGTGCTCATTATATGAGTTACACTGGACTGACTCGCCGAGAACTCCTAGATGGTATTATACCAATCTTCAGATAGCAGTTCTCTGGTGACATAAGTATAGGGTAGTCCCTAAACCCGAGATCGCCATAGTGTCTTGCGTGTGTTCCCATTATACTTAGATTACTACCCTACCACGGCTTTAAAGAGCCGTGCAAATTGGTTTTAGTTGGGTACAGTCCCGAAGCTTATGGAGGCAGTGAGCGGTCAAGGGAATTTGTCTCTCCCGGTTTAGGGAGTTGATGTCGAACTGATCACAGCTAGCTATGACCATAAGTCCTTGGCCAAGACAGGCGAGATTTAATGATAAGCGTTATCAGTAGTTTCTCAGATGGTCATGAGATTGACGTCGGCATGACTTATCGAGTTAGTGGAAGTCTGACGGTTTCCATCTCTCAGACCCACTATGCGACAATCTTAGACAAAGAGACCGGACTGTACAGTGAGTGTCACTGATGGGCTCTAGCAAGGTATGGACATGCTTGCTTTTCGAACGACTTTTGGTTCAATACCTGTGTAGCCATTATGCATAACTAGTGCCGCTGACATGCTTGTAGGTTAAGCCGGTGGGGGATTGATCTGAATGTGTTTCGGATCAATCGGATATGATCCTGACTTACTGCCAGTGTATTGTCGAGTCTGTAGAGTCCTACACAGTGGGTGTTCCGGTTCTAGCGAAATGATGTAATGCACGTACGGCGATGGGTGCGGGTTCCAATTAAACATGTGTATATGATACTACATGTATTAATCGGACGGATGATACAAGCCGGTTTATGTTTAAACCGGGTCATTAAATCAAGTGTTGATTTAATGATATTACTTATATATAATGGTGCATATATAAACTAGTATTATTGTTTTACTCTTATTCTCTCTCTTTATATGTTACATGGACATATTACATGTCATGTACACATCTTTTGTATGATGGCTATCAAACACACATGTTCATCTATTTATTTATATGTGTTTTTTCTTCTTTTTAGATATCATTTTCTTTTTGGCATTTTATGAGCATGAGGGGGAAGCTCATTAAGCCTCCACTCTCATGCTCATAACACATGGAAAGGGGAAGGTGGGAAACATGATATGTATAAGATGTGTATTGTTCTCACCACAACTTTTTCTTACACTCTTTTCATCCATGAAGAATGCAAGAAAGAAAAAGGACATGACTAAAAAAAGAAAGAAAAGAGAGAAAAAGCGGTTTTTGAGAGTTCACCATTCTTATTTTACATCTCTCTCATCTTATCTGTGGAAGTGATCAAATGAGAGTTTCTTCATTTGGATTGAAGATGGATCTAGAACCGGGAGCCCTTACGTGGATCGTTTTCGATGAAGCCGATAGGAGACCAATCGTGATCCGAAGAGTCTCGGAGCTTAGCCGAAGTCCAAGGTTCAACATTCGGAGCATATGAAAATGTTTCAAAGGTTGTACATTCTTAACTTTAGCTCTTTTATGTTTGCAAACTAGAAGAGTCTATGGTTGATTTTAGGGTTAGGGTGCTTATGCTCCCTCGGATTTTTCATTTTTGTTTCCGCTGCGTTTTCAAAACCCGTCCAGCGAGCACGAGTAGCCTTACAGGGCAACCATGATATTCCAAAACCAATAATTGTAAAAAGCTTCGGTTAACTTTATTTACGAGTTTTAGTTTAAGGTCGGTCATAGTCGCTGCCAGAGAGAGAAAAGAAACACTCAGCGTGTACTCTATCATGATTAGATTAGTTTATTAATTTATCTAATCGGGATGGCTCCCACTGTTTCATCGAATCCTCTTTAAAACCCTAAAAGAAGAACTAGCCGGGATCATATATACCCATAAGTTCTCTAACCGGTCAGTCACACCAGTGCAAGTACTCCGAAAGAGGTCCCCCATGCTTTCGCATGGACCTAACTTAATAATCATGTTTCCTAAGAGGCGTAACCTCATAAACACCTTTCTTGTCACTTAACAGCTTGTTGCACGTGCTCAGTGCAATCGTGTTTGCCTAAGAAAGTGTGCTTAAGTTTTCTCCTTTCTTTTTCTCCTTCTCTTGAATAAACTAGTTTGCGCGGGACGATCAAAGATAAGTTTGAAGGTATTTGTTCAGTTGATAAAACTGCACATTTGTTATTACATTCTTCCTACTATTTCTATGTTAGAAAAGGTGTTTATTATAATATATGATACATATGAGGGTTTATCTGTAAAAAGACTATTTTCATGTATTTATATATTATAATTAACATTTGGTGGGAAAATGTATGGGAAAATATCATTGACCAAATCTTAATGGTGAAATTAATATCTCAATAAAACAAAACACTACTAATATTATTTGTTGAGATTGTGCAGAATTTTTCAGGGCTAAAAATCAAGGGAATCAAAGTTGTTAAGAGTAAACCTGCCTAATTAAGAAAGCAAATTAAGAAATCAATTCTGGCAGAAGCATAGAAAAGATTTCCAATGTCCAATAGTTCCAGAGATCTCCACGTGTCACAAGGAGAAAAGCCCAGAAGACAAAATCCAACGATCAACACAAAGGACCGCGGATCCGCGGTCAAACCTACCTATTGACCCCGGATCCGCCGTGTAGCTGAAGGTTTAGGAGATGGGATTTTTCTGGTAGAATCTCAGCAGATGGCTTCCAAATTTGGAAGCTAGGGTTCTGGCTTTTGGAGTATAAATAAAGACCGAGAGCCTCTTGGAAAAATCATCAAGTCGACGAGATCACGAAGTCCAAGATGGCTCACGCATCCAGGCTGATCATCAACTGTTCGTCCACCTCCTTGGAAGAGATCGAGAAGCAAACTAGTATTTGTAATCATTTTCTAAGGGATCAAAGTGTAATGAATATTGTTGATTAATAAAGGTAGCTCTTTTTCTTATTCTATTTCTTCGCAGTTTAATTATGCATTTTCTCTCCATCTCTTCTTCTCCCAACATGCGCGAGTAATTCTCCGCTTGTTAGGGTTCGTAGGATTATGGTAGGTTAATGGATGATGAAAATACCTAAACTCTTTTTACGTCCTATAAAATTTATAAACTTTATCAAAAGAATTATTAACATCCTAATCGGGCACGCTACCAATTCATTGTTAGTCTCGACCGCGATTAGAGATTAGATTAATGATTGTTTTGGTAAAGGCTAGATATGAACGGAGTTCCGTGTCGAGATAGGGGTTAAGAGTGGGATTCCTTTTCCCTCCAGAAATCCTAATCCACACGCATCACTGTCGTTCTAGTTTTAAATCTATTAAAGGATAGAAAGAGTAATTTTTAACTAATCATCCATAACTACTAAATCCTAACGAACCCTACAAGCCCCTTCTTATATTAACTACATCCATAAATAATCTAGATCTATATTTTGCATTAGTGCTTAACGCTAGAAACCATTCTACAATATTCTTTATTCCCCCCTCTCTCTCAACATATATAAAGTAAGAATAAAAGATTCAACGTTTCCCTGAAGACGAACCGTACTCATCTCGGTCTAGCTACACGTGACACCGTTATTGATTGCGGTTACACTACAAACACTCTTTCGAAACAATCAAATCTCGTGTCGTGTTTATCGATCTCGATCTTATATCATACCATTAACAACTCATACTTGTCCTCTTTCAATTCATACTTATCATGATTCACTTCCCATTTCATATTCTCAAGCAAATATATCCATTAGCGTCAACTTTATCATAATTATAATTTATAACATAATCTTCCATATCAATGGTTGTGGGGGTGCTATACGCCATCCACCCGACTTCCCCCCTAGATATAAATCTACTCACCTGCTAAACTCATCACTTAGCCGAAGTCGATGTGCTTCGTCGTCTCGGAAGTCCACACGAAAGTACCTATAATCAATACACATCTAAATGCAATTAAAACCAATATCCGAAAACCGATACGGCACACGGATTGCTTACAGGTTAGAACCTATAGCTTACGCATGCAAAAACAACCAAACAACCCTCGTCGTTTATATACAAACATCCAACGACCAATTCAAATCTAAAATATAAAAACCAAGAATTCACATATTGGAAATCATAGCCAAAACACTCTCAAGTACTTCCCAGATTATGGCTCAGGTAAATTGGGACTAAATAAACAAGTACAAGGGATAGGTTATATTGAGTGTGTGCTACAGGCAAAACCACAACTCCAAAGACAATAGGGGGGTCCAGCGACAAGAGAAAAACACCCGGCCTCGCCGGTCAAAAAGGGGAGATTTGGGTTCATACTTCTGTGGTGGTCTTCTAGTGGTTTATCTAGGTCAATGGACTTGTTTGATTTTCTTAGAAATAACCTAAGTTGCTCCAGATACCCTGTAGGCTAACAACCTCCACAAAACTGACACGAGACAAATTCTAAGTTCGTGTATCGGGTTCTAAACTCATTTCCAGGCCAGGAAATCAATCTCTAAGGTCTTGTAAACACTCACAATACCTCAATTAACCACTTAACAACAACTTGTAAAATCCAGGATCACATAACCTAACTAAATCGATTTCTAACTAAACTAGGATATATAAACACAATACAAATCTACAAGTGTATAGATTACCTCAATTGGCAACTTAGGAAATTCTTGAGTTGCCCAAAGTCTTCAAAATCCAAACTTTGATGGTTCAAAGGGTTTAGAATAGGTTTGTGCATGTTTTTAATGAAGGTGGCATGTGTAAGTCTACGGTAGCGCCCTGACCGTCTGTCCGAGAACAAAATGCGGAAACGAAAACTTTTTCTAAACTAGAAACCGGCGCTATCGCAGACTTTAATCCTGGATCGAACCATTAACCAAATGTAGGGTTCCTAGGCACTCTAATGGAGTCTCACAAGGCATCAACCATGCCGATTTCTAATTTTACTGTGCCGAGAAACCCTAGACTACGGATCGTTAACTAGAAAACAAGGCGATGCAAGCAAGTAAACAGAAATATAGCTAAAGGGAAGGGGCTACAACCTTTGTAGATCCGGTCCACCACTCCCTAAGCTCCGCGATGATGTCCCTCCGCTGTCCAAACCGGATTCCGGGCTCTAGCATCGGCTTCATCGAAGAAATGGGCGGGCTTGGTCGTCGGTTCGATGCCGAAGATGATCTACGTCGAGGCATCATAAGAACAAGCTCCAACTTCACCAAGCCATGAAAACTTGTGAAGGAAACACCCTATACAACTTGGCAAGAGGTAGAGGATGAAGAAATAGGAAGTGGGTAGACTTTAGAATTGGATTTCTCACTTGATTTCACTAGTTGCCATTGATGGTCACTAGCTTTTCTTCATGGAAGAAGAAGATGAAGAAGAAATATATGATAAGTTTTTTTTCTAAAATAGAAAAATGATATGATAAGTATCATATTGCAACCATGGTTATGTGTAGAGAGTTAACTCAAGTTAGTTGAATGGTTGGGTTTTGGAGATGAAGACAAAATGGTTGCTTAGTCAAAGTTTCAAGAATCTTCAACTACAAACAAATCAAGCCACCATTTCATATTCTTTTCTTTTGCCAATAATAAATAAATAAATCAATAAATAGATAAAGGAATAAGTAAATAAAAGAAACCCTAACCATTCATATAACCATGGTCAATTCTTTACACAAACCCAAGCTTGCATGTATCATCAAACATGATACAATCTTGTGCACAAAAGTATATCTCATATACAACTTGTGCAAATCAAGTGAGTAAATCCATTTAAAGTGAACCAATACTAGTTAATGCAAAGTAATATATCAAATATATAATTATACATTAAATCATTAAATCAACACTTGATTCAATGATCCGGTCATGTCGCATATAACCGGCTAGTATCCAATGTATCGGCATATCGAATCAATCCTTGATTCGATAACAAGATTATATCGCATATAACTAACCGATACATTCATCGCGAGAATATAATACGGTATCAAATACACGCATTATTCTCGGTCCCGCACATATCTTATATGCGCTCCTATTTCGTTTCGCTTGAGCCAGGAAACCCCTGTGTAGGACTCTAAAGACTCGTCAATACGCCGGCAGCGGATGATGATCATATCAAACATCCACAAGCCGCAAGCGGTCTGCTAAACGTAACGGCCACCCGGGTATTGAGCGATCAGAAGATCGACGAGCAAGCCCGCTCACACTCCTGTGAATCCAACCAGTAACACTTACCGTACAGTCCGGTCATGTTCGTCTGATATGTCGCATATCTCGCCTAGGGGTGGTAAACGTCAGACCCCAGTAGCTCGATAAGTCATGCCGACGTGAAGTCCATGACATGTGTGAAACTACTGATAATACTTACCAGTAGGTCACTGCAACCCTGGCCAGGGATTTCCTGTTATGGCCAGTCGAGCATAGCGCAACATCAACCCCCAATACCGGGAGAGACGAATCCCCTCCTATCGCTCATTGCCTCCATGTGAATCGGGACTGTACCCAAAAACCTCCTGTTTGCACAACTCAGTAGAGCCGTGGTAGGGTGGAAATCAAAGCACAGTGGGAGACACACAAGACTCTATGACGATCTCGGGTCAACAGACTAAGTTGTACCAGTGTCACCAGAGAACTGCCATCTGACGTGAGGTATAATACCATCTGGGAGTTCTCGGCGAGTCCGTTCAGTGTACCCAGTCTCCACTGAGCAACCGCATACCATCTCCGATGTCAAACACCAATGGATATGGGATCATCCATCGCCCATCACATGGGTCGAGAAGATATACGCTAGTCTACTCTGGAATATCGATGCCCCGTCTCGATATTCCCACGACTAGGAACAATGAAGGATGTACTCATTGACTACCTAGGCCCGACTAGTACGATCTGCATCATAGTCCTGGAAGTCGAGTACACATCCTAAGGGCTTTATCAACATGTAATCAGAGAGACAGTAAATATACATGTTAAGATAAAGAGCAACCAGATAGCGTACTATCATGTCGAGCAAGAAAGTCCTACCTATATATGCCCCAGCATCCACTACAATATACATCCAATGTACAGTAATGGCCTCGAGGGCATACATATAACTAACAATCTCCCACTTGCACTAGGGCCATCTGTAGCAGTAGTTGTAGTATCTAATACTCAACCATCCCCAAAAAGTCTCTCTTTGGGAAAAAGCCTTCGTGAGTGGATCCGCCATGTTGTCCTCTGAGTCTACTCTCCTAACCTCGATCACCCCGGAGATCAACTATCTCCATGATCAGGTGATGCTTCCTCAGAATATGTCTGGGTCACTGATGGGACCAGGGTTCCAGGGCCAAAGCCACACTTCCATTGTCATACAATGGAAGGAACCTAGTTCATCTTATGAACCATTATACACCCAAACTGCCTCTTTGGTAGTATCTTTAATAGTGATGATACCAGCCTTTATCGTCTAGTTTGCCACGGTATCTAGCTTGGAACTCTTCCAACATACCATCCCTCTACTGAGGGTAAAGACAATGCCTGCGACTGACATTCAGTCGTCGTTATCACCCTGGAACTCTTCCAATGATTCTCCCCAGGATCGATTGATACCATCTCACTACATCTAATAAGAATCCTAGCATCCAATTACATCTATCTCATAGATGAAAACTCAGGATTTAGGAGGTATCACTTTGATCCTATTGGAGAATCTTTGTGATAAGCGGAGATTGACCGAGCGTAGTATAGGAAATCCTATTCCTATTAAGAGTATGTTGTCCACGTACAATACGAGGATGACCATCTTACTCTCTACTACCGTTTTATATATACAAGGTTCATCTACCATTTTGATGATGTCAAACTGTTTGACTATCACATCAAAACAGACGTTCCAACTCCGTGATGCCTGCTTTATCCTGTAAAGCAACTTGCACATGTTTCCGCTGCTCCCACTGTTTACGAAGCCCTCTGGCTGTGTACTTATAGACTTTCTATTCTAAATCAGTATATAGAAAAGCAGTCATGACACCCAACCACCAGATATCGCAGTCATGGTATGTAGCAACGGTAAGTAGGATCTGGATGGACTTAAGTATAGTCCCTGGAAAAGGTTTCATCATTTTCCACTCTTGGTCGATGACGAAAACCTTTAACAAGTCTAGCTTTGAAAGTCTCAACTTTTCCATCTACACCAAGTAATCTTCTCAAGATATACTTGCTCCCGATGGGGATTTAACCCTTCAGATATCGCAACTAAAGTCCATACTTTGTTGGTGTACATGGATTCCATCTCAGATCGCTAAGCATCCAGCCATTCTTACAGAGTCCCTACTCTTGATGGCCTGCTCGAATCTAGTTGGGTCATCATCTCATGATGCAATCCTTGCTCCCACTGTCATCGATAAACCGAAGTATCTCTCAAGCAGGTTAGGAACCCTGCTAGATCGGCGGAGAGGCTGAGGTTCGTCGGGAACTATTGAATCCTTTGGTTCTGTCAAATCATCATCTGCAGCTGGAACCATTCCAGTTCTACAGAACTGACCTTGCCTCGATCTTGTCCGGATTTTGCTTTTGACATAGGCCGGACAACCCCAAATCTTAACTTACTTAAGAGATGAGCTCTTCCCATACCATATCTCATATGGAATGGTAGGCAGTGATCTGATTCGAACCTAATTCAATAGGTATGCAGCTTCTCAAGCGCATAACTCCAAAAAGGAAACAGGTAACTCAGTAGTACTCATCATAGAGCACACCTTATCATATAGGGTGTGATTGCCCCGCCCCGATATACCATCGTGCTATGGTGTATACGGAGGAGTAATGCTGAGAGAGAATCTTATTCTCCTTTAGAATAATCCAGAAATTCTATCCACAAGTATTCTCCTCCCTGATCTCATCATAGGACATAATACTTATACCCGTATTTTGGTTCTCTACTTCTAACTTATATTCTGTGAATATCTCAAAAGGTTCGGACTCATGTTTCAACAGGAACATATGACTGAATCTTGAGAGATTATCAGAGAACGTAATGAAGTATAAAAAAACAGTCTTGGCATGTGTAGACTGGGGACCTACATACATCAACATGTATCATCCCAAGAGTTCACTGACTCTTTCTCTGTTTCCAATAAACAGAGCTGTGGTCATCTTATCTTTGTGACATGACTGGCGAGTTTCACAAGATGTAAATTCAAACTAATTTAAATATGCATCTTTATGTAACTCTGCTAGTCTGGTCGCATTGATATGACCTAGTCTACAATACCTCAAGAAGGATCTGTTCATTTCTGAACTCTTCCTCTTGTGTGTGTTCCGTATACTAAGAACTGTAGTTTGATTTAGAACATCAATGCTTTAGATAACGTGCCTGAACCGATCAACTTTTGATATAGGAAATGTTCAAAACATTATCCATCAATACAAAATTTTATCATTTCTTTACTGATAAAGAGACTGATATGATTTTGTATATCAGGTTCGGTATCTAATAACATCCGTTCAGAATCAATGTATTTGTAATACAGGGTAACAGTGACCAACAGACTTGGCTGCAACACTTGCCCCGTTTTCTGTCTCATGAAACTTATCACCCGTTCTCAGTTTTTCTACCTATTTGTAGCCTATGTAGCAGATTACATATCTGGGATCCTGATCCGGTATCAAATACCCAGGATTCACAGGATACTGAAAAACAGTTCTTTGTAATGAACACATGATTGAAAGAATTAAAGTTAACCGCAATCAAGACGGTGTCGCTATGCAGCTAGCCGGTTGAGCACGGGTCGATCCACAGGGAGATGGTTGTATGTCCGTTCTTGTCTTAGACGAGTCAATAAAGAATTTCTGTATGTTTGTTCGATCTAACCTATGTGTATTATTTGCAAGTATAAAGTTGTTAAGAAAAAGATACGAAATTGTAAGCTAAAGAAATCCGTAATCAAAACCTTTGAGCCGAGTCTTGACCAATTGAAGCTAGAGCAATCGGCAACAACGTGGATTAGGGGATTTAAGTGCGGTATTCATAGAATACGGCTTATTTACCCTTGTCCTTCCGTTCTTGTCTCTTGCTTTCGCCTCCGGCCAAACCGAACGCAACCGGTCGCGGTTAGGAATCACCGTTACCTTGTCAGGGTAGGGTGCCTAACGGAGCGCTTGCGTATGGTTTGGTCGGAGTTCAATGGAAAATAACGGGAAAAGGAAATGAGAAAAGAAAATCTTAACTTACAATACCGTATTTATTCTTAACAACGATAATTACATTCATTCACAAAAAAGAACCAAAAAGAGAGAACAAAAAGAAAAGAACAAAGAAAAGAAAAGATTACAAGTAATTAAGTGCATGAATATAAATTGCAAGAAAGTAAATCGAGGTAATAAAATGCAAGAAAGAAATAAGCAATAAAAAGAACAAGAAACTAGAACTCAAGACAAGCATGGGATCGATAGCCAACCCTTAAACTTGCAAGCTCAATTAAGAGGTTGCAAGATCAAGGGAAGGGTAAAGAACTCATGTGAAGTGAAGAACCAATTCCACAAGAAAATACAACCCTTGAGATCAATAACAAACTCTTAACCTTTCAATCTCAATGAAGAGGTTGAAAGATCAAGAGAAAGCAAGAATCTCAAGGGGAAATTAAACAAAAGAGAATGATACAAAAGCCCTCATCTTCATTAATCTTCCACTCAAAAAGCTCTCACTACAATTTTCATGGAGAAAGAATGAAGAAGAAGAAGAAGAACTACACAAAAAACTACAAAAGAGGAACAAAGAATGAACACTTTACAATGGTTCAGATCTGGGGTATTTATAGGCAGTGTTCTGAAACCCTAGGGCCAAATTCTGACTCCATATGAAAGTACCAAACTGCCCCAAAAATACGACAGAGTGAGGAGCCCACATGGCCGCGGATCCGCGGCCTAGACCCCCCTTTGGCCGCGGATCCGCGGCCGTCTTGATGAGTTGGGTCGTCGTCTTTTGGGTGCTTCCCTGGTTTCTTGTCCTGTGTTGTTATACATGTACCAATCTGCAATTTGGTTCCACAGTTGCTTCAGATTTACAACGGTCCAAAGTGGCAACAAAAATAATACTTTTGACCTTTTCTCCCTCGAGCTCCGCGCACCCATTGATTCTTGTGCAGCCCCCCTCGTGCTCTGTGCTTGTCCCAGACACGAATGACCACTGTCATATGTCTTGTCTCTGGAACTGGTACTCGGCACTGGACGGATATGGATGACCGGAACCCGGCTTTTATCTGCTGCGATGGATGTTCTGTATTTTGACGTAACTGTGGAGATTTTATCGTTATTTGCAATATTTAGACTGGAAACCTGTACTCTGTAAATATGTAACAAACACGGATTAAAAGCACCAACCTATAAACACTCGAGCGTAAGAATGGGAGGTATAAAATGCAGTATTCTGTTATGAACAAATACCCCCAAACTTAACTTTTGCTCGTCCCGAGCAAAACCAATTATTCACAAAAATAAAATCCTAACCGCACTTTCGCAGGGAACGCGATTGCACTGAGCATGTGCAACAAGCCGTTAAACCTCTAGGTGTCCCTAGTAGGAGGAGTATTGTCTCCTGAGGGTTTTCAGCGGATACTACCCACAAAATCCTGTCAAGCTAGTGTCATAAGTTAACATTGATTCTACTCCTACAGTTCAGTATTTATGTTAGAAATTCTATCATCCTAAGTTAGAAATATCCAACCCTTATTTTTCACACCTCCTATCTATTTAACCTTAGGTCCTATACGTTCCAAAAAAGTTTAGAAAGATGTTGGTTCTCCTGAGTTTTCCTTCTAAAGTGTGGCCTCAAATCCGGGATTTTTATCAACTTTACAGAAAACACAAGTCTTATTCTTTATTTCTATCTTTTATTCAAACATCGATTGTATACCCCCTACGTGTGTGTAAATTTGCACCCCTACACTCGAGAATTCAATTCAAGCTATAGTAACCTTGCCCTAATACCTAATACTACTTCTTTTCATTAAGGATGGACGGATTTGCTCACACACCTTTCATGCGACTATTAATGCTTCTTGAGGCACTAACGATCGATTACTGAATGTGTGAACTTTAAAGAGTAAATTGCAGTTTCGAGGTCTTGACTTTATTCTATTTTTTTTTCTTTTTCTTTTTTTCTTTTCTTTCAAGACCGGATATATTTTTCAACATGCTCTTTTGGTGTTTAGCTTTGAATACCGTTTTTTCTTTCATACTAGGCTTTCAGGCAAGAGTATTTCTAGGTATCCTTTACTATCCCAAGTTTCAAGGTGCGTGTATGTGTAGTTTGTAGGGTATATACTTTCTAAATTTGAACTCAAGAAAAGAAACTATTTTTCAGACTTATCCTCTGGTAAAGCTTCAATACTTTCCCTTTATCTTGACTTAACTCAAGAACTGAACTCAAGATTACCTAGTTCTAAAAAAAAACTGTAAGGACGTATACTTACCAAGTTAAACAGAATGAGGGTTATTTTTAGGGTTTTCAATTCCTAAGCCTAGAATTTAGTTATTTCTATCATATCAACTAAACTTTCGGAATAAAGATCCAAGTTACCCTATTTGCTAACTTGACGACAAAGTTTTTATATTTTTTGGAAAATTTTTGATTTTTGTGGGTTTTTATTAAGGTATGCAAATGCAAAATATACAAATGAATGCGAAGGAAGAGAGCTTACCGAGCACACCCCCAAACTTAAACTTGACAGTGCCCTCACTGTCAGGCTACACTAAGAGGGTCAAAATTGTCGGCGCTCTCCCTAAAAACAAAGTATATACAAAAAGGAAAACAAAAAATATATACAAAAAAGGTGTCCCCCCCAAACTTAAGTAAAACAGTGTTTCCACTGTTAAGCGTTTGAAGTTCAGGATTAGGGGGGAAAGAACAGTATCAAGCTATACAAGGCCTTACACAGGCCAAAAGTTAACACCAACCATTCATAGATTTTATCTCTATAATGTGCTGGTTGGTGAAAGAAGGCGTAGAGAAAAGAGATGGAGAATACGCGAGACCGTATGCGGAGAGAAGCGGGATACGGTCTCGGTATATCAAAAGAAGAATGGCGGAAGGGAAAAAGAAGTGGAGTACGAACTTGAGGGAGGAAATGGAGTGAATAGATTAGCACAATTTATGATGACCGATATGTGAAAAGCAATTGTGCTAATATATTTACCCGTCGAGAAATGGGGTCAAATCCTCAAGATTCGTGAGCAACCATGGATACGCCGAACTCGGTAAACTAGACACAGGAAGTGAAAATGATACGGTTTCTTGCATGGTCGGAACGATGGAAAGGGTGGGGGGGAGTGATTGAGGAAAGGTATCGGTTAAAGGTTCAGGAGGGTGTAGACAGTCAATGACAGGGACAGGATGAATTGGAAAATCCGACTCATCAATTAAAACTGGTTCATCCTCAAACTATCCTCAATATTCTCCTCAAAATTTATCTCATCCATGCAATTTTCAACAAAATCAAGACGCATATGGGGTTCAGGAAAAACAGTTAATGACTCGGGATGATGAATTGGAGAGAAAAACTCTGCCAAATCTACAGGTTCATCATCCAAAATATTCCCGGCGTCAATATCCTCAATCAAGTGAAAGTCAATTTTCTCAGACACCTCATCAAAAGCATGGATTTCAATCAATTCAGGTTCTAGAGTGGAGGTGTAGAGGTCAAAAGGATTTGGGTTGGTTTCACTTGGAAGGGACCCTTCACAATCGGGCAAATCAAACACCACAAAGTCGCACAACTCATTATCTGTTCTATCTGTAATCAATGAATCAGTAGGAACACTAGATAGATATTCAAAACCGGAGTTGTGGGAGTCAAGATGAATTGGGTAGGCTTGATTCGGAAGGGGGTACATCTCACTCTCTCCACTCAAATTCTCAGCCTGTCCTACCGCCTCTTCATACATTGAAAAATTTGGAGCTAGTTGAAAACTAGCTACCGGGTCACTAGGTTGTATGAGGGCGGCCATGGACGCATTCAAATCCATCATCTGTTGGCTTGATGCTGCCCTAAAGTTTTCCAACGACTGTTCCAGACTAGACATGGGTTGTGAAGGGGTTTCAGTAAAAGATGCAAAGTTGTTTGGATACTGAAAACTCCCAAATGGCTGTTCTGAAGCTATGTCTAGGGATGGTGCAAAAGTAGGGTATGATTGGTAGGAATTGAATGGCTGGACAGGAGCAGGATCAACATTTGGATAAGGAGGTGAATGGAATTGTTGATCCCAAGAATTTGAAGTGGTGAAAGGAGTGAAAGATCGGCTACGGGATTGTTCAATACGTTCAGCGATGGACAAAGGACGACTTGCAAAAGGGGTATCAACATAAGCGGGTGCGGGAGGTTGAAAAGGTTGATACAAAGTGGAATGAGGAGTGCAAGTGTTTGTCCTAGACGCTGCTATGCGATCTTTCAGTGAAACTTTGGGCATGGAGGGGTCGTTCGATGTTCGGCCAAAGCAAGAACCGTAAGAAGTAATGTCCGGTTGTGGATACCAAAGTTCGGCAAGAGTTTTGCGAGGTGGAGTACCCATGATATGAAGAGAGAAAGAAAGAAAGACAGAGAAAAGGAGGGGAGAAAGAATGTGATATATATATATTTTTTTTAATTTTTTTTAGCTATTAACAAAGAATAAAAAAGAATATGGACAAAAACAATCACGACACAAAAATACCACACACCTAATCGTTCTAGGGTTCACCTAGGTCAACTAGACCTGCTCCAGAACTTGATTGTCGAAGTAAAACTGTGTCGAGAAACGGGCTCAAGATACACTGATCCCGAGGCCAGGTAAGTGCAGAGATAAGGGGAGGTTTTCCAACGCTTTCGCGAAGTTCCTTAATTAAATAACCCTTTCTCTTTTGGCAGTTTCGCCGTTAACACTTTCCTAGACACCCCTAGAACAATGTACCGTTAAGCAAGGTTCTAAACACAGTTAACTTCTCCTAGTGAGCGCGAAGTCCTTAAGGCTTAAAGTCTAATTTCTTTTAAAATTTGTGCGGGTAAACGTTATGCTCAAGTTCGTGATTTGTGGGCCACGGAAAAGGTGATGAAATCCTTTACCGTATATTATGGGGTTCGCTTGCCCTTAAGTCCGTATTAATGTATGCAATGCGCAATTCAAAAAATTCTATAAAGAATCAAACAATCGTTTTTTAGTTTAAGCGCGGCGCTGCAACAAATACGGTTAGTCAATTTTTAGCGTTTGCTAGCGAACTTGCAAAGAATCCTGCAAAAGAATAGTATATTGGAAGCGTCAGATTTGAGAAGAAGGTGTTAGTAAAGTACGTACCGTTAAGTTTTGGGTTAGGAAACCCCCGTTGAATCAAATCCGGTAAGCTTGAAAAGTTCGCTTGCGCGGGTCAAACTACCGGATCTTTGGCACTGTACTTTGCAATCACCTTAACTTTGAATGTGCACATTGCTCCCCACAATTGCAGTTTGTAAATACACAAAAATCTGCACACTTGCCCACAAAAATGATCAAAAAAAACAAAAAGATTTTTTTTTATAAATATATACAAAAAGAATATTAACCCGAATAACAAGAAAGAAAATACGCTACCGTCTCCCCGGCAACGGCGCCATTTGATTGAAAGAATTAAAATTAACCGCAATCAAGACGGTGTCGCTATGCAGCTAGCCGGTTGAGCACGGGTCGATCCACAGGGAGATGGTTGTATGTCCGTTCTTTTCTTAGACGAGTCAATAAAGAATTTGTGTATGTTTGTTCGATCTAACCTATGTGTATTATTTGCAAGTATAAAGTTGTTAAGAAAAAGATACGAAATTGTAAGCTAAAGAAATCCGTACTCAAAACCTTTGAGCCGGGTCTTGACCAATTGAAGCTAGAGCAATCGGCAACAACGTGGATTAGGGGATTTAAGCGCGGTATTCGTAGAATACGGCTTATTTACCCTTGTCCTTCCGTTCTTGTCTCTTGCTTTCGCCTCCGGCCAAACCGAACGCAACCGGTCGCGGTTAGGAATCACCGTTACCTTGTCAGGGTAGGGTGCCTAACGGAGCGCTTGCGTATGGTTTGGTCGGAGTTCAATGGAAAATAACGGGAAAAGGAAATGAGAAAAGAAAATCTTAACTTACAATACCGTATTTATTCTTAACAACGATAATTACATTCATTCACAAAAAAGAACCAAAAAGAGAGAACAAAAAGAAAAGAACAAAGAAAAGAAAAGATTACAAGTAATTAAGTGCATGAATATAAATTGCAAGAAAGTAAAGCGAGGTAATAAAAAGCAAGAAAGAAATAAGCAATAAAAAGAACAAGAAACTAGAACTCAAGACAAGCATGGGATCGATAGCCAACCCTTAAACTTGCAAGCTCAATTAAGAGGTTGCAAGATCAAGGGAAGGGTAAAGAACTCATGTGAAGTGAAGAACCAATTCCACAAGAAAATACGACCCTTGAGATCAATAACAAACTCTTAACCTTTCAAGCTCAATGAAGAGGTTGAAAGATCAAGAGAAAGCAAGAATCTCAAGGGGAAATTAAACAAAAAAGAATGATACAAAAGCCCTCATCTTCATTAATCTTCCACTCAAAAAGCTCTCACTACAATTTTCATGGAGAAAGAATGAAGAAGAAGAAGAAGAACTACACAAAAAACTACAAAAGAGGAACAAAGAATGAACACATTACAATGGTTCAGATCTGGGGTATTTATAGGCAGTGTTCTGAAACCCTAGGGCCAAATTCTGACCCCATATGAAAGTACCAAACTGCCCCCAAAATACGACAGAGTGAGGAGCCCACATGGCCGCGGATCCGCGGCCTAGACCCCCCTTTGGCCGCGGATCCGCGGCCGTCTTGATGAGTTGGGTCGTCGTCTTTTGGGTGCTTCCATGGTTTCTTGTCCTGTGTTGTTATACATGTACCAATCTGCAATTTGGTTCCACAGTTGCTTCAGATTTGCAACGGTCCAAAGTGGCAACAAAAATAATACTTTTGACCTTTTCTCCCTCGAGCTCCGTGCACCCATTGATTCTTGTGCAGCCCCCCTCGTACTCTGTGCTTGTCCCAGACACGAATGACCACTGTCATATATCTTGTCTTTGGAACTGGTACTCGGCACTGGATGGATATGGATGACCGGAACCCGGCTTTTATCTGCTGTGACGGATGTTCTGTATTTTGACGTAACTGTGGAGATTTTATCTTGATTTGCAATATTTGGACTGGAAACCTGTACTCTGTAAATATGTAACAAACACGGATTAAAAGAACCTACCTATAAACACTCGAGCGTAAGAATGGGCGGTATAAAATGCAGTATTCTGTTATGAACAACACACCCGAAGATGATGCATCAGCATGCACTCTCTTCGTTTGGGCGGCATGGGAATTCTGGTAATCCCCAATTTCCTGCTCTGTCTTATAACAATTATAAGTTGGTGCGGGACCAACGTTCCCCAGCTCAGTATAACAAGCGGGTTCGGTCAAAATTCCGTATTATTATCTTGATTAAGGCGTGATATGGTCGCTACCTGGAGAGAGAGAGAAGAAAACACTCAGCGTGCGCTCTTGCAAGATCAGATTGGTTATATATTTTATCTAATCAGGATGGCTCCCACTGTTTTTATCAAATCTTCCTTCAAACCCTAAAAGGAAAGACTAGCCCGGATTAATTACACTCTACAAGTTCACCAATCTTTCAGCCAGGCCAGTGTAGGTACTTTGAGGGAGGTTCCCCGTGCTCTCGCACGGACCTAATTACAGTAAACCTCGTTTTCCCAGAGGCGTAACCCCGTTGACACCTTTCTAGACACCTACTTCATCGGCTAATTGCAAAGTGCAAAACTCTCCCAGGAGTAACAATTACTCACAGTGGGTATCGGGATCCAACTATCACATAGAAGGTATGCAATCTCATTGCAAGTTTCAACACTTGAAAACTCCCGATAATGGTTTTTACCCCTAGCACCTATAACCTTAACTATGGTCAACAAATCATAAGTACTAGTCAAGTTCTACCCGTCATTTCGTGATTAATTAGACCCACCCACATGACCCTTAACTAAGGTCAACAAAGTCACGCGACTGTCCTAACTAATCGCATTATATGCGGTGTAGGAAGACATCACTTAGCTACCGTACACTGTGCCTTGACTATGGTCAACAAACACAGCACGAATACTAAGTACTCTACTTCCTAAAATGACGGAGGGTTGCGAATGGTTTTTGTGAAAACCTTTAACGCTTTGAACTTGATCTCGTTGCTGAATCAAATGGTTTTTAAATTGAATGTTTTTGAGGATTTTCTAGTTTTGCTAAAGGGGTCACTCCCGGTGAAGGGATCGTCGACCCTTTCCTCGTCGAATGAGGTGCGGGATATATCATATATATCACTGTGCAAAGCAGAAACTATAGAAGCAATCAAAAGACAAACCGAGTGATGTAGCATCTGCCAGTTATTGCTAAAGGAGTCACTCCCGGTGAAGGGATCTCGGTCCTTTCCTTATCGAATAAGGTGCAGGATGTTCTACAAGGAACACCGCGATGCAAAGCAAGAACTGTAGCTACCTGTTTTTAGTTTGAAATTCGATTCCACAACATCAATTAGGTTTATTTTCTTTCATTAATCTCATTAATGAATATCCCATCATTTAAATTACCTAAACATCACAGATAAATATGACGTACACTTATGCCATCCGCATTCGCCTCGATGTCCCCTCGTGCACCGTTAGGTTAGGTAACTAACGGCAGAGCGGGGCAGGGCTAGCGGGTGTAAAACATAAGTAACGTCTATATAATATATCATATATACTATATATTATATCTATCACAGAACATCACATGATCACATCACAGATAACGCAGCAGAAAATATCATATGAAATATTGGATATACTAGGATGTCCGTGTTTTCAATACGAGCCTGTATAAAACACGGATTCCACGGTCGTGATGAATAGCCAATCCCACACCCCTAGACCCCTACGAGAGCGGCAAGCAACCCTACCAATTCTAGGGTTAGGAGACCCGGACTCGACTCCTCGAGTTGGTCTCCCATTGGACCCCAGATCTCGGTTACTTGTGCTCCCCTCCTTGGGTCTATCCTAATGCGGAAAAGTAAATAATATACAAACGGTGACATCTTCCGCAACCTGGAAGTGCCCCAATAAAAGAATATTACATACAAGTTTTTACATGAATGAAAATGAAAAACACTCATCTCACATAAAAACCCCCGGCTATTCAAACACGATGATCCAATATAACATATCCAGCAACATATAACATCACATGTCATCAACGTAAGTAAATATGCGCATCCCAACTGTCGTTGACATATAGCAACGAAACCAGCGATATCACATATTAAACTTACGGTCACAGAAAAGAAAGTGTAAAACTACAACAGTTGGAATCCGCAACCACCTCAGACATCGCATGCCTGACCAAATGAATTCCTTAGACATCGCATGCCTAACAATTATAAACCCCGTATTTTAGTCTCAAAATCGAAAATACTTTTCAATATCAAGTCGGGCAATTCAACAAGATTCCCGACATCCTGATCGAATGCTCGTCGCAAACTTCAATAGGCGGCCGCACCCCCGACGCCGTCGACGAAGTGCACCAAGGCGGAACGCCGTTACCGCGAGCACCCGAACGGATGCTTTCGGCGACGGGGTTCTCCTACAGTCACTTGGTCGGGGCTATGGAGTGAGGCTGTCTATTAAGTTTACCCGGCGAGTATCCGCGTACGCTACGTGATTGCGACGGACTTTTGATCACATCAAAATTCCGTGGCAACCGATCAAGTGAGACTAAACTGCTATGTTTATAACATTCATTCAGTTATCTCATAACTATTTGTGAATTCCAATTACTGTATCAAATTCCGGATAAATAGAAAATGCTAAACTTTTCGATCGAACACCCAAGTTTTCCCGATACAGCTCAACACATGAAATATGTCTAACAACATTCAGTTCGTGCCTCAGTACCAACGGTCCAGCCGTAGAAGGGTCAAGCCAACGCCTCACATGTGGCACGCCGTACTGCCCCAAACCCGAAGGTTCAAAGGGCAGTTCAAGACGGTCACATAATCGAGTTAAGGTTTGTTGTCTTCTAAAGGGTCCATCGCGTTACTTGCACTACTTAGAACGTCGTTAAACTACGGAAAAATCTAATACATGGAAATTTCCCGACAGGGAAAAAATTAGGTATTTATATCCGGTCGAACTTTTTAACATATTCTAAGATTATCCGGAAAAGCACACAGACAGAATTAGACAATCCGATCGATACACCGAGTCCCCAAAACAACCCAGAAAATACAACTCTGGAAAAAATTATTAAAAATTCCCAGGAAAACCAGCACAGAAAACTAAGAATTACTGTGCACAAACATCTGTCTAAAGAGACCAAATTGCCGCGGAACCGCCGCATTAGGCATACTTATGCGGCGGTTCCACCGCACTATTAACGATTCAGAGCCCCCGTTTTAAACAGTAATTCTTAGAATATTGCACTGAGGTTTCTGCATATTTTTAATCTACAACAAACCACATTTTACAGAATTGTCCAGAGAGCATTTTAAAGTCGGGGTTTTGGGTCGATCGGACTTCTAACTCCGTCTACGCATCGCCTAAGGCTCTAGCTAGTCTCTGATACCACTGTAGGGTTCCTTGGCACTCTAATGGAGTCTCACAAGGCATCAACCATGCCGATTTCTAATTTTACGGTGCCGAGAAACCCTAGACTACGGATCGTTAACTAGAAAACAAGGCGATGCAAGCAAGTAAACGGAAATATAGCTAAAGGGAAGGGGCTACAACCTTTGTAGATCCGGTCCACCAATCCCTAAGCTCCGCGATGATGTCCCTCCGCTGTCCAAACCGGATTCCGGGCTCTAGCATCGGCTTCATCGAAGAAATGGGCGGGCTTGGTCGTCGGTTCGATGCCGAAGATGATCTACGTCGAGGCATCACAAGAACAAGCTCCAACTTCACCAAGCCATGAAAACTTGTGAAGGAAACACCCTATACAACTTGGCAAGAGGTAGAGGATGAAGAAATAGGAAGTGGGTAGACTTTAGAATTGGATTTCTCACTTGATTTCACTAGTTGCCATTGATGGTCACTAGCTTTTCTTCATGGAAGAAGAAGATGAAGAAGAAATATATGATAAGTTTTTTTTCTAAAATAGAAAAATGATATGATAAGTATCATATTGCAACCATGATTATGTGTAGAGAGTTAACTCAAGTTAGTTGAATGGTTGGGTTTTGGAGATGAAGACAAAATGGTTGCTTAGTCAAAGTTTCAAGAATCTTCAACTACAAACAAATCAAGCCACCATTTCATATTCTTTTCTTTTTCCAATAATAAATAAATAAATAAATAAATAGATAAAGGAATAAGTAAATAAAAGAAACCCTAACCATTCATATAACCATGGTCAATTCTTTACACAAACCCAAGCTTGCATGTATCATCAAACATGATACAATCTTGTGCACAAAAGTATATCTCATATACAACTTGTGCAAATCAAGTGAGTAAATCCATTTAAAGTGAACCAATACTAGTTAATGCAAAGTAATATATCAAATATATAATTATACATTAAATCATTAAATCAACACTTGATTCAATGATCCGGTCATGTCGCATATAACCGGCTAGTATCCAATGTATCGGCTTATCGAATCAATCCTTGATTCGATAACTAGGTTATATCGCATATAACTAACCGATACATTCATCGCGAGAATATAATACGGTATCACATACACGCATTATTCTCGGTCCCGCACATATCTCATATGCGCTCCTATTTCGTTTCGCTTGAGCCAGGAAACCTCTGTGTAGGACTCTAAAGACTCGTCAATACGGCAGCGGATGATGATCATATCAAACATCCATAAGCCGCAAGCGGTCTGCTTAACGTAACGGCCACCCGGGTATTGAGCGATCAGAAGATCGACGAGCAAGCCCGCTCACACTCCTGTGAATCCACCAGTAACACTTACCGTACAGTCCGGTCATGTTCGTCTGATATGTCGCATATCTCGCCTAGGGGTGGTAAACGTCAGACCCCAGTAGCTCGATAAGTCATGCCGACGTGAAGTCCATGACATGTGTGAAACTACTGATAACACTTACCAGTAGGTCACTGCAACCCTGGCCAGGGATTTCCTGTTATGGCCAGTCGAGCATAGCGCAACATCAACCCCCAATACCGGGAGAGACGAATCCTCTCCTATCGCTCATTGCCTCCATGTGAATCGGGACTGTACCCAAAAACCACCTGTTTGCACAACTCAGTAGAGCCGTGGTAGGGTGGAAATCAAAGCACAGTGGGAGACACGCAAGACTCTATGATGATCTCGGGTCAACCGACTAAGCTGTACCAGTGTCACCAGAGAACTGCCATCTGACGTGAGGTATAATACCATCTGGGAGTTCTCGGCGAGTCCGTTCAGTGTACCCAGTCTCCACTGAGCACCCGCATACCATCTCCGATGTCAAACACCAATGGATATGGGATCATCCATCGCCCATCACATGGGTCGAGAAGATATACGCTAGTCTACTCTAGAATATCGATGCCCCGTCTCGATATTCCCACGACTAGGAACAATGAAGGATGTACTCATTGACTACCTAGGCCCCACTAGTACGATCTGCATCATAGTCCTGGAAGTCGAGTACACATCCTAAGGGCTTTATCAACATGTAATCAGAGAGACAGTAAATATACATGTTAAGATAAAGAGCAACCAGATAGCGTACTATCATGTCGAGCAAGAAAGTCCTACCTATATATATCCCAGCATCCACTACAATATACATCCAATATACAGTAATGGCCTCTAGGGCATACATATAACTAACACCAATAACTAGCAAACTAGAGAAGGGTTGGAAAGGCTATACCGATCGATCTGTGTCCTTCGGTCTTTGACCACCATCCCAAGCTCCTCGCGGCATCTCCGAGCTCCGGTCTCCTCGTCGGAAAGGGCACCAAATCATCGAGTCTTTTTACAGGCTCCCGCTTCATCCGAAGAAAATCGGACACGAAGTTCGCTAGCCGACGTGTCCAAGGTGAAGTAGAGAATGTGTGTGACAACTTTGTCTCTTGCATCCATTGTATGGATAGAGGTTGAAGATGAAGCCATTGGAGGAAATGGTGAGCTAGAGGAGGAAGAAGTAGAAGAGGCTTTTTCTTTCTCACGTGTGTTATGAAGAAATGAGAGCTAGCATCAAAATACAAGAGCTAACCTCTCTCATATGGCAGCCCCTTCTCTCTCTACCTCTCATTTCAACACTCTAATCACTCAATTAACATGACATGTTCACAAGAAAAGAGACCATGAGTCACCAAAATGAACGTGCCACATTAATTGCATCTCATGATGACTTAAGCTCACTATTTCCACCAAAGTAAACATTAACCCAAATGTTTACAACAATAAAAAGATACGGCAACATCTAAAGTAAACTCGTGTCGGATCATAAGGATACCCCTCACCTGTATATACATACATGCATCCGCATTCCAACTGAATGCGAATGCGATGAGACTAAAGTAATCCAACAAATCTAATATTAGGATACGGCTTAAACCAAAGCCCACTAGTATGATCCGTCCGATCATGATTCGTGCACTACTCCATGTATAAGATCGGACCCTGCCATATATGATACGGCCTCTACAATGTTTCGCCCGAAACTTGAGAAACTATCTGTGGGGGACTCTAAAGACTCGTCAATACTTTGGTTGTGGATTTAACCACTAGCACGTCAGAGATACTAGCCGTACGTAACGGGCTACCAGGTATTGACCAAAAGGGAGGTCGATCAGCGAACTCATACTGACACCCTACTGAGCCTGTCAATGACAATATCCATACAGCCTGGTCCGTTTGTCTATGAGTATCGCATGTCGGGCCTAGAGGGTTGGTAAAAGTCAGACCCCCAAAAGCGGTACAAGTCGTGTCGGATTATAGCCCAGAACACCCTGAGATACTACTGGAATACCTACCAGTAAATCTCCTGCCTTGGCCAAGGACTTCGTATAATGGCTCTCCTAGACACAGCGCGATCTCACCCCCAATACCGGGGGAGACGAAACCCCTGCCAATCCGCTCACTGCCTCTATGTGGCTCGGGACTATACCCAACTAAAACCTGTTTGCACGACTCCTTTGAGCCGTGGTAGGGTAGTAATCAAAGCACAGTGGAAACTCACACGAGACAAATGACGATCTCAGGTCGATGAACTAACCTGTACACATGTCACCAGGGAACTGCTATCTGACGTCAGGTATAATACCAACTAGCATGTTCCCGGCGAGTCATGTATACATCTTAGGTGAGCCAACTGACACCAATGGCTTGTGAGACCGGCCACCGCCCCTCGTCGAGGTCTTGACTGTATACACTAGTCTACTAATGGAGTATCTATGCCCAGTCTCGAAAACTCCTACGACTAGGGACCACTTTAAGGATGTGCTTATAGACTACCCAACTCTCACGTATATGATCGCCATGATACTGCTGGTAGTCAAGCAAGAATCCTAAGGGCAACATCAATGTGTAATAGTGATCTTCAAGGTCACCTAAAGCAGTACACGATGATAAAGATAAACCAGATAGCATACTATCATCTTGAGTAAGACTGTCCTACCGGTATAGGTCCTCCCTCAATCATTGCAATCATGTGCCTGTGATCCAATAATTGAGTCTGAGGGCACTATATCCAACAATCTCCCACTTGCACTCAAGGCTAATTATTGCGATGTTGCATACTTACAACCCGTGTGATACCGAACACCCAACTCCTCTACTAATCAGTCTCACAAATCCCGTTTGCGAAACTATTGCATTCGAGGAATAGCCTCAGTGAGTGGATCCGCACTAATGTTTCTTTCTATGTCTCTCTTTATCTCAAGTTCGCGGAGAAAGCCATCTCCCGAAATGAGCAATACCTGTCTTAGAATATGTCTGGATATCTGATGGGACCTAGTTCATAAATGAACTCCAAATCCAAACTTCTTAGACTGTATCGTCAACTGAACTTAATCAGTATCCTGTGCCATGCCTCCCTCAGTATCCGCTTGGACCACCTGTCCAAAATATTGCCCCTCATCTGAGGGAAAACTATAACTCTGACAGTCACTTTGTCATCTAGGTCACCTTGGAAGCCTGGAATGATAACCGTCTCCTAAAAAAGAGTGTTGTTATCATATCCCTAGAACATCTACTTATGTTCTAAAACTGCTTCCGAATGTTTCTCCAAGATTGGATCGATATCAACTTATTGCATCTAATGCAAAAACAACATCTGGTGTGGTACTTGACATCTCATAATTGACTCAATTGCCTAAGCAAGTGATATGTCAATCATGCACATCCCTCTCCTCTTTAGTCTGTAAGACACCTTTGGAGAGGGTGACTCCATCACCTACTGGTATACTACCGTGCCAAGAGTCGTCCATTCTAAACACCTGTAGAATGCTGTCAAAGTACCCAGATTGGGAAACTACCCAAATCTAGATCTAAAAACATAGATCTAGTAACCAGAACGTTTGATATTATATCTTATACCCTATGTGGAGAAATCACTATGTGACAACCAATGTATAACCGATCGTAGTATAGGAATTTCACTTCCTACTCTGTGTATGTCATCCAAATATCAGGACTCACACCCTACTACCTTCTTAACAGACCCATCCCCTATTCTGATGAAGTCAAACCTATGACTGTCACATCAGAAATAGATGATCTATCTCCGCTATATCTGCTTTAGTCTATAAATAGACATAAGTCACTTGTCCACTATGCTTCCGCTGCTCCCATTGGCTACGACAACCCTCTGGCAGAATAATATACACGTGCACTTCTAAAGGTAATTTAGAACGACGCTATATTCATCTTCCTGCCGGGTCTCATAGCCTGGAACAACAGTAGTGTCAAGTCTGGGTAAACAAGAACCTCTCTGTCACCGTCATTGAGCATACCGAAGTACCTCTCGAGTGACTGAGGTTACCCACCATATCTGTGGAGTGGCCAATGGAATGTCAATCCAGATTGAATCTTTAGGTCCTATTAAATTTTCAGTAATCGTTTGCGGTTCTGGAATCACTTCCAGTTCTACCATACTCCCACTACTGTTTTCTGAAAAAAAAAATCCATTTTACTAAAACTGTGGCGAGTAAAGAACAATATCACTATTGATCTTCTAGATGGTAGAAAGTTAACCCTCGTCATAGCCCGGGTCAACCCACAAATTGCCATTACAGAAACGTTCCTTGAGTTATCCAGAGTCTGGTTTTAAGCATAAGCCGGACAACTCCCCATACCTTAACAATGTTAAGATATGAAATGTTATATATCCAATACAGAAACAGAGGCACTGATTTAATTGGAACCAGATTCAAATCATGCAGCTGTCTCCAGTGCATGTCAACTAAATGGAGAGAGGCCGATCAGCATTACTCAACTTAGGAGTGCATCCAAACATGAGTAACCAGAAAGAGAAAGAAGTTTCTCAAAACCATTACTATCAACTGAATACCATACACAAGTATCTACATCTTCGGTCACCCTGAAGAATCCCGATACTTGCAGCACCTGGTTCTCTACTTTACTCTTATACCTATAACTTCTCAAAACTTAGACCTTGTATTTCAACGAAACACCTGTCTAAAACCAGGGGAGTAAGTAAACAGAGTATAGTATGAGTACCAACCCCTCTGTCCCAATGGACACTGGACAATAGACAATGCTTTGTATAAGCCCCCTGAGTTGAATAACTCAAACCCTGTACGTCGTAGGTTGAAAACTGTACTATGGTTATGAAGAATTACACCGCTGTTTAATGCTCCTTACCTAACCATCAACTGATATAGGTAAATATCATGGACATAATTCCAAAGGGTTATATCTCACTTTATAAAAATAAACGTACAGATATATCAATTTGAAATTGGTGCATAACAACGGATATTCAAAACCAAATATTTGCCGTCCGGCAAACAACCCAGGCGATTTCCTCAAATATCACCAATTACAACGAATCCCGATATAATGAGGATGATCACCTAATTCCCAATAACTTACTCCCACTCATCATCTGTAAAACCATACAGATGTGAGAATCAAACCTGGTAAATACATACCCTGGAGCAGGGACTAATTGGGAAAACAGTTTTCTATTAACAATACACAGTGAAACTGAAACATGAATATGTTTCGAAAGGGTATCCGGGTATTCATAGTAATGCCTCTTCCATTATCCAGATTCATGACTATAACCGTATATTTCTTTTCCCATCTCTCCAAATCCCTTTATTTGTCTTTAGCCGCTACCTTCTACACACCATCGTTAGGCTAAATGGTTTTCTTCCTTCCCTACCGTTCGACACCAGCCTATGGTCTAGAAGAAGACTATCCAATAAGCATAATAGGTGTACTGTCCTAATCCTAGGAGCACTCGCAATGCGAGAGAAGGTAAAGATAAAAGACAAATGAATAAATCTTATTCTATTTCTCCTGAACCAGAATCTATCCCTGAACTGGAACAAGTTCCTTCGAGTTCGTATATAACTATACGATGGAGTATCCAATAAACTGTGGATCTTCATAGTGATACGGGGTGTTCGGGAGAAATACAAAGTTGAAGTAAGAGTGGCGATGAAATACTTAGTTTGGTCGTGAATAGAAGTCGCAATTTACTTTGCCCTCTTTCTAATCTCTTTATTTGTCTTTACTTAATACCTTCTGTACACCACACTTAGGCTAATCGGTTTTCTTCATTCCCTACCTTTTGGCACCAGCCTAAGGTTTGGAAAAAGACTATCCAATAAGCGTAACATGTGTACTATCCCCTAATCCAACGAGCACTCGCAACCCGAGAGAAGGTAAAATGAAAAGACAACTGAATAGTCCTATTCATTTTCTCCAGAACCGGAAACCATCCTCGAATCTGGAACAAGATCCTTCGAGTTCGTATATAACCATACGATGGTTTTATCTAATGGAAGTGGATGTTCATAGTAATACGGGGTGTTCTGGAGAAAAGGGTAAAAGTAGGAGTGGAAATGAGGTATGCAACTCAGACAATCCAAAAGCCAGTGTTTTAAAAAGGTTTGGCCAACTTGGTCACTGAGTCATAGTCTAGGGTCGGGCCATGGTCGCTGCCGAAGAGAGAGAGAAAAGAAACACTCAGCATGCACTCTAACCTAGATCGGAATGGTTATCAATTTATCTAATCAGGAATCCTCCCACTGTAACCTCAAATTCTCCTCCAAACCTGAAAGAAGAATTAGTCGGGATCACCCGAGGAGTAAACCAACTCATCAGTGGGAATCGGGATCCAACTATCATCGCATGATAACGTGATGGAATCTACTCACGTTATCACACTCCAGAAGGTATGCGCATGCCTGGCAAGTTTCAGTTTCTTTAGTAACTCCCGATGTGATTTTTACCCCATGCTCTTATGACCTTGGCTTTGGCCAACAAATCATAAGTCACATGTCAAGTTCTACCCGTCATTTTCCAGGTTAATTTGAACCCACCCGTACCTACCCTTGACTTTGGCCAACAAAGTAGTACGACTGTCCCAAACCAACGCATCTATTTATGCAACAGAAAGGTAACAAATAGCTACCATACACTATGCCTTGACTTTGGCCAACAAACATAGCATGAATACTAAGTGCTACCCGTCTGAAATGATGGAGGGCTACGAATGGTTTTTGGCGAAAAACCTTTAACATAATGAACTTGATATCGTTGAAGGAACCGGATAGCTTTTTATAAAAATATAGTGACGAAAACCTTTGCTAAAGAGGTCACTCCCGGTGAAGGGATCTCGGCTCTTTCCCCGTAGAATGAGGTGCAGGATATTCCAAATGAATACCACGATGCAAAGCAAAAAGTAATCGACTATAGTGAAGTTATTGCCCTGACGCAAACTTCTGTCCAAGGGGTCACTCCCGGTGAAGGGATCTCGGCCCTTGCCTTGTCGACTGAGGTGCTGGATATTCATAACCGAATACCACTGTGCAAAACAAAAGAGAACGTCCTTGCAATAACAGCTTTTTGAAAAATGTTCCAACAACATCAAATAAGTTTGTTTAGCTTGCATTGATCCGAATCAATGCAGTCCCATCAATTGATCACACCAATAAAGAACGAAAATATGATGTACGTATATGCCATCCGCATTCGCCACTGGGTCCCGTCATCACCCGTTAGGTTACTTAACTAACGACAGAGCGAGGACTGGACTAGCGCGGGTGTAAAACATATACAACATCTACTAGTATATATATCAATATATAATAATCGCTCAAGGCGTGATAAATGCAACATCACAGAAATGTAATAAGCATCACAGAACAATGCAGATAATCTGGGAGCCCCGGGTTTCATAGAGCCGCAACTGAAACCCGACGTTCCCCTGGTCGTGTGGATAGCCTGTGCAATGAAAACCTAGACCCCTACGGGTGCGGCAAGTTACCCGCCAAAACCTGAAGAGAGGCAGCCCCCTTCAACAAAGTGAATGGACCACCCAGCACTTCACGGAATCCGGTAACTTGTGCACCCCTCCTTGGGTCAACCTATACCCCCTATGAGTGCGGCGAATAGCCCGCCAATTCTATAGTAAAACACCCTCCGTCTCAAAGCCATGAGATGAGGGCCCGTTGCCGTCTAGAACTCGGCTATCCGTGCACCCCACCGCGGGGTAATCCTAGTACAGAAAAGAAAAATATACAACGGGTACATCAACCTCAGCCCAGTTGTGCCCTAAAAGAATAATATACAAACAGGCAGTGACGGCAGTCCACATGTCGGACGCTCACCCCGCAATATCAAATGTACAAAAACTACCAAACTGTACTACCATTGCACCAGGCTATTCACCACGACAAATCCGCAACATCACAGCACAACACAGAACATCAACGTGAATGTCACGTTCGCAAATCCGTCTAAAAGGGCTATAGCAATTAGACAAGATTTACCGGTCGAATGACATTCACGGTCGCAGATATAATGTAAATACTGTGAACTAACATATTTAAAATCTTCGATCGACAAAATTTCCCGAAGTGGGCCCCAAACACAAATCCAGCACTCAAACAAAATCTGGGCCCAAACAAAATATTCCAGAAACCCTATTTCCAAGTCAGAAATCACTGTAGGAAAAATGGTGCCCTAATGCTACAGTAGTGCGGCGGAACCACGGCCAAAACAAGGGTAATGCCGTGGTTCCGCGGCACAATGGTGAAATCAGTGTACCAAATTTCCACAGATTTCTTTAAAAAGCCTGCCTGATTTTCTGCAACACTCAAAATAATTTTTCGACCACAAAAAAATTTCGACAGAAACTGCAGAATTGGAAATGCGATTTTGGAAAATTTCGTTCGATCGATATTTTAAACACGTTAGAGCAAGCTAGTAAAGGTTAATGGCATGGCTCTGATACCATGTAAGTCTACGGTAGCGCCCCGGCCGTCTGTCCGAGGCCAAAATACGGAAACGAAAACTTTTTCTAAACTAGAAACCGGCGCTATCGCAGACTTTAATCCCGGATCGAACCATTAACCTATAACTAGCAAACTAGAGAAGGGTTAGAAAGGCTATACCGATCGATCCGTGTCCTTCGGTCTTTGGCCACCATCCCAAGCTCCTCGCGGCATCTCCGAGCTCCGGTCTCCTCGTCGGAAAGGGCACCACATCATCGAGTCTTTTTACGGGCTCCCGCTTCATCCGAAGCAACTCGGACACGAAGTTCACTAGCCGACGTGTCCAAGGTGAAATAGAGAATGTGTGTGACACCATTGTCTCTTGCATCCATTGTATGGATGGAGGTTGAAGATGAAGCCATTGGAGGAAATGGTGAGCTAGAGGAGGAAGAAAAAGAAGAGGCTTTTTCTTTCTCATGTGTGTTATGAAGAAATGAGAGCTAGCATCAAAATAAAAGAGCTAACCTCTCTCATATGGCAGCCCCTTCTCTCTCTACCTCTCATTTCAACACTCTAATCACTCAATTAACATGACATGTTCACAAGAAAAGAGACCATGAGACACCAAAATAAACATGCCACATTAATTGCATCTCATGATGACTTAAGCTCACTATTTCCACCAAAGTAAACATTAACCCAAATGTTTACAACAATAAAAAGATACGAAAACATCTAAAGTAAACTCATGACGGATCATAAGGATACCCCTCACCTGTATATACATACCTGCATCCGCATTCCGACTGAATGCGAATGCGATGAGACTAAAGTAATCCAACAAATCTAATACTAGGATCCGGCTTAAACCAAAGCCAAATAGTATGATCCGTCAGACCATGATCCGTGCACTACTGCACGTATATGATCGGACCCTTCCATATATGATACGGCCTCTACAACGTTTCGCCCGAAACTTGAGAAACTGTCTGTGGGGGGCTCTAAAGACTCGTCAATACTTTGGCTGTGGATTTAACCACTAGCACGTCAGAGGTACTAGCTGTACGTAACGGGCTACCAGGTATTGACCAAAAGGGAGGTCGATGAGCGAACTCATCCTGACACCCTACTGAGCCTGTCAGTGACAATATCTGTAAAGTCCGGTCCGTTCGTCTATGAGTATCGCATCTCGGGCCTAGGGGGTTGGTAAAAGTCAGACCCCCCAAAGCGGTACAAGTCGTGTCGGAGTGTACCCCAGAACACCCTGAGATACTACTGGAATACCTACCAGTAAATCTCCTGCCTTGGCTAAGGACTTCGTGTAATGGCTCTCCTAGACACAGCGCGATCCCACCCCCAATACCGGGAGAGACGAAACCCCTGCCGATCCGCTCACTGCCTCCATATGGCTCGTGTTAGTTATGTATATGCCGTAGAGGCCATTGTTGTACATATGATGTATATTATAATGGATGCTTGGATATATATAGAGAGGACTTTCTTGCTCGTCATGATAGTATGCTATTTGGTTTCACTTTATCTTAACATATTGACTTGTATTGGTTTACTGTCTTACTCTCACATGTTGATAAAGCCCTTACGATCTGTACTCGACTACTGTGACTATGATGAGATCATACTAGTGGGGCCACGGTAGTCAATGAGTACATCCTATAATTATTCCTAGTCGTGGGTATATCGAGACAGGGCATCGATACACCAGAGTAGACTAGCGTATACGCATCTTGACCCATATGATGGGCAATGGATGATCCTATATCCATCGGTGTTTGACATCAAGGATGGTGTACGGGTGCTCAGTAGAGACTGGGTACACTGGACGGACTCGCCGAGAACTCCCAGATGGTGATATACCACACGTTAGATGGCAGTTCTCCGGTGACACTGGTACAGGGTAGTCTGTAGACCCGAGATCGTCATAGAGTCTTGTGTGATTCCCACCGTGTTTTGATTTCCACCTTACCACGTCTAAGAGGGCGTGCAAAACGGTGGCTTTTGGGTGCAGTCCCGAATCACATAGAGGCAATGAGCGATAGGAGGGGATTCGTCTCTCCCGGTATAGGGAGTTGATGTTGTGCTGTGTTCGATTGGCTATAACTGGAAGTCCCTGGCCAGGGCTGATATAGAGATTTACTGGTAAGTGTTACCGGTAGTTTCTCGACCCGTTATGAGCCTCACATCGACACGACTTATTGGTTACTGGGGTCTGACGTATACCACCCCTAGACTTGATATGCGACATATCAGACGAAGAGACCAGACTGTATGGGAGTGTTACTGATTGGATTCACAGGAGAACGGACAGGCTAGCTTATTGATCTTCTGATCGCTCAATACCTGGGTGGTTGTTACGTTTAGCTGACCGCTTGCAGCTTGTGGGTGTTTGATATGATCATCACCTGCTGCCGGGGTATTGACGATTCTTTAGAGTCCTACACAGAGGTTTCTTGACTCTGGCGAAACGGAGTAGGGGCACATATGTGATATGTGCAGGACCGAGGATAATGCGATATGAGATACCGTATTATATTCTCGCGATATTTAGATATGAGCCGGGTCATCGGATCAAGTGTTGATTCGATAAATCGGTACATTATATATTAGTCGGTTATATCAGATATAGCCGGATTGTCGGATCAAGTGTTGATTCGATGATTTAATGTATAATAATATATATGATATATTGTATTACATTATCTAATATTGGCTCGCTTTATTATTTCATTTTCTCACCGGGCAATACATTAATATATATGCGATATATGTTAATTGTATTATTTTCTTTTGTTACAATTATATAATATATATATGTGATATATATTATTGTAACATGATATGATTAATGATGAAACATGTTTAGTGGAGATTAAACAAGGTTAGGGTTTGATTTGGGTTAGTTCCTTCTTGATGCTTCTAGAAGGATTTTCTTTTGTCATGGTTAAGATATTATGTTGATATTTTGTTATGACTCATTCTTTAACCCAACCAAACCCTAGCCTTAGTTAATTCTCTACCAGGGTTATCCTTATCATCCTTAACCATGGTTCCATTATTAATCATATATTCATTTCATTATTCATCACAAAAGGATTATGCATTATTTCTTCTTCTTCTTCAACCTTAAGCTTTGAGAAAGCTTACTAAGTTTTCATTTTGTGATGTTTAATTATGAGAATTTGATATAAAAAGAAAGCATAAATACTACTCCATCATCCTCATCTAATCTAGCCAATTAGATTAGGGTGTCCACCTCATTAGAGTGAGAGAGCTTGAGTTATAGCAACTTCGACGTAGATCATCGGAGAAAAGCAACACTACAAGCTAGCATGGATCGTTCGAGTCGTGGAGCCTCTCTTGAGTCTGGGAGATCATGGATCGCGGCGAAGGGACTTCTACTCGGAGCTTATGAAGCGAAGGAACGGACTACAAAGGTTGTAATCCCTCACACTTAGATGTAAAGATGTTTACTTGCATGTTAAACCCTAATAATCTAGCAAAGATCCCAGCTTTGGGTTGTTCGGCACGTCTAAAATTTTATTCGGACATGGTTGATGCCTTATGAACCCTCACAAGAGTGCTTAGGAACCCTACAGTGGTATCAGAGACTAGCTAGAGCATTAGGCGACGTGTATACAAAGTTAAAACTCCGATCGAACCCCGGAACAACGAAATTAACCCCTTTCTGGAAATTTTGTAAAAATGTGATTTTTTCTGCATTAAAAATACTCAAAAAAATCAGCAGGGAATTCTAAGAATTACCATGAAATACGAGCGCACAATTCCATGAAGTCGCCGCGGAACCGCGGCGGGAACCTGCTTCCCGCGGCGGTTCCGCGGCCGAACTTTGGCATTGGGACACGTGTCTTCAGGGTAATATCCGTAGGTGCTTATTGCTGCTTCTGGGTATTTTTAATCTGACTCAAGTGTTGAGTGTTCTGGGGATTATTTTGAATTCGTTGATTTGATCGGAAAGTTTAATTTCGTTCTGTTTTCTGGATATTTTAGAATCTGTTAAAATGTTCGAACGGATATCATTAACTCACTTTTTCCCAGCACGAAAAACTTTCAAAGGTTGAATTTTTCTTGAGTTTAAATCTTTCGGAAAAACGTGCAAGTAACGCGGTGGACCCTCTAGAAGAACACAAACCTTAACTCGATTATGTGACCGTCTGAACCGCCTCTAAACCTTAGGGTTTGGAGCAGTACGGCGTGCCACATGTGAGGCGTTGGCTTGACCCTTCTACGGCTGGACCATTGGTACTGTGACGTATTCTGGGACTTTTTGAACTCTGCTCAATTGTTGAGCTATTAAGGAAATCTTGGGTATTTGATTATTCGATCGGAAAGTTTAATATTTTCTATTTATCTGGAATGTGATACAATATGTGGAATTCATATAGTTAGGCATGAAATGCGAAATATGTGATATTTCGAATTTGCGATGTCTAAAGTGATTGTGGATTCCAAATGTTGTAGTTTTACACTTTCTTTTCTGTGACCGTAAGCGTAGTATGTGGGGTATCGCCGGCTTCGTTGTTATACATCAACGACAATCGGGATACGCATACTTGCTTACGTTGATGATATGAGATATTATGTGTTGCTGTGATATGTTATATTGGATCGTCGCGTTCTGAATAGCCGGGGGTTTTATGTGAGATGAGAGTTTTTTTTTAATTTTTCATTCATGTAATATTCTTTTATTGGGGCACTTCCGGGATAAGGTTGATGTCACCAGTGTATATTATTTACTTTTCCGCATTAGGTAGACCCAAGGAGGGGAGCACAAGTAACCGGGTTCTAGGGTCCAGTGGGAGGCCATCTCGAGGAGTCGAGACCGGGTCTCCTAACCCTAGAATTGGCAGTGTTACTTGCCGCTCTCGTAGGGGTCTAGGGATGTGGGTTTGGCTATTCATCGCGACCGTGGAATCCGTGTTTTATACCGGCTCGTATTAAAAACACGGACATCCTAGTATATCCAATATTTCATATATGTTCTTCTGCTGCAATGTTCTGTGATGAGATCATATTACTGCCTGAGACGAATGCTTATACTATATATATACGCTGATATATAAATATTATTGCTTTCGTTTCTTCTGTGATGCTTAGGAAGCATAAGCTGATGGGATTTATTAATGAGATTAATAAAAAGAAAAGAAACCTAAAAGATGTTGTAGAATCAAAACTTTATGAAAAAGGTAGCTACAGTTTTGCTTTGCATAGCGGTATATATGATATACCCTGCACCTTATTCGATGAGGAAAGAGCCGAGATTCCTTCACCGGGAATGACCTCTTTAGCGAAACTGGCAGATGCTACAAACTCACGGTTTAGTTTTTGACAGCTTATATAGTTCTTGCATTGCACAGCGGTATATATGATATACCCTGCACCTTATTCGATGAGGAAAGAGCCGATATCCCTTCACCGGGAGTGACCTCTTTAGCGAAACTGGCAGATGCTACAAACTCACGGTTTAGTTTTTGATAGCTTATATAGTTCTTGCTTTGCACAGCGGTATATATGATATATCCTGCACCTTATTCGATGGGGAAAGAGCCGAGATCCCTTCACCGGGAGTGACCTCTTTAGCGAAACTAGAAAAGCCTAAAAACACTCCTTTTTCAAAATCACTCGATTCTACGACGATATCAAGTTCATTACGCTCATGGTTTTCTGAAAAACCTGCGTAGCCCTCCGTCATTTCAGATAGATATTACTTAGTATTCGTGCTATGTTTGTTGACTTAGTCAAGGCGTAGTGTACGGTAGCTAAATAGTGTTTATCGGCTAAAGCATGAGATGTGATTGGATTAGGGTAGTCGTACGGCCTTGTTGACTTAGTCAAGGGTCGTATGGGTGGGTTTAATTCAATCGGGAAATGTACGGGTTGAACTTGACTTGCGATTTATGGTTTGTTGACTTAGTCAAGGTCATAGATCGCTAGGGGCAAAATATTATCGGGAATTTCAAATGTTGAAATTTGCAATGAGATTGCATACCTCCTATGAGATAGTTGGATCCCGATACCCACTGCAAGTAAAAGTTACTCCTGAGAGAGTCTTACACAGGACAATTAGCCGATCAAGTAGGTGTCTAGAAAGGTGTTAACGAGGTTATGGCTCTGGGAAAACGAGGTTTATTTTAATTAGGTCCGTGCGAGAGCATGGGGAACCTCCTTCAAGTACCGACACTGATCTGGCTGAAAGATTGACGAAATTATAGGGTGTAATTAATCCCGGCTAATCTTACCTTTTATGGTTTGAAGGAAGATTTGATAAAAACAGTGGGAGACATCCTGATTAGATAAGATAATAACCAATCTAATCTTGCAAGAGCATACGCTAAAGTGTTTTTCTTCTCTCTCTCCAGGTAGCGACCATATCAGGCCATAATCAAGATAATAATGTGGATGTATTGACTGAACCCGCTTATTATACTGAGCAGGGGAACGTTGGTCCCGTTCTTTCTTATAAGAGTTATAAGACTGAACAAGAAATAGGAGAATATCTGGATTCTCATGCCGCCCAAACAGAGAACATGCATGTTGATGCACCTTCTTCGGGTGTGTTAGTTGTTGAGAACTGTTTTTCAGTTCACCTTACGTCCTGGGTATTAGATACCGGATCGAGATCCCATATATGTAATTTGTTACATGGGCTATGTAAAGGTAGAGAACTAGGAAAGGGTGACCATTCCGTAACATTAGGGAATGGTACACATATTGCAGCCAAAGCAGTTGGCGAATATAACCTTGTATTACCAAGTCGTAATACACTGATTCTGAATGAGTGCTATTATATACCGAACATGATGTGCAACATTATATCAGTTTCTTTATTAAGTAAAGAAGGATATAATTTTGTAATACAGGATAATGTTATGAACATCTTCCTAAATCAAAAGTTGATTGGATCAGGCTCGTTACATAATGGCATATTCATTCTCAATCAAAATACAGTCCTTAATATACAAAGCACACACAAGAGGAAAAGTTCAGAAATGAACGAATCCTTCTTGTGGCATAGTAGACTTGGTCATATCAATGCGACACGGCTAGCTAAGTTACATAAGGATGGATATTTGAATACGTTCGAATTATCATCTTATGATACTTGCCATTCATGTCTCAAAGGAAAAATGACCAAAACTCCGTTTAGTGGACACGGAGAAAGAGTCACGGAACTCTTAGGACTGGTACATAGTGATGTATGCGGTCCTATGTCTACGCATGCCAGGAACGGTTCTTCCTACTTCATTACATTCACTGACGATCTCACTAGATACGGACATGTGTTCCTGATGAAACACAAGTCTGAAGCTTTTGAGAAATTCAGAGAATATAAGCACGAAGTAGAGAACCAAACAGGAAAAAGTATTAAGATCCTTCGATCTGATCGAGGAGGAGAATACTTGAGCAATGATTTTCTGGATTATCTAAAAGAGAATAGGATTCTCTCTCAGTTTACACCTCCCTATACACCACAGCACAACGGTGTATCGGAGCGGAGGAATCGCACCCTATTAGATATGGTGCGCTCTATGATGAGCGATGCTGAGTTACCTATTTCCTTCTGGGGGTATGCGCTTGAGACAGCCATATACCTATTGAATCTAGTTCCATCTAAATCTGTACCTACCACACCATATGAGATATGGAGTGGGAAGAGACCATATTTTAAACGAGTTAAGATATGGGGTTGTCCGACCTATGTCAAAAGGCAAAATCCGGACAAACTCGAGGCACGATCAGTTCTTTGCAAGTTTGTAGGATATCCAAAGAATTCTCAAGGATATTTTTTCTACCACGCTGAGGAACAAAAAGTGTTTGTTGCTCAACATGCCACCTTTTTAGAAAAGGAATTTCTTGCAAAAGAAATTAGTGACAAAGAGGTAGAGCTGGAAGAGGTTCCAGCACCAAAAACTACAACTGATGATTTATTGGAGCCAGAGGATTCAGTAGTACCCAACGAACCCCAGCCTTTCCGCCGATCTAGTAGGGTTTCTCGTCCACCTGAGAGATACTACGGTTTTTTCATTGATGGTGGAAGCGAGGATTGCATCATGGAAGATGATGACCCGACTAGTTTCGAGCAGGCCATCACGAGTGGTGACTCTGTGAACTAGCTGGATGCAATGCGATCTGAGATGGAATCCATGTACACCAACAAAGTATGGACTTTGGAAAATGCTCCTGAAGGGGTAAAACCCATTGGGAGCAAGTGGATCTTTATAAAGAAAATTGGTGTAGATGGAAAAGTTGAGACTTTCAAAGCTAGACTTGTTGCAAAGAGTTTTCGTCAACGACCAGGTATGGATTATGACGAAACCTTTTCACCAGTGGCTATGCTTAAGTCCATCCGGATCTTACTTGCCATTGCTTCATACCATGATTATGAAATCTGGTAAATGGATGTTAAGACCGCCTTTCTAAACGGTGATTTAGAAGAGTGCGTGTACATGACTCAGCCCGAGGGCTTCGTAGATAGTGGGAGCAGCGGAAAGGTGTGCAAGCTGCTTAAATCCATTTATGGGTTAAAGCAAGCATCGCGGAGTTGGAACATCTGTTTTGATGTTGTAGTCAAAGAGTTTGACTTCATCAAAAATATAGATGAACCTTGTATTTATAAGAAGGTTGCAGAGAGTAAGGTAGTCTTCCTCGTATTGTACGTCGATGACATACTCTTGATAGGAAATGATGTTCCTATGTTGCAATCAGTCAAGCTCTTCTAATCACAAAGATTCTCAATGAAAGATCTAGGTACATACTGGGAATTATGATCTATAGATATAGATCTAAACGGATACTGGGATTGTCCCAATCCAGGTACATTGACACCATACTAAAAAGGTTTAGTATGGAAGAATCCAAACGTGGGAACCTACCCACGATCTCTGGACTCACTCTCTCTAAAGAGATGTATCCCAAGACTGATTAGAGAGAGCTCGCATGCAAGGGATACCCTATGCTTCGGAAGTAGGCTCTATCATGTATGCGATGCTATGTACCAGACTCGATGTAGCATACTCACTAAGTGTAGTGAGTAGGTATCAAGCAGATCCTGGAGAGAGTCACTGGACAACTGTGAAGAGCATTCTCAAGTACTTACGAAGGACTAAAGAGATGTTCTTGGTGTATGGTAACGGAGAACTCCAGGTGGAGTCCTTTACCGATTCAAGCTTCCAAAGTGATAAGGACGACTCTAAGTCGCACTCGGGATTTGTCTTTACTCTCAATGGAGGGGCGGTATGTTTGAAGAGTTCCAAACAGGATACCGTTGCAGACTCTACGATGGAGGCTGAATACATCGCTGCCAACGATGCTGCCAAAGAGGCTGTCTGGATAAAGAAGTTCATTAGTGAACTTGGTGTGGTTCCATCCATTGAGCATCCAATACCTCTGTATTGCGATAACAATGGAGCTATGGCTTTGGCCAAGGAACCCAGGTCCCATCAAAAGTCCAGACATATTCTAAGGCGGTATCACCAGATCAGGGAGATAGTTGATCGCCGGGAGATCAAGGTCAGGAGAGTAGATACGAAGGACAACACTGCGGATCCATTCATGAAGGCTATTCCCCAGATACAGTTTGAGAGATTATTCGGGATGCTAGGTATGAGATACTACAGCAGCTGGCCTTAGTGCAAGTGGGAGATTGTTAGTTATGTATATGCCCTAGAGGGCATTGTTGTACATATGATGTATATTATAATGGATGCTTGGATATATATAGAGATGACTTTCTTTCTCGTCATGATAGTATGCTATTTGGTTTCACTTTATCTTAACATGTTGACTTGTATTGGATTACTGTCTTACTCTCACATGTTGATAAAGCCCTTAGGATCTGTACTCGACTACTGGGACTATGATGAGATCATACTAGTGGGGCCACGGTAGTCAATGAGTACATCCTATAACAGTTCCTAGTCATGGGTATATCGAGACAGAGCATCGATACACTAGAGTAGACTAGCGTATACGTATCTTGACCCATATGATGGGCGATGGATGATCCCATATCCATCGGTGTTTGACATCAAGGATGGTGTATAGGTGCTCAGTAGAGAATGGGTACACTGGACGGACTCGCCGAGAACTCCCATATGGTGATATACCACACGTCAGATGGCAGTTCTCTGGTGAAACTGGTACAGGGTAGTCTGTAGACCCGAGATCGTCATAGAGTCTTATGTGATTCCCACTGTGTTTTGATTTCCACCATACCACGTCCAAGAGGGTGTGCAAAACGGTGGCTTTTGGGTGCAATCCCGAATCACATGGAGGCAATGAGCGATAGGAGGGGATTCATCTCTCCCGGTATAGGGAGTTGATGTTGTGCTGTGTTCGATTGGCTATAACTGGAAGTCCCTGGCCAGGGATGATATGGAGATTTACTGGTAAGTGTTACCGGTAGTTTCTCGACCCGTTATGAGCCTCACATCGACACGACTTATCGGTTACTGAGGTCTGACGTATACCACCCATAGACTTGATATGCGACATATCAGACGAAGAGACCGGACTGTACGGGAATGTTACTGATTGGATTCACAGGAGAACGGATGGGCTAGCTTGTTGATCTTCTGATCGCTCAATACCTGAGTAGCTGTTACGTTTAGCTGACCGCTTGCAGCTTGTGGGTGTTTGATATGATCATCACCTGCTACCGGCGTATTGACGATTCTTTAGAGTCCTACACAGAGGTTTCTTGACTCAGGCGAAACGGAGTAGGGGCACATATGTGATATGTGCAGGACCGAGGATAATGCGATATGAGATACCGTATTATATTCTCGCGATATTTAGATATGAGCCGGGTCATCGAATCAAGTGTTGATTCGATGAATCGGTACATGATATATTAGTCGGTTATATCAGATATAGCCGGATTGTCGGATCAAGTGTTGATTCGATGATTTAATGTATAATAATATATATGATATATTGTATTACATTATCTAATATTGATTCGCTTTATTATTTCATTTTCTCATCGGGTAATACATTAATATATATGCGATATATGTTAATTGTATTTTTTTCTTTTGTTACAAATATATAATATATATGTGATATATATTATTGTAACATGATATGATTAATGATGAAATATGTTTAGTGGAGATTAAACAAGGTTAGGGTTTGATTTGGGTTAGTTCCTTCTTGATGCTTCTAAAAGGATTTTCTTTTGTCATGGTTAAGATATTATGTTGATATTTTTTTATGACTCATTCTTTAACCCAACCAAACCCTAGCCCTAGTTAATTCTCTATAAGGGTTATCCTTGTCATCCTTAACCATGGTTCCATTATTAATCATATATTCATTTCATTATTCATCACAAAAGGATTATGCATTATTTCTTCTTCTTCTTCAACCTTAAGCTTTGAGAAAGCTTACTAGGTTTTCATTTTGTGATGTTTAATTATGAGAATTTGATATAAAAAGAAAGCATAAATACTACTCCATCATCCTCATCTAATCTAGCCGATTAGATTAGGGTGTTCACCTCATTAGAGTGAGAGAGCTTGAGTTATAGCAACTTCGACGTAGATCATCGGAGAAAAGGAACACTACAAGCTAGCATGGATCGTTCGAGTCGTGGAGCCTATCTTGAGTCCGGGAGATCATGGATCGCGGCGAAGGGACTTCTACTCGGAGCTTATGAAGCGAAGGAACGGACTACAAAGGTTGTAATTCCTCACACTTAGATGTAAAGATGTTTACTTGCATGTTAAACCCTAATAATCTAGCAAAGATCCCGGCTTTGGGTTGTTCGGAACGTCTAAAATTTTATTCGAGCATGGTTGATGCCTTATGAACCCTCACAAGAGTTCTTAGGAACCCTACAGCTCGGGACTGTACCCAACTAAAACCTGTTTGCACGACTCCTTTGAGTCGTGGTAGGGTAGTAATCAAAGCACAGTGGGAACTCACACGAGACAAATGACGATCTCAGGTCGATGAACTAACCTGTACACATGTCACCAGGGAACTGCTCTATGACGTCAGGTATAATACCAACTAGCATGTTCCCGGCGAGTCCTGTCCGGTGTTCTCATAACCCAATGAGCACCTGTATACATCTTAGGTGAACTAACTGACACCAATGTCTTGTGAGACCGGCCACCGCCCCTCGTGGGGGTCTCGACTGTATACACTACTAATGGAGTATCGATGCCAAGTCTCAAAAACTCCCACGGCTAGGGACCACTTTAAGGATGTGCTTATAGACTACCCAACTCTCACGTATATGATCGCCATCATACTGCTGGTAGTCAAGCAAGAATCTTAAGGGCTATATCAACGTGTAATAGTGATCTGCAAGGTCCCCTAAAGCAGTACACGATGATAAAGATAAACCAGATAGCATACTATCATCTTGAGTAAGATTGTCCTACCGGTATAGGTCCTCCCTCAATCATTGCAATCACGTGCCTGTGTTCCAATAATTGACACTGAGGACGCTATATCCAACAGCATGCGGTTTTGAGAAGGAATTGCAGATGATACATGGAGGTGGTGGAGGTTGAAGAAGCATGGAGGAGATGAAGAAAAACAATGGGGAATGAAGGAATGGGCAGCCAAGTCTCACTTTCCCTCTACAAGGTACACCAAGGTACACCTCCTACAATGTCGAAAAATATGCCGGTGTGTCACGACCCGAAATAGCGCGTGACTAGCCCTTGAATCATATGAAGTTTATAGGACCCCATCTAATTCAAGTAAGCCAAAAGCCCAGAAATCTAAAACCATTTTAAATAATAACTGAAGGAAAATAGTTTTATGAAGTGAAGAAAACATGTTTTAAAAACAAGGTTTTTAAATAAGTAAGCCGATTATGCATTTTTAAAATCTATAGACTTTTCTGAAAATTTCGGTAGAGTTTTCTTTGTAAATACTGGCCCCAAATGGGGTACAACAAGAATAACATATATACAATGATAAAAGGCATCCCCAAGCGGGAGCTAGCTCTTCGTCAAACGACGGTCACAACCACGCAAGCAGTATAATATACAACGCCGAAGGGCGAGGATCAAAACTCAAAAGAAACTCAAAATATCAAGGAAACCATAATACTACATCGCGTGACTCCAAGGTCGAAATAATACATAACTGGTTTTCTAAGTCTGAAACAACATACAAGTTTGGTTGATGGAATTTCTAGATACAACTGAATAATACATATACAATGGTGGTTCTGATGCAAAAGAACCCACCTACCAAGCAAATCACCCGTAAGGGAAGCAGTGTGCCAGAAAGCCGCAATGGAACCTGTACTGAAAAACCTGCAAGAACTGTGGCACAACGGGGGTGAGTTGCCAACTCGTGAATAGAAAACATCACAGAGCAGAAATCGTATGCATGACACAATCCTAGGTCAATACGATCAAATATAATATATCCTCAAAATGAATAAGTCTGAAGCATGAAAAGGTGGCAAGGGTAAACATCTATACTATGTATAATACCAAGTGCTCATGTCAATACCTCAGGTAGTAACATAACAAAAATATAAGGTATGATCAATGTAATCGTCATGAAATCAGTGTCAACTATATCATGAAGTCTAAGTATGTGGATATCATCCAACAATGTAATCAATGTTTATATGCATATGGATCCCGTCCACGTGTCAACCAATGAAATAGCAACATCATGCATGTAAAAGTCATAAAAGCATATGCATGAAAGTATGCGGATATAAATCAACGGGTGTCCCTCGCGACACAAAAAAATCATGAAAACATCATGAAATCCGTGTCCATCATCGACATGTAAATCCTTATCTATCAGGTGCTGTCACCACGACTGGCCCTGATAGGTACGTATCATACGTTATCTCGAAAACCCGAGTGCCCATCTTCGACCCTCGAATTTCGACGTATCCACACGTACATAACTCCGGTCGGTATCCCCACGATAACCGCCGAGTCCAAATACTATCACCGGTAGGTAGTGTTCCCCTGTCAGGCTCACCGTCCAACATATACGAGTCTTCTTGCCCCGGGGTACCTCACCGGGTCCACCATGTACCCGCAGACAGTGCCTACCACTCCTCGAATCGAGTTTCACATGCCACTCTCAGAACCGAGAAAACACATGGTGGACGCACTGAAATATCATATCAAGAGAACCAGGCTTTTAAAACAATACATACTCTCTTTTGAAATACCAACGGTTCCCAAATCCAGAAATATGATGGAAACAACATATCTCAATGCGTATAATTATAAAGCATGATGTATGCGACATGTAAAGAAAATGTAAGCATATCAGTATATCATGCAGCATGGAATAATAATATGCACATAATGAGGGAAACCGCTCTTTTGAAATGAATCAGTTTTAAATGTATCTTGCGGTTCCCAAATCTCTAATCAAGCCAGAATCATCTATGTATGTGCAAATATGTATGTACAATGGGTATGTGCACAAATATGAGTGTACAATAAGTATGTGCACAAGTATGAGTGTAAAATAGGCATGTGCACAAGTATGCCATGCAAGGGATCATATCCTAATGCAATAATTCTACCGTGTAGTGACATGGCAATTATCGATGATGAAGTGTGTGAGCCGGCAAGCAGGTGTACGTGGAACATACGCATCATCGATAATGGTGCGGGTGTCCTAACAGCATGGTTTTAATACAACATTAAATATATTTAACATGCAATGCGATGCGAACAGCAAGAATATGCGGCAAATGAATAATAACCACAACAGTGCAGAATCTACATCAATGTATCTATGTCATATTGTTCTGCCATTTGAAAGAAGACGAATCGGGGTTTTTAGGAAAATAAGGGCTATGGTGTTTTAAAGAAAAGATGCGTCAATTGAAAATATCCGTATAATCCCTTTGAATGTCTTTAAAATACTCCCGATTCGTTAGTTTTGAAATAGGTATGACTCGTGTCTAGTCTAACATCTACAAGGTAACTACAGATCTAACTAATAAGCTAATGGAAAGGGTATAGAGACCACCTAAATCTGAGTCGATACATATATACATATAATAGTCGGTGATCCCGCCTCAGTGGTACCGCGTACGATACAATATCATATGACATCCTCGAGTCATGAGTGGGGATCTATCATCACTATAAAGCTCGTACGGTAAATCATCGTACAACATCCTAAAAGCTGGGTACGGGTCAATATCACATTCATCTCATCAATTATCTGGTATCCTTATCACAATATCTCATGATCTGGGTACTGGTCTAAGTCTAGTACAAATCGATACCATCTATATAAATACAAATGCGTGTGTGAAACACACGTCCAAAGGCCCGCTAAAATCTCATGTCGTATCCCAAATACGAATCACATCATATCACCGATCTCTTGGCGCTATGCCCAATCTCATCGACTCATCTCCAAACATCATACGCTATCTTCATCATCCAGGTATAAGTATAACAAGCAAGCAATCTGTTTGTGTGGGTGTAAAGCTATTCTAGGGTTTGCAACTAGGGAACTATACTAGTTTACTTCTAAACCCTAATCTATCCATAGTACACCTAAACACATCTAGAATATCCATATCACACTTAACGCTATCATATATAAATAGTATATATATTGTATACTAAACATCGAACTGCGGGGGTACTATACGCCATCCACCCGACTTCCCCCGTAGATATAATTTACTCACCTGATCTTCGCTTGCCTATGCTAACGTCGCCACGCGCTTGCTTGTCGTCTCGAAGTAGCCGCGAGGGTACCTACACATCATAACGTATCGTATCGCGTTAAAATCAAATTCGAAAACGAAACGACATACGGAAACCAAAACGACACGCTAAGGCCTATAGGTTAGAACCTATGGACTACGCTTTCAAAACCATCAAACAATCCTCGATATCATCGTACAAACGTCAAGTGATCGAGGTAAAACAAAATACTAGAATTCCAGAATTCAAAATATGTAAAACGAAACTCCGAATCAAAACAGCAACTTAGGAAAAAGGTCCCAGATTTCACCCTAGGTCAAATTGGTCAATTTTGCATATACCAAGGGTCTATTTTACTGATGAGGAGACCACAGAACCAATACGAACCAATTTCACCCTAGTCTGGCCGCAATTTGCGGCCAGAAAGATTAAATTTGTGGCCAGGAAAAAGGGTCAGGGGCTGGGGTTTTGGTGGTAGCTTCCTAGGTGCCTGCACATCTATCTGTGTTTGCAAAATAATTTTCAGAGTCTCGGGGTGATAGCAGATTCCATTTTACATCCACAGAATTCACAATTCCCCGATATCGGCTTTTCTAAATCCGTATTCCGGGTTCCTAGTCTCTGGTTTAGGCCTGAATTCTAGCATTAGGGGGTTTGTATGGCCTCTACTGAGCTTAATTGCCCATCACCACTCTCAACACCCATTAACCCTAACTAGGGTTTTCATAAGTCCACAAAATCACCCGATATCGGTTCTATCATAACATGGGGGTAAAAGTAATGCAAATACTAAGCTAAAGTTTCAGAAATTACCTTATTTGGCAACCCAAGAAAATTCTTGAGTTGCCCCAAGTGGCCAAAATTGGATTTTTCTTCATCCAATGTGTTTCCCTTGAGCTTGTGCACACTTTTTGTGAAATCGGGGTAGGGTTTTGAGGTGATTTCCATGGTGTTTTTGAGGAGGTAGAGAGGGGGAGAGAATGAGGCAGCAGCAGCAGCAGGAAGGAAGGAGAGGGGAGAGGGAATGAGTGAAGAATGAAAAGGAATGGCCAAGTCAACACACCCTCACCTTTCTCTCTCTCACCCATACCTATTTCTTTACTCTTTTCCTTTTTCTTTTCTTTTATTTTCCCCTCTCTAATAATCAACAACCATGATATAAAATATGTAGGAAAGCCATAAGAATATGTAGCAAGTGAAATAAAAGATATGGTGCATGCTTTGCACAAATATGCTAAAAATCCGATTAGCGATTTTTTAATCGCGATTAGCACTAAATTAGCATATAATTAATCATAAAAACTTGAAAATTGCATAATTCACATAAAACACCCTCTTTTAGTAATTTCCCTAATTTTCCAAATTTTTCCCAATTCTATCGGTATTTAATTATACCGCCTTATTAAAATATTCAATATTTTATTATTAAATTATAATAATTCCCCAAAAATAATATTTTATTTTTTTTGAAATGTTACAATCTTCCCCCCTTAAAGAAATTCGGTTTCCGAATTTAATTTTAAAACCCCCAAAATACTAAAACATTTCAGTAAAGTCCAAGTCGTCGGGGCTCCGAAATCATCAATACATAAGACGCATCATAACGGAATGCAAGCGCATGAACAATGGGTAGATAACTCAAAAACAAAGCTCCGTCAAGCATCCCGCAATCATCGGAGTCATGGTAAAGACACAATTGTCAAATCCAATATAAAACCAGTATGATATAAATCAGAACTACACATGTAAACATCAAATCTATACATGTAAATATCTGAAGGAAATGGATGCCAAAACCTTTTCATGTGGCTGTGCTATGTGCGTAGCGCGGCACAGTGGAGGACGTCTATTGTAAGAAAATAGCTATATATGTATATATCTTTTAGAGAGCTTAAAAATCAATTGCAAGAGTTGCTTGATTTGGGACTTGTGCGTCCGAGTGTTTCGCCTTGGGGAGCTCCTGTTCTGTTCGTCAAGAAGAAGGACGGAAGTTTGAGGCTATGTGTGGATTATCGTCAGTTGAACCGAGTTACGGTGCGGAACAGGTATCCTTTACCCCGCATTGACGATTTATTTGATCAGCTCCAAGGAGCGAAACATTTTTCAAAGATTGATTTACGTTCGGGATATCATCAGTTGCGGGTTCGTAATGATGACATTCCGAAGACTGCTTTTCGTACGCGCTATGGGCATTATGAGTTTTTGGTGATGTCGTTCGGACTCACCAATGCGCCAGCAGCGTTCATGGATCTGATGAACCGGATTTTCAGGCCGTTCCTCGATCAGTTCATTATAGTGTTTATTGATGACATACTGGTCTACTCTAGGAGTCGTGAGGAGCATGAGCAGCACTTGAGGATTACTTTGCAGATATTGAGAGAGCACCAGCTGTATGCTAAATTCTCAAAGTGCGCGTTTTGGCTTGATAGAGTTGACTTCCTGGGTCATGTGGTGACCGGTGATGGTATTCTTATGGACCCGAGGAAGATCGAGGCTGTACAGCTTTGGCCCAGACCTGTATCGGTGACTGAGGTCCGCAGCTTTTTAGGCTTAGCTGGTTATAATCGCCGTTTTGTGCAGGATTTCTCGAGTATCGCTGCACCGCTGACTGGACTGACCCGGAAGGGAATTCCTTTTCTCTGGACTGATGCGTGTGAGCAGAGTTTTCAGCAGTTGAAGACTCGGTTGACGACAGCACCGGTTCTTTCTTTACCTTCTGGATCAGGCAGCTATGTTGTTTATTGTGATGCTTCTAGAGTGGGGCTCGGCTGTGTTTTGATGCAGCATGATAGGGTGATTGCGTATGCTTCTAGGCAGCTGAAGAAGCACGAGCAGAATTACCCCATTCACGATCTTGAGATGGCCGCGGTGGTTTTTGCGTTGAAGTTTTGGAGACACTATTTGTACGGGAAGTCGTGCTAGATCTTCACGGATCACAAGAGCTTGAAGTATATCTTCCAGCAGCGAGATCTAAACCTGAGACAGCGCAGGTGGATGGAGCTAGTGAAGGATTATGATTGTGAGATCCTCTATCATCCGGGCAAGGCGAATGTGGTAGCTGATGCTTTGAGTCGTAGGCCCGGGGGTAGCTTGTCCCAGTTGAGCGCAATAGCGTCAGCGTCTGCAGATTGGCAGCTCTTGTATGATGGTAGAGTGCAGTTCGAGTTCACCTCCACTGGGGGACAGTTTGCTCATGTCTGCACCCGTCCACTACTATTCGATCGAATCCGTGAGGCGCAACCCAGTGATGCCCGTTTGTCCGAGATTCTTGAGCTTGTTCGACAGGGTACAGTTTCGGAGTTCATGATTGATGACCAGGGTGTGCTACAATGCGGGACTCGCTTATGTGTACCAAATGCTGATGGGTTGAGACGCGAGATCCTAGAGCAGGCACATCAGTCGGCCTTTAGCGTTCATCCAGGTTCCACCAAGATGTACCGTGATTTGAGAGACTTTTACTGGTGGGAAGGGATGAAACGCGATATTTCGGACTTCGTTTCGAGGTGCCTGACTTGTCAGCAAGTCAAGGCTGAGCATCAGAGACCGGCTGGAAAGTTGCAGCCTTTACCCATTCCGGAGTGGAAATGGGAGCAGATTTCCATGGATTTCATTGTGGGTCTACCCAGGACCAGTAGAGGGTATGATTCCATTTGGGTGATTGTTGACCGGTTGACGAAAGCGGCTCACTTCCTTCCAGTGTAGGCCACTTTCGGGTATGCTCAGTATGCGCAGCTGTATATAGATGAGATTGTGCGTTTGCACGGTGTTCCTACATGCATAGTATCCGACAGAGGCACCCAGTTTACTAGCCGTCTTTGGCAGAAGCTTCAGGAAGCTTTGGGTACCCGGTTGAGTTTTAGCACCGCTTTTCATCCGCAGACCGATGGTCAGTCGGAGCGGACTATTCAGACTCTGGAGGATATGCTCCATGCATGTGTGCTTGATTTGGGTGGCAATTGGGATTGTCACTTGCCGTTGATTGAGTTCTCCTACAACAACAGCTTTCAAGAGACTATTCAGATGGAACCTTTTGAGGCTTTATATGGTAGGAAGTGTTGATCGCCAGTCTGTTGGACCGATCTTAGTGAGAGTCGAGTTTTGGGACCCCGGCTAGTTCAGGAGACCGGGGAGAAGATCCAGCTGATTTAGGATAGGATGAGAGCAGCCCTGTCACGCCCCGCTTCCCAGAGTACGGTAAAAGGGGCACGTGACATAGCCAACCATGCTACCTGTAGGTAGGAAGTATCCATCCGCAGTCACATTACGGCTGTAGAGATATCAAGAACAAAATAAAACTATCTAAAACATGTCCATAATCCAAGATAACATGAGTCAAGAATAATAAAATGCGGAAGTGAAAGATCCAATATAAAAATAACTGGAATGTATGTCCCATAATGCGGGCCCACGTCAGGAATAAAATGCAGGAAAGAAAAACTAACTACTGTGGACACTCACAGCTCAGCCTGTTGGCTGAAGTACTCCTGCTCGGACTGCAACAGCGGTACAGGATCTGGGCCATGCAAAACCCAGACGTCAGCGCGTCGTGACATCAAGTAAATAAAATATAAACAGGGTAACAGGCAATGCAAATATAAACATGAATAAAGCAAGGGTACAATAATATAAATCAGGGCAATGCAGGGTAGTGTGCAGTGGGTAAACTAGACCGTTCTATCAGGTTTTCTGTTCTAAAGTCTTTGAAATCAAATTGGTGAATCATCGATGTAACTCAATAGTATCCCGTGCATACCCGGGACCACGGCCCAGATTCTCGGGCTGAAACCGAGACATGCCGCTAGGCACTAAACAGGAATATGTACAGATGAATGATGTCAGCAGCATCATTCCAAGGCTGGCCTAGCCTCTAAAACTGATCAGAACAAGTAGCGAACTGTTGAGTTACAAGTCAGGTTTCACCTTTGATTTCCCCATACCCCCAAGTTATATGTGTATGTCAAGTCAGGTATTCCGTAATCAAGAACTAATGCCAACACAGGATTATGTAGGCATGTTTGTCTGGATAGACAACAGGAACGGTCCGTGAGGACTACATGTCAGGTTTGTTGGCATTAGGCACAGGATCAGGTAACGGGTCAGGTCATGGTACATCAGGTCAAGATAAGCAGTATACGGTACCATGTCGGGTCAATCAATATGTATGAAGCAAGTCAGGTCAAGATGTAAACGATATCATAGGTGTGCTCATACTCAGTTACATAATCAAGCATGGTTATCAACAACATAAATCTAAGCAACGAATTAAACAATAAAGAAGCTTAAATTAATTAGCAGCACAGTTATCAGTTGTGTTTCAGAGGTGATTTCAACATTATAAGAATACAATATGACAGTTATGGCCGTTAAATCATGTTAACTAGTTTAAGAATTTTATGGATACAATGATATATATATATATATATATATATATATATATATAGGTTCAATGGATGAAATCATGGCTAATACAGGTTAAATGTATACGAGTGTCCGAATGAAGTAAAACTATAGAGAAAGTGCCATAGGCTACGTCATTAGTGAAAGTGTGATTAAAACATGTAAATGTGGTTATTAGATTCAATACAGTAATTGCAAACGGTAGGTTTCAAGCTTGGAAGATAAAATGATATAACACGACATTGAACATGAAAATGGGAAATTATAGCACTAAAGTTAAACTGCAGGTTTAGGGTGTTATCAATGTATATGTAAATATTATTTAGCATGTAGCAAGGGGTACTTGCCTCAACGGGTCGCGAATCGGGAAAACGGAACGTTAAACGTCGGAGGGGAAAATCTCGTGACGGGCGCACGGTTCACGGAATGAACCCAAACGGTGAACAGTGGAACCACACAGGTCAGAGTACCTCGCTGGATCGTCGGGACACGTCGTCGGCATCACCGGATTCCGGCGACCAGATGAATAGAGAGCAATCAATATACAGCATGCATGAAATAAAGAAAAGAAAAGATTAATAATAAAGAAGAGAGGGAGGCTAGAGGAGGGTTGCTTATTAGCTGCAGAGGGATGCCAGAGGCGACGGTGAGTCCACGGTGGTGAGATCGACGGAGATCCGACGATCACCAGAGGCTTCCCAAAACACAGCAAGAAACTTAGCAGGCAAACATATGTAGGAGAAGAAGGGAAGGCTGAGAGAGAGAAGAAACTCATACTGGGGTTTGGGAGACGTCTGCGGATTCCAAGGGGGAAGTTGTCGGCAAGGATCTCCGGCGAGATTACGGCGAGGCGCTAGATTCCAAGTTGCAGAGAACCGGCTTGGCTAGGGTTTTGTGCTTGGTGGGGTTACGATGCAGGGTTGGGTGCTCGGGAAACTGCAGAGGGAAAGAGCAGAGGAATAGGGATGTGGTGACGGCGAGAAGAGGGAGTTGGCGGCGACAAGATGGGTTGAGGCTGCCGGGTTGGATATTGGTGCACAGGGGAGCGAGAAAAGGGAACGAAGATGAAGACGAGGAAGATGAGATTGAGAAGATGAAGAAGAGATGGAGATGGCGACGAGGCAGAGGCGGCTTGGGCAACGTCGCGAGGAGACGAGGCGGCTAGGGTTTCTCAGCGATGGGTTTAAAGGAGAAGGAGGCGCGGGGGTTTTTTAAAAGGAAAGAAGAAGAGAATGTGAAGGGAGGTGAGTGTAAGCGGGGCGCGGTGACGGGAATCGAGGATGCTACAGTGATCGCGAGATCTATGAGAAAGTTGCGAGAGGAGAGAGAAAGAGAGGGAGAGAGAAAGAAATGGAAAGGGGAGAGAGAGAGAGACGTGGGGCCTGGGGTTATAGGAGAGGATTCTCTGATTGGTTGATGAATTATGAATTTGTTTGGAAAACTTTAGAAAGGATTTTTGATTGGTTGGGAAAGCAGGGAAGTTATTATGGGAAATTTTTTATTTAAGATTTTAGTATTTTAGAAGGATCATTTTGTAAGCTGCGGAAAGGAAGAGAGAGATGTCGTGGGCCCCCGATCATAAAAGAAGAACTGTGATTGGCTCGAGTTTAAGAAAAAGATTTTTAAAGAAATGGAAGAATATTTTCAGGGAATTTATATATATTTTCGTTGGTTAAAGAATAATACTAGAAAATAGGATTTGGCGTAAATGCAAAACATTTCCAAATTGCGCCCGGGTCGGGTCCAAAAATTTGAAATTGAAATAAGAAAATTTTAGGCGGGATCCAAAATTTGAAATGAAGTATTTTATAATCAAAAAGCATACACCCAAAACGAACACACGTACGTGCGCGTAGCCGTCCAAACACGTCCGTTTCACTGAACGGGACGAGAACACGATGCAGGGACGCTACCACGGGGTTAGGGGTGTCGAGCAGGCTATGACCAGTATTTTAATTTTATTTTAGATGCCTTAAAATTGTTATATGCAGAATTGAATTGACGGGGTAAAAATTACAATAAGTAACAATCAAGCAAGATAAATGAAATAGATGCCACACTCCATTCATATGGTAACTGAAACTAGTAGCATTGGGCTCGGTTGTTACATTATACCCAACTACAAAAGAATTTCGTCCTCGAAATTCCAAGAATACAAAGATAGACGAAAAATAACTATAAGAAAAGATGAGGAAACTTCTGTCGGATTTCATCTTCTCGTTCCCAAGTGGACTCTCCATGCGAGCGATTACCCCAAGAGACAAGTACAAGAGGGATAACCTTGTTCTTAAGAACTTTTTCCCTTCGATCCACAATTTCAACCGGTCGCTCCTCGAAAGTCAAGTCTTCTCGTACCGTCAGCTCCGAATGATCCAATACATGTGTTTCATCTCGAACATACCTATGGAGTTGAGATACGTGAAACACATCGTGCACATTCGCCAAGGACTGCGGTAACGCCAAACGATACGCTACCTCACCAACACGCTCCAAGATCTCAAAGGGTCCAACAAATCGAGGACTGAGCTTCCCTCGACTTCCAAAGCGAATCACCCCTCTAGTCGGTGATATCTTCAAGAATACCAAATCACCCACGGCGAACTCTAGAGGTCTTCTCGACGTATCTGCCCAACTCTTCTGTCGGTCTTGAGCTGCTTTCATATGATTTCTGATAGTGTTAACTTTCTCAACTGTCTGCACAACCAAATCTGGTCCCAACAATCTTCGTTCACCGACATCATCCCAGCAAACAGGTGAACGGCATTTGCGACCATACAAAGCTTCAAATGGAGCCATCTGGATAGTTGCCTGAAAACTGTTGTTGTAAGAAAACTCTACCAAATGTAGATGATCCTCCCAAGAACCCTTGAAGTCCAACATGCATGCTCTCAACATATCTTCCAGAGTTTGGATTGTTCTCTCCGACTGACCATCAGTTTGAGGATGATAAGCTGTGCTAAACTTCAATCGAGTCCCCAAACTTTCCTGTAAACTCCTCCAGAAGTGTGATAAAAACCGAGTGTCATGATCGGACACGATACTCACCGGTACTCCATGCAATCTTACAATCTCCTGCATGTACCGCTCCGCTAAAGTTTCTGTTGATTGACCAACCCGAAAAGGAATAAAATGAGCTGCCTTGGTCAAACGATCAACAATCACCCACACTGCATTGTTGCCCTTTGGACTCCGCGGTAGAGCTGTCACGAAATCCATGGTTATATGTTCCCACTTCCACTGAGGAATCGGAAGTGGTTGCAATAAACCAACAATCCTTTGATGTTCAGCCTTAACTTGCTGACACACCAAGCACTTTGCCACAAAGCGAGCAATCTTCCGTTTCATACCTTCCCACCAGAAATGCTGTCGAATATCTCGGTACATCTTTGTGCCTCCTGGATGTACAGAATAAGCTGAACTATGTGCTTCTTTCATAAGTTCTTCATGAGTATCTCCCTTGGTACACACAAACAGCTACCAAATCTCAACGAACCATCTTCGTGGATCAATAAATCTGTTCGTAGTCCAGCTTCGACTTGTTCTCGAAACCTTTGCAATCTAGGATCCTGCGATTGCGCTGCTTTAATATTCTCGATCAACGATGAATGTACTTGCAGCTGCATCAACTGTCCCGAAGAATGCAGTAGCACAACCTCCAAGTCAAATCTTCGAAAATCTTCAACGAGCTCCTTCTGCGTAGTTAACACCTGAATTGTTGGTAACCGACTAAGCGCATCCGGCACGACATTAACCTTTCCCGGATGGTACTTAAGATCAAGATCGTAGTCAGCCATCAGCTCCAACCATCTACGTTGCCTCATATTAAGCTCCTTCTGCGTGAACACATACTTCAAGCTCTTATGATCCGTGAAAACTTCGACCCTTTCGCCTAAAAGGTAGTGTCTCCAAATCTTCAAAGCGAAAATCACAGCCGCAAGCTCCAAGTCGTGAGTTGGGTAATTCTTCTCATGGGTCTTCAACTGTCTTGATGCGTATGCTACAACCTTCCCATGCTGCATCAAAACACATCCCAATCCTTTCCCAGATGCGTCGCTGTGAATCACCAATCCTCCGTAATTGTCTGGTACGATCAGAATAGGGGCGGTTATCAATCTCTGCTTCAACGTCTCAAAAGATGATGCACTTCTATCCGTCCACACAAAAGGTACCTCCTTGCGCGTAAGCTTGATCAACGGCTCCGCCAGACGAGCAAAGTTCTCCACAAATCTCCTGTAATATCCGGCGAGTCCAAGAAAGCTTCTTATCTCCGCAACATTCTTTGGAATTGGCCAATCACGAATTGCTGCAATTTTTTCGGGATCGACGGCGATTCCATCGCCAGACACAACATGCCCTAAAAACATTACTTCCTCCAGCCAAAACTCGCACTTACTCATCTTCGCATATAACTTCTCATGTCTCAACGTCTGCAGTGCGATCTTCAAATGTTCTGCATGCTCTTCAAAACTCTTCGAGTAAACCAGAATATCGTCAATGAATACTACAATAAACTGGTCCAAGAATGGTGAAAAGATTCGGTTCATCAAGTCCATGAATACTGCCGGCGCATTCGTTACTCCGAAGGGCATCACTAAGTATTAGTAATGTCCATACCGAGTTCGGAACGCCGTCCTGCAAATATCTTCTGCGACCCTGAGCTCGGTTTGGTACAAATGCTGGCTTCCTTACCGCAACTGCTGTCTGCTGCAAACTCCCCTTCATCCCAGATAGACTCTGCTGCTCTCGGGCTGCCGCAAGTACTTGTGAGAAAGTGGTCAAACCAGGAAGACAAATTGCCTCTGGATGTCCACATCCAAGCTGCGCATGAACCTCCGTGCCTTGTCTGCATCGTTGACAACTAAAGGTCCAGCGAATCTGCTGAGTCTTGTCCATTCTGCTGCATGCACATCCACGGGTGCTCCATTCTGCCTTATGTAAGTGCACGGCGGCGCCCCGGCCGTCGATCCGACGCCGGAATGCGGAAGCGGTAAAAAACTTTAATTTTGCGGACTTAGCAAACCGGCACCACCGCGCACTAAACATCCGGATCATAACCATTAACAAGTCTAAGCTACTAACAAGATAGGAAGAGATATACCGAGTGATCCGCGTCCTCCGGTCTTCTCGTCGTCGTCCCGATCTCCTGCGGAATGTCGCGTCTCCTCCTCGTCGCCGGAAGTGCACCACATCGCCTACATCGTTTATGGGCTCCCACCTCAATGCCGAGGCAACTCGGGCACGAAGCCGGCTACTCGACGTGCCCAAGAATTGCTGTAGAATAATGTAGAATCGTTGTCTCTTTGGGGTTTTATATAGTTGCCATGATGGAGGAATTTTGCACAAGGATTTTTTTTCTGGATCTTGCTGGGAAAAATGGAGCTTGCCATCAAAAGATTGAGCTCGGCCAGCAGCATTTTTTATTTCTCTGGAAACCAATGTGTGCTCACTTATATCAATTAATGTGTGTATGAATAAATCCTAAAAGAACAAAAGAAAATCTTTCCCAGCAAACACACAGGGGGGGTCCACTAATTAAATCATGAAGGAAATATCCACACACAAATTAAACCACACTCCATTCTCAAACAGTGGCCGGCCCATCAAAAGATTGAGTGGAAAAAGGGGATGATTGATTTTTCAAAGGAGAAAGAAAAATCAAAAAGAATGATGGTCACACCAAATCAAAACCCATACTCAACCACCTTCCACCAACCTCATCATCAACAACCATGATGAGCCAAAGTCAAGCCATCATGAAGTAGTCAAGTCAAAAAGGTCAAGGTATGGAGCTCTCATCATGATGCAACAAAAAGCAAAAGCCCCCTCCACAAATACTTATTTGCAACAATGCAAATAAGCCCTCCTCCACCAAACTTCGGCCAATGAACGGAACAAAGGAAATCGGCCGAAACGGAAAACAAACTGGCAACTCCAGAAAACTGGTCCCGTAATAAATTACAGGAAAACCCCGATACTGTGCATACACACCCGCATCTGTATTTCGACCGAAATACAAATGCAATGAGACAAAGTCTACAGTGTACTATACTAGAATCCGGCTTATACCAAAACCGGGTAGTAATATCTGTTCGATCCTGATCCGTGCAATACCGCACGTATCTGATCGAACCCTGCCATATACCCATACGGCCTATAGTACAAACTGTCCGATCCTGATCCGCGCAATACCGCACGTATCTGATCGGACCTTGCCATATCTCCATACGGCCTCTACAACCTTTCGCCCGAAAGCTGAGTAACTGAATGTGGGGGACTCTAAAGACTCGTCAATACTATGGCTGTGGATTTAACCACCAGCACGTCAGAGGTATAAGCCAATACGTGACGGGCCACCAGCTATTGACCAAAAGGGACGTCGATGAGCGAACTCATCCTGACACCCTACTGAGCCTGTCAGTGACAATATCCGTGCAGTCCGGTCCGTTCGTCTATGAGCATCGCATGGCGGGCCTAGGGGGTTGGTAAAAGTCAGACCCCCAAAAGCGGTACAAGTCGTGTCGGAGTGTAGCCCAGAACACCCTGAGATACTACTGGAATACCTACCAGTAAATCTCCTTGCCTTGGCCAAGGACTTCGTGTAATGGCTCTCCTAGACACAGCACGACCTCACCCCCAATACCGGGAGAGACGAACCTCTGAAGATACGCTCACTGCCTCCATGTGGCTCGAGACTGTACCCAACTAAAACCTGTTTGCACGACTCCTTTGAGCCGTGGTAGGGTAGTAATCAAAGTACAGTGGGAACTCACACGAGACAAATGACGATCCCCAGGTCGATGAACTAACCTGCACACATGTCACCAGGGAACTGCCATCTGACGTCTGGTATATGACCAACTAGCATGTTCCCGGCGAGTCCTGTCCGGTGTACTCATAACCCAATGAGCACCTGTATACATCTTAGGTGATCCAACTGACACCAGTGGCTTGTGAGACCGGCCACCGCCCCTCGTCGGGGTCTCGACTGTATACACTAGTCTACTATGGAGTATCGATGCCCTATCTCGAAACTCACACGACTAGGGACCATTTAAGGATATGCTTATAGACTACCAGCTCCCACGTATATGATCGCCCTCATACTGCTGGTGGTCAAGCAAGAATCCTAGGGGCTCTATCAACGTGTAATAGCAACTTGTCAGGTCACCTAAAATAGTACACGATGATAAAGGTAAACCAGATAGCATACTATCATCTCGAGTGAGACTGTCCTACCGGGATAGGTCCTCCCTCAATCATTGTAATCACGTGCCTGTGATCCAATAATTGACTCTGAGGGCACTATCTCCAACAATCTCCCACTTGCACTCAAGGCTAATTATTGCGATGTCGCATACTCACAGCCTGTGTGATATCGAACATCCAACTCCTCTACTAGTCAGTCTCACAAATCCCGTTTGTGAAACTATTGCGGTCGAGGAATAGCCTCAGTGAGTGGATCCGCCTGGATGTCTCTTTCTATGTCTCTCTATATCTCAAGTTCGCGGAGAAACCCATCTCCCGAAATGAGCAATACCTGTCTTAGAATGTGTCTGGATGTCTGATGGGACATAGCTCATAAATGAACTCCAAATCCAAACTTCTTAGACTGTATCGTCAACTGAACTTAATCAGTATCCTGCGCCATGCCTCCCTCAGTATTGCCTTGGACCACCTGTCCAAAATACTGCCCTTCATCAGAAGGAAAACTATAACTCTGACAACCTCCTTGTCGTCCATGTCACCTTGGAAGCCTGGAATGATAACTGTCTCCCGAATGAGGCTGTCGTTATCATATCCCTAGAACATCCACTTATGTTCTAAAACTGCTTCCGACTGTTTCTCCAGGATTGGATCATTATCAACTTATTGCATCTACTGCAAGAACAACATCTGGTGTGGTACTTGACATCTCATGATTGACTCAATTGCCTGAGCAAGTGATCTGCCAATCATGCACGTCCCTCTCCCCTTTAGTCTGTAAGACACCTTTAGAGAGGGTGACTCCATTACCTGCAGGTACACTACCGTGCCAGGAGTCGTCCATTCTAAATACTCTTAGAATGCTGTCTAAGTACCCTGATTGGGAAACCACCCAAATCTAGATCTAAAACCATAGATCTAGTAACCAGTATGTCTGACATAAAATCCATTTCTTTTGTGGAGAAACCACCGTGTGACGACCAAAGTATAACCGATTGTAATATAGGAGTTTCCTTTCCTACTCTGTGTATGTCATCCAAATACCAGGATATCATACCCTACTACCTTCTCAACAGATCCATCCCCTATTCTGATGAAGTCAAACCTATGACTGTCACGTCAGAAATAGATGATCTATCTCCGCTACATCTGCTTTAGTCTATAAATAGACATAAGCTACTTGTCCACCAATGCTTCCGCTGCTCCCACTGATTACGACAACCCTCTGGCAGAGTCATATAGACGTACACTTCTAAAACTAGTTTAGAACGACGCTATACTCATCCTCCCACCGGGTCTCGCAGCCTGGAACAGCAGCAATGGTAATTGTGGGTAAACAAGAACTTCCCTGTCACCGTCCTTGAGGCCACCGTAGTACCTCTCGGGTGCCTGAAGTTACCCACCTTATCTGCGGAGTGGCCAATGGAATGTCAATCCAGATTGAATCTTTAGGTTCCTTATCAAATCTTCAGTAATCGTTTGTGGTTCTGGAATCACTTCCAGTTCTACCATACTCCCACTACTGTTTTCTGAAAAAAATCCATTTTTAATTAAAACTGTGGCGAGTCTAGAACAATATTGCTATTGTCCATCCAGATGGTAGAAAGTCAACCCTCGTCATAGCCTGGGTCAACCCACAAACAGCCATTACAGAAACGTGCCTTGAGTCATCCAGAGTCTGGTTTTAATCATAAGCCGGACAACTCCCCGTACCTTAACATCGTTAAGATATGAACTGTTCTATATCCAATATAGAACCAGAGGCACTGATTTAATTGAACCAGATTCAAATCATGCAGCTGTCTCCAGTGCATGTCAACTAAATGGAAGGAGGCCGATCAGCGTTACACAACTTTGGAGCATTTCCAATTATGAGTAACCTGAAAGAGAAGCAAGTTTTCTTAACCATTACTATCAACTGAATACCATACACAAGTATCTACATCTTCGATCACTTTGAAGAATCCCGATACTTGCTACACATGGTTCTCTACTGTATTCAAATACCTATAACTTCTCAAAATTCGGACACTGTGTTTCCACGAAACACCTGTCTAAAAACTAGAGAAGTCATAAGTAAACCGAATATAGTACGAGGACCAACCCCTCTGTCCGGATGGACACTGGACAACATACAATACTCTGTAAAAGTCCCTTGAGTCTGATAACTCATTCACTGTGTGTCGTAGGTTGAAAACTGTACTTATGGTTAAGAAGAATTACACCGCTGTTTAATGCTCCTTACCTAACCATCCACTGATATAGGTAAACGTCATAGACATAATTTCAGAAAGATATATCTCACTCTATGAAAATAGACGTACAGATATATCAATTTGAAATTGGTGCATAAAAGCGGATATTCAAAACCAAATATTTGCCGTCCGGCAAACAACCCAGGTGACTTCCTCAAATATCACCGATTACAACGAATCCCGATATAATGAGGATGATCACCCAATTTCCAATAACTTACTCCCACTCATCATCTGTAAAACCATACAGATGTGAGAATCATAACTGGTAAATACATACCCTGGAGTAAGTATCTAATCGGGAAATCAGTTTTCTTTTAACATTACACAGTGAAACTGAAACATTGAAATGTCTCGATGGGGTATCCTGGTATTCCTAGTAATGCATCTTCCATATTCACGACTGTAACCGTATAATTCTTTGCCACCTCTCCAAATCCCTTCATATGTCTTTAGTCTTTACCTTCTGTACACCCCTTAAGCCAAATGGTTTTCTTCCTTCCCTACCGTTCGGCACCAGCCTATGGTTTGGAAGAAGACTATCCAATAAGCATAATGGGTGTACTGTCCTAATCCTAGGAACATTCGCAATGAGAGAAGGTGAAGATAAAAGACAACCGAATAAATCTTATTCCTATTTCTCCTGAACCAGAATCCATCCCCGAACTGGAACAAGTTCCTTTTGAGTTCGTATATAACCATACGATGGAGTATCCAATAAACTGTGGATCTTCGTAGTGATACGGAGTGTCCTGGAGAAATTCAAAGGTGATTTTAGGATTGGCGAAGAAATACCTGGTTTGGTCATGAATATCTGTTGCCATTTACTTTGCCCTCTTACTAATCCCTTACTTTGTCTTAACCTAATACCTTCTGCACACCATCGTTATGCTAATTGGTTTTCTTCATTCCCTACCGGTCGGCACCAGCCTAAGGTTTGGAAGAAGACAATCCAATTTGCGTAATAGGTGTACTACCCCTAAACCAAGGAGTACTCGTAACCGGAGAGAGGGTAAAAGGAAAAGACAACTGAATAATCCTATCCGTTTTCTCCAGAACCTGAAACCATCCTCGAATAAATTCTTTCGAGTTCGTATCTAACCATACGATGGTTTTGTCCAATGGAAGTGGACGTTCGTAGTAATACGGGGTGTCCTGGAAAAAAGGGTAAAAGTAGGAGTGGCAATGAGGTTCGCAACTCTGACAATCCAAAAGCCAGTGTTAAGAAGGTTCGGTCAACTTGGTCACTGAGTCATTGTCTTAGGGTCGGGTCAATGGTCGCTGCCAAAGAGAGAGAGAAAATAAACACTCAGCATGCACTCTAACCTAGATCAGAATGGTTACCAATTTATCTAATCTGGAATCCTCCCACTGTACCTCAAATTCTCCTCCAAACCTGAAAGAAGAATTAGTCGGGGTTACCCGAGGAGTAAACTAACTCATCAGTGGGAATCGGGATCCAACTATCATCGCATGATAACGTGACGGAATCCGCTCACGGTATCACACTCCAGAAGGTATGCGCATATCTGGCAAGTTTCAGTTCTTTTGAAACTCCCGATGTGATTTCTGCCCCATGCTCTTATGACCTTGGCGAAGGTCAACAAATCATAAGTCACATGTCAAGTTCTACCCGTCATTATCCAGGGTTAATCTGAATCCACCCGTACAAGCCCTTGACGAAGGTCAACAAGGCTATACGACTGTCCCAAACCAACGCATCTATCTATGCAGCAGAAAGGTAACAAGCAGCTACCATACACTATGCCTTGACGAAGGTCAACAAACATAGCATGAATACTACGTGCTACCCGTCTAAAACGACGGAGGGCTACGAATGGTTTCTGGCGAAAACCTTTAACGTAATGAACTTGATATCTTTGAAGGAACGGATAGCTTTTTGAAAATATAGTGACGAAAACCGTTGCTAAAGAGGTCACTCCCGGTGAAGGGATCTCGGCTCTTTCCCCGTAGAATGGGGTGCAGGATATTCCAAATGAATACCGCGATGTAAAGCAAAAGTAATCGGCTATAGTGAAGTTAATGCCCCGACGCAAACTTTTGTCCAAGGGGTCACTCCCGGTGAAGGGATCTCGGCCCTTACCTCGTCGACTGAGGAGCAGGATATTCCAACTGAATATCTCGATGCAAAACAAAAGTGAACGTCCTTGCAATAACAGCTTTTTGAAAAAGTGTTCCAACAACATCAGATTAGGTTTGTTTTTAACTTGCATTGATCCGAATCAATGCAGTCCCATCAATTGTTCACACCACAAAGAACGAAAATATACTGATGTACGTATATGCCATCCGCATTCGCCACTGGGTCCCGTCATTACCCGTTAGGTTAGCTAACTAACGACAGAGCGGGGACTGGACTAGCGCGGATGTAAAACATATACAACATCTACTAATATATATACCAATATATTATATTTCGCTCAAGGCGTGAAAAGAAATGCAACATCACAGAGAATGAACAGCATCACAGAAACAATACAGATATCTGGGATCCCCGGGTTTCACAGAGCCACTACTGAAACCCGACGTTCCCCTGGTCGTGTGGATAGCCTGTGCAATGAAATCCTAGACCCCTACGGGCGCGGCAAGTCACCCGCCAAAACCTGAAGCGAGGCAGCCCCCTTCAGTACCGTGAATGGACCACCCAGCACTTCACGGAATCCGGCAACTTCGGCACCCCTCCTGGGTCAACCTGTACCCCCTACGAGTGCGGCGAATAGCCCGCCAATCCTAGAGTGAAGCCCCCTCCGTCTCAATGCCATGAGATGCGGGCTTGTTGCCCTCTAGAACCCGGCTATCCGTGCACCCCTCCGCGGGGTAATCCTAGTACAGAAAGTAAAATATACATACACCGGGTACAACGACCGCAACCTGGCCGTGCCCCAAAATAATAATACAAACAGGCAGTGACGGCAGTCCACATGTCGGACGCTCGCCCCGCAATAACAAATGTACATAATACAACACAACTGTACTAGCATTGCATCCAGGCTATCCCCCACGACCGATCCGCAACATCACAGCAAAAACAAAACATCAACGTGAAAGTCACGTTCGCAAATCCGTCTAACCGGGCTATAGCAGTTAGACTGGATTTACCGATCGAGTGACATTCACGGTCGCAGATATAATGTAAATACTGTGAAATATGTGTTTAAAATTTTCGATCAATCAAATTTTAACAAGTGGGCCTCCAATCAAAACTGTAGCACTCACAGAAATTATGGGCCCAAATTTAACATTCCAAAACCCCTAAAATCATCCCACAAGTCCACTGTAAAAAACCGACCCACTGTATCCTCCATACTGCGGCGGAACCGCGGCAACAAGCAGGGTTTTGCCGCGGTTCCGCGCTCCCCTGAGGAGATCAGTGTGTCGACTTTTTCCAGAACTCTTAGAATTTCATGTAGATCAATTTTATGCAACCTGAAAAAATTTTGGACACTAAAAATTTCCAACAGAAAACTGATGTGATCAAAATACGGGTTTTGGAACTTTTTGATCGATCGGAAATGCAAACACATTACACAAAGCTAGACTAAGTTAATGGCGAGGCTCTGATACCACTGTAAGTGCACGGCGGCGCCCCGGCCGTCGATCCGACGCCGGAATGCGGAAGCGGTAAAAAACTTTAATTTTGCGGACTTAGCAAACCGGCACCACCGCGCACTAAACATCCGGATCGTAACCATTAACAAGTCTAAGCTACTAACAAGATAGGAAGAGATATACCGAGTGATCCGCGTCCTCCGGTCTTCTCGTCGTCGTCCCGATCTCCTGCAGAATGTCGCGTCTCCTCCTCGTCGCCGGAAGTGCACCACATCGCCTACATCGTTTACGGGCTCCCACCTCAATGCCGAGGCAACTCGGGCACGAAGCCGGCTACTCGACGTGCCCAAGAATTGCTGTAGAATAATGTAGAATCGTTGTCTCTTTGGGGTTTTATATAGTTGCCTTGATGGAGGAATTTTGCACAAGGATTTTTTTTTCTGGATCTTGCTGGGAAAAATGGAGCTTGCCATCAAAAGATTGAGCTCGGCCAGCAGCATTTTTTATTTCTCTGGAAACCAATGTGTGCTCACTTATATCAATTAATGTGTGTATGAATAAATCCTAAAAGAACAAAAGAAAATCTTTCCCAGCAAACACACAGGGGGGTCCACTAATTAAATCATGAAGGAAATATCCACACACAAATTAAACCACACTCCATTCTCAAACAGTGGCCGGCCCATCAAAAGATTGAGTGGAAAAAGGGGATGATTGATTTTTCAAAGGAGAAAGAAAAATCAAAAAGAATGATGGTCACACCAAATCAAAACCCATACTCAACCACCTTCCACCAACCTCATCATCAACAACCATGATGAGCCAAAGTCAAGCCATCATGAAGTAGTCAAGTCAAAAAGGTCAAGGTATGGAGCTCTCATCATGATGCAACAAAAAGCAAAAGCCCCCTCCACAAATACTTATTTGCAACAATGCAAATAAGCCCTCCTCTACCAAACTTCGGCCAATGAACGGAACAAAGGAAATCGGCCGAAACGGAAAACAAACTGGCAACTCCAGAAAACTGGTCCCGTAATAAATTACAGGAAAACCCCGATACTGTGCATACACACCCGCATCTGTATTTCGACCGAAATACAAATGCAATGAGACAAAGTCTACAGTGTACTATACTAGAATCCGGCTTATACCAAAACCGGGTAGTAATATCTGTTCGATCCTGATCCGTGCAATACCGCACGTATCTGATCGAACCCTGCCATATACCCATACGGCCTATAGTACAAACTGTCCGATCCTGATCCGCGCAATACCGCACGTATCTGATCGGACCTTGCCATATCTCCATACGGCCTCTACAACCTTTCGCCCGAAAGCTGAGTAACTGAATGTGGGGGACTCTAAAGACTCGTCAATACTATGACTGTGGATTTAACCACCAGCACGTCAGAGGTATAAGCCAATACGTGACGGGCCACCAGCTATTGACCAAAAGGGACGTCGATGAGCGAACTCATCCTGACACCCTACTGAGCCTGTCAGTGACAATATCCGTGCAGTCCGGTCCGTTCGTCTATGAGCATCGCATGGCGGGCCTAGGGGGTTGGTAAAAGTCAGACCCCCAAAAGCGGTACAAGTCGTGTCGGAGTGTAGCCCAGAACACCCTGAGATACTACTGGAATACCTACCTGTAAATCTCCTTGCCTTGGCCTAGGACTTCGTGTAATGGCTCTCCTAGACACAGCACGACCTCACCCCCAATACCGGGAGAGACGAACCCCTGAAGATACGCTCACTGCCTCCATGTGGCTCGGGACTGTACCCAACTAAAACCTGTTTGCACGACTCCTTTGAGCCGTGGTAGGGTAGTAATCAAAGTACAGTGGGAACTCACACGAGACAAATGACGATCCCCAGGTCGATGAACTAACCTGCACACATGTCACCAGGGAACTGCCATCTGACGTCTGGTATATGACCAACTAGCATGTTCCCGGCGAGTCCTGTCCGGTGTACTCATAACCCAATGAGCACCTGTATACATCTTGGGTGATCCAACTGACACCAGTGGCTTGTGAGACCGGCCACCGCCCCTCGTCGGGGTCTCGACTGTATACACTAGTCTACTATGGAGTATCGATGCCCTATCTCGAAACTCACACGACTAGGGACCATTTAAGGATATGCTTATAGACTACCAGCTCCCACGTATATGATCGCCCTCATACTGCTGGTGGTCAAGCAAGAATCCTAGGGGCTCTATCAACGTGTAATAGCAACTTGTCAGGTCACCTAAAACAGTACACGATGATAAAGGTAAACCAGATAGCATACTATCATCTCGAGTGAGACTGTCCTACCGGGATAGGTCCTCCCTCAATCATTGCAATCACGTGCCTGTGATCCAATAATTGACTCTGAGGGCACTATCTCCAACACCTTAGCCCAATGAACTTCTCTTCCATTTCCTCCCGTGCAGTCCGCGGGAAGAACTTCTCTAGGAAACTCTTCGAAAAATCCGCCCACTTGATCGGCTTGGGCAAGCGGGTCTCCTCCACAAGCCACCATTCTCGGGCGTAGTCCACTAACTGAATGCGTACCACATCAACTCTTTTCTCATTCGGAATCTGTGCCGCAATAAGCAAGTTCTCTGTGTCAACTAGCCACTGCTCCGCTGGCAACGGCTCCTCCAAACCAGTAAAGGCAGACGGACCCAAACGCCTGAAATCTGCTACGGTCCCTACTCGGCCAACTGGTTTAGCTCCAACATGGTTCACAGACTGCTGAACGATCTGCAAACATTCCTGAAACGATTCCGCTTGCTGCAGGATCAGCTCGGTCTGTCTCTTTTGATTCTCCAGCATTCCCCTTATCACTCCAAGCATGGTGGCTTCATCCACACGCCTTTGGTACGTCTTCAAATTCTTATCTGCCATATTCTTGAAATCAAAATACCTAACATTAGCATGATAATAGATTCAAAATATAGATCAAGGCTAGAACTCCAAGTTACTTAAATAGAGTGCCGCATTGTAACTATGCCGCGGTATCATAGCCACAATTACATAACTCCACCCAAGTCGCCTAAGTCCTAGAGATAACAAGGAATCAGGTTTCGAGTCGATATGCAAAGGAAGTTTGCACATCGTAGAAGATATAACCAGGAAGAACTTGATTCAAGAACGGTAAACGGCAAGGTGGCAGGACATGTTTCCTAAACACGGGTATTCTGATTCGTGTATTGGGTACAATACCCAACTACAAAAGAATCAACCCGACTATCCTATGGCTCTGATACCAAAAGAACCATGTCACGCCCCGCTTCCCAGAGTACGCTAAAAGGGGCACGTGACATAGCCAACCATGCTACCTGTGGGTAAGAAGTATCCATCCGCAGTCACATTACGGCTGTAGAGATATCAAGAACAAAATAAAACTATCTAAAACATGTCCATAATCCAAGATAACATGAGTCAAGAATAATAAAATGCGGAAGCGAAAGATCCAATACAAAAATAACTGGAATGTATGTCCCATAATGCGGGCTCACATCAGGAATAAAATGCAGGAAAGAAAAACTAACTGCTGTGGACACTCACAGCTCAGCCTGTTGGCTGAAGTACTCCTGCTCGGACTGCAACAGCGGTACAGGATCTGGGCCATGCAAAACCCAGACGTCAGTGCGTCGTGACATCAAGTAAATAAAATATAAACAGGGTAACAGGCAATGCGAATATAAACATGAATAAAGCAAGGGTACAATAATATAAATCAGGGCAGTGCAGGGTAGTGTGCAGTGGGTAAACTAGACTGTTCTATCAGGTTTTCTGTTCTAAAGTCTTTGAAATCAAATTGGTGAATCATCGATGTAACTCAATAGTATCCCGTGCATACCCGGGACCACGGCCTAGATTCTCGGGCTGAAACCGAGACATGCCGCTAGGCACTAAACAGGAATATGTACAGATGAATGATGTCAGCAGCATCATTCCAAGGCTGGCCTAGCCTCTAAAACTGATCAGAACAAGTAGCGAACTGTTGAGTTACAAGTCAGGTTTCACCTTTGATTTCCCCATACCCCTAAGTTATATGTGTATGTCAAGTCAGGTATTCCGTAATCAAGAACTAATGCCAAAACAGGATTATGTAGGCAGGTTTGTCTGGATAGACAACAGGAACGGTCCGTGAGGACTACATGTCAGGTTTGTTGGCATTAGGCACAGGATCAGGTAACGGGTCAGGTCATGGTACATCAGGTCAAGATAATCAGTATACGGTACCGTGTCAGGTCAATCAATATGTATGAAGCAAGTCAGGTCAAGATGTAAACGATATCATAGGTGTGCTCATACTCAGTTACATAATCAAGCATGGTTATCAACAACATAAATCTAAGCAACGAATTAAACAATAAAGAAGCTTAAATTAATTAGCAGCACAGTTATCAGTTGTGTTTCAGAGGTGATTTCAACATTATAAGAATACAATATGACAGTTATGGCCGTTAAATCATGTTAACCAGTTTAAGAATTTTATGGATACAATGATATATATATATATATATATATATATATATTTATATATATATATATATAAGTTCAATGGATGAAATCACAGCTAATACAGGTTAAATGTACACGAGTGTCCGAATGAAGTAAAACTATAGAGAAAGTGCCATAGGCTACGTCAATAGTGAAAGTGTGATTAAAACATGTAAATGTGGTTATTAGATTCAATACAGTAATTGCAAACGGTAGGTTTCAAGCTTGGAAGATAAGATGATATAACACTACATTGAACATGAAAATAGGAAATTATAGCACTAAAGTTAAACTGCAGGTTTAGGGTTTTATCAATGTATATGTAAATATTATTTAGCATGTAGCAAGGGGTACTTGCCTCGACGGGTCGCGAATCGGGAAAACGGAGCGTTAAACATCGGCGGGGAAAATCTCGCGACGGGCGCATGGTTCACGGAATGAACCCAAACGGTGAACAGTGGAACCACACAGGTCAGAGTACCTCGCTGGATCGCCGGGACACGTCGTCGGCATCACCGGATTCCGGCGAACAGATGAACATAAAGCAATCAATATACATCATGCATGAAATAAAGAAAAGATTAATAATAAAGAAGAGAGGGAGGCTAGAGGAGGGTTGCTTACTAGCTGCAGAGGGATGCCAGAGGCGACGGTGAGTCCATGGTGGTGAGATCGACGGAGCTCCGACGATCACCAGAGGCTTCCCAAAACACAGCAAGAAAACTTAGCAGGCAAACATATGTAGGAGAAGAAGGGAAGGCTGAGAGAGAGAAGAAACTTATACTGGGGTTTGGGAGACGTCTGCGGATGCCAAGGGGGAAGTTGTCGGCAAGGATCTCCGGCGAGATTACGGCGAGGCGCTAGATTCCAAGTTACAGAGAACCGGCTTGGCTAGGGTTTTGTGCTTGGTGGGGTTACGATGCAGGGTTGGGTGCTCGGGAAACTGCAGAGGGAAAGAGCAGAGGAAGAGGGATGTGGTGACGGCGAGAAGAGGCAGTCGGCGGCGACAAGATGGGCTGAGGCTGCCGGGTTGGATATGGGTCCACAGGGGAGCAAGAAAAGGGAACGAAGATGAAGACGAGGAAGATGAGATTGAGAAGAAGAAGAAGAGATGGAGATGGCAACGAGGCAGAGGCGGCTTGGGCAACATCGCGAGGAGACGAGGAGGCTAGGGTGTCTCAGCGATGGGTTTAAAGGAGAAGGAGGCGTGGGGGTTTTTTAAAAGGAAAGAAGAAGAGAATGTGAAGGGATGTGAGCGTAAGCGGGGATCGGTGACGGGAATCGAGGACGCTACAGTGATCGCGAGATCTGTGAGAAAGTTGCGATAGGAGAGAGAAAGAGAGGGAGAGAGAAAGAAAAGGAAAAGGGGGGGAGAGAGAGAGAGACGTGGGGCCCGGGGTTATAAGAGAGGATTCTCTGATTGGTTGATGAATTATGAATTTGTTTGGAAAACTTTAGAAAGGGTTTTTGATTGGTTGGGGAAGTGGGGAAGTTGTTATGGGAGATTTTTTATTAAAGATTTTAGTATTTTAGAAGGATCATTTTGTAAGCTGGGGAAAGGAAGAGAGATGTCGTGGTCCCCTAATCATAAAAGAAGAACTGTGATTGGCTCGAGTTTAAGAAAAAGATTTTTAAAGAAATGGAAGAATATTTTCAGGGAATTTATATTATATTTTCGTTGGTTAAAGAATAATACTAGAAAATAGGATTTGGCGTAAATGCAAAACATTTCCAAATTGCGTCCGGGTCGGGTCCAAAAATTTGAAATTGAAATAAGAAAATTTTAGGCGGGATCCAAAATTTGAAATGAAGTATTTTATAATCAAAAAGCATACCCCAAAACGAACACACGTACGTGCGCATAGCCGTCCAAACACGTCAGTTTCACTGAACGGGACGAGAACACGATGCAGGGACGCTACCACGGGGTTAGGGGTGTCGAGCAGGCTATGGCCAGTATTTTAATTTTATTTTAGATGCCTTAAAATTGTTATATGCAGAATTGAATTGACGGGGTAAAAATTACAATAATTAACAATCAAGCAAGATAAATGAAATAGATGCCACACTCCATTCATATGGTAACTTAAATTAGTAGCATTGGGCTCGGTTGTTACAAGCCCAGTGCAGGCAGAAGTTTTATGCCGACCGTCGTCGTCGCAGACTTGAGTTCGCAGTGGGGGATCATGTACTCCTGAGGATTTCTCCGATGAAGGGCGTTATGCGATTTGGGAAGAGGGGGGCTCAGTCCCAGATTTGTAGGTCCTTTCGAGATCCTTGAGCGAGTGGGTTCTGTTGCTTATCGTTTGGCGCTCCTGTTCCATGTGTCGATACTTCGTAGATACCTTCATGATCCTTCTCACATGATTCAGCACGAGACCATTCAGCTTGAGCGCAATCTTTCGTTCACCGAGCAGCCGGTAGTTATTTTGGATCGGCAGGTGAAGAAACTTCGGTCAAAGGTCTTGCCGTCTGTGAAGGTTCTTTGGCGTAGCCCTACTAGTGAGGAGATCACTTAGGAGGCCGAGAGCGAGATGCGGAAGAAATTCCCTCATCTCTTTGAAGGTACACTTAGTATGAAATTTTAATTCGGGGACCGAATTTCTATAAGATGGGGAGATTGTAACGTTTTAGAAATCGTTATGAGAATTTTTCCGTTTTAGGGTTAAATTGTCGGTATTTTCCGTTTTAACCCGACTGTGATCGAACGACCATATAGACTTGCCATCACCTAGTTTAGCTAAAATAAAGCTAGTGCGCAAGCTTTGGGGGTATATGGGACGTTTTGGTTCAATTTGAAATTTTCCCAATTTTAATATTATTTTAATGCGGTATTTACATTTTGGGAAATTTCTCTTTAGCGGTCTTTTCTTCATTTTTTCTTGTGTAAACCTAACCCACATAATATCTAGATTCATTGTGTGGACTAGGATTAATGGTTTAAAGAAAAAGAAAAGAAATAGAAATGTAGATGTATGCATGTGTGCATGTTTGTGTATGAATGCATTTAATGGCATTTATTGTTGGTAATTGCTAGGAAACCCTCACAAAACTCCCACCTCACTCTCTTGGCCGAGATCCTCTCTCCCTCTACTGCTCTTGCTCTTTTCCTTCTCATTTTATATCAATCCAAACTCACAAATCCTCAAAAATTCCAAATATATCACAAAAATGCACCAAGTCTTGTTGTTGCCTTCTTGATTCACTTGGAGCTAGGGAAAGCTTGGATCTTGTGAGCAAGATTGTTAGGTATAATCCCTACAGTGTTAATTAGGAGTTTGTATGTTGTTTTGCTCGTTGGTTGTAGCGTAGAACGCTTTTTATATCGATTAGTGCGATATCGGGTTTTTAAAGTCTTTTTAGAACTTTTATTCCTGCTGTGATCTGGAGAATTTAGTGTTTGACCAAACAAAATTATAGAGATGTACTAGTGAACCTGAGACACTGCCTGAGGGATGGGGACCACCCTACCGGACGGGGCCGGCGACCCCTAAGGCGAACTCCGGCGACGCCAGCTAGGTAGGAACATGTTGGGGTTTGGGTTCTGTGGGTAGTTGTCTGCTGTTGGTTAGGGGTGTTTGGCACTGTTTACCTTTTTAGTAAATTCAGTATGCAAAATCTGGGATCGTTTACCTATAATTTAGTGTTTTGAGTCCGTGTGATACGTGTTGCGACACGAATCGTGATCTTGTGCTGCTGCTGAACTCAGTTTGGTTTAGTAGTATCGTTACGCGTGTTAGCCACTAGACCTACACTCGCGAGTTAGTTTAGTGTTGGTGCATTATTTCAATACGTAGTTTTACGTTACTTTGATCGATTCTGAGTTGTTCGCATTATTTCTTGTGTTTGTGAAAATATAGCGTCGTAAGCGGGGACTTCAGACGTTGCGAACAAGGGGAAGCAGGTGGTCGGATTTTCATAGCTGGAGACCATTGTGAGTAGATTTAACATCTACGGGGAAATCGCCCGTATGGCGTTATGCGTCGGGGCGGATATGATATGTTAGCTGCATAGTATTTGCATATTAGTTACTTTCATATGAATGTCATTGTATAGTATTATCTGTTGTACCTGACTCGTACCTTTAGATATAACACATTACTGACGGTTCATATTGCACGAGCACTAAATTGTATGCTACACCCTTACCGTCTGTAATTGCCATGACACGCACAAACCACCTACATACGTGATACGGTAGTGGATAGGGATAGTTGTGGTAGTAGCCCTTATCCCATTGTGCATATGAGATATTGTCGATACTTACATACGTGACATTGCATTGGGCAGGAATAGTTGAGGTAGTAACCCTTTTTCCATTTCACGTATACCTTACTATAGCTACTTGTACATCTTGCATACATATTGACATGTACACCCACATAGTCTATTACAGCTACATGTATATCATGCACTCATATTGACATGTACACCTCATATTTTCGCTACAGTTGTATATACCCCAAGTGGTATTGCTTTGATATGTGATATTGAGTTGTTGATCTTTGCGCTTATGAAATGCATCATACATACTTGCTTACATGTAGATACTTAAACCTTGCTACACTTACATGTACACCGCATATGATGCTGCATTTGTTTTCGGAGGATTTTGGGAACCGCAAGATATATTTTAAATATGGATTCATTTAAAAGAGCGGATTTCCCTTGATATGCTCATATTGTTGTTTTATGTTGCATATATCAGTTTTTCATGGATTTACGCATTGAGATATGGATTTCATATGATTTATGGATTTGAGAACCGTGGGGGTATTTCAAGAAAACTATGTATTGTTTGAAAACCCGGTTTATCTTGATATGATATTTCAGTGCGTCCACCATGTGATTTCTCGTTCTGAGATTTGGCTTGTTATACCCGATTCGAGGAGCGGGAGGCACCGTCTGCGGGTACATGGTGGACCCGGTATGGTACCCCGAGACGAGTGGTGATTTCGTGGTGTAGACGATAAGCCTGGCGGTGGGACCACTGCCTACCGGTGATTGTATTTGGACTCGGCGGTTATCATGGGGATACCGACCGGAGTGATGTACGACATATCGTCAGGGCCAGTCATGGTGACAATGCCTGAGTTATGAGGATTTACGTGTCGATGTTAGACACGGGTTTCATGATGTTTCGAGTGTCGGTGTTAGACACTCAGGTTTTCGTGACTTTTACGTATCGTCGGTAGACATACGGGGTTGATATCCTCATACTTATATACATATATATATATATATATTTATATACACATAGGGATATGTTTTCATGATGTTTCGGGTATCGATGTGTGATACTCAGGTTCCATGAGGATGTGAGGGCCGATCTGTGGATGCGGTGCCTGAGGATTTGGGATTTGATGTGTCAGTGAGGGACACTGGTGTTTTTTTCCATGCCGATGATTTTGCATGAGAATTTATTATATCATCCCACACACTCAGGATTATGTTGATATGTATTGCTTCATGTAGTTGTAGTACCCTGTTGATGTACCTTTACATGATTGTATATTCACTTATCATACTTATGCTATCAGTTTACATATGATAGATAGATCGCTGTTCGTGCATACCTGCGATTACAGTATGATGTTAATTACTATTCACGAGTTGGCAACTCACCCCCGTTGTGCCACAGTGTTTTGCAGGACTTTCCCTCAGAGTAGTCACGGCTGGGCATCTTATCATCTCTACTTTTGCGGATACCGCTACTTTAGGCAGTGAGGCCTTTGCTTTTAGGTGGGTTTGCGGTTATCTGTTTGTACATTTTATATCTTTTTGTTGGATCTAGTATTCTCCATCTACCACTGTTTGTATATGACTTAGAGACGACTTGTGAGGTTTCGGTGTTGTATATTTTGGGGACTTTGGGTGCCGTGCTCGTGGGAGCCGGTTATGTTAGAAAGTTTACTTCTTATTGTAGTCTTTCCTTTATTATTTCTTCGCTTCAGCGTCGTATACTTGTTGTGGTGATTGTCTCCGCCGTTGGGCGTGATTTTGCTCCCATTTGGGATGCTTTATATATTATCTGTGTTGTACCCGTTTTCGGGGCTAGTTTTTACAAAGGAGGTGCTGCCAAATTTTTAAGAAAGAAAACTAGAGTTAGAGATTTTTTCTTGTGATTTTTTTCTAAATGTCTTAACTATGTTTTCTCCGTTGATCCAGTTTTGGGTGGTTTAGATTTCTGGGTTTTCGGCTTACTTAAGTTGCGTACGCCTATAGACGTTACGTAGTTTAAGTGCCGGTTACAGACCAAATTTTGGGTCGTGACAACAAATCAGCAATGGTTGTAACAAATAGAGATGAATCAATCATCACAACCACAAATCAATTGGAGAAACTAAATCAAATCAAAAGCAACAAATCAACCTGCCTCATTATATGCCAAATTTGGGAATAGTTCGGAGATATATACAACTACAGAGATACAGAGAGATATTCAGGATTTTATGTGCTCAAAAATCATCTAGATTGACGATAAAAGAACAGAAAAAATCTGGAGCCACGAAGCCAAAAAACTGCGGCGGATCAGCAGACGATTTTGGGCGGTTCAATGGGATTCTTTATAGATACGATCGTCTTTCCACATAGATTAATATGAGATGTAGGGTTTCGTCTTTTGAAGATTCCGAAGGCACATAACAGAATCCAACAGAGCAATTAGATTATATTATCATAATTGTTGGTAGATTCTCTTATATCTTCTATTACTTGTTCTTCAATATTTCTTAGCCCTATATAATCATTCAAGTTAGGTTTCATATTTCTCTCATCTCTCTCATAGGTTTCTCATTAGGGTTTTCAAGGAGAAAAGATCGAGTCTATTGTAAATACTCTTAATTATGAATAAAATTTATTTTTATTTTATAAACATGAGTAACTAATTCTTTTCTAGGGTTTTGTTTGTATTTATTTTGTGGTTGGGTAATCTTTTAACTCTTCTTTTCTATACTTTTATGATGAATGTCTTATGATTTAATTATTCTCTTTATAGTTTTCATCTAATAAACTAATCTCATAAAATTTGATGCTTAGAATAAGATTAGAGAAGGGTGATAACACTAATAATCTAATTAGTTAAGAAAAGTTTGACAAACTAGAAACTTAATTAGGGAAGGTAAGAAAATAATTTAATCACAAGATATTCAACCCAGATAGTTAAAAGGGATCTAAATTAATCGATAAGACATTAATTGTAGACTCATGACCTATATATTTCTTGTGGAAGATTAAAACTAGGTTACTTCTAATTAACTAGAACTAGGGTTTTAATATGATCTAGATGATATTATAATTTTGATAGGCTGTATCTATAATTTAAATATAACCTATGCTTAGTTATAATTAATGAAAACATATTAGAACTAGATTTGAAAAGAAGATGAATCTTTTAAACCAACTATAGAAATAAAGCAGATAAAAACCCTAGATTTTTCCGTCTCTTGAAAACCAACTTTTATTTTATTTTGCATTTAAATCTTTAGATTTTAAAAACAACTCAAGTTTAACTTAATTTAAAAGTAGTTAACACACCTCTCTGTGGGAATGATCCTCAAGTACAACTGCGATAAGCTGTATACTTGCGGTTAAAATTGGAGGACTAATAAAATCCACATCAAGTTCTTGGTGCCGTTGCCGGGGAGGTGTAGTTTAATTACATTTAAATTTAAGTTTTAGATTTTAGTTGTAAATTAAATTAGATTTTCTTTAGTGCGTTTAATTCTGTAAAATTTCTATTTAAAATTTCAGGAATTGAGACAAATTTATTGGAGCAGAAGATCAAGACGAACAAAGGCAAATCTAGGTAAGATCTCATTCTTCCCAAAATCTCGATTTGATTCCAACTAACAGATATTTGCAGGATTTTTTGCGTCATATAAAAAAAATAGTTTAGATTTTAGATCTTTGATCATTTTAGATTGCATTGCATATTTAAGAAGATTCTAAGGGGCAACAACCCAAATCCAGATTAGGTGGGGATTTTATCACCCTTCCTAGGCACCACAAATAACAACCGAGCATCCGCATTAACCTACATTAAATTAAAAATATATATCTAGACTTCAGCCCCTAAGACTTATCACGCTCAATAGGATAAGAGGAGATTGTAGGTAATTTAACGGTTATCCAATTCAATCTTGAGGTGCCTGATGTTGTGTGACTAGTTGTGATTATTTAATTAAGGCCGCTATTTCGGTGATTCGTATAGCGGAACCCTCCCACTTAACTGACACTGATCTGGCCTCAAGGTTGTTAAAGAGCTGTTAGAGGATCTATTCTGCAATTTGTCTCTTAGCAGTTAGGAGCGGGTCTAGTAACTTGACCTAGATAGTAATAGATCTAGATTGTTTGCGCATCTTCGATTGTGATTTGTTAGAATCTCTAGTTTAGTTTTTGAATCTTAGTTTTTTCATATAAAAAAACTGTGTACGGTGTATGCACGTGTGGGGTCGAGACGAAACAAAATGTTTGACTCGTCTTGATTTTATAGATACTATGGCTGATATTGTCCCCGCTACACCTACGCTACAGGATAGATGCTATCCTGTACGTACTTCACTACCATCTTGCACAGTACTACCATCAGCAGCCGATGACTATTAAATAAAACTTGCTTTCATAAACTCATATTCTAAGTTTCATGGTTTAGAATCCGAAGATGCCTATGTCTTCATAAGGGAGTTTGATGATTTATGTCAAATGTTTAAACTTAAGCAGTTAAACCAAGATGCAGTTAAGCTTAGACTTATTCCCTTTGCTCTCACTGATAAAACTAAGCATTGGCTTTACAGTGTGCCAGCCAATACAATTAGGATATGGGATAAGTTTACGAAGACATTTCTTAAAAAGTTCTACCTATATTTTAAAACCGCCGAATTTCGAAATGAAATTAGGACTTTTTCGCAAATTCAGGAAGAATCCTTTTGGAAGTATTTTGAACGTTTTAAAGACCATCTCATTAAATGCCCACATCACAATATAGTTAAGTGAGAATTATGCCACATGGTGTATGTTGGTATGGAGTCTAAACTTATGGTAGAGTCGATGTGTTAAGGCGACTTTATGATGAAAAAGGAAGATGACGCATGGAACTTTCTAGAAGAATTATCTGATAAAACCATGCAATGGAAGAGTACTAGTGAGAGAGGTTCAACTACATCTAGGGAAGGGTTACACACAGTTGAAACTACTATAAGGATGCAAGCCAATCTAGCAGCAATAAGAAAATCAATAGAAAAGCTATCAACTACAACCGTCCCTGTCCAAAAAGTTAGCAAACCCTCTCCTTACCTAAACTGTCAAGACTCGTTCCACCTTTCTGAAGAATGCCCCCTTCTAAGTGGTCCTCAAGGACAAGAGACCACCAATGCTGTATATCAAAACAGTAATAATAATACTTATTCTCAAACTTATAATCAAGAATGGAGGAACCACCGTAATTTACAATGGAATCAAGGCAACATTAGCCAAAAATTCCAAAATATAAGACAAAGTCCTCCACTCAACCCAACCCAACAAACAACAAGGGTATGGGGACGAGAATACTAGACTTAATAGGGTTGAAAAACAGCTAGAAAATATCGAAAAGCAAATTGGTCAGCTAGTTGCATGTAACGTTTTGAAAATTGTTTCGGTGAAATTTCGAAAAATCGGTAAAATAAGGGGGTTTTCTGTAAAAAGTCAAAATACAAATATCTTATTATAAAAATTAAATATACATATTCTAGCTATGTAATTGCTATTATTTGGTGTTTATTGAGCCGCTGGTGAAATTTCAAATTTTCTGAAAAAAATATTATTTTATTATTATTTAAGCCGTCACTAATACATTTAATTAGGGAAAATTACAAATTGGAATGAGTTGAAACAAATTTTGTGCATCATAAAACATTAAATAAAATTTTATCATGTGGTTTTTGGAACGAAATTATTTGCCAAAACGGTTTAGAAATTATTGAAGAAAAAAGGCTTTTTTTAGCGTAAATGGATGTTTGGGGTATTGTTTTTATCATTTTTCATCACCCCACACCCGTACCCACACCCACACACCCCCACTTACTCCTCCCCATGGCTGAATTCAGCAGCCCCCATATTTTTCCCCACTTGATTTTCAAAGGAAAAGATATGAAAGAAAAGAAAAGAAAATGGGTGATTTAGGTGGACTTTTGACTTTGGTTGACTTTGACTTCTTCCCCCACTTTCTCTACCTCCCTCTCTCTCCTCTCCCACTCCAATTCCAGCAGCCCTCCCCTCTCCTACTGCAGCAACAGCCCCCCCCCCCTTTGCCTTCTCTTTTCTCTTCAAAACTTCTTCAAAAATTGCCCCAAAATCCATCAAAAAAATCCCAAAACCCAAATCCGACTCCTACCCATTTTAGCTTTAGCCAAAATTGCATGGATCTAGGGAACAAGATTCCAATTTGGGAGGCTATGTGTGTGCTTGTGGATCTTCATATGTTTTGGGTATAATTCTAAACATTTTTGTTGCTTAATTTGTTACTAATGTCTTAAGCTAATTTAATTAAGTGTTAATTTGGATATGTGAGTTTAATTGCAAGTTTTGAAATTCAAGTTATGAATTTGAATGCAAGTTAGGGTTTTGTAAAATTAGTGTATGGTTGTATGTTATATTTAGGTTTTTGTCATGTTAATACAAGATTAGTAGCTTGTGCTAATGGTTAGTTTAAAATTGTGTTAAATTGCTAATTTGCTTACTAGGTTTTTGAAATTGGTTAAATACTTGGGATTAAAAATATGTTTAGTTTTTCATGACTTCATTAACTTTATTAAGTGTGGTTTAATGTTTTAGATCATGGAAATCCAACCTAGATTGTAGTTTGTGCATTTTTGCTTTGAAATTGTTAAATTTTAGGTATTTTGTAAACTAGAATATTAGGGTTTTTGGAATTTAATGAGATTAAATTCCGGGAATTGTTTATATGACTTATTTAAGATATTTAATAAGTATATTGGCCGCTACATTCATTTAAACGTCATGTTTTGTACAAAAACGGCGAATTGTGCTTACTAGATTTTCGGGAAAATGACTTTTTAAGTGAAATTGGGGTTTTTGTGAGTTTTAACCTGGTTTATATTAAAATTAGTGTTCGTGAATGTGCAAATGAATGTGATTGGATTTTTCTCGATGGTTTGACGTTTGTACATCGACATCGAGAGTTGGTTTGACTATTCTTGCATGCGTAGGCGATAGGTTTGGACCTATGCGTGATACGCGTGCCGATTTAGTTTTCGTATGCCGTTTCGATTTTGAATTGGGTTTTTATGCGATACGATACGTTGTGATATGTAGGTACCCCATGTGGACTTCGAGACGACAAGCAAGCGTGTGGCGACGTCGGCACCGGCGAGCGAGGACCAGGTGAGTAGATTTATATCTACGGGGAGAAGTCGGGTGGATGGCGTATAGCACCCCCGCAGTCCGTGGTGGTGTATACGGATGCGTATACACACCAACATTTATTATATATTATTTGGGATTAATAACGTTGCTTAGGATGGATATTGGTGTGTTGGATTACCTTAGTGTTGCGAACCCTAAGGTAGTGTTGCACTACACATACACACATACATACTTGCATACATTCCTATTGATATGTGCTCATGGGATTCTTTATAGTTATGTGTTCACATGGGTATGGGACTATGTGTTCACATACGGATTTGAGGATGATATTTGGGTTTGAGATGAGTCGATGAGATTTGTATTGAGGTTGTGAATTCGGTGACCTAGCAGGGTTCGTATTTGAGATACGACATGACGTTGTAGCGGGTCCTTGACGTAGTGTTTCACACACGTCCATGCATACTTAGGCGGTATCAGTATTGTGCAAGACATAGGTCAGTACCCTAGACTATGATCTTGGATAAAGAGGATACTAGGTGAATAGTAGGATGAATGTGATATTGACCCGTACCCAGATTTGGGATGCCGTACGACGGATTTACGTACGAGCTATATTGATAATTGATCCGCACTCTTGACTTGGGATGCCTGATTATAGATATGGTATCGGATATGATATTATTGAGGCGGGATCACCGACTATACATATACAGGTATGTATATGGATCGACTCAGATGTTAGGCGGTTTCCTTACCTGTAGTTCAGCTTGTTAGTTTAGCCGTATAGTTTAGTGTAGTTGTTAGATTAGATTAGACTCCTACCTATTTCAAAACTAGCGGATCGTGGGCATTTTAAAAGACAGGTCAAGGGATCTACGGATATTTCAAAAGACGTGTCCTTTCTTAAAAACCACCGTGGCCCTATTTTCAAAACCCCGCGGTTCGGGATATTTCAAATGGCACCATTTGTAGGACTTATATTAGATTAATGCAGATTAGTTATAGTTGTGTCTAGTTTTTAGCTCCCGCTCATTTTGGTTGCTCCCTCCGCATCGCATATTTACATTGTTATTTCATATTGCATTGTTGACATCATGCTGTTAGGACACCAGCACCATTACCGATGATGCGTATATACCACGTACGCTTATTTGCCGGCTCACACACATCTTCATCGGTAATTGCCATGTCACGTACACCTTAGAAATATTATTGCTTGACATAGCCTGTTAGCTAATAGTTAGACATGATATTAGTGTACTTGCCTTATATCTTAATTTAGACATTGTAGTTATTACCTGCTACTTCATGCATACTGTTATTCATCGTTATGCCGCATTCATGGATTCTCATGCATATATTCACTATTTTACGTGTTATTGAGGTTTTGGATTCGGATTTCCATGAGATTTTCTGGATTTGGAGGAAAACCGCAAAAACATAAATAAACCTTTTCTCTCTTTTAAAATAAAAAGTGCGGTCTTCCTATGATGTATGAATCGTCCACCATGAGTTTGCTGATGGATTTCGAGACCCGATTCGAGGAGTGGAGGAACCGTTTCGGGTACATGGTGGACCCGGTATGGTACCCCGAGGCAAGATGAATGTGGTGTTGACGTTGAGCCTGGCAGGGGACAGATTACCTACCGGTGATATTACCCGACACGTCGGATATCCGGAGGATACCGTCGTGGTCTTGAGATGGATGGTAGGGGCCGGTCTGGACTGACGGCGCCCTAGATATTGAGATTGAGACATTGATATTTCGAGACAGTGAGATTTATGTTTTGTGTCGATGCTAGACACGGTTGATACTGATTTCATTTATGATACCTCACTTTAAAAGTATAGAAATCTCACTAATTTATGAAAACAGTTTCTTCATTTACATGTATTCTGTTTTCATGCATTCATACCTCACTCATATGATATATTTCTACCTGAGGCACTGACACGGGCACATGAGTTTACACTCGGGTTAGATATTTACCCTAGCCTTGTTATAGGCTACGTGTTATTCATATATTTGAGGATATATTATGATCATTGACCTAGGTTGCGTTATTTATGCGATTTCTGTGCGTAGATGTTTTTCTATTCACGAGTTGGCAACTCACCCCCGTTGTGCCCCAGTTTCTTGCAGGCTTGCCGTGCAGGTTTCATTACGGCTTTGCGGGCTCAGTTTCATTCGGGTGACTTGCTAGTAGCTGGGTTTTTCTTGTATCGTACCCATCATATTACCTTGTATAATATTATTCCGTTGTACCTAGTAAATTCCATCAACCAAACATGTATTTATTGAGATAGAGACCAGTGTTGTTTATTCTTTTGACCTTAGAGTCGCTCGTTATATTTCTGGTGGTTTTGAGTTTCCTTTTGAGTTTTGATCCTCGCCGTTGGCGTTGTATATTATATTGCTTGTGTGGTTGTGACCGTCGATTGACGAAAAGCTAACTCCCGCTTGGGGATGCCTTTTTCTTGATTTCGTATACTATTCATGTTGTATCCCGTTTGGGGGCCAGTTTTTACAAAGAAGACTCTGCCGAAATTTTCAGTAAATTTTGATGTTCTTAAAAACCGCATAATTCGGCTTATGCTATTAAAACTACTTGTTTCAAATTGGTTTTCCTTCACTCTACTTCTTTTCTTGGTTTGGATTTCTGGGTTTTCGGCTTACTTAGATTACGAACGCCTCGAGACGTTTCGTAGCTTAAGTGCCGGTCATGTTTCGTACTTTCGGGACGTGACAAAGTTGGTATCAGAGCGTTAGGTTTTACCTTCGGAGCATAGGATGACCCTTTGTTGATGGAATAGGTGACTAAAGTAGAGTGACGTACCGTTGGTATGTTCCGCGGCATATTTACGACACGCCACTCCACTTATGAAGCCTTAGGATGTACTTTTCCTTGTTCAGTATTATATTCCTTCCTGATCTAGCCTCATCGGTACCAGTTTAGTTTTGCTGCTACGGTTACGGGCAGGGAGAGCTACGGCTAGAGTTGCGGTCAGCACAAGCTCGTCACGAACGAGGACTGACCAGGGCGAAATTCCGGCGACACACGATTGCAGAGAGGTGTCTTTTGATTGTGTTTTCGCACCACGAGCGTTGATCGATCACTGTATGAGATTACTCGGACAGACAGATCAGCACCAGAGGATTGAGCCAATGATAGAAGGTCGCTAGTCACCCATGGATGAATGACTGAGACATGTGATTCGTTCGCCTACCCGATGAGAGGTCATCAGATAAATTGATTCCAGCTAGAGACGACTTCACGCGGAGACGTTGGGAGTCGACAGAGACGATCGAATGTCAGAAACATATTATTCCAAGTTTAAAGTAGTCGGAAAGACATGCAGGCAATTCTATGGTCCCTCTAGAAGAATGAAACCCTAACTCGACTTAATGACCGTGTGAAAGCCTTTGAACCTTCGGGTTTGCGGCAGTTCTACGGCGCCATTAGTGAGGCTTGGGTTTGCCCTTCTACGGCTGGACTACCGATGTTGTGGTATGTACTCGATACTATTAAACTGTACCCAAGATGTTGAGCTCTTGGGGGATTATGAGGTTTTGACGAATCGATTGGATGGCTCGACTTAATTCGGATGCTAGGTGGTGAGATGCATTTCTGGGGAGATTCCAGATACGAGGATAGCCGTTGGAGCTCAGTCCATGCAGCCACGACGGGACGAGTCCGAAGCAGTCGACATTAGAGAAAAAGTGGAGTAAGAGGTTCGTACATACCTGGATATGATGACGTTCCACTCCGCCGACATCAGAGATGCGATGCGCATGACGAGGCATTGTACTTGGATATACCTTCCAGAAGGAGTCGCGATGAGTATGCAGTCGTTCCAGAGCAAGATGCAGATATAAGAAAGGATAACGACTTCCGGACAGTTGGCAGAGACGAGACATGGAATAGACCGTGAGCAGGATTCCTTCCAGGCCACTGATGCAATGATATTTGCACCCAGGATCAGATGTGTCATGTGCATTTAGAGAGCCAGAGGCCGACGCCAGTGATATGCTGCCTTGACAGGGCCGATGAGCCGATGGATTGTGAGATTGGTAATCCACGGAGAAGACTTGGACCCAGGAGTGGTCATGTTACGCACACCAGCAGGCCAGAGTTCATGATCATCGACGAGACGTCCTACTAGTGACCGCGACAGTTGGCCCGAGATTCTTAGAGGATGCACTTGAGCGGTACTGTTCCGCCATTATTGATTTCGATGTTTTGGGTGATTTATTCGTATAATTTGATTTTGATGATTGAGGATTTACGATCTTTGCACAGTGTTGCACTTGATATCGTTTTCGTGCTTTGGTTTCACATGTTTGTGATTTTACGGTTTTAGACAGTTGAGTTGATTTTGTGCATATGCACGCACACGATTTGGTTCCTGCACTCTGTATGGTTTATATATGCTTGCAGTGCAGTGATACGCCTTTTGTGCACTTAGATGCGCTGGACTTCGATTTCGATTGTGATACTCGATATCTGTTTTGTGCACCTTGTGCATCTGATTTGATTTTGCGCATGTTCGGTGCTTGATATTGGATTTCATGATTTCGTGGATGATGGATGCCCTGGTTTTGGGTTTTCGCGCATGTTGAGCGCATGTCTTGAGATGCGATTTTGGTGCACACCAGATGCACTAAATCAAGATTCTTCGTGCATGTTAGATGAACCTGATTTTGCAGTCAGGCACACATGTTGCCTACGACAGATGTTTCGTGCACACCCGATGCACTTAGATGTTGTTTCTGTGCGCATGTATATTCATGGATTTTGATTTCCGTGCGCACCAGACGCACGTAGCATTCATGTGCATATTTTGGGATTGATTTCGTCTGGAGCAGTACGTTTTTATGATATTGCTATGTGTTTTCGTACTGAGCAGGACTAGTCAGAGGACAGTACCTGAATATATTTTTGCATGCATTGATAGTTATTGAAGGGATTTCCAAAAAGCGAGCTATAGCCTCAGTATTTACCTACGTGTCTGATATGACACGAAATGTTTAAAACAAGGAGACCCTTCTAAATTGTTTCCAAAACGGCGGAACGTATATTTCAAACAAAGTTATATATAAATATAGTTATTTTCTTATGATAGACGTCCGCCACTGTGCAGTGTTATACGCGTTGCACAGCGACTTAAAGAGATTTGGCATTCATTTCCTTCAGATACTTACAGATATAGATTCGATGTTTACATGTATAGTTTCGAGTTATATCATATTGGTTTGATTTAGATTTGGCATTGATGTCTTCTCCATGACTCCGATGATTGCGGGATGCTTGACGGAGTTTTGATTTGAGTTATATACTCATTTTTCAAGCGCATGCGCTGCGCTACGATTTTTTTTATGTATTTACAATTTCGGAGCCCGGACGACTTGATGGTTTTCTTAGATGTTTTAGTATTTGGGGGAGTTTGAATTCAAATTCGGGGACCGAATTTCTTTAAGGGGGGAAGATTGTAACGTTTTGAAAATCGTTTCGGTGAAATTTCGAAAAATCGGTAAAATAAGGGGGTTTTCTGTAAAAAGTCAAAATACAAATATCTTATTATAAAAATTAAATATACATATTCTAGCTATGTAATTGCTATTATTTGGTGTTTATTAAGCCGCTGGTGAAATTTCAAATTTTCTGAAAAAAATATTATTTTATTATTATTTAAGTCGTCACTAATACATTTAATTAGGGAAAATTACAAATTGGAATGAGTTGAAACAAATTTTGTGCAACATAAAACATTAAATAAAATTTTATCATGTGGTTTTGGAACGAAATTATTTGCCAAAACGGTTTAGAAATTATTAAAGAAAAAAGGCTTTTTTTTTTAGCGTAAATGGATGTTTGGGGTATTGTATTTATCATTTTTCATCACCCCACACCCGTACCCACACCCACACACCCCGACTTACTCCTCCCCATGGCTGAATTCAGCAGCCCCCATATTTTTCCCCACTTGATTTTCAAAGGAAAAGATATGAAAGAAAAGAAAAGAAAATGGATGAATTAGGTGGACTTTTGACTTTGGTTGACTTTGACTTCTTCCCCCACTTTCTCTACCTCCCTCTCTCTCCTCTCCCACTCCAATTCCAGCAGCCCTCCCCTCTCCTACTGCAGCAACAGCCCCCCCCCCTTTCCCTTCTCTTTTCTCTTCAAAACTTCTTCAAAAATTGCCCCAAAATCCATCAAAAAAATCCCAAAACCCAAATCCGACTCCTACCCATTTTAGCTTAGCCAAAATTGCATGGATCTAGGGAACAAGATTCCAATTTGGGAGGCTATGTGTATGCTTGTGGATCTTCATATGTTTTGGGTATAATTCTAAACATTTTTGTTGCTTAATTTGTTACTAATGTCTTAAGCTAATTTAATTAAGTGTTAATTTGGATATGTGAGTTTAATTGCAAGTTTTGAAATTCAAGTTATGAATTTGAATGCAAGTTAGGGTTTTGTAAAATTAGTGTATGGTTGTATGTTATATTTAGGTTTTTGTCATGTTAATACAAGATTAGTAGCTTGTGCTAATGGTTAGTTTAAAATTGTGTTAAATTGCTAATTTGCTTACTAGGTTTTTGAAATTGGTTAAATACTTGGGATTAAAAATATGTTTAGGTTTTTCATGACTTCATTAACTTTATTAAGTGTGGTTTAATTCTTTAGATCATGGAAATCCAACCTAGATTGTAGTTTGTGCATTTTTGCTTTGAAATTGTTAAATTTTAGGTATTTTGTAAACTAGAATATTAGGGTTTTTGGAATTTAATGAGATTAAATTCCGGGAATTGTTTATATGACTTATTTAAGATATTTAATAAGTATATTGGCCGCTACATTCATTTAAACGTCATGTTTTGTACAAAAACGGCGAATTGTGCTTACTAGATTTTCGGGAAAATGACTTTTTAAGTGAAATTGGGGTTTTTGTAAGTTTTAACCTGGTTTATATTAAAATTAGTGTTCGTGAATGTGCAAATGAGTGTGATTGGATTTTTCTCGATGGTTTGACGTTTGTACATCGACATCGAGGGTTGGTTTGACTATTCTTGCATGCGTAGGCGATAGGTTTGGACCTATGCGTGATACGCGTGCCGATTTAGTTTTCGTATGCCGTTTCGATTTTGAATTGGGTTTTTATGCGATACGATACGTTGTGATATGTAGGTACCCCATGTGGACTTCGAGACGACAAGCAAGCGCGTGGCGACGTCGGCACCGGCGAGCGAGGACCAGGTGAGTAGATTTATATCTACGGGGAGAAGTCGGGTGGATGGCGTATAGCACCCCCGCAGTCCGTGGTGGTGTATACGGATGCGTATACACACCAACATTTATTATATATTATTTGGGATTAATAACGTTGCTTAGGATGGATATTGGTGTGTTGGATTACCTTAGTGTTGCGAACCCTAGGGTAGTGTTGCACTACACATACACACATACATACTTGCATACATTCCTATTGATATGTGCTCATGGGATTCTTTATAGTTATGTGTTCACATGGGTATGGGACTATATGTTCACATACGGATTTGAGGATGATATTTGGGTTTGAGATGAGTCGATGAGATTTGTATTGAGGTTGTGAATTCGGTGACCTAGCAGGGTTCGTATTTGAGATACGACATGACGTTGTAGCGGGTCCTTGACGTAGTGTTTCACACACGTCCATGCATACTTAGGCGGTATCAGTATTGTGCAAGACATAGGTCAGTACCCTAGACTATGATCTTGGATAAAGAGGATACTAGGTGAATAGTAGGATGAATGTGATATTGACCCGTACCCAGATTTGGGATGCCGTACGACGGATTTACGTACGAGCTATATTGATGATTGATCCGCACACTTGACTTGGGATGCTTGATTATAGATATGGTATCGGATATGATATTATTGAGGCGGGATCACCGACTATACATATACAGGTATGTATATGGATCGACTCAGATGTTAGGCGGTTTCCTTACCTGTAGTTCAGCTTGTTAGTTCAGCCGTATAGTTTAGTGTAGTTGTTAGATTACATTAGACTCCTACCTATTTCAAAACTAGCGGATCGTGGGTATTTTAAAAGACAGGTCAAGGGATCTACGGATATTTCAAAAGACGTATCCTTTCTTAAAAACCACCGTAGCCCTATTTTCAAAACCCCGCGGTTCGGGATATTTCAAATGGCACCATTTGTAGGACTTATATTAGATTAATGCAGATTAGTTATAGTTGCGTCTAGTTTTTAGCTCCCGCTCATTTTGGTTGCTCGCTCCGCATCGCATATTTACATTGTTATTTCATATTGCATTGTTGACATCATGCTGTTAGGACACCAGCACCATTACCGATGATGCGTATGTACCATGTACGCTTATTTGCCGGCTCACACACATCTTCATCGGTAATTGCCATGTCACGTACACCTTAGAAATATTATTGCTTGACATAGCCTGTTAGCTAATAGTTAGACATGATATTAGTGTACTTGCCTTATATCTTAGTTTAGACATTGTAGTTATTACCTGCTACTTCATGCATACTGTTATTCATCGTTATGCCGCATTCATGGATTCTCATGCATATATTCACTATTTTACGTGTTATTGAGGTTTTGGATTCGGATTTCCATGAGATTTTCTGGATTTGGAGGAAAACCGCAAAAACATAAATAAACCTTTTCTCTCTTTTAAAATAAAAAGTGCGGTTTTCCTATGATGTATGAATCGTCCACCATGAGTTTGCTGATGGATTTCGAGACCCGATTCGAGGAGTGGAGGAACCGTTTCGGGTACATGGTGGACCCGGTATGGTACCCCGAGGCAAGATGAATATGGTGTTGACGTTGAGCCTGGCAGGGGACAGATTACCTACCGGTGATATTACCCGACACGTCGGATATCCGGAGGATACCGTCGTGGTCTTGAGATGGATGGTAGGGGCCGGTCTGGACTGACGGCGCCCTAGATATTGAGATTGAGACATTGATATTTCGAGACAGTGAGATTTATGTTTTGTGTCGATGCTAGACACGGTTGATACTGATTTCATTTATGATACCTCACTTTAAAAGTATAGAAATCTCACTAATTTATGAAAACAGTTTCTTCATTTACATGTATTCTGTTTTCATGCATTCATACCTCACTCATATGATATATTTCTACCTGAGGCACTGACACGGGCACATGAGTTTACACTCGGGTTAGATATTTACCCTAGCCTTGTTATAGGCTACATGTTATTCATATATTTGAGGATATATTATGATCATTGACCTAGGTTGCGTTATTTATGCGATTTCTGTGCGTAGATGTTTTTCTATTCACGAGTTGGCAACTCACCCCCGTTGTGCCCCAGTTTCTTGCAGGCTTGCCGTGCAGGTTTCATTACGGCTTTGCGGGCTCAGTTTCATTCGGGTGACTTGCTAGTAGCTGGGTTTTTCTTGTATCGTACCCATCATATTACCTTGTATAATATTATTCCGTTGTACCTAGTAAATTCCATCAACCAAACATGTATTTATTGAGATAGAGACCAGTGTTGTTTATTCTTTTGACCTTAGAGTCGCTCGTTATATTTCTGGTGGTTTTGAGTTTCCTTTTGAGTTTTGATCCTCGCCGTTGGCGTTGTATATTATATTGCTTGTGTGGTTGTGACCGTCGATTGACGAAGAGCTAGCTCCCATTTGGGGATGCCTTTTTCTTGATTTCGTATACTATTAATGTTGTATCCCGTTTGGGGGCCAGTTTTTACAAAGAAGACTCTGCCGAAATTTTCAGTAAATTTTGATGTTCTTAAAAACCGCATAATTCGGCTTATGCTATTAAAACTACTTGTTTCAAATTGGTTTTCCTTCACTCTACTTCTTTTCTTGGTTTGGATTTCTGGGTTTTCGGCTTACTTAGATTACGAACGCCTCAAGACGTTTCGTAGCTTAAGTGCCGGTCATGTTCCGTACTTTCGGGACGTGACATTGCAGTATTGGGAGGACGAGAAATGAGCACCTTATCTAGCCAACCTGTAACAAATCCAAAAGATCCACGTGAAAATCCCGCGCAAGCAAATGCTATAATTACTTTGCGATCGGGAAAACGGGTTGACAATCAGGTTAGGATGTCCGATGATTCGGAAGAGATACCGGCTAATAAGGAGCAGCAGTCTCCTGCCCCACTTACATAGCCGGCATCTATACACCCACATTCCATCCATCTTCTGTAGATACCCTTCTTGAGTCTAGAGCACCATATCCAAAACGTTTAAAGGCCAAGAAGGAAGATGCTAAAGTGACGAAGATGATGGATATGTTTAAACAAGTCAAGATCAACATTCCTTTTTTGGACATGATTGACCAAGTTCCTTTCTATGCTAAATTTCTTAAAGGCCTATGCACCAAAAAGAGACAAACACAAGTGCCTAAGAAGGTTTTTCTAGCCGGCAATGTTGGTGACGTCATCCGTAATGCAATACCCGTAAAGTATAAGGACTTCGGTTGTCCTACCATTTCTTACATTATAGGTGTCAAGGTCATAAACCGAGCTTTACTTGATCTAGAAGCCAGTGCGAGCCTTCTATCTTTTTCGGTCTATGAACCGCTAGGATTGGATGATCTTCAACCCATGAAAATTACTTTACAATTGGCCGACCGATCTATTAAGAAAATGAAGGGTGAAATTAAGGATGTGTTACTTAAGATATGGGATTTATATTCCCTGTAGATTTCATTGTTCTAGAAACACAACCCGTATCTAACCCAAAGAACCAAATTCCAATGATCTTGGGTCGACCATTCTTAGCCACCTCAGACGCATTAATCAACTGTCATAATGATTCTATGCAGCTTACCTTTAGGAATCTAAAAATGGAATTGAATATTTTTACCCTAGGAAGACAATAAGGCGACATATTATCACGACCCGAAAGGTACGGAACGTGACTGGCACTTAAATTACGAACGTCTCAAGGCGGACGTAATCTAAGTAAGCCAAAACCCAGAAATCAAAACCAAATAAGCAGTAGAGTGAAGGAAAACCAATTTATTGAAAGCGATTTTAATCAAATAAGTTACATCAAGCTTTTTAAAAGCAACATCCATTTTTCCGAAAATTTCGGCAGAGTCTCCTTTGTAAATACTGGCCCCCAAACGGGTACAAAACAGGAATATATCAATAACATGAAATAAGGCATCCCCAAGCGGGAGCTAGCTCTTCGCCCCAAGGCGGTCACAAATCCCACGCAATATAAATCAGTAATATGCAAAATAAGTATAAAAAGGCATAAGTAATAAACATGTCGGCTCAAGTGAGCACGACCCAAAGAAACAATATACATGCCCACAAATCTGACTGTCTCGCCTCTAAGTCAATATACAACAGTACTGGTAGATGATACAGTAAATGGAGTACACTAGATACAATGAATGTACAAGGTGTAAGACAAAATAAACATATAACCCACCTACGAGCAAAAATCCTCAAATCCACGCAAAAGGAAGAAGTGCGTCCGTCGATACAGTGCTTACGGATCAGACCTGCAAAAAATCTGTGGCACAACGGGTGTGAGTTTCCAACTCGTGAGTAATATGTATCATCTATAAAGACTATCGTAAGTATGTACGCAAGGTGTCACAATTCTACAATATTGATATGGTATGAAGTACTAGCATGTATGCGACATGAATGCAATGTAACACGTGATCTGAATATGCTGATATGAGGAAATCATTATTTTCATCTTAGGAAAATTTCTGTGGAATATCTGCGGAAATATCATATGAAATCAACAGAAATCATTGCCCAGCATCGGCATCTCAAATAAATATCTCAGTGTCCCAAAGTATCTGTATCCAATATCCCAGCCCCAGCCGTCCGGCTGGTTCATCTCAAAATATCAATATCTCAACATCTCACGGCCACGGTCGGTATCCTTTGGATATCCGCCGTGCCAACAATCACCGGTAGGTAGTCCGCCCCTGCAAGGCTCATCGTCTACTACTCGAACTTCTTGCCCCGGGATACCTTACCGGGCCCACCATGTACCCGAGACGGTTCATCCAACTCCTCGAAACGGGTCTCGAAAACCAACAGAAAACTCATGGTGGACGACACATGTATCATATCACGATAAAAACCGCAACTTTCAATGTTTAAAATAATATCAGGTTTATTAAATCCTTGCGGCTTTTCCCCAAAATCTCATAAATCTCAAGTGCTGGAATTCTCAAGAAAATCATCATAAATGCAGATGTCAATGATAATGAATGCCTATAGTATCGACAAGTCGAACAGCAATGTATGACTAATAGGCTAGGCATGAACGAATGATGCAATGAGGTACATGCATATGACTAGCAATTCTACATGTTCATCTTGCGGAACTTACTATATTAGCACTGGTTTATATGTCTTATATGGTGAAATTATTCTAAATTCCGTTTTAAACAAGTTATCTAGTGTTTGTAGCATAGCAATTACCAAGGCGTGTGTGTTCGCATGAATAGTGCTCGTGCAGCTTAAAACCCTGGTAATGGTGCAAGTGTCCTATGAGATAAAGTTGCACAATTAAATATAATGAATTAAGCAAGCCAATTATTTACTGTGTTGCATATCTCATTTAATGGTTTCAATGGTTTCTATATGATGAATTTAACACAAATATGGATATACAGGTCATGTAGTGCCGTAAAATAGGTAACTAGGAACTACATGCAGCAAGCTGGTATTACTGGAAATTCTAAATTATCGGGCGCCTCGCGCCATCCAAACGATTCTCCCCGTAGATGTATACATCTACTCACCGGAAATCCCCAGCTAGCTTGGTCCAATCACCGCTTTCCCTTTTCGTGCCGCGACCGATCCTGGAATTTGCAAAACACAAAATATAAGGTTACAGACCATGAAACGACGCATGTCACAAAATGAAAGGGTCAATGTCAACGAGTTAGGCACATTGTGCACAAGGTGCGCGGAACACACACGAAAAACACTACAACCTTAACTAAAATTGTTGTTTCGGACCAACCGCCAAAACAAAACCCGATCAAACCAAGTTTCACATTCTCACATCCTAAATGTCGTAGGAGATGCCAAAAATATAATCAAGATATCACAATTAATTCATCACATAATTTTATAAAAAACCTAGTAAGCATTAGCATTCCAAATTCGGTGCAAACATCGTCGCTTTGCGACAAAAAGACAACTATCAAGCATAATCACCCAAGTTAAACCATTAGATAGCCACTACACTAAATTTCAAGACATTAACCATGCTTCAAAACCTATTTTCCATACACAAACCCTTTCTTGATTTTATAAACTAGCACTTCCAATCAAAATCCATACTAGAAAAACCTAGATTAACACTAATTTAAAGCCCAATTAGCAAGTTAACCTCTTAGATTAGGTTAGTATAACAACTAGATAGCAAAATAGAATTAATTAACTTAGTAATGGTTTCTAAAACCCTAGTTTAAACTCAAACCATTCACTTTAAAAAAACTAGATTAGAAATTAGCTATAATTTTAACACTAAAACAATTGCAAAGTTCTAATTTAGCACACTTAAGCTACAAATTAACCAAAGATTGAAATTATACCTCATAAGCCCAAACCCTAGGTTGCCCTAGCCTCCCAAGATGCCATCTTTCTCCAATATTTAAACCAATTTGGGCTTGAGAAGAAATAGAATAGGGTTTTGTATTGAATTTGTGAAGAAAATTATGGATTTCGGTGGATTTTTGGATGAAATTGAAGCAAAAGGAGATGGAGAATTTGGGGAAAAAGAATGGGGGGCTCCTGCTGGTTGCTCTCGGCCAAGTGGGAAGGGAGTGGGGGAGAATGGTGTGGGATTGTGGAATTTTCTCCAAGTCAAAGCCCATTCCATTCACAAATACACCATACTCTAATTAATATATTTTATTACTTTTCATACCAATTCTCTCACTTGAGTTAAAGAAAATTTTGAAGGGGTTTCCAGCAGTGAGGCTCGGCCAAGATGGAGTGGTGAGGGTGTGAGTGATTGCACAAAAAAATTCTATGCAAAAAGACCCCCCACAAGTCCAAAATTGCATGTTTTAGTTTAATTATTTAAAATTTTAATTTCCTTTCACATGAGTTAAAGAAAATTTTGAAGGGGTTTCCAGCAGTGAGGCTCGGCCAAGATGGAGTGGTGAGGGTGTGAGTGATTGCACAAAAAAATTCTATTCAAAAAGACCCCCCACAAGTCCAAAATTGCAAGTTTTAGTTTAATTATTTAAAATTTTAATTTCCTTAGATTATATCCAATTAGAACTTGAAATAAAATGCTAAAAATTTATATTACTCACTAGATTTTAGTTGTCATGGTTCTAAAGTATGTAATTAGCCCATTCAAATTTGTATTTATCGCTAATTTAATGTATTTTTAAAATCTTAAAATAATATTAAAAATTGTAAAATAGGGAAAAAAATTTAAACGACCAGAAATTTATAAGTAACTCATTAGCTACTAAAAACTAGCAATTACCTATCCAAATTAGGTATAAATAGGCCTATATTGAAAAATAATTATAATGACGATTTACAGAAAAATACCAAATATTTACCGATTTTCGGGAAAATACCAAAACGACTTTTCAAGGCGTTACAATCTTCCCCCCTTAAAGAAATTCGGTCCCCGAATTTAAAAAATCTAGCTACGCATACCTTCAAAGAGATGGGGATATTTCTTTCTCATCTCGTTCTCGGTCTCCCAGGTGACCTCCTCGCTACTCGGGTCACGCCAAAGGACCTTGACAGTCGGGATAACCTTCGATATCAATTTCTTCACCTGCCGATCCAGGATGACCACCGGCTGCTCTGCAAAAGAAAGGTCGTGCTCTAGCTGGACTGTCGGGTGCTGAATCGTATGCGAAGGGTCGTGAAGGTACTTGCGGAGCATCGAAACGTGGAAGACGGGGTGAACATCGGGAAAGCTGGGTGGAAGAGCCAAACGATACGCAACTGCGCCGCCACGCTCGAGGATCTCGAAGGGACCCACAAATCTGGGACTAAGGTTTCTTTTTCTCCCAAATCGCATCACGCCCTTCATTGGAGAGACCCTCAGAAAAACATGATCGCCAACTGCGAACTCTAGTCTGCGACGACGTCTATCCGCATACGATTTCTTCCTGCTCTGAGCCGCTCTCATCCGGTCTCGAATCAACTGTATCTTCTCGGTCGTCTCCTCAACAATCTGCGGCCCCAATATACTGCTCTCGCTGAGCTCTGTCCATCAGACGGGCGATCTGCATCTCCTCCCATACAAGGCCTCGAAAGGTACCATCTGAATAGTATCCTGGAAGTTGTTGTTGTAGGAGAACTCCACTAAGGGTAAATGATGATCCCAGCTACCTCCGAAGTCTAAAACGCACGCTCGGAGCATGTCCTCAAGAGTCTGAACAGTCCGCTCTGACTGGTCGTCGGTCTACAGATGAAATGCTGTGCTGAAACTCAAACGGGTGCCCAACACCTCCTGAAGTCTCTGCCATAGTTGGCTAGTAAACTGGGTGCCTCGGTCTGACACAATACACGTCGGGACGCCATGCTACCGTACGATCTCGTCGATGTAAATCTGGGCATACTGAGCAAATCCGAAAGTGGTCTTCACTGGCAGGAAGTGAGCCGCTTTCGTCAAACAATCCACGATCACCCAAATGGAGTCATACCTTCGACTGGTCCTGGGTAGACCCACGATGAAGTCTATAGAAATCTGCTCCTATTTCCACTCCGGAATGGGCAAAGGCTGCAACTCTCCCGCGGGCCTCTGGTGCTCGGCCTTGACTTGCTGACAAGTCAGGCATCTCGACACGAAATCAGTGACGTCCGTCCCTCTTCATTCCGTCCCACCAGTAAACGTCTCGCAAATCGTGGTACATCTTGGTGGAACCGGGATGAACGCTATACATCGATCTATGGGCCTCCTCAAGAATCTCACGCCGCAGTCCCTCAGAATCTGGTACGCACAATCGAGTCCCAAATCGCAATACCCCCTGATCATCGATCACGAACTTGGAAACTCTACCCTGCCGAACCTGCTCTATGATCTCTAAAAGACGGTCATCACTGGGCTGTGCCTCTCGAATACGGTCAAGCAACTGCGGACGTGCACGAACATGCACAAGCTGTCCCTCTGTCGGAGTGAACTCGAACTCAACTCGGCTGTCGCATAGAATCTTCCAATCTGCTGACGACTGCCTCTGTACGGCGCTCAAACAGGATAAACTACCTCCGGGCCTCCTAGTCAAAGCATCAGCCACTACGTTCGCCTTGCCCGGATGGTAAAGGTTCTCGCAATCATAGTCTTTCACCAGCTCCATCCAACGGCGCTATCTCAGATTCAGGTCTCGCTGCTGAAATATATACTTCAAGCTCTTATGGTCCGTAAATATCTGGCACGACTCGCCGTATAGGTAATGTCTCTAGATCTTGAGTGCAAACACCACTGCAGCCATCTCTAAATCGTGCGTAGGATAATTCTATTCATGTGTCTTCAGCTGCCGAGAAGCATACGCAATAACTCTGTCGTGCTGCATCAACATGGAACCTAGTCCCACTCGAGAAGCATCGCAATAAACCACGAATCCACCCGATCCCGAAGGCAATGACAACCCTGGTGCAGTAGTCAGACGAGTCTTCAACTGCTGGAAGCTATGCTCGCACGCCTCGGTCCAATCAAAAGGAACTCCCTTCCGGGTCAACCCGGTCAACGGTACAGCAATACGGGAGAAGTCCTGAACAAATCGTCGGTAGTAGCCAGCCAGGCCTAGGAAACTGCGGATCTCCGTAACTGATGCCGGTCTGGGCCAATGCTGAACGGCCTCGATCTTCTTCGGGTCCACACATATGCCATCTCTCGTAATCACGTGACCCAAGAAATCAACGCTGTCAAGCCAAAACGCGCACTTGGAAAATTTCGCGAACAGCCGGTGCTCCCTCAAAGTTTGCAATGTGATCCACAAGTGCTGCTTGTGCTCCTCTCGGCTCCGGGAATACATCAAAATGTCGTTGATAAACACGATGATGAAAAAATCTAGATACGGCCTGAAAAAGCGGTTCATCAAGTCCATAAACACGGCTGGTGCATTGGTGAGTCCGGACAACATCACCAAAAACACATAGTGCCCGTAACGTGTGAGAAAAGCCGTCCTCGGAATATCCTCCTGCCGCACCCGCAACTGATGGTAACCCGATCGCAAGTCAATCCTCGAAAAGTATCCCGCACCCTGAAGCTGGTCAAACAAATCATCGATACGTGGTAAGGGATATCTGTTCCGTACAGTAACTCTGTTCAGCTGGCGGTAATCAATGCACAAGCGCAAACTGCCGTATTTCTTCTTGATGAACAGGACATGAGCACCCGACGGAGACACACTAGGTCGAATAAGCCCTTTTATCTAACAAATCCTGCAACTGATCCTTCAGCTCTCTAAGCTCCGCCGGGGCCATCCAATAAGGCGGTATGGAAATAGGCCCCGAGCCGGGAATCAAATCAATGCAGAAAGCAATATTGCGCTCAGGCGGTAACCCAGACAGCTCGTCAGGAAAAACATTAAGGAACTCACTAACAATCGGGACCCGGTCCAAAGGAACCTCTGCAGCTCGAGTATCACAAACATAAGCTAAGAATCCTTGACATCCTTTCCGCAAGAGCTGACCAGCGCGAAGAGACGAAATCAAGCTGGGAAGGGTGACGCTGCGGTTTCCCTGAATAACAAGGACTGGCTCTCCCGGAAAGCTAAATCTGACTGCCTTTTCACGGCAGTCCATAGATGCATAACAAGTGGCCAGCCAGTCCATGCCCAGAAGCACATCAAAGTCCAACATATCGAGGAGAATCAAATCAACCGACGAATCCCTCTCCCCGATACGAACGGAACACAATCGAAACACAAAACGAGCGACAAACGACTTGCCTACCGGAGTGATAACAACAAGCGGCTGATCTAACGATGATGACTCACGGCCCAACATTGGTGCAAAGTGTGTAGATACATAAGAATGTGTGGAACCTGGGTCGAATAATACTCACGCGTCGAAAGAACATACTGGCAAGGTACCTGTCACAACGGCATTGGATGCCTGCGCATCCTGCGGAGTCAAAGCGAACACTCGGGCCTGTCCTCCACCATAGCTGGTTGACCTCGGCCTCGGTCTCCTCGTCCTCTATGAATAGGACTGCCACGTCCACGGCCTCTGGGGGCGCCTAACTGGCATGGAGCATCACCGGGGGCAGGAAGTAGAGCTCTCTGAGGAGGTGGTGGAGGTGGTAAAGTCACGTGTGGAACTGTCGCCGCTCCCTGTCGTCTCACCGGACAGTCTCTGATACGATGGTGCGGACTCCCGCACCCAAAACATCCTAGCGACGCCTGCTGGCCCTGCGGATAAGAACCAAATAGCTGACCACGTCTAACTCCTCTACCGGCACCATCTCTCGGAAAGAATCTGGCACGATGCCTCTGAGCTGGATATCGGTACGAAACCTCTTCAGCCCAGAAACGGCCGAAGTCTCTGAAATGCGCGCCTCCATCCATAATGCCGTGTCCATAACAGCTGCATAAGTGTCAAAGTGCTAGGCACCGATAGCAAGAAATAACTGTGTGTCGAGTCCCTGCACAAACCTCTTTACCCTCTTCTCTTCAGTATCAACCAACTACGGAGCATATCGGGACAACAGAGTAAACTAGATATCATACTCGGACATTGTCATCCTGGAGTCTTGATCAAAGCCTCAAAACTACGAGCTCTAGCATCACGAACGCTCTTTGGAAGGAAACGGGCTAGAAATACTGCTGTGAACTCGACCCAAGTCATAGAAGGTAGACCTGCAGCTCGACCTCTCTCGACTGACTCCCACCATGTCTGCGCAAGGCCCTCCAGACGGAAACTCGTAAGCTCTACCCATCTATCGTCAGAACATCTGAGCGAACGGCAAATCCTGGATAAATTGTCAAGGAATGTCTGCGGATCCTCCGCTGCATCGATGCCGGTGAAGACTGGGGGTCTCAGCCTAATGAAATCCTGTAGTGATACTGGAATAGCCACTGTAGTAGTAGGAGCGACTGTCTGGGCAGCAGGTACTATCATAGTCTGTGCTGTGGTAGGTACATCCTCCGATCTCGATGCACGACTGGCCTCTACTAAGGATCCCACCATCTGTCGTAACTCCTACATACCTCACATCATCTGTCGTAACTCCTCCATACCAGATTCTAGCCTATCCATGTGGCCTAGGGAATGCGGATCAGTCTGTCCCTGAGGCGTAGGTACGCCACCCTGCTCGGTCCTCGTCTCGGACGAGCCTGCTCGGATCTCATCTCGGGCGGCAGCCCTCTGCGCTCTCGTAGCCTTCGGCGACATAGTGGCTGGTATAGGAAACATGATAATAAGAACAGTGCAATAGAATCATAGGATACACGGAATTGAAGAAGGAATTTTCAAGCAGGTATATCCTAAAGTCACCTAGGCGGAGTACCGTATCGCAAGTATGCCGCGGACATACACACACTACGTTACCCTGCTTAAGTCACTTACTCCATCTACCAAGGGTCATCCTACACTCAGAAAGGCAAAACTTATCGCTCTGATACCAACTTTGTCACGACCCGAAAGGTACGGAACGTGACTGGCACTTAAATTACGAACGTCTCAAGGCGGACATAATCTAAGTAAGCCAAAACCCAGAAATCAAAACCAAATAAGCAGTATAGTGAAGGAAAACCAATTTATTGAAAGTGATTTTAATCAAATAAGTTACATCAAGCTTTTTAAAAGCAACATCCATTTTTCCGAAAATTTCGGCAGTCTCCTTTGTAAATACTGGCCCCCAAACGGGTACAAAATAGGAATATATCAATAACATGAAATAAGGCATCCCCAAGCGGGAGCTAGCTATTCGCCCCAAGGCGGTCACAAATCCCACGCAATATAAATCAGCAATATGCAAAATAAGCATAAAAAGGCATGAGTAATAAACAACATGTCGGCTCAAGTGAGCACGACCCAAAGAAACAATATACAAGCCCACAAATCTGACTGTCTCGCCTTTAAGTCAATATACAACAGTACTGGTAGATGATACAGTAGATGGAGTACACTAAATACAATGAATGTACAAGGTGGAAGACAAAATAAACATATAACCCACCTACGAGCAAAAATCCTCAAATCTACGCAAAGGGAGGAAGTGCGTCCGTCGGTACAGTGCTGACGGATCGGATCTACAAAAAGTCTGTGGCACAACGGGGGTGAGTTGCCAACTCGTGAGTAATATGTATCATCTATAAAGACTATCGTAAGCATGTACGCAAGGTGTCACAATTCTACAATATTGATATGGTATGAAGTACTAGCATGTATGCGACATGAATGCAATGTAACACGTGATCTGAATATGCTGATATGAGGAAATCATTGTAACAACTCCATTTTTAATGTACAAAGAATTGATTTAAATTCAATATATACTTGGAGTATTTATTGCGGCTGATTACTCTTTAAGTATTTATTTCACTCCATAATTACAAGAAGGAGCTTGTAGCTCATTGGTAATACCTTGCACTGCTGAACCAAGCCACCAGAGTTCAAATCTCAAGCCCCGCATTATTTTTGTATTTATTTTGTATTAATTTCTTTTGGAAGTCAACAGTCAAAAGGCCATAACTCACAAAATATGTACTGGACATGAAAAAGTAAATATACCAAATTATACCCCAGGAAAACCCCTGGCCACTGGAACCCTGACTCGGCCCGACTCGGCGCCGCCGGACGGCGAACCGGCCGACTCGGTCCGGCGCCGCCTGCCGGACTTGGCCGGACGGCCGAGTCACCAACTGAGAAAAGTTGGCTTTGGACTTGGTCAACCCTTCTGCACACTTATTATGCCTGGATCGGTTATAAATTGCCCAATAAATCCCTTTTACTCCTAGGTTTAATGAGTTTTAATGAATTTTTATATAATTTTATATATTTTTTATTAAAACCCTAACCCCAGCCTAACCCTATATAAACCCCCCATACCCTCTACCCTCTCACCACTTTTTCTAAGTCCACTCTCCTAAAATTCCAAGAGAACTTTGGTACGTCGGAAAACGAGCGAAAGGCGAAGCGCTGACGAAATCGACGGCGCCTTTCCGGTGATCGTGCTAGGAGCTCTCGACGACGTTTCGACGCGCCGGAAAACCCTCGACCTCCCTCTCACTCTCTAGCATTGTCCAAACCCGTAAGTCCCCTTTTTCTACCTTTATTTTTCTTTCATTAAAATACGATTTTTCAAACCCGACGGAAATCGGAACAAACCGATTTCCGATTCGGTTTTCTATCAAATCTCACTTATCACTAATTTCATAATGCTTAAACATCTTCATGTTGACTACTAATCACTTAAAAATTAATTTGAACAAGTTTTCATACATGAAATAATAACTTTTGCAATATACCGTATTTTTGCACTTAAATACCACCATGTTTAGTTTATCACATTTAACCCTTTAACATTGTTATACCTTAAAATAGATCACGAGGTAATGACCTACCTCCACACACACTCATATGCAATCATAACACGCCATCTTGAAAACTTAGAATAAGATAAAATAAGATTTTACATTAAAATACCATTTTCTTAATAAAACCTTTTCTAAAAGTTCTAAGTTATATACAATTTTAAAACCATATCTTTTAATAGGAAATACGGAAGTTATGGACATCGATCGTTTATCTAAACCTGACTTTGTGGTGTCTAGGCAAGTGTGTCTAAGGCGAGTGGTTACTTAATTAGGACCACTAATTATAGTGGAGAGCCTCCCACTCACCTGGCACTTACCTGGCCGCAATTGGCGGTGAAGAGGCGATTTGAGGCTTCTAATAACTTGTCGTTTAGACCAATTAGAAATAGGCTAGTTGTCTTAGGAAACCCTAGAATCTAAAATACGGAAATTTACACATTTTACAAATAAATACCTTATCTTTATAAAACCGTTTTCTGAATGATTAGTGTTTATTAAATCTTTGCAAAGCTCCACTACAACCCACCTTTGGGAAACTCGTTAGGGATAGTAGGGTTAATCGTGCACCCTCGGGCTTAGTAGTGCGAGATTCAGACCTCCGCAAGGAGCATTCGGTCTCGAAAGGTTTAAAATACGACATTTTAGAAAATGAGATTTTTGGAAAATAAAATATTTATTAAAAATTATTCTTGTATAAACATATGTATATTTATCATTTAAACACCTATTTTATTATTAGATAAAGTTTCCACCATTTCCTAAAAAAAAATTACAAGATTAAAAGTTACATTAAAATACCATGAATTTCAATATTACAAATTGATACCTTTATTTATGTAATTAGGATATTTTCGCTAGAAATAAGACAAAATAAAATTACACTCATTATAACTATAAAGACGAATAATAATTACTTGAGGTGTATCTTGAAAACTATACAAAAGTATTTTTACATAAAACCCCCTCAAGTTTTATAAATTACAATAAGGACCCTAACAAATATAGAACCTCGATTTACATTTCTTTTAGTCTGACTCGGGTTTGAGTCTGATTATTTCTGACTTGAATATGATTCAAGTCAATCTACATTTTTAATATTCCAACTCAATATGAACATATGAATCCCAGAATCCAGTTAACAATCTATACAACTTGACTGAATCAAACCATGGATATACATCCATTATACCGTTATACCATTTACCTGATTATGCAGTTACAATATGTACTGATATCATGGTTTTGGTCTGTCATCCAACTTACACAATACAATACAACAATACTATCAAAACACTACGGGGTTTAAGGGGTAGATTGGTACGGAAGGTGTTAAAGGTGGCACGAGGTGGTCAGATTAAGACACCTAACCTATATTCCGTTGCTGTTGTACCGTGGCTTAACGGTTCCTTGTACATTCCGTTTTCCCTGGTCTCTAGCATATAGAGACCCCTCTCGTATACACTGGCATCCTTCTGTACCAAGCTACAAACAACAGCGTTAACACAATATTCTACAACATTTTTACAATCTCTTTAGAAAATACCTCTTATTCTGCCGTTTCTAATTCTTCTTTATCTTTGGGACTTACCGAGCGACCTGTTCGCTGACGACATTCTATTTCTTTCTTCTTTGAATGTCGTCAGGTGCTTTGGATCCAGCAGAGATCGAGCCCACCGGTGAAGACTTGGAGCAGTTTCACGAAGACCCCGAGCTCTAGATATTGTACCTTGTTCTATTCAGTATTTTCATTTCCTGTTATGCCACTGTTTAGGTGTCGCTTTTCATTTCAGTTGTATTTACTTTTCATGCATTGTACAAAAGAATGTTATTAATAAAGTTGTTGTTATTTCTATATCTCTTGTCTCTTGTGATTTACTTTTATATTGCTTAGATATGCTTAGCGTATGTACTTCTAAGTATATACGTAGCGGACCTCGTCGCGTCCACTTCGCCGTACACCGGGAAGCGGGGCGTGACAGGTTTTGTTAGTGGCCCATGCAGGTCAGAGCTGTATGAATCCCTATCATGCAGTTCTGGTCTGCGTGAACAACCTAAGCAATATAACACAAGAACTGGCAACTAAAACATTCTTTACAATTCATGTTTCTTGAATCTTACAAATTTCTATTCCTTGAATCTTATCATTTCATGTATTTGAATCTGTCCTAACCCAAATTTTTCTTCAAGGTTATTGATTACCCGAACAACATCAGCACCAATGTCAACAACACACCTCCAGCACTACCTCTCGCACCAGCTGTTCCTACACCACCCACCGAGCAAACAGTGCTACTTGAGGCGATCCGCAGCCTTCTCGAGGAACAGCAACAACTTCTGAACCGTCCTGAGACCGACGCACCGGGAGTAAAGCAATTCAGGGCTTTGCACCCCAAGCCGTTCTCTGGTAAAGGAAGCCCTCTTGAAGCGGAAGAATGGGCATAGAGCATAGAAGATGATCTGGCAGCAGCACAAGTGCCAGACCTAGCTTGGGTCCTTGTGGCGAAACTACAGCTCACGGATAATGCTCGCAACTGGCGGAAGGCGTAAGAAAGCCGTCTGGTACAGCCGATTGAATGGAAGGTTTTTCGCGAGAAGTTCGCCTCGAAATACTTCCCTGTGACTGCCAGGTTTACAATGGAGCAGCAGTTCATTCATCTACAACAGGGTTCAATGTGGGACAAATCAGTAGATGAATACGACGTTGAATTCACCTTGTTAAACCGGTAAGATATGTTACAATAGTTCAATTTTTTTAAATATCACATACTACACAGCTAACACAATCTTTAAACAGATTCGCGGCACACTTGATACCGACGGACGAGATCAGAGCCCGTCGCTTTCAGCAAGGACTGTACACAGAGATTCAGGCTGCTCTAGCCACGGAAAAATTTCTGACTCATGAGGATGCTCTGGAAGCTGCCCGCAGTTATGAGGCAGTGATAAAAGCAAGGGGCAGACCTCAGTCTGCAGGAGTCAAACGCCCTGCCAACCAGATGGCAGGTGGAGCCTCGTCCAGGCCACCTTTCGTGCCAAGGCAACCCGGAGTACTAACCCATCGTCCCAGCCCAGCCTTTTGCACCTACTGCAAGAGAACTGGACATATGATGAAGGACTGCCGTCGAGCCAACCGCATTTGCTTAGTCTGCGGCTCAGCTACTCACGATATTGGGTCTTGTCCCCAAAGACAGAACCCAGTTGCTGCACCCAGGCCAGCAATTACTTATCCGCGACGACCAGCTCTTCAGGCACCTGCTCCCAGACCTGCACTACCTGCACCACCCAGAGGACCACTAGCTGCACCACCTCCTCATCAGTTCCATCAAGCTCAAAGGAACATTCCGAGGAATGCTCCTCAGGCCCAGGAGGAATGTACCAAGGTGTCAGGCTTTCACGATGTCCGTGGAAGAAAATGAGGCCACTGGCCAAGTCATCACTGGTAAACTTTTCTTTTCAAACTTTTCTTTTCTATCTTACTACTTAGTTGCATATTTCCTATACCTAAAACAAATCCCATATACCTTAGGTACAATCTAAGTATCCTCAATCCCTGCACTTGCACTGTTTGATACAGGAGCATCACACTGCTTTATGTCGCAACGATTTGTCCGAACCCATGCGATTCCAGTCTCACCGCTTGTATCCAGCTGGAATGTCAGTTCAGGAAATGGCGTTCTAAAGGCAACTATGGGATACAGCTTGTGTCCAGTCGTCGTCTGCAGTCGAGAATTTTATGCTGACTTCAAAGTACTGGACATACCGAACTTCGATGTGGTTCTAGGAATGGATTGGCTTGGAAATTTTTATGCTACCATCGACTGTCGTCAAAGGAGGGTAGTATTCGAGATTCCAGACCATCCGGTCTTTTATTTCAAAAGTGGAGACCGTACACTGGAGCCAAGTACCTACAAAGCGAAGCCAGGAGAAGCAGTAGTTGCAGCAACTCAAGCGGAGGAAGAATCAAGACCAGAAGTGGTTCGAGAGTTCGACGATGTATTTCCTGAATATATATCAGGTTTGCCTCCCGATCGAGCTCTTGAATTCAGTATTGATTTAGTACCAGGAGCACAAACGATGATCAAAGCACCCTATCGTTTAAGTCCGGAAGGTTTGAAGGAAGTCCAAACATAGTTGGACGAATTACTGGCGAAAGGATGGATTCGTCCCAGCACTTCAAGTTAGGGATCACCTGTACTACTTGTGAAGAAGAAGGAAGGTTCATACAGAATGTGCATCGATTGTAGAGCCTTAAACGAAGTCACTATAAAGAACAAGTATCCACTCCCGCGCATCGATGATTTATTCGATCAGCTAAGTGGATCTTGTGTTTTCTCAAAATTAGATCTTCGTTCAGGTTATCATCAAGTGAAGGTCAAGGAAGCTGATATTCACAAAACAGCTTTCAGAACTCGCTATGGACATTACGAATTTCTAGTGATGCCATTCGGAGTGACCAATACACCCGCAATATTCATGAACCTTATGAATCAAGTTTTCCGGGAGTATCTAGACAGGTTTGTTGTCATCTTCATCGACGACATCCTGGTATATTCTAAGAGTCGGAAAGAACATGCATAACACCTACGAATTGTCCTAGAAACTCTTTGTCAACATCGGTTTTATGCCAAGTACAGCAAGTGCGAGTTTTGGCTAAATCAAGTTGGTTTTCTTGGACATATCGTATCAGGAGAAGGAATCTCTGGGATCCAGCGAAAGTTTCAGCAGTTAACGAATGGCCTACACCAAAGTCAGTGAAGGATATTCGAAGTTTCTTGGATTTAGCTGGATATTACAGAAGGTTTATTGAAGTCTTTTCAAAGATAACAACGCCCCTGACCAAGCTCACACGTAAAGATGAAGAATTTGTGTGGTCAGAAGCATGCGAACAAGCTTTCGTAGAACTCAAGTCAAGGTTGACATCAGCACTTATTCTCATCATACCGGATCAATCTGGAGGATTCGAAGTGCATTGCGATGCATCCGGTAAGGGATTAGGCTGTGTTCTACATCAGCATGGTAAGGTTGTGGCTTATGCTTCAAGACAACTGAAGATTCATGAGCTCAATTATCTGACGCATGATCTGGAGTTGGCAGCCGTCATCTTTGCTCTCAAGATTTGGCGTCATTATCTACTTGGTGAACGAGTGAACATCTACACAGATCATAAGAGCCTGAAGTACGTGTTTACTCAGAAGGAGTTGAATATGCGGCAGAGAAGATAGTTAGAACTCATGGCGGATTTTGACATCAACTTGCAATATCACCCAGGGAAGGTGAATGTAGTACCCGATGCTCTTAGTCGCCAACCATTAGCAATGAATCTCACCGCTCAGTGGAAGCTTCAACAAGACTTGCATCAGATGGAGATTGAAGTAATCATGCCAAGTAATGCTTCAAGTTTGATGAATTTACAAGTTCAATCAACCATTGTTAATCAGATCAAAGCAGCCCAAGCAAGTGATGCTAAGTTGCAAAAGATCAGAGAACAAGTGGAGAATGGACTCAGAATAGACTTCATCATCCATGAAGATAGATCTTTGAGATACGGCAGCAGATTGTGTGTACCAAAAGGTCCTGTTCGGGAAGAGTTAATGAAAGAAGCTCACAGCTCTCCCTACTCAGTACACCCATGAGGTACCAAAATGTACAAAGATCTACGTCAGAATTATTGGTGGCATGGAATGAAGCGTGAAGTAGCCAGAAGCGTCGCAAAATGCTTGGTGTGTCAGCAAGTAAAGGCTGAACATCATAGGACTGCTGAATTACTTCAACCGTTACCAATCCTAGAATGGAAGTGGCAACACATCACGATGGACTTTGTGACTGCTCTTCCTCGCAGCACAAAGGGTAACGATGCCATATGGGTCATTGTGGATCGACTCACAAAGTCGTCTCACTTCATCCCATTTCGAGTTGGCCAATCTACTTAGACACTAGCAAAGAAGTACATGGAGGTAATAATCTAATTAATATTTAAACTCTTCAAAATGTATTATCTCTGATACCCATGAACTCATACAAGAAATTGTGAGACTTGATGGAGTACCGGTCTGCATTGTCTCCGATCGTGACACCATTTTCCGATCGCAATTTTGGCAGAGTCTGCAAGCAAGCTTGGGAACAAGTCTGAACTTCAGCATGGCTTATCATCCACAAACAGATGGTCAGTCGGAATGAACTATTCAGATCTTGGAGGATATGCTCAGAGCGTGTATGCTAGACTTTAAAGGATCATGGGAAGATCACCTACATCTTATGGAGTTTTCGTACAACAACAGCTACCAAGCAAGCATAGGAATGGCACCTTTTGCAGCATTGTATGGAAGGAAGTGTCGATCGCCATTAAGTTAGTACGACATCGAAGATAGGGAACTTCTTTGACCAGAGATGATAGTAGCAACTATTGATGTGGTTCGTACTATCAGGGAAAGGATGCGCATAGCCCAAGATCGACAAAAGCACTGGGCTGATGCAAAGAGACGACACTTGGAGTTCCAGCCAGGAGATCACGTATTCCTGAAAATATCTCCGAACCGCGGAGTGATCCGTTTTGGAAGACGGGGTAAATTGAGTCCGAGATATATTGGACCGTTCGACATACTTGAACGAGTCGGTGAAGTGGCATACCGCTTAGTGCTTCCACCCTCATTGGAAGGAGTGCATAATGTGTTCCACATATCCCAACTCAGAAGGTATGTGAGTGACCCCAGCCATGTTCTCGATCATTCCGAGCTCACGATACAGCCCGATTTGTCTTGTGAGCAACAGCCTATGGAGATCCTGGACAGGAAAGTGAAGACACTTCGGAACAAGGAAGTTAACTTGGTTCGAGTGATGTGGAGGAAAGACACTCCAGGAGAGTCCACTTGGGAAAGGGAGGATGAAATGCGTACTAGATATCCACACCTCTTTGTAAACTAGTCCTCAAATAAAAGTTGTAAATTTCGAGGACGAAATTTTTGTAAGGAGGGTAGACTGTAACAACTCCATTTTTTAATGTACAAAGAATTGATTTAAATTCAATGTATACTTGGAGTATTTATTGCGGCTGATATCTCTTTAAGTATTTATTTCACTCCATAATTACAAGAAGGAGCTTGTAGCTCATTGGTAATACCTTGCACTGCTGAACCAAGCCACCAGAGTTCAAATCTCAAGCCCCACATTATTTTTGTATTTATTTTATTTTAATTTCTTTTGGAAGTCAACAGTCAAAAGGCCATAACTCACAAAATATGTACTTGACATGAAAAAGTAAATATACCAAATTATACCCCAAGAAATCCCCCGGCCACTGGAACACTGACTCGGCCCGACTCGGTGCCGCCGGCCGGCGAACCGGCCGACTCGGCCCGACTCGGCGCCGCCGGACGGCGAACCGGCCGACTCGGTCCGGCGCCGCCGGCCGGACTTGGCCGGACGGCCGAGTCACCAACTGAGAAAAGTTGGCTCTGGACTTGGTCAACCCTCCTGCACACTTATTATCCCTGGATCGGTTATAAATTACACAATAAATCCCTTTTACTCCTAGGTTTAATGAGTTTTAATGAATTTTTATATAATTTTATATATTTTTTATAAAAACCCTAACCCCAGCCTAACCCTATATAAACCCCCTATACCCTCTACCCTCTCACCACTTTTTCTAAGTCCACTCTCCCAAAATTCCAAGAGAACTTTGGTACGTCGGAAAACGAGCGAAAGGCGAAGCGCTGACGAAATCGACGGCGACTTTCCGGTAATCGTGCTAGGAGCTCTCGACGACGTTTCGACGCGCCGGCAAACCCTCTACCTCCCTCTCACTCTCTAGCAATGTCCAAACCTGTAAGTCCCCCTTTTCTACCTTTATTTTTCTTCCATTAAAATACGATTTTTCAAACCCGACGGAAATCGGAACAAACCGATTTCCGATTCGGTTTTCTATCAAATCTCACTTATCACTAATTTCATAATGCTTAAATATCTTCATGTTAACTACTAATCACTTAAAAATTAATTTGAACAAGTTTTCACATATGAAATGATAACTTTTGCAATATACCGTATTTTTGCACTTAAATACCACCATGTTTAGTTTATCACATTTAACCCTTTTACATTGTTATACCTTAAAATAGATCACAAGGTAATGACCTACCTCCACACACACTCATATGCAATCATAACACGCTACCTTGAAAACTTAGAATAAGATAAAATAAGATTTTACATTAAAATACCATTTTCTTAATAAAACCTTTTCTAAAAGTTCTAAGTTATATACAATTTTAAAACCATATCTTTTAATAGGAAATACGGAAGTTATGGACATCGATCGTTTATCTAAACCTGACTTTGTGGTGTCTAGACAAGTGTGTCTAAGGCGAGTGGTTACTTAATTAGGACCGCTACTTATAGTGGAGAGCCTCCCACTCACCTGGCACTTACCTGGCCGCAATTGGCGGTGAAGAGGCGATTTGAGGCTTCTAATAACTTGTCGTTTAGACCAATTAGAAATAGGCTAGTTGGCTTAGGAAACCCTAGAATCTAAAATACGGAAATTTACACCTTTTACAAATAAATACCTTATCTTTATAAAACCGTTTTCTAAATGATTAGTGTTTATTAAATCTTTGCAAAGCGCCACTACAACCCACCTTTGGGGAACTCGTTAGGGATAGTAGGGTTTATCGTGCACCCTCGGGCTTAGTAGTGCGAGATTCAGACCTCCGCAAGGAGCATTCGGTCTCGAAAGGTTTAAAATACGACATTTAAGAAAATGGGATTTTTGGAAAATAAAATATTTATTAAAAATTATTCTTGTATAAACATATGTATATTTATCATTTAAACATCTATTTTATTATAAGATAAAGTTTTCACCTTTTCCTAAAAAAATTTACAAGATTAAAAGTTATATTAAAATACCATGAATTTCAATATTACAAATTGATACCTTTATTTATGTAATTAGGATATTTTCACTAGAAATAAGACAAAATAAAATTACACTCATTATAACTATAAAGACGAATAATAACTACTTGAGGTGTATCTTGAAAACTATACAAAAGTATTTTTACATAAAACCCCCTCAAGTTTATAAATTACAATAAGGACCCTAACAAATATAGAACCTCGATTTACATTTCTTTTAGTCTGACTCGGGTTTGAGTCTAATTATTTCTGACTTGAATATGATTCAAGTCAATCTACATTTTTAATATTCCAACTCAATATGAACACATGAATCCCAGAATCCAGTTAGCAATCTATACAACTTGACTGAATCAAACCATGGATATACATCCATTATCCCGTTATACCATTTACCTGATTATGCAGTTACAATATGTTTACTGATATCATGGTTTTGGTCAGTCATCCAACTTACACAATACAATACAACAATACTATCAAAATACTACGGGGTTTAAGGGGTAGATTGGTACGGAAGGTGTTAAAGGTGGCACGAGGTGGTCAGATTAAGACACCTAACTTATATTCCGTTGTTGTTGTACCGTGGCTTAACGGTTCCTTGTACATTCCGTTTTCCCTGGTCTCTAGCATATAGAGACCCCTCTCGTATATACTGGCATCCTTCTGTACCAAGCTACAAACAATAGCGTTAACACAATATTCTACAACATTTTTACAATCTCTTTAAAAAATACCTCTTATTCTTTCGTTTCTAATTCTTCTTTATCTTTGGGACTTACCGAGCGACCTGTTCGCTGACGACATTCAATTACTTTCTTCTTTGAATGTCGTCAGGTGCTTTGGACCCAGCAGAGATCGAGCCCACCGGTGAAGACTTGGAGCAGTTTCACGAAGACCCAGAGATCTAGATATTATACCTTGTTCTATTCAGTATTTTCATTTCCTGTTATGCCACTGTTTAGGCATCGCTTTTCATTTCAGTTGTATTTACTTTTCATGCATTGTACAAAAGAATGTTATTAATAAAGTTGCTGTTATTTTTATATCTCTTGTCTCTTGTGATTTACTTTTATATTGCTTAGATACGCTTAGCGTATGTACTTCTAAGTATATACGTAGTGGACCTCATCGCGTCCACTTCGCCGTACACCGGGAAGCGGGGCGTGACAATCATTATTTTCTTCTTAGGAAAATTTCTGTGAAATATCTAAGGAAATATCATATGAAATCAACAGAAATCATTGCCCAGCATCGACATCTCAAATAAATATCTCAGTGTCCCAAAGTATATGTATCCAATATCCCGGCCCCAGCCGTCCGGCTAGTCCATCTCAAAATATCAATATCTCAACATCTCACGGCCACGGTCGGTATCCTCTGGATATCCGCCGCGCTAACAATCACCGGTAGGTAGTCCGCCCATGCCAGGCTCATCGTCTACTAATCGAACTTCTTGTCCCGGGGTACCTTACCGGGCCCACCATGTACCCGAGACGGTTCACCCAACTCCTCGAAACGGGTCACGAAAACCAACAGAAAACTCATGGTGGACGACACATGTATCATATCACGAGAAAAACCGCAACTTTCAATGTTTAAAAATAATATCAGGTTTATTAAATCCTTGCGGCTTTTCCCCAAAATCTCATAAATCTCAAGTGCTGGAATCCTCAAGAAAATCATCATAAATGCAGATTTCAAGGATAATGAATGCCTATAGTATCGACAAGTCAAACTGCAATGTATGACTAATATGTTAGGCATGAACGAATGATGCAATGAGGTACATGCATATGACTAGCAATTCTACATATTCATCTTGCGGAATTTACTATATTAGCACTGATTTATATGTCTTATATGGTAAAATTATTCTAAATTCCGTTTTAAACAAGTTATCTAGTGTTTGTAGCATAGCAATTACCAAGACGTGTGTGTTCGCATGAATAGTGCACGTGCTGCTTAAAACCCTGGTAATGGTGCAAGTGTCCTATGAGATGAAGTTGCACAATTAAATATAATGAATTAAGCGAGCCAATTATTTACTGTGTCGCATATCTCATTTAATGGTTTCAATGGTTTCTATATGATGAATTTAACACAAATATGGATATACAGATCATGTAGTGCCGTAAAATAGGTAAATAGGAACTACATGCAGCAAGCTGGTATTACTGGAAATTCTAAATTATCGGACGCCTCGCGCCATCCAAACAATTCTTCCCATAGATGTATATATCTACTCACCGGAAATCCCCAGCTAGCTTGGTCCAATCACCGCTTTCCCTTTTCGTGTCGCGTCCGAAGTCTCCGCGACCGATCCTGGAATTTGCAAAACACAAAACATAAGGTTATAGATCATGAAACGACGCATGTCAGAAAATGAAAGGGTCAATGTCAATGAGTTATGTACATTGTACACAAGGTACGCGGAACACACACGAAAAACACTACAACCTTAACTAAAATTTTTGTTTCGGACCAACCCCCAAAACAAAACCCGATCAAACCAAGTTTTGCATTCTCACATCCTAAATGTCGTAGGAGATGCCAAAAATATAATCAAGATATCATAATTAATTCATCACATAATTTTATAAAAAACCTAGTAAGCATTAGCATTCCAAATTCGATGCAAACATCGTCGCTTTGCGACAAAAAGACAACTATCAAGCATAATCACCCAAGTTAAACCATTAGATAGCCACTACACTAAATTTCAAGACATTAACCATGCTTCAAAACATATTTTCCATACACAAACCCTTTCTTGATTTTATAAACTAGCACTTCCAATCAAAATCCATACTAGAAAAACCAAGATTAACACTAATTTAAAGCCCAATTAGCAAGTTAACCTCTTAGATTAGGTTAGTATAACTACTAGATAGCAAAATAGAATTTATTAACTTAGTAATGGTTTCTAAAACCCTAGTTTAAACTCAAACCATTCACTTTAAAAAAAACTAGATTAGAAATTAGCTATAATTTTAACACTAAAACAATTTCAAAGTTCTAATTTAGCACACTTAAGCTACAAATTAACCAAAGATTGAAATTATACCTCACAAGTTCAAACCCTAGGTTGCCCTAGCCTCCCAAGATGCCATCTTTATCCAAGATTTAAACCAATTTGGGCTTGAGAAGAGATAAAATAGGGTTTTGTGTTGAATTTGTGAAGAAAATTATGGATTTCGGTGGATTTTTGGATGAAATTGAAGCAAAAGGAGATGGAGAATTTGGGGAAAAGAATGGGGGGCTGCTGCTGGTTGCTCTCGGCCAAGTAGGAAGGGAGTGGGGGAGAATGGTGTGGGATTGTGGAATTTTCTCCAAGTCAAAGCCCATTCCATACACAAGTACACCATACTCTAATTAATATATTTTATTCCTTTTCATACCAATTCTCTCACATGAGTTAAAGAAAATTTTGATGGGGATTTCCATCAGTGAGGCTCGGACAAGATGGAGGGGTGAGTGTGTGAGTGATTGCACAAAAAAATTCTATGCAAAAAGACCCCCCACAAGTCCAAAATTGCAAGTTTTAGTTTAATTATTTAAAATTTTAATTTCCTTAGATTATAACCAATTAGAACTTGAAATAAAATGCTAAAAATTTATATTACTCACTAGATTTTAGTTGTCATGGTTTTTAAAGTATGTAATTAGCCCATTCAAATTTGTATTTATCGCTAATTTAATATATTTTTAACTGCTTAAAATAATATTAAAAATAGTAAAATAGGGAAAAAAATTTAAACGGCCAGAAATTTATAAGTAACTCATTAGCTACTAAAAACTAGCAATTACCTATCCAAATTAGGTATAAATAGGCCTATATTGAAAAATAATTATAATGACGATTTACGGAAAAATACCAAATATTTACCGATTTTCGGGAAAATACCAAGACGACTTTTCAAGGCGTTACATATATGATCAAAATCGTGAAGTCAATAAGATTCAAGAAGTTTCTCACGATAAGGTGTTTAACTTTGAGGATGGTTGGTTGAAAGATCTAAAAGAAACATTTAGAGAGAATGCATTTAATAGTGATGATGATACTTCTCATAGTCTTCATCATCAACTTAATACGGTAATGTCTCGAAATAGTTTCCTTGAAAATAAAATTTTGTTGTTAGAAAAGAAGAAAAAGGAATTGGTTTCGTTGAACAAATCTTTAAAAACCGAAAAAGAGAATTTGATTTTGTCTCGAAATTCTTTGAAGGAAGAAAATGATTGTTTGATTAAAAATTTTACTAGTGAAATTGATATTTTAAAATCTTCTACTGGTTCACAAGAAGTTTTGGGAAATGTTGTTTTGATTGATAGATTAGAAAAATAGAAAACTAATTTTTTGGCACAAATTGATAAATTCGAGAAGAAGAAAATTGGCTTTCTTTCAAAATTGATATTCAATCAAAAACTATTGATGCTTTAAACACTGAAAATAAAAATTCGATTTTTTCATGTGATGTTTTAAGAAATGATCATGATAATTTGGTTTCATCTTTAAAAAGAGAAATTGATTCTTTAAATTTGTCCTGTATTTCTCAAGAAAAGTTGATCGGGAAAATTGCCTCCTTCAAGAAATAGAATAATAATTTAACAATTTATTTTGCTAAGTTTTCAAAAAGACAAGAAACGATAGATCCTTTACCAAGAAAAATGAAGAAATTTTTAAATAAAGGAGATGTTAATTTTAAAACTTCGAAAATTCAAAAATTCAAAACTCTTCTTTTTCTAAATTTTTTAACCACTATTCTAAATATAAATCTAGTCCCATGGGTATATCTAATCACACTTGTCACTATTGTGGTGCACATGTGTTGGGTTTCGGTGCCTGCGCCGCGGAAACCGCGGCCGAGGAGGAAGAGAAAACAAAAATTCTAGCTAACACCGAACGCCCGCAATGTTGGGTTACGGCAGCGCCCCGGCCGTCAATCCGAGGCCAAATGTGGAACAAAAAACTTTTGAAAACTCGGCGCTACCGCAACCTTTACCCGGATCGAACAATTAACCGTTAAACTAGCTATCTACAAGAAGTTAGAATGGCTATACCGATCGATCTGTGTCCTTCGGTCTTTAGCCATCATCCTAAGCTCCTCGCGGTATCTCCAATCTCGCTCGATCTCCGATCTCCGAGTCAAAGTGGCACCACATCTAGAAGTCTTTTTACGGGCTCCCGCTTCAAACCGAAACAACTCGGACATGAAGTTTGCTAGCCGACATGTCCAAGGTGAAGTAGAGAATGTATGTGATAACTTTGTCTCAAGCATCCATTGATTGTATGGATGGAGGTTGAAGATGAAGCCATGGGAGGAACTTGTGAGCTCTAGAAGAAAGAAGAAGAAAAGCTTTTGCTTATTATGTTGTGTGTTATTTTTGATATATATAGAGAGATATCAATAACCAAAGTCCCCACCATCACATGGCAGCCCCTCTCTCTCCAAAATACCCCCACTAATCATAATTAGCCCCATAAATCAATCATGTCACATTAATGGTCACATAAACCAAGACCATGAGTCACCAAGTAAATGTGACATGAAATGATACATATGGACAAAACTAGCACTCACATTTTCCACTAATAAACATTAATCCAAATGTTTATAACAATAAATAGAATGGCATCTTCTAATGTAAACTCGCGACGGATCATAAGAATACCCCTTATCTGTATATATATACTTGCATCCGCATTCCGACCAAATGCGAATGCAATGAGACGAAAGTAATCCAACAAATCTAATACTAGGATTCGGTTTAAACCAAAGCCCACTAGTATGATCCGTCCGATCATGATCCGTGCACAAGTGCACGTATATGATCAAACCCTGCCATAATAACATACGGCCTTTACAACGTTTCTCCCGAACTTGGGAAAATTTCTGTGAGGGACTCTAAAGACTCGTCAATACGCTGGCAGTGGGTTTAACCATAAGCACGTCAGTGGCACTAGCTGTACGTAACGGCTACCCATGTATTGAGCGAAAGGAAAGCTGATGAGCGAACTCATCCTGATACCCTACCGAGCCTATCTGTGACAATCTCCGTACAGTCCGGTATGTTCGTCTATGAGTATCGCAAATCGGGCCTAGGGGGATGGTAAACGTCAGACCCCTAATAGCGGTATAAGCCGTGTCGAAGTGTAGCCTAGAACACCTTGAGATACTACTGGAATACCTACCAGTAAATCTCACTTTCCTTGGCCAAAGACTTTGTGTAATGGCTCTCCAGACACAGCGCGATATCAACCCCCTATCCCGGGAGAGACGAATCCTATCTAACCGCCATTGCCTCCAAGTGCTTCGGGACTGCACCCAACAACTACCTGTTTGCATGACTCCTTTGAGCCGTGGTAGGGTAGTAATCAAATAACAGTGGGAACACACTTGAGGCAATGTAGCGGTGTCAAGTCAACGGACTAACCTGTACTCATGCCACCTGGGAACTGCTCCTGACGATAGGTATAGTACCAGTCAGCAGTGCCCCTACGAGTCCGTCCGGTGTACTCATAACCCAATTAGCACCTGTATACTATCTTAGGTGAACCAACTGACACTAATGGCTTGTGAGACCAGCCACCGCCCCTCGTCGGGGTCTTGATCCGTATACACTAGTCTACTTATGGAGTATCGATGCCCAGTCTTGAAACTCCCACGACTAGGGACACTTTAAGGATGTGCTTATAGACTACCCAACTCTCACGTATATGATCGCCATCAGACTGCTGGTAGTCAAGCAAGAATTATATGAGCTCTATCAACATGTAATAGCGATCTGTAATGTCACCTGAAGCATGTACATGATGATAAAGACAAACCAGATAGTATACTATCATCTCGAGTAAGACTGTTCTACCGGTATAGGTCCTCATTCAATCATTGCAATCACGTGTCTGTGGTCCAATAATTGAATTGAGGGCACTATAGCCAACAATCTCCCACTTGCACTTAAGGCTAATTATTGCGATGTCGCATACTCACAGCCCATGTGATACCGAACACCTAACTCCTCTACTAATTAGTTTCACAAATCTTGTTTGTGAAACTATTGCGTTCGAGAAATAGCCTCAGTGAGTGGATCCGCTCTGATGTTTCTATGTCTCTCTTAATCTCAAGTTCGCGGAGAAAGCTATCTCCCGAAATGAGCAATACCTATCTTAGAATATGTCTGGATATCTGATGGGACCTAGTTCACAAATGAACTCCATATCCAGCAAACTTCTTAGACTGTATCATCAACTGAATTTAATCAGTATCCTGCGCTATGCCTCCCTCAGTATCCGCTTGGATCACCTGTCTAAACTACTTCCCCTCAAAAGAAGGAAAACTATAACTCTAACAGTCCCTCTGTCAACCAGACCTTGAAAGTCTGGAATGATAACCGTCTCCCGAAGGAGGCTATCGTTATCATATCCCTAGAACATATCACTTATATTCTAAAACTGCTTCCAAACGTTTCTCCAGGATTGGATCGATATATCAACTTATTACAGCTAGTGCAAAAAACAACATCTGGTGTGGTACTTGACATCTCATGATTGACTCAATTGCCTAAGCAAGTGATATGCCAATCATCCACATCCCTCTTCTCTTTAGTCTGTAAGACACCTTTAGAGAGGGTGACTCCATCAACTGCAGGTACACCACCATGCCAGGAGTCGTCCATTCTAAAATACCTTTAGAATACTGTCTAAGTACCCAGATTGGGACACTACCCAAATCTAGATCTAAAACCATAGATCTAGTAACCAGAATATCCATATCCTATGTGGAAACCACTGTGTGACAACCAAAGTATAACCGATCGTAGTATAGGAATTTTATTTCCTACAACGTGCATGTCATCTAAATACCAGGACATCACACCCTACTACCTTTTTAACCGATCCATCTCCTATTCCGATGAAGTCAAAGCTCATGACTGTCACATCAAAATTAGATGATCTATCTCCGCTATATCTGCTTTTGTCTATAAATAGACACAAGCTACTTGTCCACTATGCTTCCGCCGCTCCCACTAACTACGACAACCCTCTGACAGAGTCATATACACGTGTACTTCTAAAGCTAGTTTAGAACGACGCTATACTCATCCTCCTGCCGGGTCTCATAGTCTGAAACAATAGTAGTGTCAAGTTTGGGTAAACAAGAACCTCCCTGTCACCGTCCTTGAGGATACCGAAGTACCTCTCGGGTGCGTGAGGTTACCCAGCATATCTGCGGAGTGGCTAATGGAATGTCAAACCTGATTGAATCTTTAGGTTCTTATTAAATTTTCAGTAATCGTCTGTGGTTCTGGAATCACTTCTTGTTCTACCATACTCCCACTACTGTTTTCTGAAAAAGTTCATTTTACTAAAACTGTGGCGAGTCAAGAACAATATCACTATTGATCTTCCAGATGATAGAAAGTTAACCGTCATAGCCCGGGTTAACCCACAAACTGCCATTACAGAAACGTTCCTTGAGTTATCCAGAGTCTGGTTTTAAGCATAAGCCGGACAACTCCAAATACCTTAACATCGTTAAGATATGATCCATTCTATACACAATATAGAAACAGAGGCACTGATTTAATTGGAATCAGATTCAAATCATGCAGCTGTCTCCATTACATGTCAACTAAATGGAGAGAGGTCGATCAGTATTACTCAACTTAGGAGTGCATCCAATTATGAGTAACCTGAAAGAGAAGCAAGTACTCAAAACCATTAATATCAACTGAATACCATACACAAGTATCTACATCTTCGATCACCTTGAAGAATCCCGATACTTGCATCACATGGTTCTCTACTTTAATCTTGTACCTATAACTTCTCAAAACTTAGACCGTGTATTTCTACGAAACACTTGTCTAAAAACTAGAGAAGTCACAAGTAAACAGAATATAGTACGAGGACCAACCCCTCTGTCCCCATGGACACTGTACAACATACAATACTTTGTATAAGTCCCCTGAGTCGAATAACTCAAACCCTGTGCATTGCAGGTTGAAAACTGTACTTATGGTCAAGAAGAATTACACCGCTGTTTAATGCTCCTTACCTAACCATCAACTGATATAGGTAAATGTCATGGACATAATTTCAAAAAGTTATATCTCACTTTATAAAAATAAACGTACAGATATATCGGTTTGAAATTGTTGCATAACAATGGATATTCAAAACCAAATATTTGTCGTCCGACAAAAACCCAGGCGATTTCCTCAAATATCACCAATTACAATGAATTCCGATATAATGAGGATAGTCACCTAATTCCCAATAACTTACTCCTACTCATCGTCTGTAAAACCATACAGATGTGAGAATCATACCTGGTAAATACATACCCTGGAGTAAGAATCTAATTAGGAAATCAGTTTTCTATTAACAATACACAGTGAAACTGAAACATGTAAATGTTTCGAAGGAGTATCTAGGTATTCCTAGTAATGCCTCTTCCATTATCAGATTCATGACTGTAACCATATATTTCGTTGCCATCTCTCCAAATCCCTTTATATGTCTTTACTCATTACCTTCTGTACACCCCCTTAGGCTAAATTGTTTTCTTCCTTCCCTACCGTTCGGCACCAGCCTACGGTTTGGAAGAAGACTGTCCAATAAGCATAATAGGTGTACTCTCCTAATCCTAGGAGTACTCGCAACCTGAGAGAAGGTGATGATAAAAGACAACTGAATAAACCTTATTCTATTTCTCCTGAACCGGAGAAAAGCAAAGGTGAAGTAGGAGTGGCAATGAAATACTTGGTTTGGTCGTGAATAATAGCAGTCACAATTTACTTTGCCCTCTTTCTAATCCCTTAATTTTGTCTTTACTTATTACCTTCAGTACACCCAACTTAGGCTAATTGGTTTTCTCCTTTCCCTACCTTTCGGCACCTGCCTATGGTTTGGAAGAAGACTATCCAATAAGCGTAATAGGTGTACTCTCCTAATCCTGGAGTACTCACAACCTGAGAGAAGGAAAAAGGAAAAGACAACTGAATAATCCTTTTCAATCTCTCCAGAACCAGAATCCATCCTCTAATCTGGAACAAGTTCCTTCGAGTTCGTATATAACCATACGATGGATTTATCCAATGGAAGTGGATGTTCGTAGTGATACGGGGTGTTCTGGAGAAATGCAAAGGGTAAAAGAAGGAGTGGCAATGATGTATGCAACTCAGACAATCCAAAAGCCGGTGTTCTAAGAAAGTTCGGTTAACTTAGTTACTTAGTTATAGTCTAGGGTCGGGCCATGGTCGCTGTCAAAGAGAGAGAGAAAAGAAACACTCTGCGTGCACTCTAACATAGATCAGAATGGTTAATCACTTTATCTAATCAGGATGTCTCCCACTGTATCCTAAAATTCTCCTCCAAACCTGAAAGAAGAATTAGTCGGGATCATCCGAGGAGTAAACCAACTCATCAGTGGGAATCGGGATCCAACTATCATCGCATGATAACTTGATGGAATCCACTCAAGTCACCACACTCCAGAAGGTATGCGCATCCCTGGCAAGTTTCAGTTTCTTTAGAAACTCCCGATATGATTTTTACCCTTAGGACCCAAGTGACCTTGACTGAGCCAACATATCAAAGGATCCTAGCCAAGTTCAACCCTTCATTATCTTGATTGCATTAGACCCACCCGCATGAGTCCTTGACTGAGCCAAAATGACCGTACGACTGTCCTAACTAATCACATATCCATGAGACAGAAAAGCATTACAGAGCTACCGCACACTACGCCTCGGCTGAGCACGACATACGTAGCACGAATACTAAGCAATACTAATCTGAAATGACAGAAGGCTACGGCTGGTTTTTGGCGAAAAACCTTTAACGTAATGAACTTGATATCGTTGAAGGAACCGGATAAATTTTTACAAATATATAGTGGCGAAAACCTTTGCTAAAGAGGTTACTCCCAGTGAAGGGATCTCGGCTCTTTCTCCATAGAATGAGGTGCATGATATTCCAACTGAATACCGCGATGCAAAGCAAAAGGTAATCGACTATAGTGAAGTCATTACCCTAACACAAACCTCTGTCCAAAGGGTCACTCCCGATGAAGGGATCTCGGCCCTTGCCTCGTCGAATGAGGTGCTGGATATTCATAACTGAATACCACTGTGCAAAACAAAAGAGAATGTCTTAGTAATAACAACTTTTTAAAATTGTTCCAACAACATCGAATAGGTCTGTTTTCCTTACATTGATCTGAATCAACGCAATCTCATCAATTAATCACACCACAAAAGAACGAAAATATAATGTACGTATATGCCATCCGTATTCGCCACTGGGTCCCGTCATCACCCGTTAGGTTACTTAACTAACGACAGAGCGGGGACTGGACTAGCGCGGGTGTAAAACATATACAGCATCTACTAGTATATATATCAATATATAATAATCGCTCCAGGCGTGATAAAATGCAACATCACAGAAAAGTAATAAGCATCACAGAACAATACAGATGATCTGGGAGCCTCGAGTTTCCTTTGAGCTGCAACTGAAACCTGACATTCCCCTGGTCGTGTGGATAGCTTGTGCAATGAAAACCTAGACCCCTACGAGCGTGGCAAGTTACCTGCCAAAACCAGAAGCGAGGCAGCCCCCTTCAGCAAAATGAATGGACCACCCAGCACTTCACGAAATCCGGTAACTTGGACACCCCTTCTTGGGTCAACCTGTACCCCCTACGAGTGCGGCGAACAGCCCGCCAATTTTAGAGTGAAGCCCCCTCCATTTCAAAGCCATGAGATGCGGGCCCGTTGCCTTCTAGAACCCGTCTATCCGTGCACTCCACCACGGGGTAATCCTAGTACAGAAAAGAAAATATGTACAGCGGGTACATCGACCTCAACCCGGTCGTGCCCCAAAAGAATAATATACAAACAAGCAGTGACGGCAGTCCACATGTTAGACGCTCGCCCCGCGATATCAAATGTAAAAATAAATCAAAACTGCACAAACATTGCACACAAGCTATCCACCACGACAAATCCGCAACATCACAGCACAACACAGAACATCAACGTGAATGTCACGTTCGCAAACTCGTCTAAAAGGACTATAGCAATTAGACAAGATTTACCGCTCGAATGACATTCACGGTCGCAGATAGAAATGTAATGTACTGTAAACATTAAACAATGTTAGAAAATATCAACTTCGAAACAACCCCCGAATAGCCCCAAACAACCTGATAAAACCATATCAAAACTGGGCTAAACAAACAATACCAATGCACCAAGATTCCAGAGACTAGACTGTACCCCAAAATCCAAACTCAGAAGCCTCAAACAGGCCGGCCTCCTCGGATTTGGGAGCCATGTGCTCGACCAAAATCCGAGGGGTTGGTGTCGTTTTTGGGGTGCAGGCTATAGGTCAGGTCAATAGTCTTCTGCACATGTTTAAATAATTTTTGAAGACACATTGAAATCGACAGAGAACTGGAATCAGCAGTGCAGTGTATCGGGTTCGTTTCGATTTCGATAGTTTAACATTGTCTAAACAAGCTAGTTAAGGGTTAATGGGTTGGCACTGATACCATGCTGGGTTACGGCAGCGTCCCGGCCGTCAATCCGAGGCCAAATGAGAAAGAAAAAACTTTTGAAAACTCGGCGCTACCGCAACCCTTACCCGGATCGAACCATTAACCATTAAACTAGCTATCTACAAGAAGTTAGAATGGCTATACCGATCGATCCGTGTCCTTCGGTCTTTAGCCATCATCCTAAGCTCCTCGCGGTATCTCCAATCTCACTCGATCTCCGATCTCCTCGTCGAAGTGGCACCACATCTAGAAGTCTTTTTACGGGCTCCCGCTTCAAACCGAAGCAACTCGGACATGAAGTTTGCTAGCCGACATGTCCAAGGTGAAGTAGAGAATGTGTGTGATAAGTTTGTCTCAAGCATCCATTGATTCTCAACTCATGAGATTGTATGGATGGAGGTTGATGATGAAGCCATGGGAGGAACTTGTGAGCTCTAGAAGAAAGAAGAAGAAAAGCTTTTGCTTATTATGTTGTGTGTTATTTTTGAGAGAGAGAGGGAGAGATATCAATAACCAAAGTCCTCATCATCACATGGCAGCCCCTCTCCCTCCAAAATACCCCTACTAATCATAATTAGCCCCATAAATCAATCCATGTCACATTAATGGTCACATAAACCAAGACCATGAGTCACCAAGTAAATGTGACATGAAATGATGCATATGGACAAAACTAGCACTCACATTTTCCACTAATAAACATTAATCCAAATGTTTATAACAATAAATAGAATGGCATCTTCTAAAGTAAACTCGTGACGGATCACAAGAATACCCCTCATCTGTATATAAATACCTGCATCCGCATTCCGACCGAATGCGAATGCAATGAGACAAAAGAAATCCAACAAATCTAATACTAGGATCCGGTTTAAACCAAAGCCCGCTAGTATGATCCGTCCGATCATGATCCGTGCACAAGTGCACGTATATGATCGAACCCTGCCATAATAACATACGGCCTCTACAACGTTTCGCCCGAACTTGGAAAACTTTTTGTGGGTGACTCTAAAGACTCGTCAATACGCTGGCAGTGGGTTTAACCATAAGCACGTCAGTGACACTAGCTGTACGTAACGGCTACCTATGTATTGAGCGAAAGGGAAGCTGATGAGCGAACTCATCCTGATACCCTACTGAGACTATCTGTGACAATCTCCGTACAGTCCGGTATGTTCATCTATGAGTATCGCATATCGGGCCTAGGGGGATGGTAAACGTCAGACCCCTAATAGCGGTATAAGTCGTGTCGGAGTGTAGCCTAGAACACCTTGAGAAACTACCGGAATACATACCAGTAAATCTCACTTGCCTTGGCCAAGGACTTTGTGTAATGGCTTTCCAGACACAGCGCGATATTAACCCCCAATCCCGGGAGAGACGAATCCTATCTAACCGCCATTGCCTCCAAGTGCTTCGGGACTGCACCCAACTACTACCTGTTTGCACGAATCCTTTGAGCCGTGGTAGGGTAGGAATCAAAGAACAGTGAGAACACACTTGAGGCAATGTAGTAGTGTCAAGTCAACAGACTAAGCTGTACTCATGCCACCTGGGAACTGCTCCTGACGATAGGTATGGTACCGGTCAGCAGTGCCCTTGCGAGTCCGTCCGGTGTACTCATAACCCAATGAGCACATGTATACTATCTTAGGTGAACCAACTGACACCAATGGCTTGTGAGACCAGCCACCGCCCCTCGTCGGGGTCTTGATCCGTATACACTAGTCTACTTATGGAGTATCGATGCCCAGTCTCGAAACTCTCACGGCTAGGGACACTTTAAGGATGTGCTTATAGACTACCCAACTCTCACGTATATGATCGCCATCAGACTGCTGGTAGTCAAGCAAGAATCCTATGGACTCTATCAACATGTAATAGTGATCTGTAATGTCATCTGAAGCATGTACATGATGATAAAGACAAACCAGATAGCATACTATCATCTCGAGTAAGACTGTTCTACCGGTATAGGTCCTCTTTCAATTATTCCAATCACGTGCCTGTGATCCAATAATTGACTTGAGGGCACTATAGCCAACACGCAATACCCATGATACGGTCTATAGACCTAAACTAGATAACTAAAAGTGCAATGGTTGAGAAGATACAACCTTTGTTGCGTGTACATCCAATTGTGAAAGTCCCCTCCAAACTTGTAACCATCGGGATCGCCCTTGAGAATCGACCACCCTTGCCGAATACGATCCACCGAGAGAATCCGAAGAAGGCTCTAACCGACGATTCAGACTCGCTAGGTTTGGATGGTCGGTGATGTAAGAATACTTCACTAAATATTTCTCTCTTGAACCATGCTAAAAAATGGAGAGCAAGAAGAAGGTGAGAATGAAGCATGAAGCTCACTTGATGAAAAATGATCAAGTCTTACAAATGAAAAAGAGAATGGCTACTTCAAATTGCAACCATGAAGAAATAGTGCACAATAAATGCACATCACAATCCAAGACATCCCTCCAAATCATGTTTCATTAAAACCCTTTTCCACCTCATTTCCTTATTTGATTTTCCAAAGAGGAAAATCAAATATGATGTCCTTCTTCTAGAAGTATTCCCGTATAAATACGGAATATTTCACCTGGTATATGTATCGCTACATATACGCATATACATATAAAAAAAATACATATAGCACCAAAGAGAGAAATGAATAGTGAACAATAATACTAAAATATATGTATCAAAAATACATATATATTATTAAATCAAAACCTGATTTAACAATCCGGCTTAATCCTAAGCCGGCTAGTATTATCAACCGCCTGATTAAAGTCTGTGTATCTCGTACACGTATTTAATCGGACCCCTGCACGTACCAATATGGCTCCTACATCTATCGCCTGAACCGAGAAAACCCTCTGTATGGGACTCTAAAGACTCGACAATACGCTGGCAATGGGTTTAACCACAAGCACGTCAGCGGCACTAGCTGTACATAACGGTTACCCAGGTACTTATCGAAAGGGGGGTTGACAATCAAGTACGTCCTTACCCTACTGAACCTGAATGTGACAATCTCCGTACAGTCCGGTCTCTTCGTCAAAGAGTATCGCATATCGGGTCTAGGGGGTGGATAACGTCAGACCCCTACTAACCCTATAAGTTGTGTCTGAGTCAAGCTCATCACCAATAGAGATACTACTGATCAACTATTAGTAAATCTCATCCATCGTGGCCATAGATTTGTGGTGATAGCCAACTGAACACAGCGCGACATCAACTTCTAATACAAAGATAGACGAATCCCTGACAGTCGACCACTGCCTCCATGTGGCTCGGGACTGTACCCAACTAAAACCTGTTTGCACGACTCCTTTGAGCCATGGTAGGGTAGTAATCAAAATACAGTGGGAACTCACATGAGACAAATGACGAATTCAGGTCAAAGGACTAATCTGTACTCATGCCACCTGAGAACTTCCATCTGACGATAAATATAATACCATTTAGAAGTTCTCGGCGAGTCCATCCAGTGTGCTCACCTCCAGTGAGCACCTGTATACTATCTTAGGTGACACAACACCAATGGCTTTTGAGACCGGCCACTGCCTCTCGTCGGGGTCTAGAAGCGTATACACTAGTCTACTCCAGAATATCGATGCCCAGTCTCAATACTCCTACGACTAAGAACATTTAAGGATGTGCTTATGGAAAACCCAGCTCCTACATATATGATCGCCATCATAATGCTGGTTGTCAAGCAACAATCTTATGAGCTTCATCAATGATAAAGACAAACCAGATATCATACTATTATCTCGAGTAAGATTGTTATACATGTATAGGTCCTCCCTCAATTATCATAATCGCCTACTTGCGATCACAATAATTGCCTTGAGGGCACTATATCCAACAACATGGCAACTTTGCATATTCTTGTGAATTGAAAAGAAATATATTTTTATATACCAATTTGAAATTGGTCCCTAAAATTTACCCCTATAAACCCAAGTTAGTTTGGGTACCAAAATGCACACCCATATCTTCTTTTGTAGGTATTGAGAATTTGAAACCAAGAAGAATTCAACAAAGGTAAGCACAACTATGCGTGTGTAATAAGGTATGTACTCTAACATAATGAGGACATTGTTTGATTTAAGTATGGAGGGTGGTTTTGTACAAAAATTTTCTTTTATTTTTAGGTTCTTTAAAAAACTTAGAAAATTTTGAAAATAAAAATTAAAAAGTGAAAAATGTGTATAAAAGAGATAGCTTTTAAGAAAAATAAGAAAAAAATGATGGTTAAATGGATCTAATAATACGTTGTCATGAGCTCATTCCTAAACGGCTAGTATCATGAAGGGGTTATTAGGTTTGAGAAGATATAAGTGGAGCTTATTTTTGAGTTCAAATATTTGAACGTTGATACCCTACTATACGCACATGCACATATATTGAAACTTGGGATAATAGAAGAGACCTGTCATGCTCATGTCTGTAATACCCTAATATGGAGAAAAGAAATTTAATATCACCAAAAAAATGGACACCTTCTTGCAATTATCAAGGTAGCATAAAAAAATTCAACGAGGGTGCTTCATCACCTAGTGATTTAGACCAACTGGTTTGGGATCATTTGTTATGCCTTATATGTTGAAAAAATAGGATACTGCTATTTACGCTTAATAAGTGATCATATTCGGTAATCGGTTGGTTAGTGCCTCACGAAGTATTAACGGTCGTATGAAAAATATATGAACAAATCCATCAATTTGATCCGTTAATTAAAAAGTAATAGAGAGCTAAGGGCAAGAGTATAAGAGCTTGAATTGAATTCTCCAAGTGTAGGGATGATTTTTTCACACACGTAGAGGTATATGATAATGTCTGTAAGCAAAATAGGTGGGAAAGATTGGAAGAATGATAAGGAAGTAATTTTCGGTATGGATCAAAGTTTATTAAGGCATGGTTCATGACGACTGAAAATCTAGTAAAATTTAAACTCTTGTTTTTCGTATTTTTCTTATCTATTTCTATCTTTGTATATAGTTTTCATTTTCTTTTTTTCCCTTTATTTTCTTTTATAAGAATATGAGTGGGAGCAGGATTTAGTTAAATATTAGTTTAGTTTAGTTTAAAATTTGAAACCCTAGATTTGCTCGAGAACTGGCAAAAGATAAGTGTGGGGGTATTTGATAGCTGTAATTTATTGCACATTTTTTAAACCCATTTATCATGTTATTGTTATATATTATACTATTTTGGGTATCTTTTGTGAATTATTACAGATAACATGGTTTGGATGCAAAATGACGAAAAATTGTCCTAAAAGAAGGATTAAGTGCGTATAATGGAGACTTAAGAGAATTATTCAGAAAATTAAAAGACAATTTGAAAATTTGGAATAAATTTGGGAATATTATTACAAATCAGTAAAGGTTACAAAAAATAGAAGTGAATCAATCATCACAACAACAAATCAGTTGGAGAAAACTGTTAGTGTATATGCCCTAGAGGCCATTATTGTATCATACTGGTTTGTATATTATTTAATGGAAGCTTAGAATATTTACAGTTGTATTGACAGTCTTGCTCAAAATGGTAGTATGCTGCTTGGTTTGTTTCTACTTCAATATGTGCATATGTTTCTTTAAACATATCACTTATACATATTAGTAAAGCCATTAGGATCTTTTGCTTGATTACTAGCGTTGTGATGGCAGTCACACTAGTGGGGGCTGGGTAATCTACAAGCACATCCTTATACAGGTCCCTAGTCGTAGGACTATCGAGACAGGGCCTTGAGACTCCGGAGTAGACTAGTGTATACGCTTCTCATCCCAGCAGGGGAGATGGTCTGTACCACAGCCATTAGTAGGTCGTACTGGAAATAGTATGCAGGTGCTCATTAGGTTATGAGTACACTGGACAGGACTCGTCGGGAACTGTTGGTTGGTACTATACCTATCGTCAGGTGTTCATACCATAATTTTGCATTATTTTATTCCCCATTATTATTCAGTTTACAAATAAACAGGTGCTTTTGACCCATGTCTGCTACATAGTTGCAGGTTACAGGTTCTCGGAACAAAACAGTGAAAATGATGAAGAGACGGTATAAAAGTGAGACTTCGACCAACGAATAGAGAATCTTTATCACGCTTACAGTTTGAAGAATAAACGAGGATCAATGGACAATTTCACAAAGAACAAAGGCAGCGTAAGGTTCAAGACTTCGACACGAAGTAAGCGGTAAAGTCCACGATATTGTTCACTGTGGAAATCTGGAAGAAACCAGAAGCCAATCTGAGAAAACAACTGAAGAAAATAGAAGGAAAAATGCAACAGAAGAAGACCTGAAAAACTGAAGCAGCAACCTCCCTATTTGGCCGCAGTTCTGCGGCCAAACCCTGCTTTTGGCCGCAGAACCGCGACCGTGCGTCCCCTGTGTCGGTGCAGAAAAGATGTGTCAGTGCGTCGGTGCATTATTTAGGTTTCTTAGGGGGTAAAATTGTAAAATCAGATGTGCGTCGATTGTAAACCTAGGGTTTCTATGAATCTATAAATAGAAGCCCTAATACCTCTTTTGAGGTATGCCTCTTCTTGTGCCTCATTTTATATCTAAAAATTCAGATCTGTAAATTTCTGCATTGAATGAAGAGTGCATCAAATTAGAGTAAGTTTTCAATTCTTGCCCTAGTTAATTTTATTATCTGCCCTAGTTAATTTTATTATCTGCCCTAGGTAATTTCTTTCTTTCCCTAGCATAGATCTTTATTATCTGCCCTAGTTAGATAGTTAAATCATGTCTTTTAATTCCCTAATGAGTGAGTAGTCTCCTCGCTTGTTAGGGTTAGATTTGGGGAAGCCTTGAGAGATGAAGATCTCTCACCCCTTTCTTGCCCATCACACGTTATTATAGGACTCCATGCATGCATGCACACATCGCACCCTACGGCACCCTATCCTACGAGGTAGCGGTGATACCGTAGTATAAAGGACCGATTGAGCGTGTTTTCCATGGAGGTTAGGGTAAGAATTGAGAAAGGAAGGACAAGAACCTAGAGGAAGAAACACGGTTTCTTCCCGATGGTACTAATCCACTTTATTAATTGTTACCATAACACCTCATAGATCTTAATTTGGGCATTGAAAGCGGTGGGAAATCTTTGCATTTCCAAACTTAACCTTAAACCTAACCCTAGCAAGATTCTAATCCTAGTATAGATCAACTTTAGTTTTTAGATTTAATCAATCCGACACCAATCGGAATTAACTCGTTAGAACAATTAGGAAATACACAAAATACCTGTGGACCGACCCGTACTCACCGGCTAGCTACCAAGCGACGCCGTTCTTGATTGCGGTTATAAATTATCCTTTGAGATCAATCAAATGGCGCCGTTGCCGGGGATTGCGTGTTATTTTCTTTTTGTAATTTCGGGTTAATATAAAATTGAAAAAACCATAAAAACTGAACAAAGAAAAAATTTAAAAAAAATTTATCATCTCGTTATTTTGTGAAGGGTATTTTCGTTGGAATTTTGCAGGATCTACGAACAAGTTCGGATCTGGAAAAATCCAGAAATCAATACAGAAAACCCTAGATCTGAACAACAGAGGATTTCCACAACAGAACAACAGAAGAAATTTGGAGGGCCAAGTCAACAGTACGACCGCGCTTCCGCCGCGAGATCCCTGCTCCGACCGCGCTTCCGCGGTGATTTGGTGATGTCAGCAAAATTTGGAGGCCTGATCTTGCGTTTCCACCGTGGAACCGCCGCCCCAACTGCCTTTGGGCCGCGTATCCGCCGCGGCTTGGTCGAGTCAGCACCTGAAAAAAATATCTCTGTTTGTTTCCTTTCTCCTTCTCTGCAACCCCAATATCTCCTCTGTAAATTTGCCTACAGGATTCTTTGCGCTAAAAAAATTTCTCCCCCTTCCAATAATTGATCTTGTGCAGGATTCTTTGCACCGCGCTTTTTTAAAAAAAAATTGTTTGCAAGTGATTGTGTTTACTGCTTTGCATATTTTAAAACTGACTTTAAGGGGCTTTTACACCAATCCAGATTGGGTGGGGATTTCATCACCCTTCCCAGGACCCCAAAAATCACATAAGGCATATCGCATTGACATTCAATTAATTAAAAAAAGATTAGACTCGGCCCTAAAGACTTCGCGCTCAATAGGACAAAGGAATAGTTGTAGGCATCGACCGTTGATCCTAACCTGACTTTGTGGTGCCTAGGCTAGACAGGTAGGGAGAGGTAACTTTAAAAGGCCCGTCTCACGGTGCTTCGTGAGCGGATCCCTCCTTTCTCTACTTGTGCTTACCTAGCCACAATTGGCGGTGAAGAGGCGGTTTGAGGTCCTACTTCTTGCCCTTTGGAACAGTTAGGAGTTGTCTAGCTGACCTAGGTGACCCTAGATCTAGGCCTGATTGTGCATTTGTGGTTGATTGAATGTGTGTCTAAGCCTTTTATCGAAAATCTTTTTTGCAAAAAGCTCCACATAAAAAAACACAAAAATAAAAAAGGACATTTTTTTACAAAAACTTGCAAATTTTGTCGCTAAGAAATCCATTGCAGCCCACTTACACCCACATTCTTTTTCTTATCTTTTTTACATCATGGGTACCCTACCTCACAAATCTCTTGCCGAACTTTGGTACCCTGAACCAAACTTTGCTTCCTACGCGAATTTTTTCGGTCGAATTACGGACTACCCCTCCTTGCCCAAAATATCTTTGAAAGATCGAATAGAAGCGTTTAGGAGAAACAGTTGGACTCCAAAATCCACTTTGTATCAACCGTTGCAACCTTCACCACCTTCTTACGTTGACGCTCCTTCTTCGAGTCCTGTTGTCACTCCGAAACCGATGTCCATTGCTGAACATATTGAATAATCTCGTAGCCGATCTTTCACTCCTTTCAACACATCCAGTTCTTGGGATCAACAAGTCCATTCATCTTTTTATCCAAATGTTGATCCTACTCCTGTCCAACCATTCAATTCCTACCAGTCCTACCCAACTTTCACACCTTCCCTAGACATTGCTTCTACACAGCCATTTGGGAGTTTTCAAAATCCAAGAAACTTTGAATCTTTTACTGAAACCCCTTCACAACCCATGCCTAGTCTAGAACAGTCGTTGGAAGCTTATATGGTAGCGACAAACCAAATGATGAGGAATGTGGATGCGTCCATTGCCGCCCTTATGCAACCTAGTGAACCGGTAGCTATGTTCCAACTAGCTCCAAATCTTCCAATGTATGATGATGCGGTTGGACAGAGTGAGAATTTGAGTGGAGAGAGTGAGCTGTGCACCCTATCAAATCAAACCTACCCATTACCAATTGAATTCCACAACTCCAGTTTTCAAACAAGTGTCCCAAATGATTCATCAGTTGAAAATAAAACATTTAATGAGTTGTGCGACCTTGTAGTGCTTGATTTGCCAGATTGTGAAGAATCCCTTTCGAGTGAAACCACACCTAATCCTTTTGAACTCTACACCTCCACTCTAGAACCTAAATTGATAAATATCCATGCTTTTGATGAGGTGTCTGAAAAAATAGATTTTTACTTTATTGAGGATATTGACGCATGGAGTATTTTGGATGAAGAACCCGTAGATTTGACTGAAATTTTCTCTCCAATTCATCACCCCGAGTCATTAAATGTTTCTCCCGAACTTCATATGCGTCTTGATGTTAATGATAATTGCATGGATGAGATAACTTTTGAGGAGAATTATGAGGATAGTATTGAGGAGAGTATTGAGGATAGTATTGAGGATGAACCATTTTTGTTTGATGTGTCGGATTTTCCAATTCATCCTCCTGAACCTTTAACTATTATACTTCCTAAATCACCCTCCATCCTTTCCATCGTTCCGACTACGCAGAAGATCACGTAGGAGGACTGTGAGCTTGAAATTTTTTTGTTCGATCACAACAGTTTTGACGCCACTAGTGCGTTCCTCCTTGAATCTGACACTATTCTCACAACCGATATCGATTACGAGTGTTTCACTTTTCGGACGATTTTGAAGACTCGCCGCCCGAGTTTGAGTCCTTTGAATTTTCAGATGAGTTAGTTGAACCATCAGACTCGGTTGCTTACAGTCATTTCGAACCATTAATGGAATCCTTCAAGTTCGAGACAGTTTGCTTAGGTGAGAATAAGACTATCCCAAAATCACTCCCTTTCGTCCTTGCTATCGTTTCGACCGAGCAAGAATTCGTCACGCTTCCACTTTCAATGGATGGTTTACCAAGTTCAAAGTACCCATGTTTTCTCGCGAATCTTGAGGGATTTGACCCCATTTCTCGACGGGTTGATAAATTAGCACAATCGCTTTTAACACATCGGTCATCACAAATTGTACTAATTTATTCACCCAATTTACACTCTCAAGTTCGTACTACACTTCTTTCTCTCTTCCGCCATTCTCCTCCACCGAGACCATATTCCACCCTTCTTCCCATACGGTCTAGTGTGTTTCTCAACTCCTTTCTCTACACTCCATTCTTTCACCAACCCTACCATTATCACGATAGAATTTTTGAATGGTTGGTGCTAACCTTTGGTCTGTGTAAGGCCTTATATAGTTTGATTTTTCTCCTCCCTAACTCTGAACTTTAACGCTGTTTTACTCAAGTTTGGGGGGAACCTTGTTGTATATATATATATATATATATTTCTTTTAAAAATAAAAAAATAAAAAATAAAAAATTATAAATAAATAAACAGGGGAGTGTCGACAATTTTGACCCTCTTGGTATAGCCTGACAGTGAGGACACTGTCAAGTTTAAGTTTGGGGGTATGCTCGGTAAGCCTTCTTCCTTCGCATTCATATGTATATTTTTGCATTTGCATACTTATTTTAAAACCCATAAAAACTGAAAATTTTAAAAATTATAAAAATTAAAATATTCAATTTTGGCCATAATTGACTTGAGTTTGACAAAAAGGTTAACTAGCTAGGAACAACTAGATCTTATACTTAGTAAATTAAAATCCCTAAAAATAACTTTTCTTAAAATTTAACGGTAGAAAGTATATGTCTTTATAGTTTATTTAGAAATAGGCAAATTTTGAGTTCACTTCTTAGGCTAAGTTAAAATAAGGGAAAAGTATTGATATTTTTATTAAAATATAAGTTTGAAAAATAATTCCTAAGCTCAAGTCTAAATTCTGAAAATATATACCCTACAAATTGCACAAACACGAACCTTGAAACCTGGAATAGTAGAAGAGACCTTGAAATGCTCTTGTCTAAAGTCCTTAGTACAAAGAAAAATAAAAATATAAGTGTGAATAAAGAGATAAAAAAAAATGAACACTGGTTTTTGTGATTACTTAAGGCTGCATTAATAGAAAAAATATTTAGCGAGGGTGCTTTATCACCTAGTGCTTTAGACCAACTGGTTTGGGAGTCACTGCTAAAACCTTAGGTGTTACAAGACTAGGAATTACGCTTTAATGTGCAAACACATCTTGTAATCGGTTGTTGGTACCTCAAGAAGTATTAACGGTCGCATGAAGGATGCGTGAGCGAAATTCATCTAAAAATTCACCAATTAAGAAGTGCTTTGGACAACGGACAAGAGTATGATAGCATGATTTGAATTTTCAAGTGTAGGGGTGATATACACACACACGTAAGGGTATGTGATTGGGGTTTAGATAAGAGATATGAATAAAGAATAAGACTTATATCTTTAATAGAGATGATAAAAATTCCTAAGTTGAGATAGAACCCTAGAAGAAAAACTTAAAAGATGCTAAAAGCTAAGTAAATTTACAAGAATATATATAATCTTAAGTTAAATAATAAGGAGGTGTGAAAAATACGGGTGGATAATTTATGAGTCGAAGATAATAGACTTCCTTGTTGGAAAACCTAATTGGAGAATAAAAGTTAATGGGCCGAATTGATAGGATTTTGTGGGTAGTATTCCGCTGAAAACCCTCAGGAGACAACACTCCTACTACTAGGGACACCTAGAGGTTTAACGGCTTGTTGCACAAGCTCAGTGCAATCGCGATTCCCTGCGAAAGTGATGTTAGGATTTTGTTGAGAATAAAACTAGGTTTGCTCGAGGACGAGCAAAAGATAAGTTTGGAGGTATTTGTTCATACGATAATTTTGCATTATTTTATTCTCCATTCTTATTCAGTTTACAAATAAACAGGTGCTTTTGACCCATGTCTGCTACATAGTTGCAGGTTACAGGTTCTCGGAACAAAACAGTGAAAATGATGAAGAGACGATATAAAAGTGAGACTTCGACCAACGAATAGCGAATCTTTATCACGCATACAGTTTGAAGAACACTTTCAAAACCACGTTGTATGTGCGTACCAATGTCCAGTTGTCCGGCAGGAAGGAAAGAAAACAGATGAAAGTAAACGAGGATCAATGGACAATTTCACAAAGAACAAAAGCAGCGTAAGGTTCAAGACTTCGACACGAAGCAAGCGGTAAAGTCCACGATATTGTTCACTGTGGAAATCAGGAAGAAACCAGAAGCCAATCTGAGAAAACAACTGAAGAAAATAGAAGGAAAAATGCAACAGAAGAAGACCTGAAAAACTGAAGCAGCAACCTCCCTATTTGGCCGCGGTTTCGCAGCCAAACCCTGCTTTTGGCCGCAGAACCGCGGCCGTGCGTCGCCAATGTCGGTGCAGAAAAGATGTGTCGGTGCGTCGGTGCATTATTTAGGTTTCTTAGGGGGTAAAATTATAAAATCAGATGTGCGTCGATTGTAAACCTAGGGTTTCTATGAATCTATAAATAGAAGCCCTAATACCTTTTTGAGGTATGCCTCTTCTTGTGCCTCATTTTATATCTAAATATTCAGATCTGTAAATTTCTGCAATGAATGAAGAGTGCATCAAATTAGAGTAAGTTTTCAAATCTTGTCCTAGTTAATTTTATTATCTGCCCTAGGTAATTTCTTTCTTTCCCTAGCATAGATCTTTATTATCTGCCCTAGTTAGATAGTTAAATCATGTCTTTTAATTCCCTAATGAGTGAGTAGTCTCCTCGCTTGTTAGGGTTAGATTTGGGGAAGGCTTGAGAGAGGAAGATCTCTCACCCCTTTCTTGCCCATCACACGTTTTTATAGGACTCCATGCATGCATGCACACACCGCTCCCTACGGCACCCTATCCCACGAGGTAGCGGTGATACCGTAGTATAAAGGACCGATTGAGCGTGTTTTCCATGGAGGTTAGGATAATAATTGAGAAAGGAAGGACAAGAACCTAGAGGAAGAAACACTGTTTCTTCCCGATGGTACTATCCACTTTATTAATTGTTACCATAACACCTCATAGATCTTAATTTAGGCATTGAAAGCGGTGGGAAATCTTTGCATTTCCAAACTTAACCTAAACCTAACCCTAGCAAGATTCTAATCCTAGTATAGATCAACTTTAGTTTTTAGATTTAATCAATCCGACACCGATCGGAATTAACTCGTTAGAACAATTAGGAAATACACAAAATCCCTGTGGACCGACCCGTACTCACCGGCTAGCTACCAAGCGACGCCATTCTTGATTGCGGTTATAAATTATTCTTTGAGATCAATCATCAGATAGCAGTTCCCAGGTGACATGAATACAGTTTAGTCCGTTGACTTGACACTGCTACTTCGCCTCAAGTGTGTTCCCACTGTTCTTAGATTGCTACCCTACCACGGCTCTATTGAGTCGTGCAAACAGGTAGTTGTTGGGTGCAGTCCCGAAGCACTTGGAGGCAGTGGCGGTTAGATAGTATTCGTCTCTCCCGGTATTGGGGGTTGATGTCACGCCGTGTTCGGAATGCCATTACACAAAGTCCCTGGCCAGGGCAAGCGAGATTTACTGGTAGGTACTCCAGTAGTTTCTAAGGGTGTTTTGGATTGTACTCCGACATGAGTTATACCGCTATTAGGGATCTGACGTTTACCCCCCCTCCCATAGGCCCGATTTGCGATACTCTTAGACGAATAGACCGGACTGTACGGAGATTGTCACAGACAGGCTTAGTAGAAGTTTGGATGAGCTTGCTCGTTGGCCTTCTTATCGACAGATACCTGGGTAGCCGTTACGTACAGCTAGTACCGCTGACGTGCTTGTGGTTAAACCCACTGCCAGAGTATTGTCGAGTCTTTAGAGTCCTACACATAGGGTTTCCCAGCTTCGGGCGAAACGATGTAGAAGTCGTATGGTTTTACAACAGGGTTCGTTCACATACGTGTACTTGTACGCGTGTGGTGTTCGAGCGGACAATACTAGTGGGCTTTGGTTTAAGACGGATCCTAGTATTTGATTATTGGATTAGCTTCGTCTCATTGTATTCATGTTTTTTCGAACACGGATGCGGGTATGTATATACGAATGAGAGGCGGTATAGAAGGAGACACCTCATTAGGGTTTTGACCATTGACTTGGTCAAAACAAATATGAGGTGGAGAAAAGGTTTTATTATTTTTGGTAAATGATAATTTAGTGGCATGGCTGCTTGGGTTGACATTTTGACTTGGTTGGACTTTTTGACTTTAGATATTTTGATAAGATATTTTTGTGACCTAGATATTTTTGTTAAAATATTATTTTCATGCCATGCTTATTGTCATATCAAGGAGCCATTCCATTTATCAATTATCAATATCAAAAATTACATTCTCTTTCCTCAAGCTTGCTCTCTCCTTCTTCTTCTCAAAACCCTAGTGTATCATGTGGTGATAATCAAGGGTTAATGAGACTTACCTACCCAAAATCACTCTCTACTCATTCTAGGTTACTTAGTTTTGTAAGTACACGGTAGCGCCCCGGCCGTCTAACAGACGCCAAATGCGGAACAAAAACTTTTTGACCGGCGCTATCGTATACTATAACCCGGATCTGCCATTATTGCTAAACTAACGAACTACAAAGTGGGTAGAAATGTTATACCGAACGATCCGAGTCCTTCGGTCTTCAACCATCATCCCACGCTTTGTTGCGGCTGCTCCGATCTCCTGAATCTCCAGTCTCCTCGTCCAGGTGGCACCACGTCGACGGATCTTTAAACGAGCTCCCGCCTCTGAATCAAGGCAACTCGATCATCAAGTTTGCTAAAAGAGATGACCAAGATTGATGTAGAGAATGAGTAGAACACTTTGTCTCGCTTCGTCCAAAGCTATGGACGAACGGTTAATGAAGTTGCCTTTTGAATAGGAAATGATAAATGAACTTGTGAAATTTTCATTAAGCAAATTCCTTGCCACATATATGAGAAAGGGGGGTGAGTGTAGGAGGAGGGAGAGTGACCATTAGCATTAAAGAGAAGAATGTGTCATCTAACACCTTGCACAAAACTTTAATGCATACAAATGATTCATCTAACCTAGTCATCAACTCATTAAATGAACAATTAATGCACTAATGACTCACTAGCCTGGTCACCATCTAGAATCTTCTAGAACCACGACTCACCCTCATGACTCACCCTAGTGACGAAAAGATAAATCCGCATTTAACCGAATGTTAAAGCGGGTGATAGAAAACTGGAAACTGGCAACTTCCAAAAGCGATCCCGAAACGAATTTCAGGATAACCCCGTAACAGTATAAACATACCCGCATTTGTATTACGACCGAATACAAATGTAACTGAGACAAAGATATTATATCTACACAGTATAATACTCGGATCCGGCTTAAACCAAAGCCCACCAGTATTGTCTGCCCGAAATATGACACGTGCGTAAACGCACGTGCATTTTCCTAACCCTGCCAAAAAACCATACGGCCTCTACAACGTTTCGCTCGAACTTGGGAAAGTGTCTGTGGGGGACTCTAATGACTCATCAACATACTGGCACTGGGTATAACCACTAGCACGTCAGAGGTACTAACTGTACGTAACGATTGCCTATGTATTGATTGGAAGGAAAGCTGACGAGCGAACTCATCTAGAAACCCTACTGAGCCTGACAGTGACAATATCCGTACAGTCCGGTCCGTTCGTCTAGGAGTATCGCATATCGAGTCTAGGGGATGGATAAAGTCAGACCCCTAATAACGAGATAATTCGTGTCGGTATGAAGCCCATCACCTTCTGAGAAAGTACTGATCCAAATCAGTAATTCTCCACTACCCCGGCCGAGGATTTCTAGTGATGGCCACCCGTGCACTGTGCGACATCAACCCCCAATACCGGGAGTGACGAATCCCCGACGATCCGCTCACTGCCTCCATGTGGACTGTACCCAACTAAAACCTGTTTGCACGTCTCTTTTGAGCATGGTAGGGTAGTAATCAAAGCACAGTGGGAACTCACACGAGACAAATGACGATCTCAGGTCGACAAACTAACCTGTACACATGTCACCAGGGAACTGCTATCTGACGATATGTATAATACCAACTAGCATGTTCCCGGCGAGTCCTGTCCGGTGTACTCATAACCCAATGAGCACCTGTATACATCTTAGGTGAACCATCTAACACCAATGGCTTGTGAGACCGGCCACCGCCCCTCGTCGGGGTCTCGACTGTATACACTAGTCTACTCTGGAGTATCGATGCCCTGTCTCGAAACTCCCATGACTAGGGACACTTTAAGGATGTGCTTACAGACCCCAGCTCCCACGTATATGATCGCCATCATACTGCTGGCAGTCAAGCAAGAATCCTATGGGCTCCATCATCATGCATGTATTCGATGATAAAGACAAACCAGATAGCATACTATCATCTCGAACAAGACTGTCATATCAGTATAGGTCCTCCCTCAATCATTGCAATCCCGTACCTGCGATCCAATTATTGACTTTGAGGGCACTATATCCAACAATCTCCCACTTGCACTTAAGGCTAATTATTGCGATGTCGCATACTCACAGCCCGTGTGATACCGAACATCCAACTCCTCTACTAATCAGTTTCACAAAGCTCGTTTGTAAAACTATTGTGTTCGAGAAATAGCCTCAGTGAGTGGATCGGCCCTGATGTTTCTATCTATGTCTCTCTTAATCTTAAGTTCGCGGAGAAAGCCATCTCCCGAATTGAGTAATACCTGTCTTAGAATATGTCTGGATATTTGATGGGACCTAGTTCATAAATGAACTCCAAATCCAAACTTCTTAGGCTGTATTGATAACTGAACCTAATCAGTATCCAGCACCATGCCTCCCACAATATCCTCTTGGACCATCTGTCCATAATACTGTCCCTCGTCAGAGGGAAAACTATAATTCTGACAATCACTCTGTCATCCATGTCACCTTTGTAGCCTGGAATGATAACCGTCTCCCGAAGGAGGCTGCCGTCATCAAATCCGTAGAACATGCACTTATGTTCTAAAACTGCTTCCTTATGTTTCTTCAGGATTGGATTAATATAAACTTATTGCATCTAGTGCAAAAACAACATCTGGTGTGGTACTTGACATCTCACGATTGACTCAATTGCCTAAGCAAGTGATCTGCCAATCATGCACATCCCTCTCCCCTTTAGTCTGTAAGACACCTTTAGAGAGGGTGACTCCATCACCTGCAGGTACACCACCATGCCAGAAGTCATCTATTCTAAAATACTATTAGAATACTGTCAAAGTACCCACATTGGGAAGCTACCCAAATCTAGATCTAAAACCATAGATCTAGTAACCAGAATGTCTGATATTATATCCATATTCTTTGTGGAGAAACAACTGTGTGACGACCACAGTACAACCGATCGTAGTATAGGAATTTTACTTCCTACTGTGTGTATGTCATCCAAATACCAGGACATCACACCCTACTACCTTCTCAACAGATCCATCCCCTATTCTGATGAAGTCAAACCCATGACTGTCACATCAAAAATAGATGATCTATCTCCGATATATCTGCTCAAGTCTATCAATAGACATAAGCTCCTTGCCCACTTTGCTTCTGTTGCTCCCACTGACTACGAGAACCCTCTGGCAGAATAATATATACGTCCACTTCTAAAGCCAGTTTAGAATGACGCTATACTTATCTTCCTGCCGGGTCTCATAGTCGGGAACAACAGTAGTGTCAAGTCTGGGTAAACAAGAACCTTCCTGTCACCGTCCTTGAGGCTACCTTAGTACCTCTCGGGTGTCTGAGGTTACCCACCATATCTGCAGAGTGGCTAATGGAATGTCAAACCTGATTGAATATATAGGTCCTATTAAATTTTCCGTAATCATTTGCGGTTCTGGAATCACTTCCAGTTCTACCATACTCCCACTACTGTTTTCTGAAAAAATCTATTTTACTAAAACTGTGGCGAGTCAAGAACAATATCACTATTGATCTTTCAGATGGTAGAAAGTCAACCCTCGTCAAAGCCAGGGTCAACCCACAAACTGCCATTACAGAAACGTGCCTTGAGTTATCCACAGTCTGGTTTTAAGCATAAGCTGGACAACTCATCGTACCTTAACATCGTTAAGATATTAACCATTCTATATCCAATATAGAAACTTTGGCACTTATTTAATTGGAACGAGATTCTAATCATGCAACTGTCTCCAGTGCATATGAACTCAATGGAGAAAAGGCTAATCAACATTACTCAACTTAGGAATCCATCCAATTTTGAGTAACCTGAAAGAGAAACAAGTTTCTCAAAACCATTACTATCAACTGAATACCAATCACAAGAATCTACATTTTCGATTTCTTTGAAGAATCCCGATACTTGTGACACCTGGTTCTCTACTTTATTCTTATACCCACAACTTCTCAAAACATAGACCTTGTATTTCTACGAAACACTTGTCTAAAATCTAGAGAAGTCATAAGTAAACAGAACATAGTACAAGGACCAACCCCTTTGTCCTGACGGACTCTGGACAACATACAATACTCTGTATAAGTCCGCTGAGTCGAATAACTCAAAACCTGTGCATCGTAGGTTGAAAACTGTACTTATGGTTAAGAACTACTCCGTTGTTCAATGCTCCTTACCGAATCGTCAACTGATATAGGTAAATGTCATAAACATAATTTCAAAAAGTTATATCTCACTTTATAAAAATAAACGTACAGATATATCATTTTGAAATTGGTGCACAACAATGGATATTCAAAACCAAATACATGCTGTCTGGCATAAACTCAGGCGACTTCCTCAAATATCACCAATTACAACGAATTCCGATATAATGAGGATGATCACCTTATTCCCAATAACCTACTCCCACTCATCATCTGTAAAACCATACAGATGTGAGAATCATACCTGGTAAATACATACCTTGGAGTAAGTATCTAATCGGGAAATCAGTTTTCCATTAACAATGCACTGAAAAAAAATGTTTCATAGGGGTATCCTGGTATTCATAGTAATGCCTCTTCCAAAATCCAATTCATGATTTTAACCGTATATCTCTTTGCCATCTCTCCAAATCCCTTTATTTGTCTTTTTTCATTACCTTCTGTACACCTTCGTTAGGCTAAGTGGTTTTCTTCCTTCCCTACCGTTCGACGCCAGCCTATGGTTTGGAAGAAGACTATCTAGTAAGCATAATAGGTGTACCCTCCTAAACCAAGAAGTACTCGCAACTTGAGAGAAGGTGATGATAAAAGACAACTGAATAATACCTTATTCTATTTCTCCCGAACTGGGAAAAAAGCAAAGGTGAAATAGGAGTAGCGATAAAGTACGTGTTTTGGTTGTGAATGATAACAGTCGAAATTTACTTTGCCCTCTTTCTAATCCCTTTATTTTGTCTTTAGTTATTACCTTCTGTACACCCAACTTAGGCTAATTGGTTTTCTTCATTCCCTACCTTTCGGCACCTGTCTATGGTTTGGAAGAAGACTATCCAGTAAGCATAATGGGTGTACTCTCCTAATCCTAGGAGTACTCGCAATTTGAGAGAAGGTGATAATAAAAGACAACTGAATAAACCAATTCTATTTCTCCTGAACCTTGATCCATCCTCGAAGAAGTCCCTCCGAGTTCGTATATAACCATACGATGGATCAATCCAATGGAAGTGGATGTTCGTAGTAATACGGGGTGTTCTGAGAAATACAAAGGGTAAAAGAAGGATCGGCAATGACTTATGCAACTTTAGACAATCCAAAAGCCAGTATTTTAAGAAGGTTCGGTCAACTTGGTCACTGAGTCATAGTCTAGGGTCGGTCAAAGGTCGCTACCAAAGAGAGAGAGAGAAAAGAAACACTCTGCGTGCACTCTAACCTAGATCAGAATGGTTATCACTTTATCTAATCAGGAAACCTCCCACTGTACCGTTAAATTCTCCTCCAAACCTAAAAGAAGAATCAATCGGGATCACCCGAAGAGTAAACCAACTCATCAGTGGGAATCGGGATCCAACTCTCATCGCATGATAACGTGACGGAATCCACTCATGTTATCACACTCCAGAAGGTATGCGCATGCTTGGCAAGTTTCAGTTTCTTTAGAAACTCCCGATATGATTTTTTTTTGCCCCATGCTCTTATGATCGTGACTTTAGCCAACCCATCATAAGTCACATGTCAAGTTCTTCCCGTCATTATCCAGGTTGATTTGAACCCACCCGTACATACCCTTGAGTTTGGCCAACAAGGCAGTACGACTGTCCCAAACCAACGCATCTATCTATGCAACAGATGAATACCCAGCAGCTACCAAATACTATGCCTTGACTTTGGCCAAACAAACATAGCTTGAATACTACTGACCATCCATAAGAAATGACGGAGGGCTACGGCTGGTTTTTGGTGAAAAACCTTTAACGTAATGAACTTGATCTCGTTGAAGGAACCTGATAGCTTTTTATAAAAATATAGTGGCGAAAACCTTTGCTAAAGAGGTCACTCCCGGTGAAGGGATCTCGGCTCTTTCCTCGTGGAATGAGGTGCAGGATATTCTAACTGAATACCGCGATGCAAAGCAACTTGTAATCGACTATAGTGAAGTTATTACCCTGACACAAACTTCTTCCCAAGGGGTCATTCCCGGTGAAGGGATATCAGCCCTTGCCTCGTCGAATGAGGTGCAGGATATTCTAACTGAATATCACTATGCATGACAAAAGGAAACGTCTTTGTAATAACACCTTTTAAGATTGGTTCCAACAACATCAAATTTAGGTTTGTTTTCCTTTGCATTGATCAGAATCAACGCAGTCCCATCAATCAATCACACCAGAAAAGCACGAAAAATAAAATGTACGTATATGCCATCCGCATTCGCCACTGGGTCCCGTCATCACCCGTTAGGTTACTTAACTAACGACAGAGCGGGGACTGTACTAGCGCTGGTGTAAAACATATACAACATCTAATAGTATATATACCAATATACAATAATCGCTCCAGGCGTGATAATATGCAACATTACAGAAAAGTAATAAGCATCACAGAACAATACAGATAATCTGGGATCCCCGGGTTTCATAGAGCCACTACTGAAACCCGACGTTCTCTTGGTCGTGTGGATAGCCTGTGCAATGAAACCTAGACCCCTAGGGGTGCGGCAAGTTACCCGCCAAAACCTGAAGAGAGGCAGCCACCTACAACATATTGAATGGACCACCCTGCACTTCACGGAATCCGGTAACTTGAGCTCCCCTCTTTGGGTCAACCTGTACCCCCTACTAGTGCGGCGAATAGTCTGCCAATTCTAGAGTGATGCCCCTCTGCCTCTCAAATCCATGAGATACGGACCCGTTACCCTCCAGAACCCGGCTATCCGTGCACTCCGTCGCGGGGTAAACCTAGTACAGAAAAAAAAATATATGTACAATGGTACATCGACCTCAGCCCGGTCGTGCCCCAAAAGAATATTATATATACAGGCAGTGACGGCAGTCCACATGTTGGACGCTCGCCCCGCAATATCAAATATACAAATAAATCCAAATTGCACTACCATTGCACACTGCTATCCACCACGACAAATCTGCAACATCACAGCACAACACAGAATATCAACGCGAATGTCACGTTCGCAAACCCGTCTAAAAGGACTATAGCAATTAGACGCAATTTATCTCTTAAATGACATTCCCGGTCGGAGATATAATATAAGTACTGCATACTAACAAGTTTAAAATTTCGATCGACAAAATTCCCCGAAGTGGGCCCCACGTACATCTGGTGTACAGTAATAAAGTTTGGGCCCAAAAGAAATATTCCAGAAACCACAATTCACTGGGTAGAAGACACAGTAGAAATTTGGAGCATTGATCCCACAATATGGCGGCGGATCCGCGGCCAAAACCTGGTTTTTGCCGCGGACCCGCGGCCGTACAGTAAGTTCACTTGACCAAATTTCACCCGTATTCTTAAAAAAACCTGCTCTATTTTCTGTGATATGCAAAATAATTTTTAGACCCTTTTAAAAATCGACAGAAACTTTAACCCAGAAAATTGCAGTTTTCGAAATTCCGTTCGATCGATGTTTTAAACGCGTTAGCACAAGTTAGTAAAGCTTAATGGCAAGGCTCTGATACCACTGTAAGTACACGGTAGCGCCCCGGCCCTCTAACAGACACCAAATGCGGAACAAAAACTTTTTGACTGGAACTATCGTATACTATAACCCGGATCTGCCATTATTGCTAAACTAACAAACTACAACGTGGGTAGAAATGTTATACCGAACGATCCGAGTCCTTCGGTCTTCAACCATCATCCCACGCTTTGTTGCGGCTGCTCCGATCTCCTAAATCTCCAGTCTCCTCGTCCAGGTGGCATCACGTCGATGGATCTTTAAACGGGCTCCCGCCTCTGAATCAAGGCAACTCGATCATCAAGTTTGCTAAAAGAGATGACCAAGATTGATGTAGAGAATGAGTAGAACACTTTGTCTCGCTTCGTCCAAAGCTATGGACGAACGGTTAATGAAGTTGCCTTTTGAATCCGAAATGATAAATGAACTTGTGAAATTTTCATGAAGCAAATTCCTTAATCTCTTTTTTTCTCTCAAGCAACCATCTTCCCCACTAGGAATGGCCGGCCACATATATGAGCAAGGGGGGTGAGTGTAGGAGGAGGGAGAGTGACCATTAGCATTAAAGAGAAGAATGTGTCGTCTAACAACTTGCACAAAACAATAATGCATACAAATGATTCATCTAACCTAGTCATCAACTCATTAAATGAACAATTAATGCACTAATAACTCACTAGCCTGGTCACCATCTAGAATCTTCTAGAACCACGACTCACCCTCATGACTCACCCTAGTGACGAAAAGATAAATCCGCATTTAACCGACTGTTAAAGCGGGTGATAGAAAACTGGACACCGGCAACTTCCAAAAGCGATCCCGAAATGAATTTCAGGATAACCCCGTAACAGTATAAACATACCCGCATTTGTATTACGACCGAATACAAATGCAACTGAGACAAAGATATTATATCTACACAGTATAATACTCGGATCCGGCTTAAACCAAAGCCCACCAGTATTATCTGCCCGAAATATGACACGTGCGTAAACGCACGTGCATTTTCCTAACCCTGCCAAAAAACCATACGGCCTCTACAACGTTTCGTCCGAACTTGGGAAAGTGTCTGTGGGGGACTCTAATGACTCATCAACACACTGGCACTGGGTATAGCCACTAGCACGTCAGAGGTACTAACTGTACGTAACGGTTGCCTATGTATTGATTGGAAGGGAAGCTGACGAGCGAACTCATCCAGAAACCCTACTGAGCCTGACAGTGACAATATCCGTACAGTCCGGTCCGTTCGTCTAAGAGTATCGCATATCGAGTCTAGGGGGGTGGATAAAGTCAGACCCCTAATAACGCGATAATTCGTGTCGGTATCAAGCCCATCACCTCCTGAGAAACTACAGATCCAAATCAGTAATTCTCCACTACCCCGGCCGAGGATTTCTAGTGATGGCCACCCGTGCACTGTGCGGCATCAACCCCCAATACCGGGAGAGACGAATCCCTGACGATCCGCTCACTGCCTCCATGTGGCTCGGGACTGTACCCAAATAAAACCTGTTTGCACGTCTTCTTTGAGCGTGGTAGGGTAGTAATCAAAGCACAGTGGGAACTCACACGAGACAAATGACGATCTCAGGTCGAAAAACTAACCTGTACACATGTCACCAGGGAACTGCTATCTGACGATATGTATAATACCAACTAGCATGTTCCCGGCGAGTCCTGTCCGGTGTACTCATAACCCAATGAGCACCTGTATACATCTTAGGTGAACCATCTAACACCAATGGCTTGTGAGACCGGCCACCGCCCCTCGTCGGGGTCTCGTCTGTATATACTAGTCTACTCTGGAGTATCGATGCCCTGTCTCGAAACTCCCACGACTAGGGACACTTTAAGGATGTGTTTACAGACCCCAGCTCCCATGTATATGATCGCCATCATACTGCTGGCAGTCAAGCAAGAATCCTATGGGCTCCATCATCATGCAATAGTGAACTAAAGCATGTATACGATGATAAAGACAAACCAGATAGGATACTATCATCTCGAGCAAGACTGTCATATCGGTATAGGTCCTCCCTCAATCATTGCAATCACGTACCTGCGATCCAATAATTGACTTTGAGGGCACTATATCCAACAAGTTTAGAACACCAAGTGATCTAGTTGCCTCAACTTGGAGGTTTAGCTTAAGGTTGGAACTCTCAGGTGGATCTTCTATTACTTCGATAAGCCGATGAGGAGGTGCTTTCCATTTCCACTCCAAGGAGCTCGCGAGGGGAAGGAGGATAGCGGGAAGACAAGAAGGACTTGGAACTTTAGGTATAATCTTCTTACAAAGTAGATAATACCTCTAGTTAGTTTGTTAGTTATGATTTAGCTATGATCTTGGAGTTCAAGTCGATGTTACCTTGTTTGTAAAAGTCGTTTTTTACCCGTTCCGTCTCCCTGCAAACCCGTGGGGTGTGTAACGTCGACTTACAGTGGTATTAGAGCCGACTAAACTATAGCTAACAGTTTAAACGACAAGTAAAACTACGAAACCGAAATAACCCGAAAACATCGAAGCATAGATTCAAGTTTCTATCGATTTTTCATGAGACTCTAAAAATTATTTTAGCAACTGCAGAGTACTCTTTGAACTGTAAAATGACCACTCACCAAAAACGAGACAATTCCCTCTATTTTTGGCCGGCCACAATGACCAAAAATCCGAGCTCGCCGATTCGTTTGCAGGGGATTGCTTCGTGTTTTGGTTTGTGGCTTTATTACTTGGATCTAGGGCTTCAGGAGTTGTTTGTTTTTGCCAATTTTGATTATACTGCAAATTATTCGCTGTGGCAATACCTGGTGTTTCGAAGTCGCAGTTTAACATCGTTTAATGTTTCAAGTTCTGATAAATGTGTTTATAAACTTCTGCTAATTGCTATATGTCGGTTAGTTGGGGGTTGCACATTTCTGTGATGATTATATTGGTTTGTGTATATGAACTTGTTGAATCGTCGTGATGAATAGCCGGGGATGTGAGATGAGGGTTTTCATTCTTTCATTCGATGTTAAATTTGTAAAGTGATATAATATTATTTTTGCGGGGCACATCTGGGTTGAGCTTGTAGCCACTGTTGTATTATTTCTTTTACTGTTTTTTCTCCTAGGATAGACCCAAGATGGGGTGCACAAACTACCGGGTACTTTGAAGTGCCGAGTGGCCTACTCACTTTGTTGAGGGAGGTTGCTTCACTTCAGGTATTTGGCGGGTAGTTTGCCGCACCCGTAGAGGTGGGGTTTGGCTATTCATCATGACCGTGGAATCCGTCTTTTGTTACAGGCTCAAACGAAACGCGGATTCCTAGTATCTCCAATGTGTTCATCTGTGATCTGGAATGCCTTTCATTGCGTCTGACGAATGTATATATCAATATGATATCTAGTAGACGTTGCTTATGTTTTGCATCCGTGCTAGTCCAGCCCCCACTCTGTCGTTAGTTAAGTAACCTAACGGTGATGACAGGGCCTCGTGGCGAATGCGGATGGCATAAGCGTACGTTATATTTTCATTGTTTTCTGCAATGGTAGGATTAATTGATGGGACTGCATTACATTAATACTAAGCAAACAAACCAAAATTGAATCGTTGGAACAATTTCAAAACCACTCGTTTTTTTCAAAACAACAAAACTTTTAAAATGTAGAGCTTAAACCATCCTTTTAAAAGCTATCAGGTTCCTTCAATTATATTAAGTTCACTACGTTCACGGTTTCGCCAAAACCAGTCGTAGCCCTCCGTCATTTCATATGAATATTTAATAGTATTCAAGCTATGTTTGTTGACCTTCGTCAAGGCATAGTGATTGGTAGCCGCTGGGTGTTCATATGTAGCATAGATAGATGCGTTGGTATGGGACAGTCGTATTACCTTGTTGACCTTTGTCAAGGGTATGTACGGATGGGTTCAAATTAATCTGGACAATGATGGGTAGAACTTGACATGTGACTTATGATTTGTTGACCTTCATCAAGGTCATAAGAGCATGGGGCAAAAATCCACATCGGGAGTTTCTAAAGAAACTGAAACTTGCTAGTGTTGCATACCATTTGGAGTTTGATGATATTGGTAGGATTCCTTCAGCATTATCACACAATGATATTTGGATCCCGGTCCTACTGTGAGTATCCGCTACTCCTCGGAAGATTTTTTCACTTAACGATCAATGTTATAAACCAAGTAGGTGTCTAGAACGGTGTTAGCGGGGCTATGACTCCAGGGAAAAGAGGTTATTTAATTAAGGAACTTCGCGAAAGCGTCTTAAAACCTCTCTCGAAGTACCAACACTAGCCTGGCCGAACGGTTAAGAAAGAATTGTACGGTGAGATCAATCCTGACTAATTCTTCTTTTATGGTTTGAGGAAGGATTCGAGAAACAGTGGGAGCCATCCTTTTTAGATAAAATAAAACCAATCTAAACTTGCAAGAGTATCATGCTAAAGTGTTCTCTTCTCTCTCTCTTAATTATAGCGACCCAGTGACCAAGACTAGGTTACATCTAGATAATAAAATGACTGAATCTGACTATAATGACCGGCAAAGGTCTGTCCAGATGTCCATTACCCATGACAAGCTGGGACACCTCTTTACTACTCAAGTCCCCGCCGTCCCAGGTCTAGTTTCCACCGTCACGGATGTTGATATCCGTAAGACATCGGAAAAGGATAGTATGAATGCCAAGTGCCTCGTGTTGGCCTCAGTAGATGGTGTAAACCGGAGGCAACACGAGAAGATGGACTCTATCTTCCTCCATAACAAAGATTTATATGGAGAGCAATCTCGTATCGTAAGATAGAGACCTCGAAGGAATTACTTCAAGCGAGGTTGGCTATCGGGTCATCTGTAGTAGACAAAGTCCTTACAATGACTAGCCATATTGATGAGCTCACAGACCTGAAGACCACGTTGGAGAACGAGTCACATACTGACTTGATTCTACAGTCCCTACCCTCTACTTACACCTTGAAGGAAACCAGGAAGACACCGGCTATGCTTATTGGGGAATCTTCCTCTTCTGCATCCAAGGCGAAAGCAAAGGGTGAGAAGAAGAAGACCTCCACAACACAAAGCCGATATGCGGTGTCAGGAAGATAGAAGGAAAGGGAAGGGCAAAAGTTTTAGGGCTAAAAGTAGGGAAGGAAGGACGTTCCTATTATTACGGGAAAGGACATTGGCAGAAGTATTGCATGGCTTGGAAAGCCAGTAGCCAGGATTCGAAGCACGTTGTGGCTTCGACTTCAGGTGTGTTTGTAAGTGAAAACTGTATGTCAATTAACTCTACTTCGTGGGTACTAGATACTGGATCAGGATCTCATATTTGTAATTCTTTACAGGGTTTGAGAAACCGTAGAGTTATCAGGAAAGGTGATATGACTCTCAGGGTTACTAACGGAATGAGCGTGGACGCTGAATCCGTAGGGGAATATCACCTTGGATTGACAAGTGGGCAGATATTGATTCTACATAACTGTTTGTATGTACCTAGTCTAGCTTGTAATATCATATATGTATCCTTACTTTTTAAGGAAGGATATGATTTTACATTTGTAAGCGATGTGGTCCACATCCACCTAAATCAAGTTCTGATTGGGTCATGTACATTAGAAAATGGAATATACGTATTAAATCAAGCTCTGGTTTTCAGTGTCCAGAACACACTAAAAAGAAAGTCTCCAGAAACAAATCAGGCTTTCTTATGGCATTGTAGACTAGGTCACATCAATGAAACTTGGTTGACGAAGTTACATAGAGAGGGATATATAGATCCGTTCGAATATCAGTCTTATGCTACTTGTGAATCTTGTCTCATGGGAAAGATGACAAAGACTCCGTTTACTGGACACGGAGTAAGAGCGAGCGAGCTCTTGGGACTCATACACAGCGATGTGTGTGGTCCAATGTCTACACATGCGCGAGGTGGTTATTCCTATTTCATTACTTTTACGGATGATTTCTCTAGGTATGGACATGTCTTCTTGATGAAGCATAAATCCGAGGCTTTTGAGAAATTCCGGGAATACAAGAATGAAGTGGAAAAACAAACAGGAAAATGTATCAAGACACTGAGATCTGATCGAGGTGGTGAATACTTAAGTGCCGAGTTCCTGGGCTACTTAAAAGAGAATGGAATTCTCTCTCAGCTTACTCCTCCATACACACCTCAACACAATGGTGTATCGGAAAGGCGGAATCGAACCTTATTGGATATGGTTCGTTCCATAATGAGTAAGGCTGAGTTACCGCGATCCTTCTGGGGTTATGCACTAGAATCAGCTGCATATCTTTTGAACAAGGTTCCAACCAAGACTGTGCCTACCATACTATATCAAATGTGGAGTGGGAAGAAACCCTGTCTTAAGTACCTTAAGACATGGGGATGTCCAGCTTTTGTAAAAAAGCAGCATGCGGACAAGCTCGAGGCATGCTCAGTACTGTGTAAGTTTATGGGATACCCTAAGAACTCCAGGCTGTATCTTTTCTATTACGCAGAGGAACAAAAGGTTTTTGTTTCTCAACATCCCCAATTCTTGGAAGCTGAATTTTTAGAAAATTAGAAAAGTGGGAGCGCAATAGAACTGGAAGAAATTCCAGAACCACAAGCTATTACTGAAAGCTTGGTAGAACCAGAGGTTTCAGAAGAACAGGACATCCTAGCGCCACTCCGCTGAAGTAGTAGGCAGTCTCATCCGCCCGAGAGATACTACGATTTTCTCATAGACGGGGATCGAGTGGATTGCATCATTGACAATGATAAGCCTACTAGCTTCCAGCAAGCCATTCAGAAAGGCGACTCGGTAAAATGGATGGATGCAATGCAGACCGATATGGAGTCCATGTACATCAACAAAGTATGGACTTTGGACATTGCTCCAGAAGGGGTAAAACCCGTAGGCTGCAAATGAATCTTCAGAAGGAAGATTGGTGTAGATGGACAGGTTGAAACCTATAAGGCTAGACTTGTTGCAAGGGGTTTTCGTCAAAGACCTGGTTTGGACTATGACGAAACCTTTTCTCCAGTGGCTATGCTCAAATCCATTCGGATCTTTCTTTCCATTGCTGCCTTCCATGATTATGAGATCTGGCAGATGGATGTAAAGACGGCTTTTCTAAATGGTAATTTAGAAGAGTGCGTCTATATAGATCAGCCAGAGGGTTTCATTCAGAGTGGGAGCAGTGGTAAAGTGTGCAAGTTGCTTAAGTCCATTTATGGACTAAAGCAGGAATCGCGGAGTTGGATCATCTGTTTTGATGGACAGTCAAAGAATTCGACTTTATCAAAAATCCAGATGAACCATGCATTACAGTAAGATTGTAGGGAGAACTGTGGTATTCCTCATCTTGTACGTGGATGACATTCTCTTAATAGGAAATGACATTCCTATGCTAGAGTCAGTCAAAGGATTCTTATCACAGAGGTTCTGCATGAAGGGGTGATGCCTTCTACATTCTGGGGATCCAGATCTATTGTGATATATCTAAACGGATAGTGGGACTTTCACAGTTAAGGTACATTGACACCATACTGAAAAGATTCAGTATGGAAGATTCAAAGCGCGGTAACCAACCGGCTTGTCACGGAATCACCCTCTCCAAAGAGATGTCTCCCAAGACTGATTTGGAAAGGGCTCGCATGTCATCTAAACCCTACACATCTACGGTAGGCTCTATAATGTATGCGATATTGTGTACCAGACCAGATGTAGCATACGCATTGAGCGTTGTAAGCCGGTATCAGTCAAACCCAAGGGAGAAGTATTGGAGAGCAGTAAAGAACATTCTCAAGTAGCTAAGAAGAACTAAGGAGATGTTCTTGGTGTATGGCGGAAAAGACCTCCAGATCGAGGCCTTTGCTGACTCCAGCTTCCAGAGTGACAAGGATGATTCCAAGTCCATGTCGGGTTATGACTTTACCTTCAATGGAGGGGCGGTCTGTTGGAAGAGCTCCAAGCAGGACACCATTGCTGACTCGACGATAGAAGCGGAGTACATAGCTGCTTGCGATGCCGCAAAAGAAGCTGTCTGGATGAAGAAGTTCCTCAAAGAACTTCGGTAGTTCCGACCATTGTTGATTCAATACCTCTGTATTATGACAACAACGACGCTATAGATTTAGCGAAGGAACCCAGGTCCCAAGTCCAGAAACATTTTGAGGCGGTACCACCTGATCAGGGAGATCGAGGTGAAAAGAGTAGATTTGGTGAATAACACTGCAGATCCACTTACGAAGGACATCCCTCAGATACAGTTCGAGAGGCTAATCGAGATGATATGTCTGTGATACGCCAGTACATGTCCTTAGTGCAAGTGGGAGATTGTTAGAAAACCTTTAACAAGTCTAGCTTTTAAAGTCTCAACTTTTCCATCTACACCAAGTAATCTTCTCAAAATATACTTGCTCCTGATGGGGATTTAACCCTTCAGATATAGCAACCAAAGTCCATACTTTGTTGGTGTACATGGATTCCATCTCAGATCGCTAAGCATCCAGCCATTCTTACAGAGTCCCTACTCTTGATGGCCTGCTCGATACTAGATGGGTCATCATCTCATGATGCATTCCTCGCTCCCACTGTCATCGAGAAACCAAGGTATCTCTCAGGCGGATGAGGAACCCTACTAGATCGGCGGAGAGGCTGAGGTTCGTCGGGAACTATAGAATCCTTTGGTTCTGTCAAATCATCAACTGCAGTTTTGTATAGCTGGAACCTTTCCGGTTCTACAGAACTGATCCTGCCTCGATCTTTTCCGGATTTTTCTTTAAACATAGGCCGGACAACCCTAAATCTTAACTCGCTTAAGAGATGGGTTCTTCCCATACCATATCTCATATGGAGTGGTAGGCACTGATTTGATTCAAACCTAATTCAATAGGTATGCAGATTCTCAAGTGCATAACCCCAAAAGGAAATAGGTAACTCAGTAATACTCATCATAGAGCACACCATATCTAATATTGTGCAATTGCTCCGCCCTGATACACCGTTGTGCTGTGGTCTATTCAGAGGAGTAATGCTGAGAGAGAATCTCATTCTCCTTTAGAATAGTCCAGGAATTCTATGCACAAGTATTCTCCTCCCTGATCTTATCATAGGACATAATACTTATACCCGTATTTTGGTTCTCTACTTCTAACTTATATTCTGTGAATACCTCAAAAGGTTTGGACTTATGTTTCAACAGGAACATATGACTGAATCTTGAGAGATTATCAGAGAATATAATGAAGTATAAAGAACCAGTCCTGGCATGTGTAGACAGGAGACTTTACATACATCATAATGTATCAGTCCCAAGAGTTTACTAACTCTTTCTCTGTTTCCAGTAAACGGAGCTATCGTCATCTAATCTTTGTGACATGACTGGCAAGTTTCATAAGATGTAAATTCAAACTGATTTAAATATGCATCTAAAATGTAACTTCAGCCAGTCGGGTCGCATTGATGTGACTAAGTCTACAATACCACAAGAAGGATCCGTTCATTTCTGAACTCTTCCTCTTGTGTATGTTCTGTATACTAAAGAACTGTAGTTTGATTTAGAACGTCAATGCTTTTAGATAACGTGCCTGAACCGATCAACTTTTGATATAGGAAATGTTCAAAACATTATCCATCAATACAAAATTTTATCATTTCTTTACTAATAAAGAGACTGATATGATTTTGTATATCAGGTTCGGTATCTAATGGCATTTGTTCAGAATCAATGTATTGGTAATACAGGGTGACAGTGACCAACAGACTTGGCTACAACACTTGCCCCGTTTTCTGTCTCATGAAACTTATCACCCGTTCTCAGTTTTCTACCTTTTTGTAGCCCTATGTAACAGATTACATATCTGGGATCCTGATCCGGTATCATATACCCTGGATTCAGAGGATACTGAGAAACAGTTCTGTATAATGAACACACCCGAAGGAGATGCATCATATGCACTTTCTTCGTTTGGGCGGCATAGGAAATCTGGTATTCCCCTATTTCCTGCTCTGTCTTATAACAATTATAAGTTGGAGCGGGACCAACGTTCCCCAGCTCAGTATAACAAGCGGGTTCGGTCAATACATCCATATTATTATCTTGATTAAGGAGTGATATGGTCGCTACCTGGAGAGAGAGAAGAAAACACTCAGCGTGCGCTCTTGCAAGATCAGATTGGTTATTTATTTTATCTAATCAGGATGGCTCCCACTGTTTTTATCAAATCTTCCTTCAAACCCTAAAAAGAAAGACTAGCCGGGATTAATTACACTCTACAAGTTCGCCAATCTTTCAGCCAGGCCAGTGTCGGTACTTTGAGGGAGGTTCCCCGTGCTTTCGCACGGACCTAATTACAGTAAACCTCGTTTTCCCAGAGGCGTAACCTCGTTGACACCTTTCTAGACACCTACTTGATCGGCTAATTGTAAAGTGCAAAACTCTCCCAGGAGTAACAATTACTCGCAGTGGGTATCGGGATCCAACTATCATATAGAAGGTATGCAATCTCATTGCAAGTTTCAACACTTAAAACTCCCGATAAAGGTTTTTACCCCTAGCACCTATGACCTTAACTATGGTCAACAAATCATAAGTACTAGTCAAGTTCTACCCGTCATTTCATGATTAATTAGACCCACCCACATGACCCTTAACTAAGGTCAACAAAGTCACGCGACTGTCCTAACTAATCGCATCATATGCGGTGTAGGAAGACATCACTTAGTTACCGTACACTGTGCCTTGACTATGGTCAACAAACACAGCACGAATACTAAGTACTCTACTTCCTAAAATGACGGAGGGTTGCGAATGGTTTTTGTGAAAACCTTTAACGCTTTGAACTTGATCTCGTTGCGGAATCAAATGGTTTTAAATGGAATGTTTTTGAAGCTTTTTCTAGTTTTGCTAAAGGGGTCACTCCCGGTGAAGGGATCGTCGGCCCTTTCCTCGTCGAATGAGGTGCAGGATATATCATATACATCACTGTGCAAAGAAGAAACTATAGAAGCGATCAAAAGACAAACCGAGGGTTGTAGCATCTGCCAGTTATTGCTAAAGGAGTCACTCCCGGTGAAGGGATCTCGGTCCTTTCCCTATCGAATAAGGTGCAGGATGTTCTACAAGGAACACCGCGATGCAAAGCAAGAACTGTAGCTACCTGTTTTTATTTTGAAATTCGATTCCACAACATCAATTAGGTTTATTTTCTTTCATTAATCACATTAATGAATATCCCATCATTTAAGTCCACCTAAACATCACAGATAAATATAACGTACACTTATGCCATCCGCATTCGCCTCGATGTCCCCTCGTGCACCGTTAGGTTAGGTAACTAACGGCAGAGCGGGGCAGGGTTAGCGCGGGTGTAAAACATAAGTAACGTCTATATAATATATCATATATACTATATACTATATCTATCACAGAACATCACATGATCACATCACAGATAACGCAGCAGAAAATACATATGAAATATTGGATATACTAGGACGTCCGTGTTTTCAATACGAGCCAGTATAAAACACGGATTCTACGGTCGTGATGAATAGCCAGTCCCACACCCCTAGACCCCTACGAGAGCGGCAAGCAACCCTACCAATTCTAGGGTTAGGAGACCCGAACTCGACTCCTCGAGATGGTCTCCCACTGGACCCCAGAACCCGGTTACTTGTGCTCCCCTCCTTCGGTCTATCCTAATGCGGAAAAGTAAATAATATACATCAACGGTGACAACTTCCGCAACCTGGAAGTGCCCCAATAAAAAAATATTACATACAAGTTTTTACATGAATAAAAATGAAAAACACTCATCTCACATAAAAGCCCCCGGCTATTCAAACACGACGATCCAATATAACATATCCAGCAACACATAACATCACATGTCATCAACGTAAGTAAATATGCGCATCCCAATTGTCGTTGACATATAGCAACGAAACTGGAGACATCACATATTACACTTACGGTCACAGAAAAGAAAGTGTAAAACTACAACAATTGGAATCCGCAACCTCTTTAGACATCACATGCCTAATCAAATGAATTCCTTAGACATCACATGCCTAACAATTATAAACCCCGCATTTTAGTCTCATTATCGAAAACACTTTTCAATATCAAGTCGGGCAATTCAACAGGATTCCCGACATTCTGATCGAATGCTCGTCGCAAACTTCAGTAGACGGCCGCACCCCCGACGCCGTCGACAAAGTGCACCAAGGCGGAACACCGCTACCGCGAGCACCCGAACAGATGCTTTCGGCGACGGGGTTCTCCTACAGTCACTTGGTCGGGGCTATGGAATGAGACTGTCTATTAAGTTTACCCGGCGAGTATCCGCGTACGCTACGTGATTGCGACGGACTTTTGATCTCATCAAAATTCCGTGGCAACCGATCAAGTGAGACTAAACTGCTATGTTTATAACATTCATTCAGTTATCTCATAACTTTTTGTGAATTCCAATTATTGTATCAAATTCCGGATAAATGGAAAATGTTAAACTTTCCGATCGAACAATCGAACACCCAAGTTTTCCCGATACAGTCCAACACATGAAATAAGTCTAACAACATTCATTTCGTGCCTCAGTACCAACGGTCCAGCCGTAGAAGGGTCAAGCCAACGCCTCACATGTGGCACGCCGTACTGCCCCAAACCCTAAGGTTCAAAGGGCAGTTCAAGACGGTCACATAAACGAGTTAAGGTTTGTTGTCTTCTAGAGGGTCCATCGCGTTACTTGCACTACCTAGAACGTCGTTAAACTACGGAAAGATCCAACACTTGGAAATTTCCCGACAGGGGAAAAAGTGGGTATTTATATCCGGTCGAACTTTTTAACATATTCAATAAATTATCCGGAAAAGCACACAGACAAAATTTGATAATCCGATCGAATCACCGAGTCCCCAATACAACCCAGAATTTTCAACTCTTTAAAAAATTATTAAAAATTCCCAGAAACACCAGAAATAATATATAAGAATTACTGTGCAGGAAAAAGTGACTGAAGAGTCAAACTTGCCGCGGAACCGCCGCATTGGGCATGCATATGTGGTGGTTCCGCCGCACTATTAACGATTTAGAGCACCCGTTTTAAACAGTAATTCTTAGAATATTGTACTGAGTTTTCTGAATATTTTTAATCTGGAAAAAACCCAGTTTTTCAAAAATGTCCAGAGAGCATGTTAAAATCGAGGTTTCGGGTCGATCGGACTTCTAATTCCGTCTACGCATCGCCTAAGGCTCTAGCTAGGCTCTGATACCACTGTAGGGTTCCTAGGCACACTAAAAAAGTCTCACAAGTGATCAAACATGCACAAATCAAATTTTACGGGTGCCTACAAACCCTAATACGGATCGTCAACTAGATATTTAGGCGATACGATGCAAATAAACAACTTTATCTAAAAGGAAAGTGGCTACAATCTTTGTAGATCCGGTCCTCCACCTCTTAGGCTCCGTGATGAAGTCCCCTCGCTGTCCATATCGGATCTTGGGCTCTAGCGTCGGCTTCATCGAAGAAAAAGCGGGCTAGGTCATCGACGACGATGCCGAAAATGATCTACGTCGAGGCATCGCTAGATCAAGCTCCAACTTCACCAAGTCAAGAAAACTTGTGAAGGAAACACCCTATACTACTTGGCAAGAGGTATAGGATGAAGAAATAGGAAGTGGGTAGACTTTAGAATTGGATTTCTCACTTGTTTGCTCAAGTTGCCATTGATGTAGCAAGCTTTCTTCATGTTGATGATGAAGAAGAAGAAGAAGAAAAAGAATATGATAAGTGTTTAAAATATAAAATAAAAATGATACTTATCATATCTTTAACCATGGTTTAGTGTAGAGAATAGACCATGGTTTGTTGAATGGTTAGGGTTAGGAGATGAAGACAAAATGGTCACTTGGTCAAAGTTTCAAGAAGTTTCAACTACAAACAAATCAAGCCACCATTTCATTTTCTTTTCTTTATCATTTTCTTTTGCCAAAATAAACAAAAAGAATAAATAAATGAATAAGTAAATAAAATGAAACCCTAACCATTCATATAACCATGGTCAATTCTTTACACAAACCCAAGCTTGCATGTATCATCAAACATGATACAATCTTGTGCACAAAAAAATATATCACATATACAATGTGCACATCAAGTGAGAAAATCCAATTTAAGTGAACCTATACTAGTTAATGCAAAGTAATATATCAAATATATAATTATGCATTAAATCATTAAATCAACACTTGATTCAATGATCCGGTCATGTCGCATATAACCGGCTAGTATCCAATGTATCGGCTTATCGAGTCAATCCTTGATTCGATAACTAGGTTATATCGCATACAACCATTCGACACATTCATCGCGAGAATGGAATACGGTATCACATACACGCATTATTCTCGGTCCCGCACATATCTCATATGCGCTCCTATTTCGTTTCGCTTGAGCCAGGAAACCTCTGTGTAGGACTCTAAAGACTCGTCAATATGCCGGCAGCAGGTGATGATCATATCAAACACCCAAAAGCCGCAAGCGGTCTGCTAAACGTAACGGCCACCCGGGCATTGAGCGATCAGAAGATCGACGAGCAAGCCCGCTCACACTCCTGTGAATCCAACCAGTAACACTTACCGTACAGTCCGGTCTGTTCGTCTGATATGTCGCATATCTCGCCTAGGGGTGGTAAACGTCAGACCCCAATAGCTCGATAAGTCATGCCGACGTGAAGTCCATGACATGTGTGAAACTAATGATAACTCTTACCAGTATATCACTGCAACCCTGGCCAGGGATTTCCTGTTATGGCCAGTCGAGCATAGCGCAACATCAACCCCCAATACCGGGAGAGACGAATCCCCTCCTATCGCTCATTGCCTCCATGTGAATCGGGACTGTACCCAATAACCACCTGTTTGCACAACTCAGTAGAGCCGTGGTAGGGTGGAAATCAAAGCACAGTGGGAGACACACAAGACTCTATGACGATCTCGGGTCAACAGACTAAGCTGTACCAGTGTCACCAGAGAACTGCCATCTGACGTGAGGTATAATACCATCTGGGAGTTCTCGGCGAGTCCGTTCAGTGTACCCAGTCTCCACTGAGCACCCGCATACCATCTCTGATGTCAAACACCAATGGATATGGGATCATCCATCGCCCATCACATGGGTCGAGAAGATATACGCTAGTCTACTCTGGAATATCGATGCCCCGTCTCGATATTCCCACGACTAGGAACATTGAAGGATGTACTCATGGACTACCCAGGCCCCACGAGTATGATCTGCATCATAGTCCTGGAAGTCGAGTACACATCCTAAGAGCTTTATCAACATGTAATCAAAGAGACAGTAAATATACATGTTAAGATAAAGAGCAACCAGATAGCGTACTATCATGTCGAGCAAGAAAGTCCTACCTATATATGTCCCAGCATCCACTACAATATACATCCAATGTACAGTAATGGCCTCTAGGGCATACATATAACTAACAGGTTTAAGCCGGATCCTAGTATTTGATTATTGGATTAGTTTCGTCTCATTGTATTCGTGTTTTTCGGAACACGGATGCGGATATGTATATACAGATGAGAAGGGGTATAGAAGGAGACACCTCATTAGGGGTTTGACCATTGACTTGGTCAAAACAAATATGAGGTGGAGAAAAGGTTTTATTATTTTTGGTAAATGATAATTTAGTGGCATGGCTACTTAGGTTGACATTTTGACTTGGTTGAAATTTTTGACTTTAGATATTTTGATGAGATATTTTTGTGACCTAGATATTTTTGTTAAAATATTATTTTCATGCCATGCTTATTGTCATATCAAGGAGCCATTCCATTTATCAATTATCATTATCAAAAATTACATTCTCTTTCCTCAAGCTTGCTATCTCCTTCTTCCTTTCAAAACCCTAGTGTATCATGTGTTGATAATCAAGGGTTAATGAGACTTAGCTACCCAAAATCACTCTCTACTCATTCTAGGTTACTTAGTTTAACACACCAAGTGATCTAGTTGCCTCAACTTGGAGGTTTAGCTCAAGGTTGGAACTCTCGGGTGGATCTTCTACTACTTAGAGAAGCCGATAAGGAGGTGCTATCCATTTCCACTCTAAGGAGCTCGCGAGGTGAAGGAGGACAGCGGGAAGACAAGAAAGACTTGGAACTTTAGGTATAATCTTCTTACATAGTAGATAATACCTCTAGTTAGTTTGTTAGTTATGGTTTAGCTATGATCTTGGAGTTCAAGTCGATGTTACCTTGTTTGTAAAAATCGTTTTTTAGCCGTTCCGCCTCCCCGCAAACCCATGGGGTGTGTAACGTCGACTTACAAAAACAAATCAAATCAAAAGTAACAAATCAACCTGCCAATTATATGCCAAATTTGGGAACAATTCGGAGATCTATGCAACTACAAAGATACAGAGAGATATTCAATATTTTATATGCTCAAAAATCATCTAAACTGACGATAAAACCACATAAAAAATCTGGAGCCACGATACTAAAAAACGGCGGCGGATCAGCGGGCGATTTTGGGCCGTTCGATGAGATTTTTTATGGGCACGATTGTGTTTCCACATAGATTAATATGAGATGTAGGGTTTCGTCTTTTGAAGATTCCAACAGAGCAATTAGATTATATTATCATAATTGTTAGAAAGTAGATTCTCTTGTATTTTCTATTACTTGTTCTCCAATCTTCCTTAGCCCTATATAAGCATTGATGTTAGGTTTCATATCTCTATCATCTCTCTCATAGGCTTCTCATTAAAGTTTTCAAGGAGAAAAAATTGAGTCTATTGTAAGTACTCTTGATTATGAATAAAATTTATTTTTCTTTTATAAACATAAGTAACTAATTCTTTTCTAGGGTTTTGTTTGTATTTATTTTGTGGTTGGGTAATCTTTTATCTCTTCTTTTCTATACTTTTATGATGAATGTCTTATGATTTAATTATTCTCTTTATAGTTTTTCATCTAATAAACTAATCTCATAATGAAAGTTGACGCCTAGAATAAAATTGGGAAAGGGTGATAACACCAATAATCTAATTAGGTTAAGGAATGTTTGACAAACTAGAAACTTAATTAGGGATGATAAGAAAATAATTTAATCACAAGATATTCAACCCAGGTAGCTAAAAGGGATCTAGATTAATCGATAAGACATTAAGTATAGACTCATGACCTACATATTTTTTGTAAAAGATTAAAACTAGGTTACTTTTAATTAACTAGAACTAGGGTTTTAATATGATCTAGATGATGTTATAATTTTTATAGGCTATGTCTATAATTTAAATGTAACTTATGCTTAGTTATAATTAATGGAAACATATTAGAACTAGATTAGAAAAGAAGATGAATTTTTTAAACCATCCATAGAAATAAAGAAAATAAAAACCCTAGATTTTTCTCTTTCTTGGAAACCAACTTTTGTTTTATTTTGCATTTAAATGTTTAGATTTTAAAAACAACTCATGTTTAACTTAATTTAAAATTAGTTAACACACCTCTCTGTGGGAACGATCCTCAAGTACAACTGCGATAAGCTGTATACTTGGGGCTAAAATTGGAGGACTAATAAAATCCACATCGGTATTAATTGTGCAAATAAAAGATTTTCTAAAGACCAAGGATTAAGCGAGGCTTCGTGCAATAACTTTATTTATGGTTTAGTGAAACGTAAGGTATTCCAATGAAATTTGCCTCTAAGTTCTTACTCTGTACTACACCCTCCGTTTCACAATATAGGTATTTTTTTGCTCATTTCTTTTTCGTCGAAATATAAGTTTCTTTGCAATACCAAAAAAAAAACTTTGATTACCAATGCATTTTTAATACTACATTTACTAAATTAACCCTCTAGAAGAAACTATGATGATTTCATCATGTTTGTTCACATGTCAAAAATGATAGAGTTAAAACGAGAAGCTTGCTTTTTTGAACTCGTAGATTTTAGAAAATCTAATATTTTCTTAGTAGGTGTGCAAAACAAAAAAAAGACTTACATTGTGAAACGGAGAAAGTATGATGCACTCAATATTTTGGGATCCATGCACCCCATGACGTATATGAGCAATACTTTTCCATGTAATACTTTTCTTACCGGTACGGGGGAATCTATGTATGCTATATGGATTCACATTGGATACAAGATGGGCCATGTTATCCACTATCTACGTACTTGTATCCTATACCCCCACCTTACATGGATTCCACCGCACCGGTAGGAAAAGTATTACTCTACTTTTCCTGCCCGTAATTTGTTAACCCAAAAGTTTACCCAAGAAACAAAATGGTAGGACCCACAACACCTAGCTAATAGTGTCAAATAATTGGGCTCATGCTATTTGTTTCTTTGGTAAACTATTGGGTAGACAAATTGCTGCAGAAAAAGTACTTTTGTATAAGTTTCTTGAAGATTCCAGGGAGTGGTTTAATAAGATGATTATTAGGCAAGCAAAAGTAGAGTACATGCATGGTCAAATTCTCATCATGCATGGCTTCTCTTTAGGATTCTCATCACTTGTGTGAGCACCATGCAACTGTAAAATTTTGGTATGGGATTGATTCGAGCCAATCTTGAAGACGATAATGTAGCCATAGAGTTTGAATTTCAAATTAACTATTTGCTCCAAATTGTTTAAGCATGCCACCGTTATACATAAGTTACTAGAAGTATGCCAAACCAAACAGATATAGCTCCGTAATAAAACTTTTCTTCCTTAATTGAAGTAGATGTTGGCGATTCAACTCCTAAGTCGAAGGGCGATTCAATTCTCAACCCCTGTTGATTCACATAAAAGATGACCCCTGTGATTTGGGATTGGGTTTGATGATTGTATGAGATGCCTAATCATGATATATGCATTATTATAACTAGATCTTTTTATTAAGATCGTAATGCCGATTGATATATCCGGCCATGATGCCAATGTTCCAAGTTATCGGAATGATGGACTTGTCAGTGGATTTACAGCTCGAAAACTGGAAAGGCAATTGCGAGTTTAACGATTATGTTGTTTCTTGATTTGTTAAAACTTGTCGGCCATTAATCAATTTTTAAGTTAAAATTTTTATAAAAGCGATTGTTTTTTGACCCGTAAGCCTTGCCCACACATACAACACACGCTTAACAGGGACCCATGATTTTGTCCCGAAAGCGTAAATTTGTGGGCATTTCCCCTCCTAGGGTTCGAACACCACACCCTCCCAAAAAAGAGAAGTGCCAAACCAACAGAGCTATTGCTCATTGGTTAAAAAGGATTGTTTTGGTTCAAGATGCTAGTACTATATCCAATATACTGAAAGTTCCTAGTGCTCTCACCGCTAACCCCCGGCCAATACGGAATTCAAAAACGAAAATTTTCATGACACTAGAAACTTATACCCAAGAATTTAAACCAAACACCTAAACTAGCAAGCACAAAAAGATAGAAATCACAACCTTTGTAGCGTCTTCATTTGCTCCAATTGGGTTGGACTCTAGCAATCTCTTAAAACCTCCGGATCGCGCTTACAAGCTGGTCATCTTTCGCAGAAAATGATTCACCCAAGGGAACCAAGTTCAAGCTTCAATTTCATCAATGAAGTAACTAAAGATTCTAGCTTGCTAAGGGGACACGACTGGCCGCTACGTATTTACTCAGAAGTAAACACGCTAAGCGTATCTAAGCAATATAAGTAAAATGCACAAGAGACAATAACAATGGATATAATTGAACAATAACTTTATTTATTAACATTTTTTTTACAATACATCTGAAAAGTAAATATATAGAATGGAAAGCAATGCCTAAACAGTGGCATAACAGAAATGGAAAGTACTGAAATGAAATGACCAAGTAACTAGAGCTCCAGGTCGAAATATAGCTGGTCCAAATCCTCGCTGGTGGGCTCGATCTCCAGTGAGTCCGAAACACCTGACGACATTCCAAAGAAGAAGAAAGAGAATGTCGTCAGCGAACAAATCACTCGGTAAGTCTCGTAAATAGACAAGAATGGAATAGACATAATAGAGAGTATATTTGTAACGTTTCAGAAATCGTTTTGCGATTTTTCCCGTTTTAGGGCAAAATTGTCGGTATTTTCCGTTTTAACCCGATTTCGATCAAACGTCCGTATAAGCTTGCCGGCACCTTTTTTTAGCTAAAATAAAGCTTGTGCATGAACTTTAGGGGTATTTGGGAGGTTTTGGTTCAGATAAAATTTTTCCCAAATAAAATATTATTTTAAGCGGTATTTTGTGCACGTAAATCGGGAAATTTCTTCTCTTGAGAATAAATTAATTTTTGTCACTAGAATATTTTGGAAACTTCTTTTTAAATATCTAGATATTTTTGAAGTGCAAAAGGATTTATTTTTAAAAAGAAAAGAAAAGGCGTAATGGTGACATATAGCATTTATTAGCATTTATTACTCTTTTTCCTAGCAATTTCTTCATAAAAAATTCACAAAAATACCCCCTCACCCCCTTGGCCGGCCCTTCCCTTCCCCTTGCTACCCTCCATCATTTCCACCCCTTTTCAACTCATTTTGCATCAAATAAATCATGAAAAATCCAAATAATTTCATAAAAATTCAAATAAAATCCAAAACCTTCATTCTTCTTCACAAAAGTAGCTTGGATCTTCATTCAAAACAACATTTTGGAGGAAAAGATGATGAGTTTGGTTTCTTGATTTTGATCTTTTGTGGAGGTATAAAACCCTAACCCTAATCCTTTTTGTTGTTTCTAAATTTCTAATTAGCAAATTAATTGTTTATTTAAGCTTTTAATTTCATGTTTGAAATTCAAGACTTGATTTTTATGATAATCTAGTTAGGGTAAAACTTGATTTATGTGTTTGATGTTTTATTGAAGTGTTAATTTGTGATTAGGAAAAGATAATTAATGCTAATGAATACTTTGTTTAATTATGCAATTTTGCTTACTAGGTTTTTGCTAAAATTTAATTAGCAAGTGTTAAAAATTTAGAAATGGTTTAGATAGCTTAGTTAAGCTATTATTAGATGTTTGTAATCGCTAGATATGCGTTAGCTTGAAACTAGTGCGAAATATTGCGGTAGGTTGTTTACTAGGTTTCGTGGTTTTTCCGACGTGGGTTCGATTGGTCGTTGCGATGTGATATCTATTTTATTCCTCGTAATTGTTTGTGTTGTGTTGCGCGATCGTGACGATCGGAGTCTAGACTTGGTGTTTCGTAGTTTAGCGACCCCAGTTAGGGATTTTGACCGATGTCGTGCACTTTAGATGCGCTAAGTGCGCAGTGTAATTTTCTGGCCGTTTTCATTTCGTTTCGTTGTCTTTTCGTCGATATAGGATATTTAGCTTATGTGATGTGTTTGTGAAATTTTAGGTTCGCAGGCGGGGACTTCGGACGCTACGACAAAGGGAAAACAGGTGGTAGGCTTCACTTAGCCAGGAGCGTTGGTGAGTAGATTTAACATCTACAAGAGAATCGCCCGCATGGCGTTATGCGTCTGGGCTAGAGATGTTATTTATGTCGCATATTCTATGTCATATTCAGAATTACGCATTTACCCTATTACTTAGATATTGTTGTGCTTGGACTAGTATCCTCAGGACACTGCATATATTATTGACGATTCATGTTGCACGAGCACTAATTGTATGCTACACACACCGTCAATATTTGCCATGTCACGCACAACCCACATATAGAAATGCTATTGTTTGGTTAGGAACATTGAGACAATAATTCATATTTTTTATCGCATATGACATTTGTATATCCATATGCTTACACATATACCTTCACATACTTATGTGTTAGATACCTGTATACCTATAGAGTATCGTACCATTAGTCATAGGTATATACACACTTTATGTCATAGCTACAGGTATACTTTGCACACATACTTCACTTATACCCAGGGGGTATACTACATCATTACTTATAGGTAGATACATATATCTTGCTATACCTTTATGTTGCACATATATCTGGTTATAGCTACATGTTTACCTTTACTTGATGTTATTTTAGAATTGGAGAGATTAGGAACCGCATGATATTATATTAACTTGTTACAGTTAATTGCTGCTTTTCCTTTATATGCTCGTATTTCAGATTTATGATGCGTATATTATATTCATGGATTTTCACATTGAGATATGGATTTTTCATGATGTTTTCTGGATTTGGGAACCGTGGGAGTTCATGAAATTATGCATTATTTGAAAAACCCGGTTTCCCTTGATATGATATTTCAGCATCCACCATGAGAATTATCGGTTCTGATTATATACTCCATACGAGGAGTGGTGCCGTATGAGGGTACATGGTGGGGCCCGGTACGGTTCCCCTCAGCAAGATGATCGACGGTCCATGCCGATTGAGCCTGGAAGGTGGGCAAGTACCTACCGGTGACATTACCAATGACTCGGCGGTTATCATGTGGATACCGATGGGAGTCATGTACGTATAGATACGTCGAGAGGCGAGGGTCAGAGCTAGGCACTCGAGCTTTCGGGATAGCGTATGATACGTACCTATCAGGGTGCCAGTCGTGGTGACAGCACCTAATAGACCTGCATTTCTGTGTCGATGCTTGACACATTGGTTTCATGATATTTCTTTTTTACTCTTTTGTATATATAACAGGGGTTTAGGCTGCTGTTATATATGCCCTTACACCAATATTAGTGGAATGGGACGCTAATATATGTGTATTGACATTAAATTATATACATCATCATATTTATTCATGCAAATATATTTAGGATGTTAGATTTTTACTTGATAATTTGATTTGGGATATAGGTGATTCATTTGATATTGGATACATGATATTTATGAGATTGTTGATTTGTACATTCAGGATATATGAGATTTATTCGATATTGTACATTCAGGATTTGTGAGACTTATATGATATGAGAGCCAATTTGGGGACTGATTTGAGGAATTCGGATTTGGATTTGTCTTGATGGATTGTGATCCTACCACGATATCAGGATTCTGTGGAAATGACATATTTCATTCCATACTTCACATTTATTGTTTATGCACTGCTTCATGTATTAATAGTACCTGTTAGAGTACCTTTCATGACTGTTGCATTTACATACCTTTATTTATATGCATTGCTTCATGTATTAGTTGTACCTGCTAGTGTACCTTTCATGATTATTGCATTCATATGACTTTTTATTGCTATTAATTGCACATGTTAGATTCACGCTGTACGTGCATACTCGCGCTTACCTGCATATGTTATTTACTATTCACGAGTTGGCAACTCACCCCCGTTGTGCCACAGTGTTTGCAGGTGTTCCTCAGGATAGTCAGAGGTAGGCTATTATCACATATCTTATCATCTTTTGCTATGGATACCGCATCATCTCACAGTATGCAGTTTGCTTAGGTGGGTTTTGTGGTTATTCGTTGTATTGTATATTCGTTGTATCCCTGTACTCTCCATCTACTATTTTCATATTGACTTAGAGACTTGGTGAGGACGATGTTGTATATTATGTTGTGACTTGTTGTCTTTTATACAGTTTCCTTTCTATCGTCTTCTTTTTCTTCGCTACGGCGTCGTATATTTGTTGTGGTGGTTGTTTTCCGCCTTTTGGCGTGAATTTGCTCCCGTTGGGGATGCTTTACTTTATATTTATGTTGTACCCATTTTTGGGGTTGGTTTTTATAAAGGAGATGCTGCTGAAATTTTCAAGAAAGAAAATTGGACTTAAAGAATTTATACTTGAGATTTTTTTAAAGGTTTAAATAATGTTTCTTATCTTTTCTTGTCTTTTAATGGTTTAGATTTCTTGGTTTTGGCTTTCTTTTACTGCGTTACGCCTGTAGACGTTGCGTAGTATTAGGGCCGTCACGTGCCAATTTCGGGTCGTGAAAAAGTTGGTATCAGAGCGCCAGGTTTTACCTTTCGGAGTGTAGGATGACCTTGGTATGATGGAGTAGGTAGCTTAAGAAGAGTAACGTAGTGTGTGTATGTCTGCAGCATACTCACGATGCGGTACTCCGCCTAAAGTGACCTAAGTACAAATTGTTTGAAATTCCTTCCTTGATGATTCATATCCTTAGGATTCGATTTCCGTGTTCATATCGAATCCTATCTTTATTTATAGCCTTTGCCGCCGACAACTATGGGGACTTAGAGAGGTGCAGCGAGGGCCGAGGTCAGAGTTGACTCGGGTGGGTCAAGGACTGACCAGGATGGCACGCTCGTTGCACAGGAGTAGACGGATCCGCCTTCGACAGATAGTATCGCTAGGCTTGTGGTTGAGATGCAGGACATGCGCCAGACGATGAGTTCACTGGTTGAGGCCATTCGAGTGCAGCGACAGGAGGTTTTCAACCCTGCTACCCAGTTGTTCCTTACGATCAGCACACAGTATTCTGTCACCTACATAGCACCAGTGGATGCAGCCCCAGTTGACGAGGCACGCCTTCCAGAGACTTTGGGAGTTCCGGGACAGTGGAGGACTCGTACCGGTGTACCAGTCCAGAGACTGAGGGCTAGTCGTCGAGATAGGTTTTGTGACCGTTGCGGGAGTAGCAGAGGTTTGGGACGAGGAGAGTCGTGTTAGCTAGATCAGCCGTTTGTTGTGTTAATTTCTGTCAGCGATTCTTTTGTTGCGCAACACGTATTTCAGTCGTGTGCCAATCGGTTAAGAGATTCATGCGTCACTTGATCCTTCTAGAGATGTTGGATTTGACGTTCTCCTGGACACGGATTGGTTAGCTACGTGCTAGGCATCTGTGGACTGCCGCGAGAAAACAGTCAGGTTTTGTTTTCCCGGTGAGTCAGTTCTTGTTGTGCAGGGGGACAGTAGTGCCGCCTCTCACAGCTTGAATTCAGTCTTTTTCGCTAGTCGGATTTTGAGGAGAGGATGTCGAGGATTCTTGGAGTTCATTCGTGATACCGGAGCCACAGTTGGATTGTTGGACCGGGTTCCTATCGTACGAGAATTTTCCGACGTCGTTCTAGATGAGCCGGCGAAGCTTAGGGAGCTTAAGGATCAGCTGCAGAGCTGTTTGTTGGGGGGCTTGTGCGTCTGAGTGTTTCATATTGAGGAGCTCCTATTTCTGTTCGTCAAGGAGAAAAACGGAAGTTTGAGGTTGTGTATTGATTGATCGTCAATTGAACCGGCTTACGTGGCGGTTAGGTATCATTTACCTCGCATTGACGATTTCTTCGATCAACTCCAGAGTGTGAGACATTTTCTAAGTTTGTTTGGGGATCAGGTCATCATTGTTGCGGGCTCGGAGTGATGACATTCCGAAGACTGCCTTGTGCGTGCTATGGGCTTTGTGTGTTTTGGTGGTGTCATTGGACTCACCAATGCCCTAGCAACATTCGGAGAGATGATGAACCAGATTTCTTCAGGCCGTTCCTCGACCAGTTATTGTTGTGTTATTGACTACATTCTGGTCTATTCTAACGTGTCTTGAGGAACAGGAGCAACACTTGAGGATTTGTTTTGTAGACATTGGGAGGGCCCCAGATGTCTGCTAGATTCTTGGAGTGCTCTTTCAGGCTTGCTTGTGTTAACTTCCCGGTCTTGTAGTTACCGGAGACGGTTGTCGTATGGTTCCGAGGAAGATCGAAATCATACAGCTTTGGCCCAGACTTGTGTACGGACGGAGGTCTGTTGATTTTGGGCTTAGCAGGTTCTTACCGCCGTTTCGTGCAGGATTGCTAGTGTAGTGCTGCACCGTTGACTGAACTGACCGGAAAGGAGGTTTCTTTTCTTTGGATTGAGGCATGTATGCGGAGTTTCGGCAGTTGAGGACTCGGTTAACAACTGCATCAGTTCTTTCTTGGCTTTGGTTCGGGCGACTTTGTTGTTTAACTATGATGTTTCGCGAGTGGGGCTCGATTGTGTACTGAGATGACACTATAGAGTTATCGCTTTTGCTTCCTTACATTTGGAGGAAGTACTAGCAGGATATCCCACTCCTGATCTGGAGATGGCCGCGATGGTCATGCGTTGGAGATTTGGAGATACTACTTGTTCAGAGTGTCGTGTCAGATTTTCACGGACCACCAGATCTTAATATACATCTTCCTGCAGCGGGTTCTGATTGTTGAGATAGTCTTCTGCAGATTTACAGTTCTTATGCGATCGCTGAGTACAGCTTAAGTTCGCCTCTACTGAGGGGACAGCTTGTTCATGTCCGCACCCGACCACTTTTCCTTAATCTCTTTCGTGAGGCACAACCCACCGATGCTCGTTCGTCAGAGATACTTGAGCATACTCGGCTGGGTAATGATTCGGAGTCCTTGATTTGTGACAAGATGTACTATGTTTAGGGAAGCGTTTGTGTACCTGATACTATTGGGTAGAGACGTGAAATCCTAGAGCAGGCACATCTGTCAACTCTCTGTACTCATTCAAGTTCCACCAGTATTTGACGTGATTTGTGAGATAGTTACGGGTGGGCAGGGATGTAAAAAGAAGTTCCGGAGTTCGTTTCGAGGTGGCTGTCTTGTTGTGTGTTAAGGTTGAGCATCTGAGACCGGCTGGAGAGTTGCAACCTTTAACCGTTCCGGAGTGGGAATGAGAGCAGGTCTCCATGAATATTCGTTGTGGCGTCTACCCAGGTTTAGTCTTGGTGTGACTCCATTCGGATGATAGTTGTCCGGTTATACTCAGGTTGCTCAGTTGTCCTTGGTTAAGTTTGTGCGTTGCACGGAGTTCCTTCATGGGTCGCATCCAAATAGGGCACCCTATTCGCTTGACGTCTTGGGCAGAAACTTCAGGAATCCTTGGGTACTGGTTGAGCTTTAGCTCCGTTTTTCCATCCGCAGGATGATGGTTTTGTGAGAGCGGGCTATACCGACTCTGGAGGATATGCTTGTGCGTACGTATTAATTGTTGTCGGCAGTTGGGATCGTCACTCGCCATTGTTGGGGTTCTTCTTCGATAGCTGTTATCAGGAGATACTCCAATTGGCAACCTTTTGGTTTTGTTTGTTAGGTGGTGTCGTTATCTAGTCTGTTTTTCTGACTCTGCGCAGTAGGATTTTTGGACCCAAGCTAGTCTAGAGACTTCGGAGATGATCCGGTTAGTTCAGGTTAGGATGATGACAGCCAGTGCATACAAAGGTCTTATGCCGACCATGGTGGTCGCAGACTTGCGTTCGCAGTGGGAGATCATGTATTCCTACGGGATTTTCCGATGAATAACGTGTTGAGTTTTGGGAAGTATCCCAGGATTGTAGGTCCTTTTGAGATCCTTGAAGCGAGTTGGTTCCGTTGCCTATAATTTGGCACTTCCGCCCAGATTTTGAGTATTCACCATGTATTCCTTGTGTCGATACTTTGCAATTACCTTATGACCTTTTTCACATGATTCAGCATCAGACCAATTAGCTTGGACGCAATCTTCCGTTCACCAGCAGCCACTATTCAACAGGTGGAGGAACTTCGGTCAAGGGTCTTGCCGTCTGTGAGGGTTCTTTGGCGTAGCTGTATAGTGAGGTAATCACTTGGCAAGCTGCGAGCGAGATTTGGGAGTTTTGTACTCATCTTCTTGAAGATACGCGTAGATGAATTTTAATTCGGGGACCGAATTTCTTTAAGGGGGGAAGATTGTAACGTTTCAGAAATCGTTTTGCGAATTTTCCCGTTTTAGGGCAAAATTGTTGGTATTTTCCGTTTTAACCCAATTTCGATCAAACGTCCGTATAAGCTTGCCGGCACCTTTTTTAGCTAAAATAAAGCTTGTGCGCGAACTTTAGGGGTATTTGGGAGGTTTTGGTTCAGATAGAATTTTTCCCAAATAAAATATTATTTTAAGTGGTAGTTTGTGCACGTAAATCGGAAAATTTCTTCTCTTGAGAATAAATTAATTTTTTTCACTAGAATATTTTGGAAACTTCTTTTTAAATATCTAGATATTTTTGGAGTGCAAAACGATTTATTTTTAAAAAGAAAAGAAAAGGTGTAATGGTAGCATATAGCATTTATTAGCATTTATTACTCTTTTTCCTAGCAATTTCTTCACAAAAAATTCACAAAAATACCCCCTCATCCCCTTGGCCGGCCCTTCCCTTCCCCTTGCTGCCCTCCATCATTTCCACCGCTTTTCAACTCATTTTGCACCAAATAAATCATGAAAAATCCAAATAAATTCATAGAAATTCAAATAAATCATTTTGGAGGAAAAGTTGATGAGTTTGTTTTCTTGGTTTTGATCTTTTGTGGAGGTATAAAACCCTAACCCTAATCCTTTTTGTTGTTTCTAAATTTCTAATTAGCAAATTAATTGTTTATTTAAGCTTTTAATTTCATGTTTGAAATTCAAGACTTGATTTTTATGATAATCTAGTTAGGGTAAAACTTGATTTATGTGTTTGATGTTTTATTGAAGTGTTAATTTGTGATTAGGAAAAGCTTGACCTAGTAGAAAATGATAATTATTGCTAATGTATACTTTGTTTAATTATGCAATTTTGCTTACTAGGTTTTTGCTAAAATTTAATTAGCAAGTGTTAAAAATTTAGAAATGGTTTAGATAGCTTAGTTAAGCTATTATTAGATGTTTGTAATCGCTAGATATGCGTTAGCTTGAAACTAGTGCGAAATATTGCAGTAGGTTGTTTACTACGTTTCGTGGTTTTTCCGACGTGGGTTCGATTGGTCGTTGCGAGGTGATATCTATTTTATTCCTCGTAATTTTTTGTGTTGTGTTGCGCGATCGTGACGATCAGAGTCTAGACTTGGTGTTTCGTAGTTTAGCGACCCCAGTTAGGGATTTTGACCGATGTCGTGCGGGTTAGATGCGCGAAGTGCGCAGTATAATCACAATCATTTTAGCCCACACCTAAATTATCCGAAAATCTAGTAAGCAACTTTAATCATTTTAGCCCAAATCTACCAGTTTTACCAAAACTAGTAATCACAATCATCACAATATAGCTTGATTAAACCACACAACCTTTACTACAATTAAATCTCACCCAAAAGTGATTTAGTAAAAGTTTAGTTTGCAATTAAGCTAATTAGATAATCAGGAAAAATATCATTTAACAATCTAGCAACTAGGTTAAATTTTCTTTAGTCTAAACTCCACACTTAACCATTTCACTAAACACAAACCTAACTTGATTATCAAAAACCATTTCTAGAAATTTCTGAACATGCAATTAAAAGTTTTAATTAAACATCTTATATGCTAGATTAAAGTATTAAAACAACAAATAGAGTTTAGGGTTAAGATTTTATACCTCACTAGAATCTCAAACTTGCAACTAGAAATCTAAAGTTTAGCCTCTAAAAATCCTAACTTGATTGAAGATCCAAGCTTGTTTTGTGATGAAGAATGAAGGGTATGGATTTATTTATGAGTTTGTGTGATTATTTGATGTTTTTTGAGGATTTATTTGAGCTTTGAAGAGATGAAATGAAGCAAAAGAAAAGAAAGGGCAGAATTGGGGGGAGGGGTTCGGCCAAATGAAGAGGAGGGGGGTTTTGTGGAAATGTGTGGAATTTTCTACTGCAAAACAGCAATAAATGCTCATTAAAGCAAATAATATCATAAGCCACCTCATTTATTTTCTTTAAAAATTCATTTTAATTACACAAATATCTAAATATTTTGGAGAGAAAGAATTAAGCTTAAACTAGTGATTAACTTAGCATAGATACACATTAGTAATAATTAACCCAATCCAAAATGTAATTACCACTAATTAAGTGCATAATTAAAAGCTTAAAATAATATTTTAATTAAGGAAAAATATTAAAATGCACTAAAATTACAAATGACTTACAAAATCCTGCAAACTAGTAATATTCTAGCTAAACTGGGTGCAGTGAATTCTATACTACAAAAAGATCGCTTCTAGGTTTTAACGAAGAAACAAAATTATTTTACCTAAAAATGGAAAATCGCTTAAACGATTTCTAAAACGTTACATCCAGAAAACGAGAAAAGATTATGCAAGAGTACCAGCCTCTATATAGTTCGGCATAGGCGAGATCGGAAGAGACCTTGAGCAGGTTCCTTCCAGGACACTGCTGCGATGAGATTTACACCGAGGATCAGATGTGTCACGAGTATTCAGAGGACCATAGGCCGACGCCAGTGACGTGTTGCTTTACGAGTGATCATGCTAATTGGCCGAGAGATGACCAGAGAAGTGCCAGAGCGGAATCATTTCCGTTAGCTCATCTGACCGGGCCGACGAGCCGATGGATTGCTAGATTGGTGAATCTACAGAGAAATGAAGACCCAGAGACAGAGGATGCCAGACTATGAGCAGGAGGCAAGCGGATGATCTTGCTCTTCCAGTTTTGGGCGCACCGATATTTTTCGATATTGTAGGAGATGCACCTCAATGTCATTTGTTGAGATTTGCATTTGTGATCCGAGTATCACGCTTATATCGCTTGGATTTGAGTTTTGATGATTGGGTTTCATGATACTGGTTTTCGTGCACCATGGCTGCACCTACTGGGTATTTATATTTTTGTGCATAGTTATTGCACTTGATATATATTTTATATACCGTTGTCTTGATTTCATACGGTTGATTTGATTTTGTGCATGTGGTATGCACTCGATTTGGGTTTTTGCACTCGGTATAGCTTATATGTGCTTGCAGTGCATTGATACGTGTTCTGTGCACATAGTGGCACACATTTATGATTTTATACACCTTGGTACACTCGGTATTGTTTTTATGCACATTTGAGTTATTGATGAGTTTTCGTGCATTTGTTGCACTGTATTTGTATTTCGTGCACATTGGATGCACTTGATTTAAATTTTTATTCGTGCACGTAGGATGCACTTGATTTCGATTTCATTCGTGCATGACGGATGCACTTGATTTCGATTTCGCGCATGTTGGGCGCATGATTTGAGATGTAATTTTGTGCACACCGGATGCACTCGATTAGGATATTCATTCATGCATGTTAGTGTCACTGGATTGGGGTTTTCGCGCACTCTAGGTGCATTTGATATTGTTATCGTGCACACCCGTTGCACTGGACAGATGCTTTCGTGCACACCCTTTGCACTTAGTTTTGTTTTTGTTCATGTTCGTAACACTTGTATTTGGATTTGATTTACGTGCACACCAGACGCACGTGATTATTGGATATGCCTTTTGAGGCTAATTTTGCTTTTGAGGCACTTTGTTTTCATGATAGGTGCTATTTATGTAGTAGCCAAACAAGACTGAACTGAGGACAGTACCTGAGTACTTTGCATGCATTAAAATTTTAACAGGAGGTTTTCGAAAGGAGCTATAGTCTTGCTATTTCCTACATGTCCGTGAGTGACGCGAACGTTTACAAAGGAAAACCTTTTTAGGATATTTCAAAATGGACGGGATGTATATCTGAGCAAAGCATATACGAAACTATATTTATTATTTTATAAATGAGTGTTCGTCACTTATGCCGTGAGTTACGCATCACACGGCGATTCAGAAAATATTTTGCATGAGTTTTATTCAGTTCTTGAAAGTTTTCCAAGGATGCGTACTATACACGTATTATAGTATTTGACTAGTGTATATTGGATTTCTGTAGTAGATTTCGAGATCTGTATCTCCATTGTAACTCTGAGGATATTCGTACAAATCCAGTGATTTGCATGATGCTTGACGGAGTTCGATTTTGAGTGGTGTACTCGTTTTCATGCGCACTTGACGCGTTGCGGTATTCTGTATCTTCTGTGATTTCGGAGCCCCGTTAATTTGAGTTGATTATTGAAATGTTTTAGCATTTGGGGGTTTAAATTTAAATTCGGGGACCGAATTTATTTAAGGGGGGAAGATTGTAACATTTCAGAAAATATAAAATATTATTTTTGGAATTTAATATTAAAATAATATATTTCCCGAAAACTGTCCGATTTGCGAAATTGGTGTTTTCGAAAAAGGGTATAAATTGTTGGATATAGTGCCCTCAGAGTCAATTATTGGATCGCAGGCACGTGATTGCAATGATTGAGTGAGGACCTATACCGGTAGGACAGTCTTACTCGAGAGATTTGTATACTATCTGGTTTGTCTTTATCATCGTGTACATGTTTTAGCTGACATTGTGGTTCACTATTACATGTTGATAGAGAATAGTATGCTATCATGATTTGTCTTTATCATCGTGTACTGCTTTAGATGACCTTACAGGTCACTATTGCACGTTGATAGAGCCCTTAGGATTCTTGCTTGACGGCCAGCAGTATGATGGCGATCATATACGTGGGAGCTGGGGTCTATAAGCACATCTTTAAAAGGTCCCTAGTCGTGGGAGTTTTCGAGACAGGGCAACGATACTCCAGAGTAGACTAGTGTATACAGTCGAGACCCCGACGAGGGGCGGTGGCCGGTCTCACAAGCCACTGGTGTCAGTTGGTTCACCTAAGATGTATACAGGTGCTCATTGGGTTATGAGTACACAAGACATGACTCACCGGGAACATGCTAGTTGGTATTATAACTGACGTCAGATAGCAGTTCCCTGGTGACATGTGTACAGGTTAGTTCATCGACCTGAGATCGTCATTTGTCTCGTGTGAGTTCCCACTGTACTTTGATTACTACCCTACCACGGCTCAAAGGAGTCGTGCAAACAGGTTTTAGTTGGGTACAGTCCCGAGCCACATGGAGGCAGTGAGCGGGTCGGCAGGGGTTCGTCTCTCCCGGTATTGGGGGTGAGATCGCGCTGTGTCTGGGAGAGCCATTACACAAAGTCCTTGGCCAAGGCAGGAGATTTACTGGTAGGTATTCCGGTAGTATCTCAGGGTGTTCTGGGCTACACTCCGACACGACTTGTACCGCTTTTGGGGGTCTGACTTTTACCAACCCCCTAGGCCCTCCATGCGATGCTCATAGACGAACGGACCGGACTGTACGGATATTGTCACTGACAGGCTCAGTAGGGTGTCAGGATGAGTTCGCTCATCGACTTCCCTTTTGGTCAATACTTGGTAGCCCGTTACGTACGGCTAATACCTCTGACGTGCTAGTGGTTAAATCCATAGCCAAAGTATTGACGAGTCTTTAGAGTCCCCCACAGACAGTTTCTCAAGTTTCGGGCGAAACGTTGTAGAGGCCGTATGATATATGGCAGGGTTCGATCTTATACGTGTGGTATTGCACGGATCATGATCGGACGGATCATACTAGTGGGCTTTGGTTTAAGCCGGATCCTAGTATTAGATTTGTTGGATTACTTTAGTCTCATCACATTCGCATTCAGTCGGAATGCGGATGCAGGTATGTATATACAGGTGAGGGGTATCCTTGTGATCCGTCACGAGTTTACTTTAGATGTTGCCGAATCTTTTTGTTGGACCAAACATTTGGATTAATGTTTGGATAATGGAAATTGTGAGCTAGATTTCATCATGACATGCATTAAATGCGACATGAACACATTAGTGACTCATGGTCTCTTTTTATGTGTTAATGTCACATTATATGATGTTTTTGGGTTGAAATGATGAGAGAGGAGAGAGAAGGGCAGCCAAGGTCATGGGTGAGCTCTCATATTATTCTATACTCTCTCTCACTCTCATGATTCTATCACAAGAAAAGAAAAGAAGAGAAAGCCTTCTCTTCTTCTTCTTCTTCTTCCTCTAGCTTACATTTTCCATTAATGGCAACACCTTCAACCTCCATCCAAGCAATGGATGCAAGAGGCAAAGTGATCACAAACATTCTCTACAGCACCTTGGACATGTCTGCTAGCACACTTCGTGCTCGAGTTGCTTCGGACGAAGCGGGAGCCCGTAAAAAGACTTCTCGATATGGTGCCCTTTCCGATGAGGAGATCGAGACCGGAGATGCCGCAAGGAGCTTGGGATGGTGGCCGAAGACCGAAGGACACGGATCGCTCGGTATAGCCTCTCTACCCTTTCTTTTGTTAGCTAGTAGTAGGTTAATGGTCCGATCCGGGTTTATAGTCCGCGGTAGCGCCAGTTTCTAGTTAAAGAAAAGATTTCGTTTCCGCATTTTGGCCTCGGATAGACGGCCGGGGCGCTACCGTAGACTTACATGGTATCAGCTTCACGCCATTAACCTTTTCTAGCTTGCTCTAACGTGTTTACAAGTTCGATCGAACGAATTTTCTAAAAACGACAATTTAAAAGTGCAGTTTCTGTCGAATTTTTTATGTGCTCGAAGAATTGTTTTGAGTGTTGCAGAAATTCGTGCAGGCGATTCTAAGAATACTATGAAAATTTGGTTGCATAAGGTTACTGTTACGCAGCGGAACCGCGGCCTAACCCTTGCTTTGGCCGCGGTTTCGCCGCCGTTCTCTCTCTTTTGTGCACCAAATTTTGTACAGTGTTCTCTGTGTTGGAATTGGGGTTTTTGGTATATTCTGCTTGGGCCCAGATTTATTTTGAGTACTGGGTATTGTGCTTGGGGCCCACTTCGGGAAATTTAGTCGATCGAAAATTTTAAACATGTTAGTTCACAGTATTTACATTATATCTGCGACCGTGAATGTCATTTGATCGGTAAATCCTGTCTAACTGCTATAGCCCTTTTAGACGGATTTGCGATCGTGACATTCACGTTGATGTTCTGTGTTGTGCTGTGATATTGCGGATTTGTCGTGGTGGATAGCCTGGATGCAATGGTAGTACATTTTGGTTGTATACGTACATTTGATATTGCGGGGCGAGCTTCCGACATGTGGACTGCCGTTACTGCCTATTTGTATATTATTCTTTTGGGGCACGACCGGGCTGAGGTTGATGTACCCGTTGTATATTTTACTTTCTGTACTAGGATTACCTCGCGGAGGGGTGCATGGGTAGCCGGGTTCTAGAGGGCAACGGGCCCGCATCTCATGGCTTTGAGACGAAGGGGGCTTTACTCTAGAATTGGCGGGCTATTTGCCGCACTCGTAGAGGGTATAGGTTGACCCAAGGTGGGGTGCTCAAGTTACCAGATTCCGTGAAGTGTTGGGTAGTCCATTCACATTGTTGAAGGGGGCTGCCTCGCTTCAGGTTTTGGCGGGTAACTTGCCGCGCCCGTAGGGGTTTAGGATTTCATTGTACAGGCTATCCACACGACCAGGGGAACGTCGGGTTTCAGTAGCGGCTCTATGAAACCCGGGGATCCCAGATATCTGTATTGTTCTGTGATGCTTATTACATTTCTGTGATGTTGCATTTTATCACGCCTTGAGCGAATATTATATATTGATATATATATATACTAGTAGATGTTGTATATGTTTTACATCCGCGCTAGTCCAGTCCCCGCTCTGTCGTTAGTTAAGTAACCTAACGGGTAATGACGGGACCCAGTTGCGAATGCGGATGGCATATACGTACATCGTATTTTCGTTCTTTTGTGGTGTGATCAATTGATGGGACTGTGTTAATTCGGATCAATGCAAGCTAAACAAACCTATTCTGATGTTGTTGGAACATTTTTAAAAAAAAATCTGTTATTGCAAGGACGTTCTCTTTTGTTTTGCACAGTGGTATTCGGTTATGAATATCCAGCACCTCAGTCGACGAGGCAAGGGCCGAGATCCCTTCACCGGGAGTGACCCCTTGGACAGAAGTGTGCGTCAGGGTAATAACTTCACTATAGTCGATTACTTTTTGCTTTGCATCGTGGTATTCAGTTGGAGTATCCTGCACCTCATTCTACGGGGAAAGAGCCGAGATCCCTTCACCGGGAGTGACCTCTTTAGCAATGGTTTTCGCCACTATATTTTTATAAAAAGCTATCCGGTTCCTTCAACGATATCAAGTTCATTACGTTAAAGGTTTTTTGCCAAAAACCATTCGTAGCCCTCCGTCATTTCAGAAAGGTAGCACTTAGTATTCATGCTATGTATGTTGGCCTTCGTCAAGGCATAGTGTATGATAGTTATTTGTTACTTTTCTGTGGCATAGATAGATGCGTTGGTTTGGCACAGTCGTACTACTATTTCGGCCTTCGTCAAGGGTATGTACGGGTGGATTCAAATTAACCTGGATAATGACGGGTAGAACTTGACATGTGACTTATGATATATTGGCCTTCGTCAAGGTCATAAGAGCATGGGGTAAAAATCACATCGGGGGTTTCTAAAGAAACTGAAACTTGCCAGATTTGTGTATACCTTCTGGAGTGTGATAACGTGAGTGGATTCTATCACGTTATCATGCGATGATAGTTGGATCCCGATTACCACTGATGAGTTGGTTTACTCGTAGGGTGATCCCGACTAATTCTTCTTCCAGGTTTGGAGGGGAATTTGAGGTTACAATGGGAGGTTTCCTGGTTAGATAAAGTGATAACCATTCTGATCTAGGTTAGAGTGCACGCTGAGTGTTTCTTTTCTCTCTCTCTTTGGCAGAAACCATGGCCCGACCCTAGACTATGACTCAGTGACCAAGTTAACCAAACCTTCTTAAAACATTGGTTTTTCGATTGTCTGAGTTGCATAGCTCATTGCCACTCCTACTTTTACCTTTTCTTCAGAACACCCCATATTACTACGAACATCCACTTCCATTGGATAAAACCATCGTATGGTTATATACGAACTCGAAGGAACTTGTTCCAGATTCGAGGATAGTTTCCGGTTCAGGAGAAAAAGAATAGGACTATTCAGTTGTCTTTTCCTTTTACATTCTCTCAGGTTACGAGTGCTCCTTGGATTAGGACAGTACACCTATTACGCTAATTGGATAGTCTTCTTCCAAACCATAGGCAGGTGCCGAACGGTAGGGAATGAAGAAAACCAATTAGCCCAATGATGGTGTACATAAGGTATTAAGTTAAGACAAATAAAGAGATTAGTAAGAGGGCAAAGTAAATTGCGACCGCTATTCACGACCAAACCAAGTATTTCATCGCCACTCCTACTTCACCTTTGTATTTCTCCAGAACACTCCGTATCACTACGAAGATCCACAACTATTTGGATATTCCATCGTATGGTTATATACGAACTCGAAAGGAACTTGTTCCAGTTCGGGGATGGATTCTGGTTCAGGAGAAATAGGAATAAGGTTTATTCAGGCGTCTTTTATCTTTACCTTCTCTCGGGTTGCGAGTGCTCCTAGGATTAGGACAGTACACCCATTATGCTTATTGGATAGTCTTCTTCCAAACCATAGGCTGGTGCCGAAAGGTAGGGAAGGAAGAAAACCATTTAGCCTAAAAGGGTGTACAAAAGGTAATGACTAAAGACATATGAAGGAATTTGGAGAGATGGCAAAGAAATGTACGGTTACAGTTGTAAATCTGGATAATGGAAGAGGCATTACTAGGAATACCCGGATACCGCTACGAAACATTTCAATGTTTCAGTTTCACTGTGTACAGTTAAAAGAAAACTGATTTCCCAATTAGCCCTTGCTCCATGGTATGTATTTACTAGGTATGATTCTCACATCTGTATGGTTTTACAGATGATCAGTGGGAGTAAATTATTGGGAATTAGGTGATCATCCTCATTATATCGGATTTCGTTGTAATTGGTGATATTTGAGGAAATCGCCAGGGTTGTTTGCCGGACGGCAAATATTTGGTTTTGAATATCCATTGTTATGCACCAATTTCAAATTGATATATCTGTACGTCTATTTTTATAGAGTGAGATATAACTTTTTAAAATTATGTCCATGACATTTACCTATATCAGTGGATGGTTAGGTAAGGAGCATTAAGCAGCGGTGTAATTATTCTTAACCATAAGTACAGTTTTCAACCTACAATGCACAGGGAATGATTTATTAGACTCAGGGGACTTATACAAAGTATTGTATGTTGTCCAGTGTCCATGAGGACAGAGGGGTTGGTGCTCGGACTGTATTCTGTTTACTAGTGACATCTCTAGTTCTTAGACATGTGTTTCGTGGAAATGCAAGGTCTATGTTTTGAGAAGTTATAGGTATAAGAATAAAGTAGAGAACCAGGTGTTGCAAGTATCAGGATTCTTCAAGGTGATCGAAGATGTAGATACTTGTGTATGGTATTCAGTTAGTAGTAATGATTAAGAGAACTTGTTTCTCTTTCAGGTTACTCATATCTGGATGCATTCCTAAGTTGAGTAACGCTGATCCGCCTCCTTCCATTTAGTTGACATGCACTGGAGACAGTTGCATGATTTGAATCTGGTTCCAATTAAATCAATGCCTCTGTTTCTATATTGGATATAGAACGGTTCATATCTTAACGATGTTAAGGTACGTGGAGTTGTCCTGCTTATGCTTAAAACCAGACTCTAGATAACTCAAGGCACGTTTCTGTAATGGCTGTTTGTGGGTTGACCCGGGCTATGACGAGGGTTGACTTTCTACCATCTGGAAGATCAATAGAGATGTTGTTCTTGACTCGCCACAGTTTTAGTAAAATGGATTTTTTCAGAAAACAATAGTGAGAGTATAGTAGAACTGGAAGTGATTCCAGAACCGCAAACGATTACGGAAAATTTAATAAGAACCTAAAGATTCAATCTGGATTGACATTCCATTGGCCACTCTGCAGATATGGTGGGTAACCTCAAGCACCCGAGAGGTACTCTGGTAGCCTCAAGGACGGTGACAGGGAGGTTCTTGTTTACCCAGACTTGCCGATACTGTTGTTCCAGGCTATGAGACCCGGCAGAAGGATGAGTATAGCGTCGTTCTGAACTGGCTTTAGAAGTGCACGTATATATGATTCTGCCAGAGGGTTGTCGCAGTCAGTGGGAGCAGCGGAAGCATAGTGGACAAGTAGCTTATGTCTATTTAGGGACTAAAGCAGATATAGCGGAGATAGATCATCTATTTCTGATGTGACAGTCATAGGTTTGACTTCATCAGAATAGGGGATGGATCTGTCAAGAAGGTAGTAGGGTGTGATGTCCTGGTATTTGGATGACATACACAGAGTAGGAAGTGAAATTCCTATACTTCGTCACACGGTGGTTTCTCCACATAGGATATAGATATAATATCTGACATTCTGGTTACTAGATCTATGGTTTTAGATCTAGATTTGGATAGTTTTCCAATCTGGGTACTTAGACAGCATTCTAAAGGTGTTTTAGAATGGACGACTCCTGGCACGGTAGTGTACCTGCAGGAGATGGAGTCACCCTCTCTAAAGGTGTCTTACAGAATAAATGGGAGAAGGATGTGCATGATTGGCAGATCACTTGCTTAGGCAATTGAGTTGATCATGAGATGTCAAGTACCACACCGGATGTTGTTTTTGCAGGAGATGCAATAAGTTGATATTAATCCAATCCTGGAGAAACGATCGGAAGCAGTTTTAGAACATAAGTGGATGTTTTAGGGATTTGATAACGGCAGCCTTCTTTGGGAGACGGTTATCATTCCAGGCTTCCAAGGTGACCTGGATAATAGAGTGGCTGTCAGAGTTATAGTTTTCCCTCTGACGAGGGGCAGTATTTTGGACAGGTGGTCCAAGCGGATACTGAAGGAGGTGTGGCGCAGGATACTGATTAAGTTCAGTCGACGATACAGTCTAAGAAGTTTAGATTTGGAGTTCATTTATGAACTATGTCCCATCAGATATCCAGACATATTCTAAGATAGGTATTGCTCATTTCGGGAGATGGCTTTCTCCGCGAAATTGAGATAAAGAGAGACATAGAAATAAACATCAGGGCGGATCCACTAGCTGAGGCTATTCCTCGAACGCAATAGTTTCGTAAACGGGCTTTGTGAGACTGATTAATAGAGGAGTTGGGTGTTCGGTATCACACGGGCTGTGAGTATGCGACATCGCAATAATTAGCCTTGAGTGCAAGTAGGAGATTGTTGGATATAGTGCCCTCAGAGTTAATTATTGGATCGCAGGCACGTGATTGCAATGATTGAGGGAGGACCTATACCGGTAGGACAGTCTTACTCGAGAGATTTGTATACTATCTAGTTTGTCTTTATCATCGTGTACATGTTTTAGGTGACATTGCAGTTCCCTGGTGACATGTGTATAGGTTAGTTCATCGATCTGAGATCGTCATTTATCTCGTGTGAGTTCCCACTGTGCTTTGATTACTACCCTACCACGGCTCAAAGGAGTCGTACAAACAGATTTTAGTTAGGTACAGTCCCGAGCCACATGGAGGCAGTGAGTGGATCGGCAGGGGTTCGTCTCTCCCGGTATTGGGGGTGAGATCGCGCTGTGTCTGGGAGAGCCATTACACAAAGTTCTTGGCCAAGGCAGGAGATTTACTGGTAGGTATTCCAATAGTATCTCAGGGTGTTCTGGGCTACACTCCGACACGACTTGTACCGCTTTTGGGGGTCTGACTTTTACCAACCCACTAGGCCCGCCATGCGATACTCATAGACGAACGGACCGGACTGTACGGATATTGTCACTGACAGGCTCAGTAGGGTGTCAGGATGAGTTCGCTCATCGACTTCCCTTTTGGTCAATACTTGGTAGCCCGTTACGTATGGCTAATACCTCTGACGTGCTAATGGTTAAATCCACAGCCAAAGTATTGACGAGTCTTTAGAGTCCCCCACAGACACTTTCTCAAGTTTCGGGCGAAATGTTGTAGAGGCCGTATGATATATGGCAGGGTTCGATCTTATACGTGCGGTATTGCACGGATCATGATCGGACGGATCATACTAGTGGGCTTTGGTTTAAGACGGATCCTAGTATTAGATTTGTTGGATTACATTAGTCTCATCGCATTCGCTTTCAGTCGGAATGCGGATGCAGGTATGTATATACAGGTGAGGGGTATCCTTGTGATCCGTCACGAGTTTACTTTAGATGTTGCCGGATCTTTTTGTTGGACCAAACATTTGGATTAATGTTTGGATAATGGAAATTGGGAGCTAGATTTCATCATGACATGCATTAAATGCGACATGAACACATTAGTGACTCATGGTCTCTTTTTATGTGTTAATGTCACATTATATGATATTTTTGGGTTGAAATGATGAGAGAGGAGAGAGAGGAGCAGCCAAGGTCATGGGTGAGCTCTCATATTATTCTATACTCTCTCTCACTCTCATGATTCTATCACAAGAAAAGAAGAGAAAGCTTTCTCTTCTTCTTCTTCTTCCTCTAGCTTACATTTTCCATTAATGGCAACACCTTCAACCTCCATCCAAGCAATGGATGCAAGAGGCAAAGCGATCACAAACATTCTCTACAACACCTTGGACACGTCGGCTAGCACACCTCATGCCCGAGTTGCTTCGGACGAAGCGGGAGCCCGTAAAAAGACTTCTCGATGTGGTGCCCTTTCCGATGAGGAGATCGAGACCGGAGATGCCGCAAGGAGCTTGGGACGGTGGCCGAAGACCGAAGGACACAGATCGCTCGGTATAGCCTCTCTACCCGTAGGTTAATGGTCCGATCCGGATTTATAGTCCGCGGTAGCGCCAGTTTCTAGTTAAAGAAAAGTTTTTGTTTCCGCATTTTAGCCTCGGACCGACGGCCGGGGCGCTACCGTAGACTTACATAAATATATACCAATATTTGTGAAATAATTAGAGATTAAAATGATTTATTCATTTAAAAATATATTTATTGGATTTGGCATTTTTATAATTAAATATATGAAGGTTTATAATTTAACCCGATTAGTGCACTGCTAATCACGATTAAGCCAAATCCGTATTTCTACAGTTTTCCATGGCTAGTGCACCATGACATGTTACATGTTGCTTCATTTGCATTTGTGATATTTGGTTTTGTTTGTGAGAAGAAAAAAGAAAAAAAAGAAGGAAAAAGGTGGCATGATGACTTGAGGAGAGAGAGAGGGGACACACTCACGAGGCATAGCATGCCATGGGAGAGAATGAGAGTGAGAAAGAGAGAGAGAGGGAGAGGGCTGCCCCATTCATTCCCCTCCCCCCACCATTTTTCATCTCCTTCTTCATCTTCAAGCTCCATCTTCTACCCTTATGACCCATCTCAAAATATTCACCAAAACCCTATACCCATTTCATTAAAAACATGCACAACCTCATCCTCAACACATTGGACCAAGAAAAATTGGATTCTGATGACATTGTGAAGCTAGGGTTTCTCTTGAGTTTCATCCATGAGGTATAATCCCTTCCATTTAGTTTATTTTATGTTTTCCTAGCATCCTAATTAGTTTAGAATTGGTTTAAGGTGTGGGTTTGTGAAATTGGAAAATTCAAGAGAGGGTTTGGGTGACTTGTGGACTTGTGAGCTGTAGTGAGGGTGTACAAGACCCTAGAGATCAAATTCTGGACCTAGAACAGAGAATACAAACTTAGATTAGTTCCATGTCGGTTTTGTGTACAAATTAGGGACTACAGGGAATCTGGGATGACCCGGGAAATTTCTGAGAGAAGCAAACAATACCAGAGACCTAGTGGGACTAATAGGAAGCCATCCTGCAAGTACGAACCCCATCTGAGCATTGGGGGCCGAGCTCGCCGGAATTAGGGGGTGTGTGGCCGGCCACTTTGTGGTTTCTGGTGCTGGAATTTTTACAGTATCTCACACACTCCATATACTACTCCATAGTACTGTTTGTTTATCCCCATTTGACCTGAGTCAAAATCTGGGAGCATATTGGTGTGATTTTTGGATATGTTTTCCATATTTTGAATGCTTGGTTTTGATGTTTGGATTTGTATTTGGTTGTTGAATGTTTGTATATCAACAACAAGGGTTGTTTGTTTGTTTGTGCACGCGTAGGCCATAGGTTCTAACCTATGAGCGCACCGTATGCCGTATCAGTTTTCCGGATTCGATTTTAATAGCGATAGCGATTGTATTGATTGTAGGTACCTTCGCGTGGATTCTGAGGCGACGGAGCATGGCGTCATCGACTTCGGCAAGCAAGGATCAAGGTGAGTAGATCTATATCTACGGGGAAGTCGGGTGGATGGCGTATAGCACCCCCGTAAACTTTGATGGAAACCGATTTATATGTAGAATATGGTTAAGGGAACCTTTAATAGAAAACTATGGATAGAGTTAAAAGATAGTTAGAGAAACCATATTAGAAACTAAAGGATAGTTAGAAGTGATATGATACGATTAATACGTGATGATGAGATTTGAGGATGATGTTCGATGATATTGCCGTATTGGATACTATAAGACTAGATAGCTGATGTAAATGTGTCATCCGAACTATACCTATTTTCAAACTGAAGAATCGTATGCATCTTTTAAACAGATACCTTGAGTGACGTTACGGTTTTTTAAACGATATCTTTTCCTTAAAAACACCGTAGCCCTACTTTCAAAACTACGATTCGCATCTTTTAAAAACTGATTGTATGGTTCGGGTGTGTATGTTAGATTAGATATGTATAGGGTAAAAGGTATATATAAAATTGACTTAAGGTGCGATAAATGCGATGAAAGGAATATACGACGTGATTTGATGATTTGATGATATGTCGGTATACGTATGTGAGTCAATTGAGATGATTGATACCTTTGTCGGTCCCCTGATATGAGATTGTTATGGATGCAACCCGGGGATATAGGTATATAGATTTATATAATGTTGTGAACTTGATTGATATGCTGTACGAGATGTTAGGTCCGTACCCTCATTGTCGTAAAGGTTGATAGGATCCCTAATGGTTTAATGCCGCCGTACGATGATTTTCCGTACGTGATGAGTTTGACTTGTTGTTTGATCCATACCCTTGACTAGAGGATGTCGTACGATGGATTATACCGTACGTGATGTTGTGAGGCTGGACATGTTAGATACGTATACCATATAGCTTTTAGCTGATGATTTACCTTATGCTACATTCTTGTTTTTCTCATTGCATTGCATATACCTGTGCTAGTACACCTACACCATTATCGATGATGCATATGTTACACTTACACAGATTTGCCGGCTCACACACTTCATCATCGATAATTGCCATGTCACTACAAAGTAGGATTGCTGCATCATGATATGACTTCTTGCATAATTTACTTGCTATAGTTACATATGCACCTTTATACGATATTGCATTTGACTTTGGAGAATTTGGGAACCGCGGGATATATTTTAAAACTGGATTCATTTAAAAGAGCGGTTTTCCCTCAATATGTGCATTTTACTGTTCCATGTTGCATGATATACGGATATGCTTACATTTCTGTTATATGTCTCATACATCATGCTTTACGATTATACGCATTGAGATATGCTGTTTTCATGAGATTTCTGGATTTGAGAACCGTGGTCATTTTAAAAAGAAAGTATGTATTGTTTTAAAAACCCGTTTTCTCTTGATATGATATTTCAGTGCGTCCACCATATGATTTCTCAGTTCTGAGATTGGCATGTGTAACCCGATTCGAAGAGTGGGAGGCACCGTCTGCGGGTACATAGTGGACCCGGTATGGTTCCCCGGGGCGAGAGATGATTATCGTGGTGTAGACGATGATCCTGGCAGAGGGAGTAGTACCTACTGGTGATAGTATTTGGACTCGGCGGTTATCCGGAGGATACCGACCCGAGTAGTGAGATGGATATGAGGGCCGGCCAGAGTGTGCGGCACCTGAGGGCCGATCTGAGGATGCGGCGCCTGAGATATATAAAGATTTACGTGTCGATGCTGGACATGGATTTCATGATGTTTCGAGTGTCGATGATGGGCACTCAGGTTCCATGATTTTGATGTGTCGCGAGGGGCACACGTTGATTTATATCCTCATACTTTCATGCATATGCTTTTACGATATTTACATGCATGATGTCGTTGTGTCATTGGTTAACATGTGGAAGGGATCCACATGCATACAAGCATTGATTATATTGTTGGATGATATCCACATGCTGATAGGCCTTTACTTATAGTGCTGGCACTTATACAGATACGGTCACCCTAGATATCATAGTATTACCTTCGTGATATAGTTGACCTAGGAGTCGTTGTTTATTCAATTTTTACTTGTTGATATTTTTCTACTCACGAGTTGGCAACTCACCCCCGTTATGCCACAGTTCTTGCAGGTTGACCGCATGGATCAGTAGCGGCATCGCTGGCACACAATTGCATTCGGGTGTTTTGCATTGGTAGGTGGGACATTTATATCGTGCCCACTCTTGTATTTACTATTCATATTGTATCTAGTCAACTCCATCAATCAAACTAGAATTTGTATAAGTAATGAGACTTAGTGAGACTTGTGGTTCGGAGGCTTAGAGCGAGGGTATTCCGCTACTTATGGTTTTGACGTCTTGCTTATTTCCTTATCTTTTGTGGTAAACTTCGCCGTTGGGCGTCGTATACTTATATTTATGCTTTGCGTGGTTGTGGATCCGCCGATTGGCAAAGAGCTAGCTCTCGCTTGGGGATGCCTTTTTATTTACATGTATTGTGGTTTTGGATCAAAAAATACAAAGGAGGTGCTGCCCAAAATTTTAAAAGACGAAACATGTTTTTCAACTAGTAAATCCATTTGCATTTTTATGTTCCATTGTTTATGTATTTAGGAAAACTTTTGATTTCATCATACCTTATTTTCAAAACCTCACCTCTTTTATTTTCTTAAAAAGGTTTAGATTTCTGGGTTTTGGCTTACTTGAATTACGTTATGCCTTTAGACGTGGCGTGATTTAAGTTCCGGTCACGAGCTAATATTTCGGGTCGTGACTTCCCCGAATTTAAAATTTGCTATGCGTACCTTCAAAGAGATGAGGGAATTTCTTCCGCAACTCGCTCTCGGCCTCCCAAGTGATCTTTTCTCCATTCGGGCTGCTCCAAAGAACCTTCACAGATGGCAAGACCTTTGATCGAAGTTTCTTCACCTGCCAATCCAATATCACTACCGGATGCTCGGTGAACGAAAGATCGCGCTCTAGCTGAACGGTCTGGTGCTGAATCATGTTAGAAGGGCCATGAAGGTATCTGCGAAGCATCGACACATGGAATACGGGGTGAACATCCGGAAAGCTGGGTGGAAGAGCCAAACGATATACAACTGCGCCGACACACTCGAGGATCTCGAAAGGACCCACAAATCTGGGACTTAGTTTCTCTTTCTACCCAAATCTTATCATGCCCTTCATCGGAGAGACCCTCAGGAAAACATGATCGCCAATGGCGAACTCGAGTCTGCGACGACGTCTGTTAGCATACGACTTCTGCCTGCTCCGGGCCGCTCTCATCCTGCCTCGAATCAACTGTATCTTCTCGGTCGTCTCCTGTGCGATCTGCGGCCCTAAAATACTGCTCTTGCTGAGCTCTGTCCAACAGACGGGCGATCGACATCTCCTCCCATATAAAGCCTCGAAAGGTGCCATCCGAATCGTATCCTGGAAGCTATTATTGTAGGAGAACTCCACCAAGGGAAAATGACGATCCCAGCTACCACCGAAGTCTAGAATACAAGCTCAAAGCATGTCCTCAAGAGTCTGAATAGTCCGCTCTGACTGACCGTCGGTCTGCGGATGGAATGCTGTGCTGAAACTCAATCGGGTGCCCAAAGCTTCCTGAAGTCTCTGCCATAGTCGGCTGGTGAACTGGGTGCTTCGGTCGGACACAATACAAGTCGGGACGCCATGCAATCGTACAATCTCATCGATGTATATCTAGGTATATTGAGCAAATCCAAAAGTGGTCTTCACTGGCAGAAAGTGAGCCGCTTTCGCCAATCGATCCATGATCACCCAAATGGAGTCATACCCTCGACTGGTCCTGGGTAGACCCACAATGAAGTCCATAGAAATCTGCTCCCACTTCCACTCCGGAATGGGCATAGGCTGCAACTCTCCCGCGGGCCTCTTGTGCTCAGCCTTGACTTGCTGACAAGTCAGGCATCTCGAAACGAAGTCTATGACGTCTATCATCATTCATTCCCACCGGTAAATGTCCCTCAAATCATGATACATCTTGGTGGAACCCAGATGAACACTGAAGACCGATCGATGTGCCTCCTCAAGAATCTCACGCCTCAGTCCCTCAGAATCTGGTACGCACAGTCGAGTCCCAAATCGTAGTACCCCCTGATCATCGATCACGAACTCGGAATCTCTGCCCCGTCTAACCTGCTCCATGATCTCTGAAAGACGGTCATCACTGGACCGCGCCTCACGGATACGGTCAAGCAACTATGGACGTGCATGGATATGCGCAAGCTGTCCCCTGGTCGGAGTAAACTCGAACTGCACTCGTCTGTCCCATAGAATCTGCCAATCTGCCGACGACTACCTCGGAACTGCGCTCAAACAGGATAAACTATCTCCGGGCCTCCGACTCAAAGCATCTGCCACTACATTTGCCTTGCCCGGATGATATAGAATCTCGCAATCATAGTCCTTCACTAGTTCCATCCAGCGGCGCTGTCTCAGATTCATGTCTCGCTGCTAAAATATATACTTCAAGCTCATATGGTCCATGAATATTTGGCATGACTCGCCGTATAGGTAATATCTCCAGATCTTGAGTGCAAAAACCACCGAAGCCATCTCTAAATCCTGGGTGGGATAGTTCTGCTCGTGCTTCTTCAACTGCCGAGAAGCATACGCGATAACGCTGTCATACTGCATCAATACACAGCCTAGCCCCACTCGAGAAGCATCACAATAAACCACAAAACCGCCTGATCCTGAAGGCAATGATAACACTGGTGCAGCAGTCAGACGAGTCTTCAACTGCTGGAAGCTATGCTCGCATGCCTCGGTCCAATCAAAAGGAGCCCTCTTCCACGTCTACCCGGTCAACGGTGCAGCGATACGTGAGAAGTCCTGAACAAAACGTCGATAGTAGCCAGCCAGACCTAGAAAGCTGCGAACCTCGTGAACACGTGCCCCAAGAAGTCGACACTGTCAAGCCAAAATGCGTACTTGGAGAATTTAGCGAACAACTGATCCTCTCTCAAGGTCTGCAATGTAATACGCAAGTGCTGCTCGTCCTCCTCTCTGCTCCGGGAATACACTAAGATGTCATCAATGAACATGATAATGAACTGATCAAGATACGACCTAAAAATCCGGTTCATCAAATCCATGAACGCTGCTGGGGCATTGGTGAGTCCGAACGACATCACCAAGAACTCATAATGCCCGTAGCGCGTACGAAAAGCAGTCTTCGAATTGTCATCATTTCAAACATGCAACTGATGATAACCTGATCTCAAATCAATCTTAGAAAAATGTTTCGCACCCTGGAGCTGATCAAACAAATCGTCAATGCGAGGTGAAGGATACCTATTCCGCACCATAACTCGATTTAATTGACGATAATCGATGCACAACCTCAAACTCCCGTCCTTCTTTTTGACGAACAGAACAGGAGCTCCCCAAGGCGAAACACTCGGACGTACAAGTCCCATATCAAGCAACTCTTGCAACTGATCCTTAAGCTCCCTAAGCTCTGCCAGGGCCATCCGGTAAAGCGGTATAGAAATAGGCCGCGTGCCGGGAATAAGATCAATACAAAATTCTATCTCACGCTCTGGCGGCAATCCAGGAAACTCATCGGGAAAGACGTCGGGAAACTTTCGCACGATAGGAACCCGGTCCAACGAATCTACTGTGGCTCCGGTATCATGAATGAAAGCCAAGAATCCTTGACATCCCCTCCTCAAAAGCCGACTAGCGCGAAGGGCTGAAATCAAATTGTGAGGGGCGGCACCACGGCCCCCCTGCACAACAAAAACCGACTCGCCGGGAAAACAAAACCTAACTGTCTTCTTGCGGCAGTCCATGGACACATAGCACGCAGCTAACCAGTCCATGCCCAAGAGAACGTCGAAGTCCAATATCTCAAGAAGGATCAAGTCGACGGACAACTCTATCTCACCAATACAGATAGCACACGACCGAAACACGTGTCGCGCAACAAACGACTCGCCAACAGGAGTAGTCACAACAAGTGGCTGATCTAGCAAACATGACTCTCTGCCCAAACTCGGCACGAAGTGTGTAGAAACATACGAGTGCTTAGATCCCGGACAAACAACACGTGTGCGTCAAAAGAACATACTGAAAGAGTACCTGAAACCACTGCATTGGACGCCTGCGCGTCTTGGTGAGTCAAAGCAAATACCCGTGCCTGCCCTCTACCTGCGACTGGCTGTCCTCTACCAGCAACTGGTTGTCCTTTGCCTCGGTCACCCCGTCCTCTCTGAACAAACCCTCCGCGACCACGACCTCTCTGTGCGTAAGTCTGGCATGGAGCAACAACAGGTGCAAGAGACAACGCTCTCTGAGGTGGAGAAGGTGGTAAAGTGACATGTGGTACGGCTGCCTCTATCTGGTGTATCACGGTACAGTCCCTAACGAGGTGATGAAGACTGCCACACCCAAAGCACCCATACGATGACTGCTGACCTTCCTGGGAATAAGAACTGAATAACTGGCCTCGCCCCGAGTCTCTGCTACTCCCCGTACCTAAACGAAATCCGTCGAGGCGTCTAAACATCTGTCTCCATGCTGACATACTCGTATGAACCCTGTTTGGTTCCAGAACTACCGATGTCTCGGAAAGACGCTCCTCGACTAATAGGGCTGCATCCACTGCTGCTGCATATGTATCACAATGCTGGGTGCTGATACCGAGGAACAACTAGGTAAGAAAGTCTCGAACAAACCTCTTGATCCGCATCTTCTCAGTAGCTACCAAATACGGAGCATACGTAGATAGCTCGGTAAACTGCACGTCGTACTTCGCTACCGTCATCCCCGGAGTCTGGCGTAAAGACTCGAAACTACGCGCTCGAGCATCCCTGACGCTCTGTGGAAGAAAACGGGCAATAAACACCGTCACAAACTCAGCCCAGGTAATAAGAGAAAGACCTGTGTCTATGCCCTTCTCTAAAGACTCGCACCACTTCTGCGCAAGACCTTCCAGACGAAATCTCGCGAACTCTACCCATTTCGCGTCGGAGCATCTCAGTGAACGACATATCCTGGCCATTCGATCGATAAATGACTGCGGGTCCTCAGCTGCATCAGTGCCTGTGAAAACCGAAGGCTTCAGCCTCATGAACTCAGATAACGATACTGTGATCACCTCCGTAGCTGCAGGTGCAACTGCCTGAACCGTAGGTACCATCACGGTCCCCGTAGCAGGTGGGACAACCTCCTGTCGCTGCACTCTACTGGCCTTAACTAGTGATCCCATCATCTGGCGCAAATCCTGCATACCGGACTCTAGCCTAGTAATACGATCAAGCGAGGGTGGATCAATCTGCTCCTGTACAACGGGCGTACCTCCCTGGTCAGTCCTCGTCTCAGACGAGCCAACTCTGACCTCGGCCCTCGTGGCCGCTCTCTGCGCCCTCGTAGTCTTCAGCGGCATAATGGCTGGAAATGAAAACAGGATTCGATAAGAATACGGAAATCGAATCACAAGAATGTATATAATCACGAAGGAATTTCAACCAATAAGTCCTAAGGTCACTTAGGCGGAGTACCGTATCGTAAATATGCCGCGGAACATACACACGCTACGTCATTATGCTTAAGCTACCTACTCCATCATACCAAGGTCATCCTACACTCCGAAAGGTAAAACCTACGCTCTGATACCAACTTTGTCACGACCCAAAATTCGGCCCGTGACCGGCACTTAAACCACGTAATGTTTACAGGTGTAACGCAATTTAAGTAAGCCGAAACCCAGAAATCTAAACCATCAAAAGCAGTAAGTGATGAAAACATTTGTTAAAAACATTTGGAAATCCCAAGTAAAAAAATCCTTTAAGTTTAAATTATTTTCTTAAAAATTTTGGCAGCAACTCCTTTGTAAAAACTAGCCCCGAAACGGGTACAACACATGATATAAGTAAATAAAGCATCCCCGAACGGGGGCAATCACGCCCAACGGCGGAAACAGCCACTACAAGAAAATATACGACGCTGTAGTGAAGAAATGAACAATATAAGTGAAAAACGACATAAAAGATAAAACTGCATAATAAAAGTCGGCTCACACGAGCTCGACATCCAGAGTCACAAAATAATATACAACATTGTCCTCACAACTGGTCTCTAAGTCAATACATGGAATGGTAGATGGAGAGTACTAGATACAATAAGGTGTACAATGAAATATAAATGGATAACTGCAAAACCCACCTATAAGCAAAACGGCTTACACGCCAACTGTAGCGGTATCCACAGCAAAAAGATACAATGATGTAGCCCTGTCGCGACTACTCTGAGGTTCAAACTGCAAAACACTGTGGCACAACGGGGATGAGTTGCCAACTCGTGAATAGTAGATAACATGTACAGGTAATCGTTGGTAAGCACGTACTGCGGTACTCTAACATATGCAATCTGATAACATCAATATGGAAATCTGGGTATGCAATAATCATGTGAGGTACTCTATCAGGTACTACAAATACATGATGTAGTTGTTGGATATATATGCCCTAGAGGCCTTCATTGTATAGGATGCTAGGGATATGTATGTACATGACAATCTTACTTAATATGATAGTACGCTATTTAGTTTGACTTTATCTTAACGTGTGATATATTTTACTTTGTATTTATAAACATGTTGATAAAGCCCATAGGGTGTTTGCCTGACTACCGGCGTTGTGATGGCAGTCATACTTGTGGGAGCTGGATAGTCAATAGGCACATCCTTAGATGTCCCTGGTCGCAGGAGTATCGAGACTGGGCATCGATACTTCAGAGTAGACTAGTGTATACATATCTAGACCCTGACGAGGGGCGATGGATTGGTCCCGCAGCCATTGGTGATGTGCACCTAAGATTGTATACAGATGCTCACTGGATGTGAGTACACCGGACAGGACTCGCCGAGAACTGACTGGATGGTATTTATACCTAACGTCAGATAGCAGTTCTCAGGTGACATGTGTGCAGATAGTCCGTTGACTTAAGGTCGTCATTTGTCTCGTGTGAGTTCCCACTATGCTTTGATTACTACCCTACCACGGTTCAAAGGAGTCGTGCAAACAGGTTTTAGTTGGGCACAGTCCCGAGCCACATGGAGGCAGTGAGCGACTGTTAGGGATTCGTCTCTCCCGGTATAGGGAGTTGATATCGCACGGTGATCGGTTGGTCATTACCATAAGTCCCTGGCCAGGGCTGATTGAGAATTACTGATGGACTGATCAGTAGATTCTCGGATGGTCTTGAGCCATGCCGACACGACTTGTACGGTTATTAGGGGTCTGACGTTTGCCACCTCCCTAGACCATACATGCGATACTCTTAGACGAACAGACCGGACTGCGCGGATATTGTCACGGACAGGCTCAGTAGGAGTTCGGATGGGTTTCCTCATCGGCCTTCTTATCGACATCTACCTGGGGACCGTTACGTACAGCTAGTGCCGCTTGCGGTCTGTGGTTAAACCCACTGCCAGTGTAGTAGTCGAGTCTTTAGAGTCCCACACAGAGATTTCCCAACTCCAGACGAAACGATATAGAGGTCGTATGGTTTTACGACAAAGGGTTCAGACGAATACGCGTTTAAACGCACGTACGACATTCGGACAGTTTTTACTAGACGGCTTTGGTTTAAGCCAGATTCTAGTATCACAGGTTATTGGATTTATACAGTCTAAAGTTTTTCCGTGTTTTCACGGATAGGAGGGGCATTCTCGTAATTATACGGGAAGCTTCTAGAAGCATGGTGACTTGAGGGTTTAGGTGGCATTATCATTAAATGATATTGTGACTCATTTTGTGTGATTCATCATGTCATTAATGCATTATTAAATGCTTAATGATTCACGTAGTGAATCACTCATAATGAATTAATGTAGCATGATGAATAATCACATTTATTCATTTATTTGTTTATTCATTATGCTTCATATATTCAAGTGAGAAACAATACCATTATCATTATCTTCTTCACCTTCTCTCTCCTCAAGCTCACTCTTTCTTCAAACTCTAATCCTACCACTCATGAGTTGAGATCAAGGATTAGAATAGACTAAACTCTCCATAACCTAACTCTATATGATCTAAGTTCCTTTGATTAACAACTAGAGAAACTTAGTTACCTCAAGTTTGGAGGTGAAGCTTGGATTAGGGTTCTCGGGTGGATCATCTATCACTTAGAGGAGGCCGAGGAGGACGTAGAGATCGAAAAGACAAAGGACACGTTTCACTAGGTATAATCTCTTTACATAGTAGCTAAGAACTTCTATGGTTGTTGTTAATTATCGTTTAGCAAAGATCTTCGGTTAGTCGATGTACGCTTATAGAACAAGATCGTTTTTCATATTTCCGCCTCCCCGCAACTCGTGGGGTGTTGCACATCGACTTACAGTAGTGCATAACAACGAATGTTGAGCATGGGATAAAACAAATCATCAACACGAATCATCGTCATGGAAAAACCCGGTGTCCATCAAATACACCTCAAATCCCAACACCTCAGGCGCCGTCACCCTGATCGGCCCTCATATCCTGTAAATCTCATGGAACCTGAGTGCCCAACATCGTCACTCGAAAATATCATGAAATACTCGTGTCCAACACCGACACGCAAATACTTATCTCTCAGGCGCCGCGTATCAGATCGGCCCTCAATATATCTCATGTCATAACTCCAAGACGGTATCCTACGGATATCTGTCGGGCTCTATACTATCACAGGTAGGTCATACTCCCTCTGCCCGGCTCGTCTTCTACACCACGAAATCATCTCTCGCCCCAGGGAACCATACCGGGTCCACCATGTACCCGCAGACGGTGCCTCCCGCTCCTCGAATCGGGTAAGCTCACACAGGCTCTCAGAATCGAGAAAACTCATAGTGGATGCACTGAAATATCATATCAAGAGAAACTGGGTTTTCAAAACAATGCATACTTTCTTGAATAATACCACGGTTCTCAAATCCAGAAATCACATGAAATCCATATCTCAATGCGTAAATCTATGTAATAAAATATATGCAACATAAAACCGTAACACGGGCATATCAAGGGGAAACCGCTCTTTTTAAATGAATCCAGTTTTAAAATATATATCAGGCGGTTCCCATTACTCCAAAAATCAAATCCGACATCATCTAAGGATGCACATGTAACTATAGCTGTGTGTAACTCATATGCGCGAAAGAACAAGCATCATGTTTAATCGTCAATGATAAGGTAAGCTAAACAATGTATTATTCATGGCAATTATATAGTGTGAGTGTCATGGCAATTACTAACGGTGTGTGTGTGGCATACAGTTAGTGCTCGTGCAAGCATGAACCGTTAGTAACAGTGCTGTATCTCATAAATACTATGTCCATGTGCAACAAGAGATGGGTATGCAACAATGGTACACATACACAATCAATATACATGAATATAATATGCAGCTACAATACCCTATCAAGCCCTGACGCATAACGCCATACGTGCGATGTCCCCACAGATGTTAAATCTACTCATCGGTGATCTCGAGCTAAGTGTATTCGACCACCTGCTTCCCTTTCTTCGCAGCGTCCGAAGTCCCCGCCTACGACCCTTGCACATAAAACATAGAAAAGAAAAACTTAGGAATCGACCAATAATATGCATAACTACGCATAACTACTCTTAAACCGACGCACCGACCCCAACAACCACTTAAAGTGTTCGTTTAGTGGCTAACGTGTGTGTGACACTACTAAAACAAACTCACGTGTAGAAATCACGCGAATCTCAGAAACTGAGTCGGACACCGTGTCGGATATCGTAACGCGCGTCGTAAATGTTAGTTATATGTATGCCCTAGAGGCCATTACTGTACATAGGATGTATATTGTAGTGGATGCAGGGACATATATAGGGAGGACTATCTTGCTCGACATGATAGTATGCTATCTGGTTGAACTTTACCTTAACGTGTACACTGATTGTCTCTCTATTACATGTTGGTAAAGCCCTTAGGATGTGTACTTGACTACCTGGACTATGATGCGGATCATACTAGTGGGGACATGGTAGTCCATAAGTACATCCTTCAAGGCCCCTAGTCGTGGGTGTATCGAGACGGGGCATCGATATACCAGAGTAGACTAGCGTATACCTTCTCGACCTATACAGATTGGCGATAGATGATGTCATATCCATTGGTGTTTGACATCAGAGATGATATACGGGTGCTCAGTGAAGACTGGGTACACTGGACGGACTCGCCGAGAACTCCCAGATGGTACTATACCTTACGTCAGATGGCAGTTCTCTGGTGACATTGGTACAGAGTAGTCTGTTGACCCGAGATCGTCATAGAGTCTTGTGTGGTTCCCACTGTGCTTTGATTTCCACCTTAACACGTCCAAGAGGGCATGCAAAACGGTGGTTTTTGGGTACAGTCCCGAGTCACATGGAGGCAATGAGCGATAGGAGGGATTTCGTCTCTCCCGGTATAGGGAGTTGATGTTGCGCTGTGTTCGATTGGCTATAACCGGAAATCCCAGGCCAGGGTTGTTGAGATTTACTGGTAAGTGTTACCAGTAGTTTCTCGAAATATTATAGACCTCATATCGACACGACTTATCGAGCTATTGGGGTCTGACGTTTACCACCCCTAGGCGAGATATGCGACATATCAGACGATCAGACCGGACTGTACGGTAAGTGTTACTGGTTGGATTCACAGGAGTATGAGCGGGCTTGCTCGTCGATCTTCTGATCGCTCAATACCTGGGCGGCCGTTACGTTTAGCAGACCGCTTGCGGCTTGTGGGTGTTTGATATGATCATCATCTGCTGCCGACGTATTGACGAGTCTTTAGAGTCCTACACAGAGGTTTCCTGGCTCAAGCGAAACGAAATAGGAGCACATATGAGATATGTGCGGGACCGAGAATAATGCGTGTATGTGATACCGTATTCTATTCTCTCGATGAATGTATCGAATGGTTGTATGCGATATAACCTAGTTATTGAATCAAGGATTGATTCGATAAGCCGATACATTGGATACTAGTCGGTTATATGCGATATGACCGGATCGTTAAATCAAGTGTTGATTTAATGATTTAATGTATAATTATATATTTGATATATTACTTTGCATTAACTAGTATTGGTTCAATTTAAATGGATTTTCTCACTTGGATTGTGCACATTGTATATGTGATATACTTTTGTACACAAGTTTGTATCATGTTTGATGATACATGCTCACTAGGGTTTGTGTAAAGATTAAACCATGGTTATTTAAATGGTTAGGGTTTTGATTTTCATATCCATTTATTCATTTATTTATTTTTGGCAAAAGAAATGAAAATGGTGGCTTGATTTGTTTGCTTGTTGAAGCTTCATGAAGCTTTGACTAAGTCACCATTTTTGTCTCATGCTTAACCCTAACCATTCCATTTAACCATGATTCATTCTCTACACTTAACCATGGTTTTGAATATGATAAGTTTTGATTTTCTTTTCCATTTTAATGATAACTTATAATATTCTTCATCTTCTTCTTCTTCTTCTTCAAGAAAAGAAACCTTGCCTTCATCAATGGCAAAGTGAGAAAAAGAATGAGAAATCCAATTCTAAAGTGAACCCACTTCCTATTTCTTCATCCTCTACCTCTTGTCAAGTAGTATAGGGTGTTTCCTTCACAAGTTTTCATGACTTGGTGAAGTGGGAGCTTGATCTTGTGATGCCTCGCCGTAGATCATCTTCGGCACGAAGCCGACGACCTTGCCCGCCCATTTCTCCGATGAAGCCGATGCTAGAGCCCGGGATTCCATTTGGACAGCGAGGAGACTTCATTGAGGAGCTATGGAGGTGGAGAACCGGATCTACAAAGGTTGTATTTCCGTTCTTTTAAGTTAAGTTGTTAACTACTTTCTTTTGTCGCCTAAAATTCTAGCCAACGATCTAGTCTAGGGTTTCTCGGCACCGTAAAATTTGAAATTAGCATGGTTGATGCCTTGTGAGACCTCTTGAGAGTGCCTAGGAACCCTACAGTGGTATCAGAGCCTAGCTAGAGCCTTAGGCGAAGTCTAGACGATGTTTGAAACCCGATCGAACCCGAAACCCTAACTTTTTGATGCTCTCTGGACTTTTTCTAAAAACTGGGATTTTTCCACATTAAAAATGCTTAAAAAATTCAGCAGGTAATTATAAGAATTACGGTGCAAAATTTAATTCATGAACAGTGCAAACGGCGGCGGAACCGCGGCAGAAGCCTGGCTTCTGCGGCGGTTCCGCGGCAATATGATGACGTCATCCTCCCCTTTTTGCACAGTAGTTCCTATTTAATTATGCTGAGTTTTCTGGGAATTTTTAATTTGACTCAAGAGTTGAGTATTCCGGGGTTGCTTTGGGAATCGCTGATTCGATCGGATTATCTGATTTTGTCTATGTGGCGTCCGGATAATTTTTGAATATGTTAAAAAGTTCGACCGGATATAAATACCCAACTTTTCCCCTGCCGGAAAATTTCCAAGTGTTGGATTTTTCTGTCGTTTAAAGACGTTCTAAGTAGTGCAAGTAACGTGATGGACCCTCTAGAAGACAACAAACCTTAACTCGATTATGTGACCGTCTTGAACTGCCCTTTGAACCTTCGGGTTTGGGGCAGTACGGCGTGCCACATGTGAGGCGTTGGCTTGACCCTTCTACGGCTGGACCGTTGGTACTGAGGCACGAACTGAATGTTTTTAGACTTATTTCATGTGTTGAGCTGTTTCGGGAAAACTTGGGTGTTCGAATGTTCAATCGGAAAGTTTAATATTTTCTAATTATCTGGAATGTGATACAATACTTGGAATTCACAAACAGTTATGAGATAACTGAATGAATGTTATAAACATAGCATTTTAGTCTCACTTGATCGGTTGCCACGGAATTTTGATATGATCAAAAGTCCGTCGCAATCACGTAGCGTACGCGGATACTCGCCGGATAAACTTAATAGACAGCTACACCCCATAGCCCCGACCAAGTGACTGTAGGAGAACCCCGTCGCCGAAAGCATCCGTTCGGGTGCTCGCGGCAGCGGTGTTCCGCCTTGGTGCACTTCGTCGACGGTATCGGGGGTGTGGCCGCCTACTGAAGTTTGCGACGAGCATTCGATCAGGATGTCGGGAATCTTGTTGAATTACCCGACTTGATATTGAAAAGAGTTTTCGATAATGAGACTAAAATGCGGGGTTTATAATTGTTAGGCATGCGATGTCTAAGGAATTCATTGGATTAGGCATGCGATGTCTATGCAGGTTGCGGATTCCAACTGTTGTAGTTTTACACTTTCTTTTCTGTGACCGTAAGTGTAATATGTGATATCGCCGATTTCTTTGCTATATGTCAACGACAATTGGGATACGCATGTTTACTTACGTTGATGACATATGATGTTATGTGTTACTGGATATGTTATATTGGATCGTCGTGTTCGAATAGCCGGGGGGGTTTTATGTGAGATGAGTGTTTTTCATTTTCATTCATGTAAAAACTTGTATGTAATATTCTTTTATTGGGGCACTTCCAGGTTGCGGAAGTTGTCACCGTTAATGTATATTATTTACTTTTCCGCACTAGGATAGACCCAAGGAGGGGAGCACAAGTAACCGGGTTCTGGGGTCCAGTGGGAGACCAACTCGAGGAGTCGAGTCCGGGTCTCCTAACTCCAGAATTGGTAGGGTTGCTTGCCGCTCTCGTAGGGGTCTAGGGGTGTGGGTTTGGCTATTCATCACGACCGTGGAATCCGTGTTTTATACTGGCTCGTATTGAAAACACGGACGTCCTAGTATATCCAATATTTCATATGTTTCTTCTGCTGCGATATCTGTGATGTGATCATGTGATGTTCTGTGATAGATACAGTATATAGTATATATGATATATTATATAGAAGTTACTTATGTTTTACACCCGCGCTAGCCCTGCCCCGCTCTGCCGTTAGTTACCTAACCTAACGGTGCACGAGGGGACATCGTGGCGAATGCGGATGGCATAAGTGTACGTCGTATTTATCTGTGATGTTTAGGTAACTTAAATGATGGGACTTCATTAATGTGATTAATGAAAGAAAAAGAAACCTAAAGATGTTGTGGAATCGAATTTCAAAATAAAACAGGTAGCTACAGTTCTTGCTTTGCACAGCGGTATATATGATATATCCTGCACCTTATTCGATAAGGAAAGGACCGAGATCCCTTCACCGGAAGTGACTCCTTTAGCAATAACTGGCAGATGATACACACTCGGTTTGTCTTTTGATTGCTTTTAAGAGTTTTTGCTTTGCACAGTGATATATATGATATATCCCGCACCTCATTCGACGAGGAAAGGACCGACGATCCCTTCACCGGGAGTGACTCCTTTAGCAAAACTAGAAAAAAACTCAAAGACACTCCATTTCAAAATTCATTCGATCCTACAACGATATCAAGTTCTTTACGCAATAGGTTTTCAGAAAAACCTGTCGTAGCCATCCGTCATTTCAGATATATACTGGTTAGTATTCGTGCTGCGTTTGTTGACCTCTGTCAAGGCGTAGTGTGCGGTAGCTGATTAGCGCTTATCTGCATAAGCATACGATGTGATTGATTTATGGTAGTCGTGCGACCTTGTTGACCTCCGTTAAGGGTCGTGCGGGTGGGTTTACTTCAATCAAGAAATGACGGGTTGAACTTGACTAGCAGCCTATGGTTTGTTGACCTCTGTCAAGGTCATAGGACGCTGGGGGCAAAATATTATCGGGAATTTCAAGTGTTGAAATTTGCAATGAGATTGCATACCTTCTATGAGATAGTTGGATCCCGATACCCTCTGCGAGTAAGAGTTACTCCTGGGAGAGTTTTATACATTACAATTAGCCGATCAAGTAGGTGTCTAGAAAGGTGTCAACGGGGTTACGCCTCTGGGAAAACAAGGTTTACATTTGTTAGTTGTGTGTATGCCCTAGAGGCCAGTATTGTACAGATGATGTATATTATATTGGATGCTTGGACATATATAGAGATGACTTTCTTGCTCGATATGATAGTATGCTATCTGGTTACTCTTTATCTTAACATGTACACTTGTCTCTTTAAACTGTCTTGCAGTTACATGTTGGTAAAGCCCTTAGGATGTGTACTTGACTACCTGGACTATGATGCAGATCATACTAGTGGGGACATGGTAGTCCATAAGTACATCCTTCAAGGTCCCTAGTCGTAGGTGTATCGAGACGGGGCATCGATATACCAGAGTAGACTAGCGTATACGCTTCTCGACCCATGAGATGGGCGATGGATGATCCATATCCATTGGTGTTTGACATCAGAGATGGTATACGGGTGCTCAGTGGAGACTGGGTACACTGGACGGGCTCGCCGAGAACTCCCAGATGGTATTATACCTCACGTCAGATGGCAGTTCTCAGGTGACACTTGTACAGGTTAGTCTTTAGACCCGAGATCGTCATAGAGTCTTATGTGATTCCCACTGTGCTTTGATCTCCACCTTACCACGTCCATGAGGGCGTGCAAAACGGTGGTCTTTGGGTACAGTCCCGAGTCACATGGAGGCAATGAGCGATAGGAGGGGTTTCGTCTCTCCCGGTATTGGGGGTTGATGTTGCGCTGTGCTCGATTGGCCGTAACAGGTAAGTCCCTGGACAGGGCTGATCAGAGATTTGCTGGTAAGTGTTACCAGTAGTTTCTCGACCCGTTATGAGCCTCACATCGGCATGACTTATCGGTTATTGGGGTCTGACGTTCACCACCCCTAGACTTGATATGCGACATATCAGACGAACAGACCGGACTGTACGGTAAGTGTTACTGGTTGGATTCACAGGAGTGTGAGCGGGCTAGCTCGTCGATCTTCTGATCGCTCAATACCCGGATGGCCGTTACGTTTAGCAGACCGCTTGCGGCTTGTGGATGCTTGATATGATCATCATCTGCTACCGGCGTATTGACGAGTCTTTAGAGTCCTACACAGAGGTTTCCTGGCTCAAGCGAAACGAAATAGGAGCGCATATGAGATATGTGCTGGACCGAGAATAATGCGTGTATGTGATACCGTATTTCATTCTCGCGATGAATGTATCGAATGGTTATATGCGATATAACCTAGATATCGAATCAGGGATTGATTCGATAAGCCGATACATAGGATACTGGTCGGTTATATGCGATATGACCGGATCGTTGAATCAAGTGTTGATTTAATGATTTAATGTATAATTATATATTTGATATATTACTTTGCATTAACTGGTATTGGTTCACTTTAAATGGATTTTCTCACTTGATGTACATGTTGTATATGTGATATACTTTTGTGCACATCATTGTATCATGTTTGATGATACTTGCTCATTTGGTTAAGTGTGAAGAATTAAACCATGGTTAAGAGATGATTAGGGTTTTGATTATTTATTTAGTTATTTATTTATATATTCATTTTGGATATTATTAAGAATGGTGGCTTATTTTGTTTCTTATTGAAGCTTCATGAAGCTTTGACTTATGCAACCATTCTTATCTTCATGCTTAACCCTAACCCTCTCAAGTAACCATGGTCTATTCTCTACACTTAACCTTAGTTAGGATATGATAAGTATTGTTTTCTTTTTCATTTTAAAACACTTATCATATTCTTTCTTTTTCTTGATCATCTTCTTCTTCAAGAAAAGCTTAAGTCCATCAATGGCAACTTGAGCAAAAGTGAGTGAAATCCAATTCTAAAGTGAACCCACCTCCTATTTCTTCACCCTCTACCTCTTGCCAAGTTGTTTTGGGTGTTTTCTTCACAAGTTTCACAACTTGGTGAAGTTGGAGCTTGAACTTGTGCAACCTCGACGTAGATCATCTTCGGCACGAAGCCGACGACCTATTCCGCTCATTTCTCCGATGAAGCCGACGCGAGAGTCCGAGATTCGAGATGGACAGCGAGGGGACGACTACGTGGAGCTAAGGAAGTGGATAACCGGATCTACAAAGGTTGTAGTTTCTTATCTTTAGTTAAGTTGTTAACTAGATTCGTATTTCGCCTAGAATTCTATCCGACGATCCGTATTAGGGTTTCTCGGCACCCGTAAAATTTGAAATTGGCATGATCGATGCCTTGTGAGACTTCATTAGCGTGCCTAGGAACCCTACAGTGGTATCAGAGCCTAGCTAGAGCCTTAGGCGAAATCTAGACGACGTTTGAAACCCGATCGAACCGAAACCCAAACCCTAAAATGCTCTCTGTACTTTTTCTGAAATCGTGGATTTTTGTCAATTAAAAATATGCAGAAAATTAAGCAGGGTGTTATTTGAATTACTGTGAAATACGAGGGCCTAAGTCGACTTTTCCACCGCGGAACCGCGGCACAAGCTAGGCATGGTGCGGCGGTTCCGCGGCCGTACTGTTCCCTTGTATGATGATTTCTGCACAGTAACTCATATAATTTAATGCTATATTTTCTGGGGTATTTTTATTGTGACTTTACAGAAGAGTATTCTGGGGTTGTATTGGAAATCAAAGATTCGATCGGATTATCAAATTTTGTCTGTGTGTTTTCCGGATAATTGTTGAATATGTTAAAAAGTTCGACCGGATATAAATACCCAACTTTTCCCCTGCCGGAAAATATCCAAGTGTTGGATTTTTGTGTGGTTTAAGGACGTTCTGAGTAGTGCAAGTAACGCGATGGTCCCTCTAGAAGACAACAAACCTTAACTCGATTATGTGACCGTCTTGAACTTCCCTTTGAACCTTCGGGTTTGGGGCAGTACGGTGTGCCACATGTGAGGCGTTGGCTTGATCCTTCTACGGCTGGACCGTTGGTACTGAGGCATGAAGTGAATGTCTTTGAACCTATTTCATGTGTTAGACTGTATCGGGAAAACTTGGGTGTTCGAATGTTCGATCGGAAAGTTTGATATTTTCTATTTATCCGGAATGGGATACAATAATTGGAATTCACAAACAGTTATGAGATAACTGAATGAATGTTATAAATCTAGCGGTTTAGTTTCATTTGATATTGAAAAGAGTTTTCGATAATGAGACTAAAATGCGGGGTTTATAACTGTTAGGCATGTGATGTCTAAGTATTTCATTTGATTAGGCATGTGATGTCTAAAGAGATTGCGGATTCCAACTGTTGTAGTTTTACACTTTCTTTTCTGTGACCGTAAGTGTAATATGTGATATCGCCGGTTTCGTTGCTATATGTCAACGACAATTGGGATGCGCATATTTACTTACGTTGATGACATGTGATGTTATGTGTTGCTGGATATGTTATATTGGATCGTCGTGTTTGAATAGCCGGGGGTTTTTATGTGAGATGAGTGTTTTTCATTTTCATTCATGTAAAAACTTGTATGTATTATTCTTTTATTTGGGGCACTTCCAGGTAGCGGAAGATGTCACCCTTTGTATATTATTTACTTTTCCGCATTAGGATAGACCCAAGGAGGGGAGCACAAGTAACCGGGTTCTGGGGTCCAGTGGGAGACCAACTCGAGGAGTCGAGTCCGGGTCTCCTAACCCTAGAATTGGTAGGGTTGCTTGCAGCTCTCGTAGGGGTCTAGGGGTGTGGGATTGGCTATTCATCACGACCGTGGAATCCGTGTTTTATACTGGCTCGTATTGAAAACACGGACGTCCTAGTATATCCAATGTTTCATATGTTTCTTCTGCTGCGTTATCTGTGATGTGATCATGTGATGTTCTGTGATAGATACAGTATATAGTATATATGATATATTATATAGACGTTACTTATGTTTTGCACCTGCACTAGCCCTGCCCTGCTCTGTCGTTAGTTACCTAACCTAACGGTGCACGAGGGGACATCCAGGCGAATGCGGATGGCATAAGTGTACGTCGTATTTATCTGTGATGTTTAGGTGACTTAAATGATGGGACTTCATTAATATGATTAATGAAAGAAAAGAAACCTAAGATGTTGTAGAATCAAATTTTAAAAGAAAACAGGTAGCTACAGTTCTTGCTTTGCACAGAGATATATATGATATATCCCGCACCTTATTCGATGAGGAAAGGACCGAGATCCCTTCACCGGGAGTGACTCCTTTAGCAGTAACTGGCAGATGCTACACACGCGGTTTGGTTTTGATTGCTTTTAAGAGTTTATGCTTTGCACAGCGATATATATGATATATCCCGCACCTCATTCGACGAGGAAAGGACCGAGATCCCTTCACCGGGAGTGACTCCTTTAGCAAAACTAGAAAAGCCTCAAAATCACTCCATTTCAAAATTTCATTTTGATTCTACAACGATATCAAGTTCATTACGCAATAGGTTTTCAGAAAAACCTGTCGTAGCCCTCCGTCATTTCAGATGAGTAGTAGTTAGTATTCGTGCTACGTTTGTTGGCCTGCGTCAAGGCGTAGTGTGCGGTAGCTAACTAGTATTTATCTGCTTATGCATATGATGCAGATTGGATTAGGGTAGTCGTGCGACTTTGTTGGCCTGCGTCAAGGGTCGTACGGGTGGGTTTAATTCAATCAGGAAATGACGGGTTGAACTTGACTAGCACACTATGGTTTGTTGGCCTGCGTCAAGGTCATAGCACGCTAGGGGCAAAATATTATCGGGAATTTCAAGTGTTGAAATTTGCATTGAGATTGCATAACTTCTATGAGATAGTTAGATCCCGATACCCACTGCGAGTAAGAGTTACTCCTGGGAGAGTTTTGCACATTGCAATTAGCCGATCAAGTAGGTGTCTAGAAAGGTGTCAATGAGGTTACGCCTCTGGGAAAACGAGGTTTACATTAATTAGGTTCGTGCGAAAGCACTGGGGACCTCCCTCAAAGTACCGACACTGGCCTGGCTGAAAGATTGGCGAACTTGTAGTGTGTAATTAATCTCGGCTAGTCTTTCCTTTTAGGGTTTGAAGGAAGATTTGATAAAAACCAGTGGGAGCCATCCTGATTAGATAAGATAATAACCAATCTGATCTTGCACGAGCATACGCTAAAGTGTTTTCTTCTCTCTCTCTCCAGGTAGCGACCATTTCATGCCCTAATGAAGATAATAATATGGATGTATTGACCGAACCCGCATGTTATACTGTGCTGGGGAACGTTGGTTCCGTTCATTCTTATAAGAGTTATAGGAATGAACAGGATATAGGGGAATACCAGGATTCCCATGCCACCCGAATGAAGAAAGTACATGTTGATGCATTTTTTTCGGGTGTGTTCGTTACAGAGAACTGTTTCTCCATTTGCTCTACGTCCTGGGTATTAGATACCGGGTCAGGATCCCATATATGTAATCAGTTACATGGGCTAAGGAAAGGTAAAGAACTTGGAGAAGGTGATAAAGACATTAGAGTTGGAAATGGTGCAATTGTTGCAGCTAAGACTGTCGGGGAATATCACCTTGCATTACCAACTGGTAATACATTGGTTCTGAACGAATGCTATTACATGCCGAACCTGATATGCAATATTATATCGGTTTCTTTATTGAGTAAAGAGGGATATAATTTTGTATTACAGGACAATGTTATGAACATTTTCCGTAACCAAAAGTTGGTTGGATCAGGCACGTTGTGTAATGGCATTAATGTTCTAAATCAATCAACAGTTCTGAGTATAACTAACACACACAAGAGGAAGTGTTCTGAACTGAACAAATCCTTCTTGTGGCATTGTAGACTGGGTCACATCAATGCGACACGACTAGCTAAGTTGCATAAAGATGGATATTTAAATCCGTTTGAATTTTCATCTTATGACACTTGCCAGTCATGTCTCAAAGGCAAGATGACCAAAACTCCGTTTACGGGACACGGAGAAAGAGTTACCGAACTCTTGGGACTAATACATAGTGATGTATGCGGTCCCATGTCTACACCTGCCAGGGATGGTTCTTCGTACTTCATTACATTCACTGACGATCTCTCTAGATTCGAATATGTGTTCCTGATGAAACACAAATTAGAAGCTTTTGAGAAATTTAGAGAATATAAACAAGAAGTCGAGAACCAAACCGGAAAAAGTATTAAAATCCTTCGATCTGATCGAGGAGGTGAATACTTGAGCAATGAATTCCTGGACTTCCTAAAAGAGAATGGGATTCTCTCTCAGCTGACTCCTCCATATACACCACAGCACAACGGTGTATCAGAACGGAGGAACCGCACCCTATTAGATATGGTGCGCTCTATGATGAGCACAGCTGAGTTACTTATTTCCTTCTGGGGATATGCACTGGAAACAGCTGCAGATCTATTGAATATGGTTCCCACCAAAACCGTGCCAACCACTCCATATGAGATATGGAAAGGAAAGAGACCATGTCTTAATTATGTTAAGATATGGGGTTGTCCGGCATATGTAAAAACGCAAAATCCGGACAAACTCGCGGCAAGGTCCATTCTGTGTAAGTTTATTGGATATCCCAAACATTCGCGAGGGTATATCTTCTACCACACCGAGGAACAAAAGGTGTTTGTTTCTCGACATGCCACCTTTTTAGAAAAGGAATTTCTTGAAAAAGAGATTAGTGGCAAGGAGGTAGAACTGGAAGAGGTACCAACAATACAAACTACAACAGAAGATTTGGTTGAACCAGAGGATTCGGTAGCTCCCGATGAACCTCAGCCTCTCCGCCGATCTAGTAGGGTTCCTCGCCCACCTGAGAGATACTACGGTTTTCTCATGGATGGTGGGAGCGAGGATTGCATCATGGAGGATGATGACCCAATTAGCTTCGAGCAGGCCATCACGAGTAGGGACTCAGTGAAATGGCTGGATGCTATGCGGTCCGAGATGGAATCCATGTACACCAACAAAGTATGGACTTTGGAAGTTGCTCCTGAAGGGGTAAAACCCATTGGGAGCAAGTGGATCTTCAAGAAAAAACTTGATGTAGATGGGAAAGTGGAGACTTTCAAAGCTAGACTTGTAGCAAAGGGTTTTCGTCAATGACCAGGTGTGGACTATGACGAGACCTTTTCTCCAGTGGCTATGCTTAAATCCATCCGGATCATGCTTGCCATCGCTGCATATCATGATTACGAAATCTGGCAAATGGATGTTAAGACCGCCTTTCTAAATGGTGATTTAGAAGAATGCGTGTACATGACTCAGCCAGAGGGCTTCGTAGACAGTGGGAGCAGCGGGAAGATGTGCAAGCTGCTTAAATCCATTTATGGATTAAAGCAAGCATCGCGGAGTTGGAACATCTGCTTTGACGTCGTTATCAAAGAGTTTGATTTCGTCAAAAACCCAGATGAACCTTGTATTTAGAAGAAGGTGGCAGAGAGTAAGATTGTCCTCCTCGTATTGTACGTGGACGACATACTCTTGATAGGAAATGATATTCCTATGCTGCAATCAGTCAAGCTCTTCTTATCACAAAGATTCTCAATGAAAGATCTTGGTGATGCCTCCTGCATATTGGGAATTAGGATCTATAGAGATAGATCCAAACGGATTTTGGGATTGTCCCAATCCAGGTACATTGACACCATACTAAAGAGGTTTAGTATGAAAGATTCCAAGCGTGGGAACTTGCCCACGATCTCTGGAGTCACTCTCTCCAAAGAGATGTCTCCCAAGACTGATTTGGAGAGAGCTCGCATGCAAGGGATACCCTATGCTTCGGCTGTAGGCTCTATCATGTATGCAATGCTATGTACTAGACCCGATGTAGCATACTCACTAAGTGTAGTGAGCAGGTATCAAGCTGATCCTGGAGAGAGTCACTGGACAGCTGTGAAGAGCATTCTCAAGTACTTGCGAAGGACTAAAGAGATGCTCTTGGTGTATGGTAACGGAGAACTCCAAGTGGAGTCCTTTACCGATTCGAGCTTCCAGAGTGATAAGGACGACTCTAAGTCGCAGTCGGGATTTGTCTTTACCCTTTACGGAGGGGCGGTTAGCTGGAAGAGTTCCAAGCAGGAAACCGTGGCAGACTCGACGATGGAGGCTGAATACATCGATGCCAACGATGCTGCCAAAGAGGCTGTCTGGATCAAGAAGTTCATTAATGAACTTGGTGTGGTTCCATCCATTGAGCATCCAATACCTTTGTATTGCGATAACAATGGAGCGGTGGCTTTGGCCAAGGAACCCAGGTCCTATCAGCGATCCAAGCATATTCTAAGGTGGTATCACCTGATCCGGGAGATAGTTGATCGCCGGGAGATCGAGGTCAGGAGAGTTGACACGAAGAACAACACGTCGGATCCACTCACAAAGGCCATTCCCCAGATACAGTTTGAGAGACTCTTCGGGATGCTCGGTATGCGATACTACAGCAGCTGGCCCTAGTGCAAGTGGGAGATTGTTAGTTGTGTGTATGCCCTAGAGGCCAGTATTATACAGATGATGTATATTATATTGGATGCTTGGACATATATAGAGATGACTTTCTTGCTCGATATGATAGTATGCTATCTGGTTACTCTTTATCTTAACATGTACACTTGTCTCTTTAAACTGTCTTGCAGTTACATGTTGGTAAAGCCCTTAGGATGTGTACTTGACTACCTGGACTATGATACAGATCATACTAGTGGGGACATGGTAGTCCATAAGTACATCCTTCAAGGTCCCTAGTCGTGGGTGTATCGAGACGGGGCATCGATATACCAGAGTAGACTAGCGTATACGCTTCTCGACCCATGAGATGGGCGATGGATGATCCCATATCCATTGGTGTTTGACATCAGAGATGGTATACGGGTGCTCAGTGGAGACTAGGTACCCTGGACGGACTCGTCGAGAACTCTCAGATGGTATTATACCTCACGTCAGATGGCAGTTCTCAGGTGACACTTGTACAGGTTAGTTTGTAGACCCGAGATCGTCATAAAGTCTTATGTGATTCCCACTGTGCTTTGATCTCCACCTTACCACGTCCATGAGGGCGTGCAAAACGGTGGTCTTTGGGTACAGTCCCGAATCACATGGAGGCAATGAGCGATAGGAGGGGTTTCGTCTCTCCCGGTATTGGGGGTTGATGTTGCGCTGTGCTCGATTGGCCGTAATAGGTAAGTCCCTGGCCAGGGCTGATCAGAGATTTGCTGGTAAGTGTTACCAGTAGTTTCTCGACCCGTTATGAGCCTCACATCCGCACGACTTATCGGTTATTGGGGTCTGACGTTCACCACCCCTAGACTTGATATGCGACATATCAGACGAACAGACCGGACTGTACGGTTAGTGTTACTGGTTGGATTCACAGGAGTGTGAGCGGGCTAGCTCGTCGATCTTCTGATCGCTCAATACCCGGATGGACGTTACGTTTAGCAGACCGCTTGCGGCTTGTGGATGCTTGATATGATCATCATCTGCTACCGGCGTATTGACGAGTCTTTAGAGTCCTACACATAGGTTTTCTGGCTCAAGCGAAACGAAATAGGAGCGCATATGAGATATGTGCAGGACCGAGAATAATGCGTGTATGTGATACCATATTTCATTCTCGCGATGAATGTATCGAATGGTTATATGCGATATAACCTAGATATCGAATCAGGGATTGATTCGATAAGCCGATACATAGGATACTGGTCGGTTATATGCGATATGACCGGATCGTTAAATCAAGTGTTGATTTAATGATTTAATGTATAATTATATATTTGATATATTACTTTGCATTAACTGGTATTGGTTCACTTTAAATGGATTTTCTCACTTGATGTACATGTTGTATATGTGATATACTTTTGTGCACATCATTGTATCATGTTTGATGATACTTGCTCATTTGGTTAAGTGTGAAGAATTAAACCATGGTTAAGAGATGATTAGGGTTTTGATTATTTATTTTGTTATTTATTTATATATTCATTTTGGATATTATTAAGAATGGTGGCTTATTTTGTTTCTTATTGAAGCTTCATGAAGCTTTGACTTATGCAACCATTCTTATCTTCATGCTTAACCCTAACCCTCTCAAGTAACCATGGTCTATTCTCTACACTTAACCTTAGTTAGGATATGATAAGTATTGTTTTCTTTTTCATTTTAAAACACTTATCATATTCTTTCTTCATCTTGATCATCTTCTTCTTCAAGAAAAGCTTAAGTCCATCAATGGCAACTTGAGCAAAAGTGAGTGAAATCCAATTCTAAAGTGAACCCACCTCCTATTTCTTCACCCTCTACCTCTTGCCAAGTTGTTTTGGGTGTTTTCTTCACAAGTTTCACAACTTGGTGAAGTTGGAGCTTGAACTTGTGCAACCTCGACGTAGATCATCTTCGGCACGAAGCCGACGACCTATTCCTCTCATTTCTCCGATGAAGCCGACGCGAGAGTCCGAGATTCGAGATGGACAGCGAGGGGACGACTACGTGGAGCTAAGGAAGTGGATAACCGGATCTACAAAGGTTGTAATTTCTTATCTTTAGTTAAGTTGTTAACTAGATTCGTATTTCGCCTAGAATTCTAGCTGACGATCCGTATTACGGTTTCTCGGCACCCGTAAAATTTGAAATTGGCATGATCGATGCCTTGTGAGATTTCATTAGCGTGCCTAGGAACCCTACAACATTAATTAGGTTCGTGCGAAAGCACGGGGGACCTCCCTCAAAGTACCGACACTGGCCTGGCTGAAAGATTGGCGAACTTGTAGTGTGTAATTAATCCCGGCTAGTCTTTCCTTTTAGGGTATGAAGGAAGATTTGATAAAAACAGTGGGAGCCATCCTGATTAGATAAAATAATAACCAATCTATTCTTTCAAGAGCGCATGCTGAGTGTTTTCTTCTCTCTCTCTCCAAGTAGCGACCATATCACGCCTTAATCAAGATAATAATACGGATTATTGACCGAACCCGCTTGTTATACTGAGCTGGGGAACGTTGGTCCCGCTCCAACTTATAATTTTTATAAGACAGAGCAGGAAATTGGGGAATACCAGATTTCCCATGCCACCCAAACGAAGAGAGTGCATGCTGATGCATCATCTTCGGGTGTGTTCATTATAAAGAACTGTTTCTCAGTATCCTCTGAATCCTGGGTATTTGATACCGGATCAGGATCCCAGATATGTAATCTGTTACGTAGGGCTACAAAAAGGTAGAAAAACTAAGAACGGGTGATAAGTTTCATGAGGCAGAAAACGGGGTAAGTGTTGCAGCCAAGTCTGTTGGTCACTGTCACCCTGTATTACAAATACATTGATTCTGAACGAATGTTATTAGATACCGAACCTGATATACAAAATCATATCAGTTTCTTTATTAGTAAAGAAATGATAAAATTTTGTATTGTTGGATAATGTTTTGAACATTTCCTATATCAAAAGTTGATCGGTTCAGGCACGTTATCTAAAAGCATTGATGTTCTAAATCAAACTACAGTTCTTAGAATACAGAACACACACAAGAGGAAGAGTTCAGAAATGAACGAATCCTTCTTGAGGTATTGTAGACTAGGTCATATCAATGCGACCAGACTAGTTGAGTTACATTTAGATGCATATTTAAATCAGTTTGAATTTACATCTTGTGAAACTCGCCAGTCATGTCACAAAGATAAGATGACCATAGCTCTGTTTATTGGAAACAGAGAAAGAGTTAGTGAACTCTTGGGATGATACATGTTGATGTATGTTAGGTCCCCTTTCTACACATGCCAAGACTGGTTCTTTATACTTCATTACATTCTCTGATAATCTCTCAAGATTCAGACATATGTTCCTGTTGAAACACAAGTCCGAACCTTTTGAGATATTCACAGAATATAAGTTAGAAGTAGAGAACCAAAATACGGGTACAAGTATTATGTCCTTTGATGTGATCGAGGAGGAGAATACTTGAGCACGGAATTCCTGGACTATTCTAAAGGAGAAAGAGATTCTCCCTCATCATTACTCCTCCGTATACACCATAGCACGATGGTATATCGGGGCGGAGCAATCACACCCTATATGATAAGGTGTGCTCTATGATGAGTACTGCTGAGTTACCTTTTTCCTTTTAGGAGTTATGCGCTTGAGAAGCTGCATACCTATTGAATAGGGTTCCAATCAAATCAGAAGCCTACCGCTTCATATGTGATATGGAAAGGGAACAGCCCATGTCTTAAGCTAGTTAAGATTTAGGGTTGTCCGGCTTATGTCTAAAAGCAAAATCCGGACAAGCTCGAGGCAAGGTCTGTTATGTAGAACTGGAAATGTTCCAGCCATACAAACTGCAGCTGATGATTTGATAGAACCAAAGGATTCAGTAGATTCCAACGAACCTCAGCCTCTCCGCCGATCTAGTAGGGTTCCTCACCCACCTGAGAGATACTTCTGTTTCTCTATGACAGTGGGAGCGAGGATTGCATCATGAGATGATGACCCAACTAGCTTCGAGCTGGCCATCAGGAGTAAGACTCTGTAAGAATGGCTGGATGCTTATCGATCTGAGATGGAATCCATCTACACCAACAAAGTATGGACTTTGGTTGCTATATCTGAAGGGTTAAATCCCCATCAGGAGCAAGTATATCTTGAGAAGATTACTTGGTGTACATGGAAAAGTTGAGACTTTCAAAACTAGACTTGTTAAAAGTTTGCATCATTGACCAGGTGTGGATAATGATGAAACCTTTTCAAGTAGCTATGCTTAAGTCCATCCAGATCCTACTTGTCACGGCTACATACCATGACTACGATATCTGGCGGTTGGGTGTCATGACTGCTTTTCTAAATAATGTTTTAGAAGAGTGCGTCTGTAAGTATACAGCCAGAGGGCTTCGTAGACAGTGGGAGCAGCGGAAACGTGTACAAGATGCTTTATAGGATAAAGCAGGCATCGCGGAGTTGGAACATCTGTTTTGATGGATTAGTCAAAGAAGTTGACATCATCAAAATGGTGGAAGAACCTTATATATACAAAAAGGTAGTAGAGAGTATGGTGGCGATTCTCGTAGAATACGTGGATGACATACTCTTGATAGGGAAGGAGATTCCTATGCTACGATCGATCAATCTCCGCTTATCACAATAATTCTCCACATAGGATCAAAGTGATACCTCCTAAATCCTGGTTTTTGGATCTATGAGATAGATCTAATTGGATGTTAGGATACTCACTAGTTGTAGTGAGAAGGTATCAAATGATCCTGGGGAGAATCACTGGAAAGGTTCCAAAGTGATAAAGACGACTGAAAGTCAGTCACAGGCATTGTCTTAACCCTCAGTAGAGGGACGGTATGTTGGAAGAGTTCCAAGCTAGATACCGTGACATACTAGACGATAAAGGCAGGATACATCGCTACTTAAGATGCTACCAAAGAGGATGTTTGGGTGTATATTGGTTCATGAGATGAACTACGTTCCTACCATTGTGAGACAATGGAGTTGTGGCTTATGCCAAGGAACGCTGGTCCCATCAGTGATCCAGACATATTATAAGGCAGTATCACCTGATCATGGAGATAGTTGATCTCCAGGGTGATCGAGGTTTGGAGAGTAGACTCAGAGGACAACACGGTGAATCCACTCACGAAGGCCTATTCCCAGAGAGAGACTTTTATGGGATGGTTGAGTATGAGATACTACAACCACTGCTATACAGATGGCCCTAGTGCAAGTGGGAGATTGTTAGTTATATGTATGCCCTAGAGGCCATTACTGTACATAGGATGTATATTGTAGTGGATGCTGGGACATATATAGGGAGGACTATCTTGCTCGACATGATAGTATGCTATCTGGTTGAACTTTACCTTAACGTGTACACTGATTGTCTCTCTGTTACATGTTGGTAAAGCCCTTAGGATGTGTACTTGACTACCTGAACTATGATGCGGATCATACTAGTGGGGACATGGTAGTCCATAAGTACATCCTTCAAGGTCCCTAGTCGTGGGTGTATAGAGACGGGGCATCGATATACCAGAGTAGACTAGCGTATACCTTCTCGACCCATACAGATGGGCGATGGATGATCCCATATCCATTGGTGTTTGACATCAGAGATGATATACGGGTGCTCAGTGAAGACTGGGTACACTGGACGGACTCGCCGAGAACTCCCAGATGGTACTATACCTTACGTCAGATGGCAGTTCTCTGGTGACACTGGTACAGAGTAGTCTGTTGACCCGAGATCGTCATAGAGTCTTGTGTGGTTCCCACTGTGCTTTGATTTCCACCTTACCACGTCCAAGAGGGCGTGCAAAACGGTAGTTTTTGGGTACAGTCCCGAGTCACATGGAGGCAATGAGCGATAGGAGGGATTTCGTCTCTCCCGGTATAGGGAGTTGATATTGCGCTGTGTTCGATTGGCTATAACCGGAAATCCCGGTCAGGGTTGTTGAGATTTACTGGTAAGTGTTACCAGTAGTTTCTCGAAATGTTATAGACTTCATATCAACACGACTTATCGAGCTATTGGGGTCTGACGTTTACCACCCCTCGGCGAGATATGCGACATATCAGACGATCAGACCGGACTGTACGGTAAGTGTTACTGGTTGGATTCACAGGAGTATGAGCGGGCTTGCTCGTCGATCTTCTGATCGCTCAATACCCGGGCGGCCGTTACGTTTAGCAGACCGCTTGCGGCTTGTGGGTGTTTGATATGATCATCATCTGCTGCCGGCGTATTGACGAGTCTTTAGAGTCCTACACAGAGGTTTCCTGGCTCAAGCGAAACGAAATAGGAGCACATATGAGATATGTGCGGGACCGAGAATAATGCGTGTATGTGATACCGTATTCTATTCTCGCGATGAATGTATCGAATGGTTGTATGCGATATAACCTAGTTATCGAATCAAGGATTGATTCGATAAGCCGATACATTGGATACTAATCGGTTATATGCGATATGACCGGATCGTTAAATCAAGTGTTGATTTAATGATTTAATGTATAATTATATATTTGATATATTACTTTGCATTAACTAGTATTGGTTCAATTTAAATGGATTTTCTCACTTGGATTGTGCACATTGTATATGTGATATACTTTTGTACACAAGTTTATATCATGTTTGATGATACATGCTCACTAGGGTTTGTGTAAAGATTAAACCATGGTTATTTAAATGGTTAGGGTTTTTATTTTCATATCCATTTATTCATTTATTTATTTATTTATTTTTGGCAAAAGAAATGAAAATGGTGGCTTGATTTGTTTGCTTGTTGAAGCTTCATGAAGCTTTGACTAAGTCACCATTTTTGTCTCATGCTTAACCCTAACCATTCCATTTAACCATGATTCATTCTCTACACTTAACCATGGTTTTGAATATGATAAGTATTGACTTTCTTTTCCATTTTAATGATAACTTATAATATTCTTCATCTTCTTCTTCTTCTTCAAGAAAAGAAACCTTGCCTTCATCAATGGCAAAGTGAGAAAAAGAATGAGAAATCCAATTCTAAAGTGAACCCACTTCCTATTTCTTCATCCTCTACCTCTTGCCAAGTAGTATAGGGTGCTTCCTTCACAAGTTTTCATGACTTGGTGAAGTCGGAGCTTGATCTTGTGATGCCTCGCCGTAGATCATCTTCGGCACGAAGCCGACGACCTTGCCCGTCCATTTCTCCGATGAAGCCGACGCTAAAGCCCGGGATTCCATTTGGACAGCGAGGAGACTTCATTGCGGAGCTATGGAGGTGGAGAACCGGATCTACAAAGGTTGTATTTCCGTTCTTTTAAGTTAAGTTGTTAACTACTTTCTTTCGTCGCCTAAAATTCTAGCCAACGATCTAGTCTAGGGTTTCTCGGCACCGTAAAATTTGAAATTGGCATGGTTGATGCCTTGTGAGACCTCTTGAGATTGCCTAGGAACCCTACAGTAAAAACCCTAAAACTAGCTAATCGATCCCAGATTTTACCTACTGTCATTACTAAAAAATCTAGCAGTACCAAACACCCTTAAACCACAACAGAAAGCTACCCTGAAAACTACAAGCCCCCAGCCCCCTCTTCGGCCGAGCTCGCCGGATTTGGGCCTGATGTCGCCGGCCAAAAGGTTTTAGGTGGGGTTCATATCACAGGTATACACTCAGGGCAACAATCACTACACTATTACACTATTTGATTTCACCAAAAAGTCTCAGGGTCACAACAGGTTATAGTGACACAAAAACGACGCTAAAAATACGATATCGTGCTCAAAACTGAAACTTTATGGTTCTAATTGAAACTTTATGTTTCTAAACAAAAACTAATTAGCAACACAACATATTAACTACCTAATTAACAGTAGAGAGAGCACTACCTTCCCAACTTGCTCAAAACTCTAACTTTCCAAGCTCCAAGTGGTCTCCATAGACTTTGGTTCAAGTTCAAAGAAGGGTGTGGTGAGTTTTGGTGAGGATTTGTGAGGGTTTAACTTGGTTTAGTGAGGAGCAAGAGGGGTTTCAGTTTGGGAGAGAGTGGAGGAAAAATGAGAAAGAAAATGAGGTGGAAATAATAGAGAGAGTGAGAGGAGGGTATGGGAGTAAGCATGGTTCTCCCTCCCTCCTCATTATATGCCAAGCATGCTTGTCCCCCATGCCAAAACCTCATCATTCTCCCTCTCTCAAGTTAACCCAAAAGAAAACCATTTATTTTTGAATTTTAAAAACTAATATACTTAATTAACTACATATTACACCTAATGGAATGGGTTAATACACCATGGCTACTTAAGCATGGTTTAACTCCAATTTAGCCCTAGGTAAACATGCACATGTGTGTGCAAGCCCGCAATAAATATTAATAAAATATTAATTAATTTTGATAAAATATTCGAAAACTATTTTGGTAAACTTTTTACTAAAAAATCCGCATTATCGCTTAATTAACCACTAATCGCATTCTAAGGTGTTACAGTATAGCTCACTCAAGTATTACGTTCTAAAACGAAATAAAACATAACTCCACGACTCTAAAGGAAATTTGGTCGTTATTCGGCATGCTAATCTCGTATTACAAGTACTGTATTGTTCCCGTACAAAACCTACATTATTTAAATCTCCAATCATTTCAAGTATGGTATGATCCCTCATACAACTATACCAAACCATGAATAAAACTATATGCACATGAAAAACTTACTAGATGCAACATCATCCTAATATCATAAACTTGAATAAATACTACTAACTAACTAGATATCATAACTATCCTATATATAAAGTTGCGGGGGGTGCTATACTCCATCCACCCAACTTTCTCCGTAGATGTAAATCTACTCACCAACGTGTTGAGCTCTCTGAAATCCACATTGCTATATCCGTCAACTCCGTCTCGGAAACCTTCGCGATCGTACCTATAATCGTAGTTATATCAGGTCGACGTAAATATCATATAAAAACTCAAAACAACGAGATGGGCACCCATAGGTTAGAACCTACGGCATACTTAACCCAAAAACGACAATATATTCCTATTGTTAACGTATAAACATTAACAGTTCAGGCATAGTACAGAAATACGAAAAACCTGTATCGTAATATCGGAAACTTGATAAAACCTTTACTAAAACATTCCCAGATTTTACTGTGTAATTATTGGGACAAATCAAACAACACAGTAACTTATAAAATACCTGTCATGACCCAAAGTTTGGCCCGTGACCGGCACTTAACCACATAACGTCTACAGGCGTAACGCGACTAAGTAAACCGAAACCCAGAAATCAAAGCCATTAAAAGTATTGAGTGTTAAAACATTTAATAGAAATATTTGTTAAAACGTTTAGGAAACCTTAAGTAATTTAATAGAATTCTTTAACGTTCAAGTTATTATCTTAAAAATTTTGGCAGCATTTCCTTTGTAAAAACTACCCCCGAAATCGGGTACAAGGCAATATATGAGTAAAATGATACACAATAAGAATAAGCATCCCAAGCGGGAGCAATCACGCCCAACGGCGGAAACAATCACCACAAATATAATATACGACGCTGTAGCGAAGAAATGAGCAGTATAAGTGAAAACAAATATCATAAAAGATAAAGTTGCATAATAAAGTCGACTCACAACGAGCTCGACACCAGAGTATAAAATAATATAAATCGTCCTCACAACTGGTCTCTAAGTCGATACATGAAAGTAGATGGAGAGTAATAGATACAACATTGTATACAACTGGAAAACAAACAGATACCGCACAAAAATCCACCTATCAGCAAAAGGACTCGCACGCCAACTGCGGTGGTATCTGTAGCAAAAGATGCAAGAAGCAACCTGCCGCGACAACTCTGAGGGGCAACCTGCAAACACTGTGGCACAACGGGGGTGAGTTGCCAACTCATGAATAGTAGATAACATATAAAGGTAATCGCGAGTATGCACGTGCTGCGATACTCTAACCTATGCCAACAGATAACATCTATATGATGAGCTAGATAAGCAATAATCATGCAACAAGTGCTACCTAATAACATCTGTATATGATGAGCAGGGTATGCAATAGTCGTGCATAGCAAATGCAATCTAACAACTTCTATATAGGGTGAGCAGGGTATGCAATAATCGTGCATAGCAAATGCAATCTAACAACGTCTATATAGGGTGAGCAGGTATGCAATAATCGTGCATAGCATATGTACTCTATCAGGTACAATAGATACAGGATGAGATGTATAATACTGAATGTTGAGCATGGGAATAAATAACATCTACACGGAATGTCAACGGAAAAATAGTCGGTGTCCATCAATACACCAAATCCCAGTAAAACTAACTCAGGCGCCGTCATCCTTATCGACCCTCAAATCCTGTAAATCTCATAAAATCGTGAGTGCCTAGCATCGGCACACGAAAATATCATGAAATCGTCGTGTCTAGCATCGACACGCAAATCCTCAAGTATCGGGCTCCGTCAGTCGGATCGGCCCACGGGCTCCGTCTGTGGAATCGGCCCTCGGCCCCGGCAGTACGCGTCGTCCCGTATCCATCTATCGACTCCGGTTGGTATCCTCCGGATAATCGCCAAGTCTAACCAATCACCGGTAGGTAGTATTCCCTCCGCCGGGCTCACCGTCTAACAATACGAGTCTTCTTGCCCCGGGATACCATACCGGGTCCACCATGTACCCGCAATCGGTGCCTACCGCTCCTCGAATCGGGTATACTCACACAAGCTCTCTGTAACCGAGAAAACTCATGGTGGACGTACTGAAATATCATATCAAGAGAATCTGGGTTTTTAAAACAGTGCGTATTTTCTTAAAATAATACCTCGGTTCTCAAATCCAGAAATCCCTTTAATCCAAACTCTATGCATAAATCCATGCAAGGTGTCGTATGACACTAAGAGTGAAAAGGGAAAAACCTCTCTTTTAAAAAGAATCCAGTTTTGAAAATATCTCATGCGGTCCCTATTTTTCATGAAATCAAATCAATATCATCCATGTATATAACATATGTATGTATGTAGGTATGGATGTGCAAATGGAGATATACGCGAATATGAGGATAGCACTATTATGGAAATACAGTGTGCAGGTGCGCAAGTATGAAGATATCAATATATGTGTGCACTGGTATGAATATACAGTGTGCATGTGCGCAGGTATGAAGATATCAATATATGTGTGTACTGGTATGAATATACAGTGTGCATGTACGCATGTATGAAGGTATCAATATATGTGTGGACTGGTATGAGTATACAGTGTGCATATGCGCAGGTATGAAGATATCAATATATGTGTGCACTGGTATGAATATACAGTATGCATGTGCACAGGTATGAAGATATCAATATATGTGTGCACTGGTATGAGTATACAGTGTGCATGTGCGCAGGTATGAAGGTATCAATATATGTGTGCACTGGTATGAGTATACAGTGTGCATGTGCGCAGGTATGATGGTATCGATATGTGTGTGCACTGGTATGAGTATACAGTGTGCATGTGCGCACGTATGATGATATCAATATGTGTGTGCACTGGTATGAATATACAGTGTGCATGTGCGCAAGTATGGAGATAATAACATATGTGTGCACTGGTATGAATATACAGTGTGCATCTGCGCAAGTATGATGATATCAATATATGTGTGCACTGGTATGAATATACAGTGTGCATGTGCGCAAGTATGGAGATATCAATATATGTGTGCACTGGTATGAATATACAGTGTGCATGTGCGCAAGTATGGAGATATCAATATATGTGAATATGCGACAAGTCATGGCAATCATCAATGATGCGGAAATCATGACGATATATAATTCGTAGCAATCATATAGTGCAAGTGTCATGGCAATCACTAACGGTGTGGGTGTAACATACAAATAGTGCTCGTGCAGCTTGAACCGTTAGTGACAGTGCAGTGTTCTATATCTACCATTTCTATATGCAACAAGGGAGGTATGCTACAATAATACACATAAACATCTATGACTAAATATCCTATCACGCACTGACGCTTAACGTCATACGGGAGATTTCCCCGTAGATGTTAAATCTACTTACCTGGTCGCGTGCTACATGTAGCCGACCACCTGCTTCCCCTTCTTTGCGGCATCCGACGTACTCGCCTGCGAACCTGGAATTTACACAAGGAATCCATATATAAGCAAAATATCTCGCAAAACGCGATATCGAAATCAAACGAGAAACTCGCGTCGCGTACTAAACGCGCGTGTATCCGATAAGCTAGATCGTGTGTATACGCGTCTGAAACTATCCCGACAAGTCGCGATACGCTGATCACAGAACCCATTCACGTATCGCGTAAACAAAACCTACAAGAAAAATGATATATCGTCCTAGATTCTAACTCAGGTGAAAACTTACAAAATTGCACATACCACTGGCCCTAAAAATATAGCAGACTCCTACCCACACAAACCCAACCCAAGACTCCCTCATCTGGTCGCAAATTGCGGCCAGAAAGAATAAACCGGCGGCCAACACTTGGGTATGGGGTCTCGTCCTTTGCTGGTGTGATCAGGGTCTATCAAGTATGCTCCAGTTAACTCAATTTTTATCTGAAACCCCCGTGTCTTAAGCAGATCACAGAAAGGCCATATTTTGCTAACAAATGTTATATTTTGCACAAAAAGGAAACCTAGGGTATTTTAGTGAAATCTGGGGTTAAGCTAGGTTTATGTGGCCCTAACAACACTTAACTAAGCTAGTCTAACCACCACTAACATCACTTAACCAAAAGTCCACAATAATTCACCATATTAAGCACAAAACTCACTTTTACCACTAACCGATGCTAATTCTACACATAACTTAGCAAAGAGGGAATTGAGTTTAAGAATTATACCCTAATAGACCCTAGGGAGCAGGAGAAGGAGGATAGGAAGAATATGAGGTGTTGCTGCTGCTGCTGGAGCTACTGCTGATGCTGCTGGAGCTGATGTTGTTGCTGTTGCTGAAGCTGGTGCTGCTGCTATGTTGATGCTGATGCTGTGGCTGCTGCTGTTGCTGATGCTTCTGCAGTTGCTGCTGCTGGTGTGTGTGAGTGAGAGTTGTGAGAAAAATGAGTGTCAAAAGCAAAGGAAATGAGAGCTAAGGTTAGTCAACCCCCCCTCTCTCTTCATTTAATGAAGGAATGGCTCATGCCATGATGCCATACACACACTCTCTCTCTCACCAAGTCAACACAAGAAATTCAAATCCTTTTTTCCATTTAAAAAAAGAAACACACACATAATTAAAACCCAAATAACTTAATTCAATTTAAAATTAGCTTAAGGAAAAATGGTTAGTTCACCATGGTTGCTAATCATGGTCTAACCCCATTTTAACCCTAGTTTACATGCACAAGTGTGTGCAAGCCTAGGAAAATTCTAATAAAATATTTATTAAATTTGATAAAATATTTGAAAATCAATTTGGTAAACTTTTTATTAAAAACCATACTTTAAAGTATAATTAGCCACTAAACACATTCTAAGGTGTTACAATCTTCCCCCTTAAAGAAATTCGTCCCCGAATTAAATATATAAAGCTACACATACCTTCAAAGAGATGAGGGAATTTCTTCCTCATCTCGCCCTCGGCCTCCCAAGTGATCTCTTCACCATTCGGGCTACGCCAAAGCACCTCCACTGATGGCAAGACCTTCGATCGAAGTTTCTTCACCTGCCGGTCCAATATCACGACTGGCTGCTCGGTGAACGAAAGATCACGCTCGAGCTGAACGGTTTGATGCTGAATCATGTACGAAGGGTCATGTAGGTATCTGCGAAGTATCGACACGTGGATTACGGGGTGAATATCTGGGAAGTCGGGTGGAAGAGCCAAATGATATGCTACTGCGCCCACACGCTCGAGGATCTCGAAGGGACCTATGAATCTGGGGCTAAGCTTCCCCTTCCGTCCAAATCTCATCACACCCTTCATCGGAGAGACCCTCAGAAAAACGTGATCGCCAACTGCAAACTCTAATCTGCGGCGGCGTCTGTCAGCATACGATTTCTGCCTGCTCTGAGCGGTCCTCATCCTATCTCGAATCACCTGAATCTTCTCGGTCGTCTCTTGTACGATCTGTGGCCCCAAAAGACCGCTCTCACTGAGCTCTGTCCAACAGACGGGCGATCTATATCTCCCATACAAGGTCTCGAAAGGTGCCATCTGAATGGTATCCTAGAAACTATTGTTATAGGAGAACTCCACCAAGGGTAAATGATGATCCCAGCTACTACCAAAATCTAAAATGCACGCTCGGAGCATGTCCTCGAGAGTCTGAATAGTCCGCTCTGACTGGCCGTCGGTCTGCGGATGAAATGCTGTGCTGAAACTCAAGCAGGTGCCCAAGGTCTCCTGAAGCCTCTGCCATAGTCGGCTGGTAAACTGGGTGCCTTGGTCGAACACGATACACGTCGGGACTCCATGCAGTTGTACAATCTCGTCAATGTATATCTGGGCATACTGAGCAAATCCGAAAGTCGTCTTCACTGGCAGGAAGTGAGCCACTTTCGTCAAACGATCCACGATCACCCAAATGGAGTCATACCCTCGCCTAGTCCTGGGTAGACCCACAACAAAATCCATCAAAATCTGTTCCCATTTCCACTCCGGAATGGGTAACGGCTGTAGCTCTTCCGCTGGACTCTGATGCTCGGCCTTGACTTGCTGACAAGTCAGGCATCTCGACACGAAATCTTCGATGTCCCTCTTCATTCCATCCCACCAGTAAATATCTCTCATATCATGGTACATCTTGGTGGAACCCGGATGAACACTATATACCGATCGATGTGCCTCCTCAAGAATCTCACACCGCAGTCCCTCAGCATCTGGTACGTACAGTCTAGTCCCAAATCGCAGTATCCCCTGAACATCGATCACGAACTCGGAAAATCTGCCCTGTCCAATCTGTGCTATGATCTCTGAACAACGGTCATCACTGTACTGTGCCTCATGTATACGGTCAAGCAACTGTGGGCGTGCACGAACATGCGCAAGCTTCCCCCGATTGGCGTGAACTCGAACTGCACTCGGCTGTCGCATAAAGTCTGCCAATCCGCCGTCGACTGCCTCTGCACTGCGCTCAAATAAGATAGACTACCCTTGGGCCTCCTGCTCAAAGCATCCACCACTATATTAGCCTTGCCCGGGTGATACAAGATCTCGCAATCGTAGTCCTTCACTAGTTCCATCCAACGGCGCTGTCGGAGATTCAGATCTCGCTGCTGAAATATATACTTTAAGCTCTTGTGATCAGTGAATATCTGGCACGACTCGCCGTATAGGTAATGTCGCCAGATCTTAAGTGCAAAGACCACTGCAGCCATCTCCAAATCGTGAGTAAGGTAGTTCTGTTCATGTTTCTTCAATTGCCGTGAAGCATACGCGATCACCCTGTCATGCTGCATCAACACGGTCCCTAGTCCCACTCGTGAAGCGTCACAATAGACCACAAATCCGCCTGATCCTGAAGCAATGATAACACCGGCGCTGTAGTCAATCGAGTCCGTAGCTGCTGAAAACTGTGTCGCACTCCTCCGTCCAATCGAAAGGAACTCCCTTTCGGGTCAACCAGGTCAAAGGTGCAGCAATACGGGAGAAGTCCTGCACGAATCGCCTGTAGTAACCGGCCAGTCCTAGAAAGCTACGGATTTCCGTAACTGATGCGGGTCTGGGCCAACGCTGAACAGCCTCGATCTTCCTCGGGTCCACACATACCATCTCGTGTAATCACGTGACCCAAGAAGTCTACGCTGTCAAGTCAGAATGCGCACTTGGAGAATTTTGTGAATAGCTGGTGCTCCCTCAAAGTCTGCAGTGTGATCCGCAGGTGTTGCTCGTGCTCCGCTCGGCTATGGGAATACACTAAAATATCGTCAATGAATACGATGATGAACAAATCAAGATACGGCCTGAAAATACAGTTCATTAAGTCCATAAAGGCTGCTGGGGCATTGGTGAGTCCGAACGATATCACCAAAAACTCATAATGGCCATAACGCGTGCAGAAAGCTGTCCTCGGTATATCCTCCTGTTGAACCCGCAGCTGATGGTTTCCTGATCGCAAGTCGATCCTCGAAAAGTATCCTGCCCCCTGAAGCTGGTCGAACAAGTCATCGATGCGTGGCAAAGGATATCTGTTCCGCACGGTAACCCTGTTCAGCTGGCAGTAGTCGATACACAAACGCAAACTGCCGTGCTTCTTCTTCACAAACAGGACCGGAGCACCCCAAGGAGAAACACTGGGTCGAATAAGTCCCTTATCCAGCAAATCTTGCAACTGACCCTTCAACTCACTAAGCTCTGCCGGGCCCATCCGATAAGGCGGTATAGAAATAGGCCCCGTGCCGGGAATCAAATCAATACAGAAAGCAATATCGCGCTCAGGCGGTAGCCCAGGAAGCTCGTCAGGGAAAACATTAGGGAACTCACAAACAGTCGGAACCTGGTCCAACGGAACATCCGTAGCTCTTGTATCGCAAACATAGGCTAGAAATCCCTGATATCCCTTCCTCAACAGCTGTCCAGCGCGAAGAGAAGAAATCAAAATGTGAGGGGCGGCACCACGGTCCCCCTGCATAACAAAAGCCGACTCGACGGGAAAACAAAACCTACCAGTCTTCTCATGGCAGTCCTCAGACGCATAGCACGTGGCTAACCAATCCATGCCTAAAAGAATGTCGAAGTCCAACATCTCAAGAAGGATCAAGTCGACAGGAAACTCTCTCTCGCCAATACGGACAATACAGGATCGGAACACGTGCCTAGCAACAAACGACTCTCCCACAGGAGTGGTCACAACAAGCGACTGATCAAGCAAACCGGACTCTCTACCCAAACTCGGCATGAAGTGTGTGGAAACGTACGAGTGCGTGGATCCGGGATCAAACAACACGTGTGCGTCAACAGAACATACGGATAGGGTACCTGAGACCACAGCATTGGACGCCTGGGCGTCCTGATGCATCAACGCGAAAACCAGTGCCTGTCCTCTGGTTGCAACTGGCGGTCCCCTACTAGCAGCTGGTTGTACTCTGCCGGCAGCTGGCTGTCCTCTGCCTCGGCCACCTCGTCCTCTATGAGTAAACCCTCCGCGACCATGGCCTCTCTGTGCATGAGTTTGGCGTGGAGCAATAGTAGGTACAATAGGCAACGCCCTCTGTGGTGGAGAAGGTGGAAGTGTGACATGCGGTACTGCTGGCTCCCTCCGACGTATCTCGGTACAATCTCTGACGCGGTGATGGGGACTACCATATCTAAAGCATCCACGTGATGACTGCTGACCCTCATGGGGATAAGAGCTAAACATCTGTCCTCGCCCTGAGTCTCTGCCACCTGTACGACATCTATCACCGCGTCCGAATGGAAGTCTCCGTGCTGCTGTATCAGTACGAACCCTCTTCGGCCCTGGAACTACCGAAGTCTCCGCAAGGCGCTCCTCGACTAATAGGGCTGCGTCTACAGCTGCTGCATAAGTCTCGCAATGCTGTGCGCTGATCGCAAGGAACAGTGGTGTAAGAAAGCCTCGAACAATTCTCTTGACTCGCATCTCCTCAGTAGCCACTAGGTATGGGGCATAAACTGATAGCTCGGTAAACAGTACATCGTACTCTGCTACTGTCATCTCTGGCGTCTGGCGTAAGGACTCGAATCTGCGTGCTCGGGCATCCCTGACACTCTGGGGAAGGAAGCGGGCTAGAAATACCGTCACAAACTCGGTCCAGGTCATAGGAGGAAGACCTGCTGCTCTGCCCTTCTCGACCGATTCACACCATTTCTGCGCAAGACCTTCCAGGAGAAAGCTCGCGAACTCTACCCATCTCGCATATGAGCATCTGAGTGAATGACATATCCGGGCCATCCTATCAATGAAAGACTGTGGGTCCTCGGCTGCATCGGTGCCTGTGAAGACCGGAGGCTTCAGCCTCATGAACTCTGATAGCGATACTGTAATAACCTTCGTGGCTGTAGGGGCAACTGCCTGTACTGTAGGTACAATCTCGGTCCCCGTGACGGGTGGAACTACCTCTGGTCGCTGCGCTCGAAGCATCTCAACTAGCGATCCTATCATCTGGCACATCTCCTGCATACCGGCCCCTAGCATGGAGATCTGATCTGTCGTAGGAGGAACAGTCTGCTCTGGAACAACAGGTGTACTACCCGGATCAGTCATCGTCTCGGACGAGTCAACTCGAATCTCGGCTCTCGCGGCCACTCTCTGCGCCCTCGTAGTCTTTGGCGGCATAATGGCTGAAAAGAAAGTTGGATTCGATAAGGGTATGGAAATCGAATCACGAGAATGTATACAATCATGAAGGAACTTCCAATCAATAAGTCCTAAGGTCTCTTAGACGGAGTACCATGTCGTGAGTATGCCGCAGAACATACGCACGCTACGCCACTCTGCTTCAGCTACCTACTCCATCATACCAGGGTCATCCTACACTCCGAAGGTAAAACCTACGCTCTGATACCAACTTTGTTACGACCCAAAGTTCGGCACGTGACCGGCACTTAACCACGTAACGTCTACAGGCGTAACGCGACTAAGTAAGCCGAAACCCAGAAATCAAAACCATTAAAAGTATTGAGTGTTAAAACATTTAATAGAAACATTTGTTAAAACGTTTAGAAAACCTTAAGTAATTTAATAGAATTCTTTAAAGTTCAAGTTATTTTCTTAAAAATTTTGGCAACATTTCCTTTGTAAAAACTAGCCCCGAAATCGGGTACAAGGCAATATATGAGTAAAATGAAACACAATAAGAATAAGCATCCCAAGCGGGAGCAATCACGGCCAACGGCGGAAACAATCACCACAAATATAATATACGACGTTGTAGCGAAGAAATGACCAGTATAAGTGAAAACAAATATCATGAAAGATAAAGCTGCATACTAAAGTCGGCTCACAACGAGCTCGACACCAGAGTACAAAATAATATACATCGCCCTCACAACTGATCTCTAAGTCGATACATGAAAGTAGATGGAGAGTACTAGATACAACAATGTATACAACTGGAAAATAAACAGATACTGCACAAAAATCCACCTATCAGCAAAAGGACTCGCACGCCAACTGTGGTGGTATCTGTAGCAAAAGATGCAAGAAGCAACCTGCCGCGACTACACTGAGGGGCAACCTGCAAACACTGTGGCACAATGGGGGTGAGTTGCCAACTCGTGAATAGTAGATAACATATAAAGGTAATCGCGAGTATGCACGTGCTGCGATACTCTAACCTATGCCAACAGATAACATCTATATGATGAGCTAGATAAGCAATAATCATGCAACAAGTGCGACCTAATAACATTTCTATATGATGAGCAGGGTATGCAATAGTCGTGCATAGCAAATGCAATCTAACAACATCTATATAGGGTGAGCAGGGTATGCAATAGTCGTGCATAGCAAATGCAATCTAACAACGTCTATATAGGGTGAGCAGGTATGCAATAATCGTGCATAGAAAATGCAATCTAACAACGTCTATATAGGGTGAGCAGGTATGCAATAATCGTGCAAAGCATATGTACTCTATCAGGTACAACAGACACAAGATGAGATGTATAATACTGAATGCTGAGCATGGGAATAAATAACATCTACACGGAATGTCAACGTGGAAAAATAATCGGTGTCCATCAATACACCCAAATCCCAATAAAACTAACTCAGGCGCCGTCATCCTCATCGGCCCTCAAATCCTGTAAATCTCATAAAATTGAGAGTGCCTATCATCGACACACGAAAATATCACGAAATCATCGTGTGTAGCATTGACACACAAATCCTCAAGTATCGAGCTCCGTCAATCGGATCGGCCCACGGGCTCCGTCTGCGGAATCGGCCCTCGGCCCCGGCAGTACGCATCGTCCCGTATCCATCTATCGACTCTGGTCGGTATCTTCCGGATAATTGCCAGGTCTAACCAATCACCGGTAGGTAGTAGTCCCTCCGCCGGGCTCACCGTCTAACAATACGAGTCTTCTTGCCCCGGGGTACCATACCGGGTCCACCATGTACCCGCAATCGGTGCCTACCGCTCCTCGAATCGGGTATACTCACACAAGTTCTCTGGAACCGAGAAAACTCATGGTGGACGCACTGAAATATCATATCAAGAGAAACCGGGTTTTTAAAACAGTGCGTATTTTCTTAAAATAATACCACGGTTCTCAAATCCAAAAATCCCATAAATCCAAACTCAATTCGTAAATCCATGCAAGGTGTCGTATGACACTAAGAGTGAAAAGGGAAAAACCGCTCTTTTAAAAAGAATCCAGTTTTGAAAATATCTCACGCGGTCCCTATTTTTCATGAAATCAAATCAATATCATCCATGTATGTAACATATGTATGTATGTAGGTATGGATATGCAAATGGATATATACGTGAATATGAGGAATAACACCCCTTTGGAAATACAGTGTGCAGGTGCGCAAGTATGATAATATCAATAAATGTATGCACTGGTATGAATATACAGTGTGCATGTGCGCAGGTATGAAGGTATCAATATATGTGTGCACTGGTATGAGTATACAGTGTGCATGTGCGCAGGTATGAAGATATCAATATATGTGTGCACTGGTATGAATATACAGTGTGCATGTGCGCAGGTATGAAGATATCAATATATGTGTGCACTGGTATAATATACAGTGTGCATGTGCGCAGGTATGAAGATATCAATATATGTGTGCACTGGTATGAATATACAGTGTGCATGTGCGCAGGTATGAAGGTATCAATATGTGTGTGCACTGGTATGAGTATACAGTGTGCATGTGCGCATGTATGATGATATCAATATATGTGTGCACTGGTACGAGTATACAGTGTGCATATGCGCAAGTATGATGATATCAATATGTGTGTGCACTGGTATGAATATACAGTGTGCATGTGCGCAAGTATGGAGATAGCAATATATGTGTGCACTGGTATGAATATACAGTGTGCATTTGCGCAAGTATGATGATATCAATATATATGTGCACTGGTATGAATATACTGTGTGCATGTGCGCAAGTATGATGATATCAATATATGTGTGCACTGGTATGAATATACAGTGTGCATGTGCGCAAGTATGGAGATATCGATATATGTGTGCACTGGTATGAATTTACAGTGCGCATGTGCACAAGTATGGAGATATCAATATAATTGAATATGCGACAAGTCATGGCAATCATCAATGATGCGGAAATCAATACGATATATAATTCGTAGCAATCCAATAGTGCAAGTGTCATGGCAATCACTAACGGTGTGAGTGTAACATACAAATAGTGCTCGTGCAGCTTGAACCGTTAGTGACAGTGCAGTGTTCTATATTTACCATTTCTATATGCAACAAGGGAGGTATGCTACAATAATACACATAAACATCTATGACTAAATATCCTATCATGCCCTGACGCTTAACGCCATACGGGCAGTTTCCCCATAGATGTTAAATCTACTCACATGATCGCGTGCTACACGTAGCCGACCACCTGCTTCCCCTTCTTTACGGCGTTCGACGTACCCGCCTGCGAACCTGGAATTTACACAAGGAATCCATATATAAGCAAAATATCTCGCAAAACGCGATATCGAAATCAAACGAGAAACTCATGTCGCGAACTAAACGCGCGTGTGTCCGATACGCTAGATCGTGTGTATACGCGTCTAAAACTATCCCGACACGTCGCGATACGCTGGATCACAGAACCCATTCACGTATCGCGCGTATCGCGCAAACAAAACCTACTAGAAAAACGATATATCATCCCAGATTCTAACTTAGGTGAAAACATACAAAATTGCACATACCACTGGCCCTAAAAATATAGCAGACTCCTACCCACACAAACCCAACCCAAGACTCCCTCATCTGGCCGCAAATTGCGGCCAGAAAGAATAAACCGATGGCCAACACTTGGGTATGGGGTCTCATCCTCTGGTGGTGTGATCAGGGTCTATCAAGTATGCTCCAGTTAACTCAATTTTTATCTGAAACCCCCCGGGTCTAAAGCAGATCACAGAAAGGCCATATTTTGCTAACAAACGTTATATTTTGCACAAAAAGGAAACCTAGGGTATTTTAGTGAAATCTGGGGTTAAGCTAGGTTTAAGTGGCCCTAACAACACTTAACTAAGTTAGTCTAACCACCACTAACATCACTTAACTAAAAGTCCACAATAATTCACCATATTAAGCACAAAACTCACTTTTACCACTAACCGATGCTAATTCTACACATAACTTAGCAAAGAGGGAATTGAGTTTAAGAATTATACCCTAATAGACCCTAGGGAGCAGGAGAAGGAGGATAGGAAGAAGATGAGGTGTTGCTGCTGCTGCTGGAGCTGCTGCTGATGCTGCTGGAGCTGATGTTGTTGCTATTGCTGAAGCTGGTGCTGCTGCTATGCTGATGTTGCTGCTGTGGCTGATGCTGTGGCTGCTGCTGTTGCTGAAGCTTCTGCAGTTGCTGCTTCTGGTGTGTGTGAGTGAGAGTTGTGAGAAAAATGAGTGGCAAAAGCAAAGGAAATGAGAGCTAAGGTTAGTCAATCCCCCTCTCTCTCTTCATTTAATGAAGGCATGGCTCATGCCATGATACCATACTCTCTCTCTCTCTCACCAAGTCAACACAAGAAATTCAAATCCTTCTTTCCATTTCAAAAAAGAAACACACACATAATTAAAACCCTAATAACTTAATTCAATTTAAAATTAGCTTAAGGAAAAATGGTTAGTTCACCATGGTTGCTAATCATGGTCTAACCCCATTTTAACCCTAGTTTACATGCACAAGTGTGTGCAATCCTAGGAAAATTCTAATAAAATATTTATTAAATTTGATAAAATATTTGAAAATTAATTTGGTAAACTTTTTTTATTAAAAACCATACTTTAAAGTATAATTAGCCACTAAACACATCCTAAGGTGTTACGATACCATACTAAAGCTACAGAAGAAAATCCAACCCCAAAACTTACCAAAAATCCGCCGACATCGGACAAAAGGGGGTTCTCGCCGGGTCAATCATGGAATTAAGGGCTCGGGCTTTAAGTGAAGTCTCCTAGTGGTCTTATGATATTTATGGTGTTGCTAGTTTTTCTAGTGGTTACACCTATTGGTTCCAGATTCAATATTAGTATGCTAAATATCATAAATATCCTAGTTTATGATACTGCACATACTAAACATGTTACGTGCGAATATTGTGAACTATCTAAAATTTATACTAACCTGATCTAAACCTTCGTTGTTCGTAACAGGAAAAACAGAACCGTGAGACGAGATATCTGTGTCGTATTTTAGAATTATAACCCAAAACAAGAATTTGCTTCCATATTATAAATACAAAATATATAACATAAACTAACTATACCAGATACCCTAAAATATATACAGAGAGCTACCCTAGAAAACTCAACATCCAAGTCCCCAGGAAAACCGGCGAGCTCGGATTATTGGGGAATGTCGCCGGTCCAAAGTTCAAGGAATGGGTCCGTGTTTCTTGTGGTTATTCTATGTCCAATTTATAAGGCTATTGTACTACTTGATTTTGTTATAAATTAACTAACTTATAGCAGATCAAAATAGAGTAAGAATTTATGCAAGAATACGATATTAGTGATACTGTCATTTCTATACTAACCATACTGAAAATTTAGATATGCAGGATTGGAAGTTATACCAAATTGAAGAATCGACTGAAGTAGTTCCTTAAGGGATGCTCAAGATCATGAGAATCCTAGCTTAATGGATTGAGTCAAGAACACCTAAGAACACAAGCTTCTCTATTCCATTTCTTTTCTTAAGTGGGTGGAGAAATTTCTTAAACTAAGTATTTTCTATACAATTTGTGTGAGAACTGAACCAATTAGGAGATATACATGGATAAAGGGAGGAGGAGGTGTCACCTTGAAGAGGTGTTAGGCTTTCATGCAAGCATGAAGTGTAGTCTTGAGGTTCAACCTAAGGTGTGGTGTATGTGAGGTTTAACTTAGTCTAAACCATGGCCTAACACATTTTCATAAACACCCCTACAAAAATCCAATTTCTACAAAGAAACTAACATTTCACTAAAACCCCTCATGACACTTATTATTATAAAAATAAACTATTTCTTTACTAAACTATTCTACCACTTATTAAAAGGCCTTTTTATAAAAAAATTAAAATAACATTTTTAATTAAATAAATAAAATAATTAATTATCTAAAATGTTTCAAAATGTTACACGAACCCAAGCTATCTCTGGCACTTGTGCCGCTGCCAGATCATCTTCGATGCTTTGAGCCCATTCCTCAGCTTCTAGAGGACTCTCTTTTCCTGAGAATTTCTTGGGGTGCAAAGCTCTGAATTGCTTCACCCCAAGTGCTTCTGTCTCTGGTCGGTTCATCAAGATAGCAGTCTGCTGCTATTGTCCTTCCAGGAGGTTGCGGATTGCCTCAAGCAGAACCGTCTGCTCGTTGATCGGAGCAGCGACGGTAGGTGTGAGTGGTAATGGTGGGGGAGTGTTGTTGACATTCGTGCTGGTGTTGTTTGGGGAATCCATAACCTTGAAAGAATATTTTTTGGGTTAGGACAAATTCAAAGTATATGAAATGATAAGATTCAATAAGTATGAATTGTAAAGAATGTTTCGGTTGCTGGTTCTTGCGTTATATTGCTTAGGTTGTCTACGAAGACCGGAATTGCATGGTAGGGTTCCATACAGCTCTGACCAGCATAGGCCACCAACAAAACTTGTCACGCCCCGCTTCCCGGTGTACGGCGAAGGGGACGCGACTGGCCGCTACGTATTTACTCATAAGTAAACACGCTAAGCGTATCTAAGCAATATAAGTAAAATGCATAAGAGACAATAACAATGGATATAATTGAACAACAACTTTATTTATTAACATTCTTTTTACAATACATCTGAAAATTAAATACATGGAATGGAAAGCAATACCTAAACGGTGGCATAACAGAAATGGAAAGTACTGAAATGAAATGTATAAGTAACTAGAGCTCCGGGTCGAAAGCTAGCTGGTCTAAATCCTCGCTGGTGGGCTCGATCTCCAGTGAGTCCGAAACACCTGACGGCAATCCAAAGAAGAAGAAAGAGAATGTCGTCAGCGAACAAATCGCTCGGTAAGTCCCATAAATAGACAAGAATGAAATAGACAGAATAGAGAGTATATTTTTATAATGTTGTATTTAATGTTAACGCTGTTGTTTGTAGCTTGGTAAAGAAGAGGCCAGTGTGTACGAGAGGAGTCTCACTAGACCAGAGACTACGGTATACGGAGTACAAGGAACCGTTCAGCCACGATACAACGGAAATTGAATTCAGGTTAGGTGTCTTTATGGTTGCTGTCTCGTGCCACTTCTAACACCTTCTGTAATGTTTTAGAAATCGTTTAGGCGAATTTTCCGATAATCGGTAAAATAAATTGTGTTTTCCGTAAAAACCAAGATATAATCATTTTTCAATATATACTTAAATGTACCTAGTTTAAATAGGAAATTGCTAGTATGTGGTATTTATTTAGTCACTTATAATTATTAGTTCACTTAAATATTTTTCCTTAATTAAATTTTTATTATAAGCTTTTATTTATACATTTAATTAGTGGTAATTACAAATTGGAATGGGTTAAATATAAAAATGTGAACCATTTCAACTTAGATACAAGTTTGTAACATGTTCTTCTATTCTTAATTTGTTTCCATGTTTCCAGAATTTTCTAAGATTAATTAGAGAAGGAAAATTAGAAAATAAAAGGAATTAGAGATAAGATTGATGTGAGGTTCTTTAATGGAGGCTTAAGGGTTAACTTAATCTAAATATTTCCACACCCTCTCACACAACACCCTCCCCTTCCTCACTTGGCCGAGCCCCCCCTTCAACAGCCCCAAATTTTCCCCATCTCCATTTCCAACTCAAAAAGCTCCAAAAATCCATCAAAAATCAATAAAAAAAATCCCACAAACTCTAAATCAAATCCTTACCCATTATTCCTTAGCCTAATCTAGCTTGGATCAAGGAGCAAGTCAGCATTTTGGAGGCCATTTTGGGACTCAAATTTGCAAGTTTGATATCAAGTTTGTGAGGTATAAATCCTAACCCTAAGGTTTAATTGTTGGTTAAATTCTTAAATCAAACTTAATTAGGTATTTATATAGTGCTATATAGCAAGCTTGAAATTTGAAGAATAGGGTTTGAGACCAAGTTAGGTTTTTTATCAATTGGATATGGTTATTTGTGTAGTTTAACATCTTAAGACATAGAAATCTAAGCTAGTTGTTTGTTTGCAAATTGATACTTTAAAATTTCTAAATGATATAATTATGCAAACTAGATTTTTAGAATTTATGAAAATAATTGAGCTTAAAATTTAGTTAAGAGTTGTGAAGCCTAATTATGATATTAGATGAACATGGTAGCCACTAGATCGCTAATCCACGAGGTTTTGCACCAAAACTCCTTTGGGTTGCTTACTAGGTTTTCGGTATAATTAGACGTGGGTTTTAATTGACGTTGTGATATATATATATATATATATATATATATATTATCTTCTACGATATATATTGTGTTGTGAATGAGCGATCGGTACGATCGGGTTCTAGGCTTGGTGGTTGTGTCGCTTAGCGATCTTAGTTAAGGTTGTGGCGATGTCGTACGCGTTTTGTGCACCAAGTGCACAATGTGTCTATCTTGTGGACGTTATTCTTGCATTTTGTTGTCTTTTTGTCGGCGCATGATATTTAGCTTTATGTATTGTGTTTGTGAAATTTTAGGGTCGATTGCAGGAACTTCGGACGCTACTAGAAAAGGGAAGCAGGTGGTTGGATTTACCTAGCTCGAGATCATCGGTGAGTAGATTTAACATCTACGGGGAAATCGCCCGTATGGCGTTATGCGTCAGGGCTAGATATGATATTATAGCCGCATGTTTATACGCATATGAGTTGATTGTGCATGAGCATCATTGCATATTATTACTTATTGTGCCTTAACTTAGTACCTATTGGACACCGCAACATTACGATGGTTCATGTTGCACGAGTACTAAATTGTATGCTACACCCACACCATTGGTAATTTCCATGACACACACAACATATACCCCTATGTGGTATTGTATTGTTATTGACATTGAAACGTTGATTCTTGTCATATTGCGCATATGGAATGCATCATGCATACGTACTTACATGTATACACACATACCTTGCTATAGCTACACGTACACCTATGTGGTATTGTATCGTTATTGATATTGAGACGTTGATTTTTGTGCTATTGCGCATATGGAATGCATCATGCATACATACTTACATGTATACACACATACCTTGCTATAGCTACATGTACACCTTTATATGATGTTGCATTGATTTCAGAGGAATTGGGAACCGCATGATATATTTTAAAACTGGATTAATTTAAAAGAGTGGTTTTCCCTTAATATGCTCATATTACTGTTTTATGTTGCATATATCATATTTCATGGATTTACGCATTGAGAAACAGATTTCATGTGATTTATGGATTTGAGAACCGTAGGGATATTTCAAGAAATTATGGATTTGTTTTGAAAACCCGGTTTCTCTTGATATGATATTTCGCTGCGTCCTCCATGAGTTTTCTCGGTTCTAAGACTTGTGTTAGATACCCGATTCGAGGAGCGGTAGGCACCGTCTGTGGGTTCATGGTGGACCCGGTGAGGTACCCTGGGGCAAGAAGACTCGTATAGAAAGGCGGTTAGCCCGAATGAGGGAGTACTACCTACCGGTGATAGTATGGAACCCGACGGATATCCGGAGGATACCGTGTGAGATTTATGACATGAGATATATTGAGGGCCGATCTGGGTATGCGGCGCCTGAGAGATCAGTATTTATGTGTCGTTGATGGACACGAGTTTTCATGATGTTTCGAGTGTCGATGTTGGATACTCAGGTTCCATGAGATTTACAGATATGAGGGCCGATCGGAGTGAAGGCGCCTGAGGTATTAGGATTTGGGGTGTCGTTGATAGACACCGGGACTTTCCATGATGATGATTCTTTGATGATGTTATGTTTTATCCCATACTCGGCATTTATTTGATATGCTTTGGTTCATGTATTTGTAGTACCTGATGGAGTACCTTGATCATGATTGTTATCTGACGCTAGGTATAATACCAACTAGCATGTTCCCGGCGAGTCATGTCCGGTGTACTCATAACCTAATGAGCACCTGTATACATCTCAGGTGATCCAACTAACACCAATGGCTTGTGAGACCGGCCATCGCCCATCGTCGGGGTCTCGACTGTATACACTAGTCTACTAATGGAGTATCGATGCCCAGTCTCGAAACTCCCACGACTAGGGACCACTTTAAGGATGTGCTTATAGACCGCAGCTCCCACGTATATGATCGGCATCATACTGCTGGTAGTCAAGAAAGAATCCTATGGGCTCTATCAATGTGCAATAGTGACCTGTAAGGTCACCTAAAGCAGTACACGATGATAAAGATAAACCATGTGTTGGATATAGTGCCCTCTAAGTCAATTATTGGATCGCAGGTACGTGATTGCAATGATTGAGGGAGGACCTATACCGACATGACTGTCTTACTCGAGATGATAGTATGCTATCTGGTTTGTCTTTATCATCGTATACATGCTTTAGTTCACTATTGCATGTTGATAGAGCCCATAGGATTCTTTCTTGACTGCCAGCAGTATGATGGCGATCATATACGTGGGAGCTGGGGTCTATAAGCACATCCTTAAAGTGTCCCTAGTCGTGGGAGTTTCGAGACAGGGCATCGATACTCCAGAGTAGACTAGTGTATACAGTCGAGACCCCGATGAGGGGCGGTGGCTGGTCTCACAAACCATTGGTGTCAGTTGGTTCACCTAAGATGTATACAGGTGCTCATTGAGTACACCGGATAGGACTCGCCGGGAACATGCTAATTGGTATTATATATATCTTCAGATAGCAGTTCCATGGTGACATGTGTACAGGTTAGTTTGTCGACCTGAGATCGTCATTTGTCTCGTGTGAGTTCCCACTGTGCTTAGATTACTACCCTACCACGCTCAAAGGAGACGTGCAAACAGGTTTTAGTTGGGTACAGTCCCGAGCCACATGGAGGCAGTGAGCGGATCGTCGGGGATTCGTCTCTCCCGGTATTGGGGGTTGATGTCACACAGTGCACGGGTGGCCATCACTAGAAATCCTCGGCCGAGGTAGTGGAGAATTACTGATTTAGATCAGTAGTTTCTCAGGTGGTGATGGGCTTCATGCCGGCACGATTTATCGCGTTATTAGGGGTCTGACTTTATCCACCCCGTTAGACTCGATATGCGATACTCTTTAGACGAACGGACCGGACTGTACGGATATTGTCATAGTCAGGCTCAGTAGGGTTTCTGGATGAGTTCGCTCGTCAGCTTCCCTTCCAATCAATACATAAGCAACCGTTACGTACAGCTTGTACCTCTGACGTGCTAGAGGTTATACTCAGTGCCAGTGTGTTGATGAGGCATTAGAGTTCCCCACAGACCGTTTCCCAAGTTCGGGCGAAACGTTGTAGAGGCCGTATGGTTTTATGGCAGAGTTCGGAAAATCCACGTGCATTTACGCACGTGTCATATTTCGGGCAGATAATACTGGTGGGTTTTGGTTTAAGCCGGATCCGAGTATTATACTGTGTAGATATAATATCTTTGTCTCAGTTGCATTTGTATTCGGTCGTAATACAAATGCGGGTATATTTATACTGTTACTGGGTTATCCTGAAATTCGTTTCAGGATCGCTTTTGGAAGTTGCCAGTTTCCAGTTTTCTATCGCCCGTCTTTAACATTCGGTTAAAGACGGATTTATCTTTTCTTGAGGTGAGTCATGAGTGTGGAAGTTTCTAGAAGGTTCTAGATATGGTGACAAGGCTTGATGATTCATTGGTTGCATTAAATGGATGATGACTAAGTTAGTGAGTCATTATTGCATTTAATGGTTTTTAGTGATGTGTTAAGGTGACTCATTCTTTTCATGATTGATCTTTATCTTGTGGTCACCTTCCCCTCTCCTACACTCACCTCCCTTGCTCCATAAAGTGGCCGGCCTCTCTCTTTTGAGAGGATGGTTGTTCATTTGAAAAAAAGATATAGTTTTGGTGTATGGAAATTTCAAAGCTTATTTCATTCCATCTCAGTTTAAAAAGGCAACTTCATTAACCGTTCGTCCATAGCTTTGGACGTAACGAGACAAAGTGTTCTACTCATTCTCTACATCAATCTTGGCAAACTTGATGATCGAGTTGCCTCGGTTCAGAGGCGGGAGCCCGTTTAAAAATCCGTCGACGTGGTGCCACCTGGACGAGAAGAATGGAGATTCAGGAGATCGGAGAAGCCGCAACAAAGTGTGTGTAGGGTTCCTAGGCACTCTCAAGAGGTCTCACAAGGCATCAACCATGCTAATTTCAAAAAAAAAAAACGGTGCCGAGAAACCCTAGACTAGATCGTTGGCTAGATGTTTAGGCGATAAAATGAAACTAGTTTACAGCAAAACTAAAACAACGGATATACAACCTTTGTAGATCCGGTCCTCCACCTCCATAGCTCCATAATGAAGTCTCCTCGCTGTCCAAGTCGAACCCCGGGCTCTAGCATCGGCTTCATCGGAGAATGGACGGGCTAGGTCGTCGACGTCGATGCCGAAGATGATCTACGTCGAGGCATCACTAGATCAAGCTCCAACTTCACCAAGTCAAGAAACTTGTGAAGAAAACACACTCTACTACTTGGCAAGAGGTAGAGGATGAAGAAATAGGAAGTGGGTAGACTTTAGAATTGGATTTCTCACTCATTTTCAACAATCACCATTGATGAAGTGAAGGTTTCTTCAAGTGAAGAAGAAGAAGAAGATGGAAAAGAATATGATAAGTGTTAATCAAAATAGAAAAGAAAAACAATCCTTATCATATTCAAACCATGGTTATGTGTAGAGACTAAACTAGGGTTAGTGAGAATGGTTAGGGTTAAGCATGAGACAAAATGGTCACAAAGTCAAAGCTTCATGAAGCTTCAATATCAAACAAAGAAAGTCACCATTTTTCTCTTTATGCAAATTTATTTTCCAAAAAGAAATAGATAAATAAATAAGGGAATAAAACAAAACCCTAACCATTATCATGTAACCATGGTTTGATCTTTACACTAAAACCCTAACATAACATGTATCATCAAACATGATACAATCAAGTGCACAAAAGTATATCACATATACAATGTGCACGTCCGAGTGAGAATATCCATTTAAAGTGAACCAATACTAGTTAATGTAAATTAATATATCATATATATAATTATACATTAAATCATTAAATCAACACTTGATTTAACGATCCGGTCATATCGCATATAACCGACTAGTATCCAATGTATCGGCTTATCGAATCAATCCTTGATTCGATAACTAGGTTTATCGCATACAACCATTAGATACATTCATCGCGAGAATAGAATACGGTATCACATACACGCATTATTCTCGGTCCCGCACATATCTCATATGCGCTCCTATTTCGTTTCGCTTGAGCCAGGAAACCTCTGTGTAGGACTCTAAAGACTCGTCAATACGCCGGCAGCAGATGATGATCATATCAAGCACCCACAAGCCGCAAGCGGTCTGCTAAACGTAACGGCCACCCGGGTATTGAGCGATCAGAAGATCGACGAGCAAGCCCGCTCACACTCCAGTGAATCCAACCAGTAACACTACCGTACAGTCCGGTCTCGTCGTCTGATATGTCGCATATCTTGCCTAGGGGTGGTAAACGTAAGACCCCAATAGCTCGATAAGTCGTGTCGATATGAGGTCTATAACAATTCGAGAAACTACTGGTAACACTTACCAGTAAATCTCAGCAACCCTGGCCAGGGATTTCCTGTTATAGCCAATCGAACACAGCACAACATCAACCCCCTATACCGGGAGAGACGAATCCCCTCCTATCGCTCATTGCCTTCATGTGACTCGGGACTGTACCCAAAAACCACCGTTTTGCACGCCCTCTTGGACGTGGTAAGATGGAAATCAAAGCACAGTGGGAACCACACAAGACTCTATGACGATCTTGGGTCAACAAACTACTCTGTACCAGTGTCACCAGAGAACTGCCATCTGACGTGAGGTATAATACTATCTGGGAGTTCTCGGCGAGTCCGTCCAGTGTACCCAGTCTCTACTGAGCACCCATATATCATCTCCGATGTCAAACACCAATGGATATGTGATCATCCATCGCCCATCTGTATGGGTCGAGAAGGTATACGCTAGTCTACTCTGGTATATCGATGCCCCGTCTCGATACACCCACGACTAGGGACCTTAAAGGATGTGCTTATGGACTACCATGTCCCCACTAGAATGATCCGCATCATAGTCCAGGTAGTCAAGTACACATCCTAAGGGCTTTACCAACATGTAACAGAGAGACAATCAGTGTACACGTTAAGGTAAAGATCAACCAGATAGCATACTATCATGTCGAGCAAGAAAGTCCTCCCTATATATGTCCAAGCATCCACTACAATATACATCCTATGTACAGTAATGGCCTCTAGGGCATACATATAACTAACAATCTCCCACTTGCACTAGGGCCATCTGTAGCAGTGGTTGCAGTATCTCATACTCAACCATCCCATAAAAGTCTCTCTCTGGGAATAGGCCTTCGTGAGTGGATCCGCTGTGTTATCCTCTAAGTCTGCTCTCCTTGCCTCGATCACCCTGGAGATCAACCATCTCCATGATCAGGTGATACTGCCTTAGAATAAGTCTGGATCACTGATGGGACCGGCGTTCCTTGGCATAAGCCACAACTCTATTGTCTCACAATGGTAGGAACGTAGTTCATCTCATGAACTAATATACACCCAAACATCCTCTTTGGTAGCATCTTAAGTAGCGATGTATCCAGTCTTTATCGTCTAGTATGTCACGGTATCTAGCTTGGAACTCTTCCAACATACCGTCCCTTTACTGAGGGTAAAGACAATGCCTGCGACTGACATTCAGTCGTCTTTACCACTCTGGAACACTTCCAGTGATTCTCCCCAGGATCGATTGATACCATCTCACTACTTCTAGTGAGTGTCCTAACATCCAATTAGATCTATCTCATAGATCCAAAAACCAGGATATAGGAGGTATCACTTTGATCCTATATGGAGAATCATTGCGATAAGCGGAGATTGACCGAGCGTAGCATAGGAAACTCCTTTCTTATCAAGAGTATGTCATCCACGTACTCTACGAGGATCACCACCATACTCCCTACTACCTTTTTATTTATACAAGGTTCATCTACCATTTTGATGATGTCAAACTCTTTGACTACTACATCAAAACAGACGTTCCAACTCCGCGATGCCTGTTTTATCACATAAAACATCTTGCACACGTTTCCGCTGCTCCCACTGTCTACGAAGCCCTCTGGCTGTGTACTTACAGACGCACTCTTCTAAAACACCATCTAGAAAAGCAGTCATGACACCCAACCACCAGATATCGTAGTCATGGTATGTAGCCGTGACAAGTAGGATCTGGATGGACTTAAGCATAGATCCTTAGAAAAGGTTTCAACATAATCCTTACCTGATCAATGATGCAAACCTTTAACAAGTCTAGCTTTGAAAGTCTCAACTTTTCCATGTACACCAAGTAATCTTCTCAAGATATACTTGCTCCTGATGGGGATTTAACCCTTCAGATATAGCAACCAAAGTCCATACTTTGTTGGTGTATAAGGATTCCATCTCAGATCGCTAAGCATCCAACCATTCTTACAGAGTCTCACTCCTGATGGCCAGATCGAAACTAGTTGGGTCATCATCTCATGATGCAATCCTCGCTCCCACTGTCATAGAGAAACCGAAGTATCTCTCAGGTGGGTGAGGAACCCTACTAGATCGGCGGAGAGGCTGAGGTTCGTTGGAATCTACTGAATCCTTTGGTTCTACCAAATCATCTGCTGTAGTTTGTATAGCTGGAACCTTTCCAGTTCTACATAACTAACGTTGCCTCGAGCTTGTCCGGATTTTGCTTTTAGACATAGGCCGGACAACCCCAAATCTTAACTAACTTAAGACATGAGCTCTTCCCTTTCCATATCACATATGAGATGGTAGGCAACTGATTTGATTGGAACCCTATTCAATAGGTATGCAGCTTCTCAAGTGCATAACTCCCAAAAGGAAAAGGGTAACTCAGTAGTACTCATCATAGAGCACACCACATCAAATAGGGTGTATCTTCTCCGCCCCGATATACCATCGTGCTATGGTGTATACAGAGGAGTAATGCTGAGAGAGAATCTCATTCTCCTTTAGAATAGTCCAGGAATTCCATGCACAAGTATTCTCCTCCTTGATCACATCAAAGGACATAATACGTATACCCATATTTTGGTTCTCTACTTCTAACTTATATTCTGTGAATATCTCAAAAGGTTCGGACTTGTGTTTCAACAGGAACATAGGTCTGAATCTAGAAAGATCATCAGAGAATGTAATGAAGTATAAAGAACCAGTCCTGGCATGTGTAGACAGGAGACCTTGCATACATCATCATGTATCAGTCCCAAGAGTTCACTAACTCTTTCTCTGTTTCCAATAAACAGAGTTATGGTCATCTTATCTTTGTGACATGACTGGCGAGTTTCACAAGATGTAAATTCAAACTGATTTAAATATGCATCTATATGTAACTCTAGCTAGTCGGGTCACTTTGATCTGACCTAGTCTACAATACCTCAAGAAGAATTCGTTCATTTCTGAACTTCTCCTCTTGCGTGTGTTCTGTATACTAAGAACTGTAGTTTGATTTAGAACATTAATGCTTTTAGATAACGTGCCTGAACCGATCAACTTTTGATATAGGAAATGTTTAAAACATTATCCAACAATACAAAATTTTATCATTTCTTTATTAATAAAGAGACTGTTAGATTTTGTATATCAGGTTCGGTATCTAATAACATTTGTTCAGAATCAATGTATTACAATACAGGGTGACAGTGACCAACAGACTTGGCTGCAACACTTGCCCCGTTTTCTGCCTCATGAAACTTATCACCCGTTCTCAGTTTTTCTACCCTTTTGTAGCCCTATGTAACATCTTACATATCTGGGATCCTGATCCGGTATCAAATACCCAAGATACAGAGGATACTGAGAAACAGTTCTGTGTAACGAACACACCCGAAGATGATGCATCATCATGCACTCTCTTCGTTTGGGCGGCACGGGAAATTTGGTATTCCCCAATTTCCTGCTCTGTCTTATAACAATTATAAGTTGGAGCGGGACCAACGTTCCCCAGCTCAGTATAACAAGCGGGTTCGGTCAAAAATCCGTATTATTATCTTGATTAAGGCGTGATATGGTCGCTACGAGGAGAGAGAGAGAAGAAAACACTCAGCATGCGCTCTTGCAAGAATAGATTGGTTTTATTTTATCTAATCAGGATGGCTCCCACTGCTTTTTATCAAATCTTCCTTCAAACTCTAAAAGGAAAGACTAGCCGGGATTAATTACACACTACAAGTTCGCCAATCTTTCAGCCAGGCCAGTGTCGGTACTTTGAGGGAGGTCCCCCGTGCTTTCGCACGAACCTAATTAATGTAAACCTCATTTTCCCAGAGGCGTAACCCCGTTGACACCTTTCTAGACACCTACTTGATCGGCTAATTGTAATGTATAAAACTCTCCCAGGAGTAACTCTTACTCGCAGCGGGTATCGGGATCCAACTATCTCATAGAAGGTATGCAATCTCATTGCAAATTTCAACACTTGAAATTCCCGATAATATTTTGCCCCTAGCGTGCTATGACCTTGACGAAAGCCAACAAACCATAGCCCGCTAGTCAAGTTCAACCCGTACATTTCTTGATCGAATTAAACCCACCCGCACGACCCTTGACGAAAGCCAACAAAGCCGCACGACTACCCTAATCCAATCGCATCGTATGCTGGCAGATAAGCAGCATATAGCTACCGCACACTGCACCTTGACGAAAGCCAACAAATGCAGCACGAATACTATATACAACTTATCTGAAATGACGGAGGGCTACGACAGGTTTTTCTGAAAACCTATTGCGTAATGAACTTGATATCGTTGTAGAATCAAATGATTTTGAAATGGAGTGTTTTTTAGGCTTTTCTAGTTTTGCTAAAGGAGTCACTCCCGGTGAAGGGATCGTCGGTCCTTTCCTCGTCGAATGAGGTGTGGGATATATCATATATATCATTGTGCAAAGCAAAAACACTTAAAAGCTATCAAAAGACAAACCGAGTGTGTAGCATCTGCCAGTTATTGCTAAAGGAGTCACTCCAGGTGAAGGGATCTCGGTCCTTTCCTTATCGAATAAGGTGCAGGATATATCATATATACCGCTGTGCAAAGCAAGAACTGTAGCTACCTGTTTTATTTTGAAATTCGATTCTACAACATCTTAGGTTTCTTTTATTTCATTAATCATATTAATGAATTCCCATCATTTAAAGTACCTAAACATCACAGATAAATACGACGTACACTTATGCCATCCGCATTCGCCTCGATGTCCCCTCGTGCACCGTTAGGTTAGGTAACTAACGGCAGAGCGGGGCAGGGCTAGCGCGGGTGTAAAACATAAGTAACGCCTATATAATATATCATATATACTATATACTGTATCTATCACAGAACATCACATGATCACATCACAGATATCGCAGCAGAAGAATCATATGAAATATTGGATATACTAGGACGTCCGTGTTTTCAATACGAGCCAGTATAAAACACGGATTCCACGGTCGTGATGAATAGCCAAACCCACATCCCTAGACCCCTACGAGAGCGGCAAGCAACCCTACCAATTCTAGAGTTAGGAGACCCGGCCTCGACTCCTCGAGTTGGTTTCCCACTGGACTCCAGAACCCGGTTACTTGTGCCCTCCTCCTTGGGTCTATCCTAGTGCAGAAAAGTAAATAATATACAAAGGGTGACATCTTCCGCTACCTGAAAGTGCCCCAATAAAAAGAATATTACATAGAAGTTTTTACATGAATGAAAATGAAAAAACACTCATCTCACATAAAAAAACCCCGGCCATTCAAACACGACGATCCAATATAACATATCCAGCAACACATAACATCATATGACATCAACGTAAGTAAACATGCATATCATAATTGTCGTTGACATATAGCAACGAAACCGGCGATATCATATATTACACTTACGGTCACAGAAAAGAAAGTGTAAAACTACAACAGTTGGAATCCGCAATCTGCATAGACATCGCATGCCTAATCAAATGAATTACTTAGACATCGCATGCCTAATAATTATAAACCCCGCATTTTAGTCTCATTATCGAAAACACTTTTCAATATAAAGTCGGGCAATTCAACAAGATTCCCGAAAATCTGATCGAATGCTCGTCGCAAACTTCAGTAGACAGTCGCACCCCCGATACCGTCGACGAAGTGCACCAAGGCGGAACACCGCTGCCGCGAGCACCCGAACGAATGCTTTCGACGACGGGGTTCTCCTACAGTCACTTGGTCGGGGCTATGGGGTGTAGCTGTCTATTAAGTTTACCCGGCGAGTATCCGCGTACGCTACGTGATTGCGACGGACTTTTGATCACATCAAAATTCCGTGGCAACCGATCAAGTGAGACTAAACTGCTATGTTTATAACATTCATTCAGTTATCTCATAACTACTTGTGAATTCCAATTATTGTATCACATTCCAGATAAATAGAAAATGTTAAACTTTCCGATCGAACAGTCAAACACCCAAGTTTTCCCGATACAGATCAACACACGAAACAAGTCTAAAGACATTCAGTTCGTGCCTCAGTACCAACGGTCCGCCGTAGAAGGGTCAAGCCAACGCCTCACATGTGGCACGCCGTACTGCCCCAAACCCGAAAGTTCAAAGGGCAGTTCAAGACGGTCACATAATCGAGTTAAGGTTTGTTGTCTTCTAGAGGGTCCATCGAGTTACTTGCACTACTTAAAACGTCTTTAAACCACGGAAAAATCCAACACTTGGAAATTTCCCGACAGGGGAAAAATTGGGTATTTATATCCGGTCGAACTTTTTAACATATTCTTAAATTTATCCGAAAAGTCACTTAGACAAAATCTGATACCCTGATCGAAACACCGAATCCCCAAAACAACCCCAGAAAATTCAACTCTTGAATAAAATTTAAAAAATACCCAGAGAACTCAGCACAGTTAAATAGGAATTACTGTGAAAATAGGTATGGCTGACGTCATCAAGTGGTGGCGGAACCGCCGCACGAGCCATGCTCGTGCCGCGGTCCCGCGCCTGTTTTAAATCCAAAAAATGTCGTATTTGCACAGTAATTCTTACAATTTCCTGCTGGGTTTTCTACATATTTTTAATTTGGAAAAAACCACGATTTTAGAAAATGTCCAGAGAGCATGAAAATTTTGGGGTTTCGGTTCGTTCGGACTTCAAATTCCGTCTAGACTTCGCATAAGGCTCTAGCTAGGCTCTGATACCACTGTAGGGTTCCTAGGCACTCTCAAGAGGTCTCACAAGGCATCAACCATGCCAATTTCAAAAAAAAACGGTGCCGAGAAACCCTAGACTAGATCGTTGGCTAGATGTTTAGGCGATAAAATGAAACTAGTTTACAGCAAAACTAAAAGAACGGATATACAACCTTTGTAGATCCGGTCCTCCACCTCCATAGCTCCGCAATGAAGTCTCCTCGCTTTCCAAGTCGAACCCCGGGCTCTAGCGTCGGCTTCATCGGAGAATGGACGGGCTAGGTCGTCAACGTCGATGCCGAAGATGATCTACGTCGAGGAATCACTAGATCAAGCTCCAACTTCACCAAGTCAAGAAACTTGTGAAGAAAACACACTCTACTACTTGGCAAGAGGTAGAGGAAGAAGAAATAGGAAGTGGGTAGACTTTAGAATTGTATTTCTCACTCATTTTCAACAATCACCATTGATGAAGTGAAGGTTTCTTCAAGTGAAGAAGAAGAAGAAGATGGAAAAGAATATGATAAGTGTTAATCAAAATAGAAAAGAAAAACAATTCTTATCATATTCAAACCATGGTTATGTGTAGAGACTAAACTAGGGTTAGTGAGAATGGTTAGGGTTAAGCATGAGACAAAATGGTCACAAAGTCAAAGCTTCATGAAGCTTCAATATCAAACAAAGAAAGTTACCATTTTTCACTTTATGCAAATTTATTTTCCAAAAAGAAATAGATAAATAAATAAGGGAATAAAACAAAACCCTAACCATTATCATGTAACCATGGTTTGATCTTTACACTAAAACACTAACATAACATGTATCATCAAACATGATACAATCAAGTGCACAAAAGTATATCACATATACAATGTGCACGTCCGAGTGAGAATATCCATTTAAAGTGAACCAATACTAGTTAATGTAAATTAATATATCATATATATAATTATACATTAAATCATTAAATCAACACTTGATTTAACGATCCGGTCATATCGCATATAACCGACTAGTATCCAATGTATCGGCTTATCGAATCAATCCTTGATTCGATAACTAGGTTATATCGCATACAACCATTAGATACATTCATCGCGAGAATAGAATACGGTATCACATACACGCATTATTCTCGGTCCCGCACATATCTCATATGCGCTCCTATTTCGTTTCGCTTGAGCCAGGAAACCTCTGTGTAGGACTCTAAAGACTCGTCAATACGCCGGCAGCAGATGATGATCATATCAAGCACCCACAAGCCGCAAGCGGTCTGCTAAACGTAACGGCCACCCGGGTATTGAGCGATCAGAAGATCGACGAGCAAGCCCGCTCACACTCCAGTGAATCCAACCAGTAACACTACCGTACAGTCCGGTCTCGTCGTCTGATATGTCGCATATCTTGCCTAGGGGTGGTAAACGTAAGACCCCAATAGCTCGATAAGTCGTGTCGATATGAGGTCTATAACAATTCGAGAAACTACTGGTAATACTTACCAGTAAATCTCAGCAACCCTGGTCAGGGATTTCCTGTTATAGCCAATCGAACACAGCGCAACATCAACCCCCTATACCGGGAGAGACGAAACCCCTCCTATCGCTCATTGCCTCCATGTGACTCGGGACTGTACCCAAAAACCACCGTTTTGCACGCCCTCTTGGACGTGGTAAGATAGAAATCAAAGCACAGTGGGAACCACACAAGACTCTATGACGATCTCGGGTCAACAAACTACTCTGTACCAGTGTCACCAGAGAACTGCCATCTGACGTGAGGTATAATACCATCTGGGAGTTCTCGGCGAGTCTGTCCAGTGTACCCAGTCTCTACTGAGCACCCATATATCATCTCCGATGTCAAACACCAATGGATATGGGATCATCCATCGCCCATCTGTATAGGTCGAGAAGGTATACGCTAGTCTACTCTGGTATATCGATGCCCCGTCTCGATACACCCACGACTAGGGACCTTGAAGGATGTGCTTATGGACTACCATGTCCCCACTAGTATGATCCGCATCATAGTCCAGGTAGTCAAGTACACATCCTAAGGGCTTTACCAACATGTAACAGAGAGACAATCAGTGTACACGTTAAGGTAAAAATCAACCAGATAGCATACTATCATGTCGAGCAAGAAAGTCCTCCCTATATATATCCAAGCATCCACTACAATATACATCCTATGTACAGTAATGGCCTCTAGGGCATACATATAACTAACAGCATGGGATGATGGTTGAAGACCGAAGGACTCGGATCGTTCGGTATAACATTTCTACGCACTTTGTAGATTGTTAGTTTTGCTTTAATGGAAGATCCGGGTAATAGTACGCGATAACGCCTGTTGTAAAAAGTTTTTGTTCCGCATTTGGCGTCTGTTAGACGGCCGAGGCGCTACCGTGGACTTACAGTGATATCAAAGACTCACCATTAAGCTTTACTAACTTGTGCTAACGCGTTTAAAACATCAATCGAACGGTTTTTCAAAAATCGCAATTTTCTGCACAAAAGTTTATGTCGATTTTTAAAAGGGTATAAAAATTATTTTACATATCACAGAAAACAGAGCTGGCTTTTTTAAGCATTCTGGGAAAATTTGGGCACGTGATCCCACAGTACCACGCGGATCCGCGGTCAAAGCTAGAGTTTGAACGCGGAACCGCGGCCAGTATGTGGGAACAATGCACTAAATTTTTCCAGTGAGCTTTACACAGTGAATTATGGTTTTTGGTACTGTTCTTTTGGACCCAGATTTTATTACTGTACACCAGATGTACGTGGGCCCACTTCGGGAAATTTTGTCGATTGAAATTTTAAACTTGTTAGTAAGCAGTAATTATATTATATCTCCGACCGGGAATGTCATTCGAGCGGTAAATTGCGTCTAATTGCTATAGCTCTTTTAGACGGATTTGCGAACGTGACATTCGCGTTGATGTTCTGTGTTGTGCTATGATGTTGCGGATTTGTCGTGGTAGATACCGGTGTGCAATGGTAGTGCAATTTGGATTTATTTGTACTTTTGACATTGCGGGGCGAGCGTCCAACATGTGGACTGCCGTCACTGCCTGTTTGTATAATATTCTTTTGGGGCACGACCGGGCTGAGGTCGATGTACCCGTTGTACATATTTTTATTTCTGTACTAGGTTTACCCCGCGACGGAGTGCACGGATAGCCGAGTTCTGCAGGGCAACGGGTCCGTATCTCATGGTTTTGAGAGGCAGAGGGGCCTCACTCTAGAATTGGCAGACTATTCGCCGCACTCGTAGGGGGTACAGGTTGACCCAAGGAGGGGTGCTCAAGTTACCGGATTCCGTTAAGTGCCAGGTGGTCCATTCATTGTGTTGTAGGGGCTGCCTCACTTCAGGTTTTGGCGGGTAACTTGCCGCACCCGTAGGGGTCTAGTTTTCATTGCACAGGCTATCCACACGACCAGGGGAACGTCGGGTTTCAGTAGCGGCTCTTTGAAACACGGGGATCCCAGATTATCTGTATTGTTCTGTGATGCTTATTACTTTTCTGTAATGTTGCATATTATCACGCCTGGAGCGATTACTGTATATTGGTATATATACTATTAGATGTTGTATATGTTTTACACACGCGCTAGTCCAGTCCCCGCTCTGTTGTTAGTTAAGTAACCTAACGGGTGATGACGAGACCCAGAGGCGAATGCGGATGGCATATACGTACATTATATTTTCGTTCTTTTCTGGTGTGATTGATTGATGGGACTGCATTGATTCTTATCAATGCAAGGATAAAACAAACCTATATTTGATGTTGTTGGAACAAATTTTAAAAGGAGCTATTACAAAGATGTTTCCTTTTGTTCTGCATAGCGGTATTCAGTTAGAATATCCTGCACCTCATTCGACGAGGCAAGGGCCGAGATCCCTTCACCGGCAATGACCCCTTGGGTAGAAGTTTGCTTCAGGAAAATAACTTCAATATAGTCGATCACAAGTTGCTTTGCATCACGGTATTCAGTTGGAATATCCTGCACCTCATTCCACGAGGAAAGAGCCGAGATCCCTTCACCGGGAGTGCCCTCTTTAGCAAAGGTTTTCGCCACTATATTTTTATAAAAAGCTATCAAGTTCCTTCAACGAGATCAGGTTCATTACGTTAAAGGTTTTTCGCCAAAAACCAGTCGTAATCCTCCGTCATTTCTTATGGATGGTCAGTAGTATTCAAGCTATGTTTGTTGGCCTACGTCAAGGCATAGTGTTTGGTAGCTGCTGAGGTATTCATTTGTTGGATAGATAGATGCATTAGTTTAGGACAGACGTACAGCCTTGTTGGCCTACGTCAAGGGCATGTACGATGACCTAAATTAATCAGGACAACGACGGGTAGAACTTGACATGTGACTTATGATTTGTTGGCCTACGTCAAGGTCATAAGAGCATGGGATTAAAATTACATCGGGAGTTTCAAACATAAAGAAACTTGCCAAGTATGCGCATACCTTCTGGAGTGTGATAACGTGAGTGGATTCCGTCACGTTATCATGCAATGAGAGTTGGATCCCGATTCTCACTGATGAGTTAGTTTACTCTTCGGGTGATCCCGATTAATTCTTCTTTCAGGTTTGGAGGAGAATTTGATATTACAGTGGGAGATTTCCTGATTAGATAAAGTGATAACCATTCTGATCTAGGTTAGAGTGCACGCAGAGTTTTTCTATTCTCTTTCTCTTTGGCAGCGACCATTGACCGACCCTAGACTATGACTCAGTGACCAAGTTGACCGAACCTTCTTAAGATGCTGGCCTTTGGATTGTCTTAGTTGCATAAGTCATTGCCGCTCCTTCTTTTACCCTTTGCATTTCTCAGAACACCCCGTATTACTACGGACATCCACTTCCATTGGATAGATCCATCGTATGGTTATATACGAACTTGAAGGGACTTCTTCGAGGATGGATCCAGGTTCAGGAGAAATATAATTGGTTTATTCAGTTGTCTTTTATTATCACCTTCTCTCAGGTTGCGAGGGCTCCTTGGTTTAGGAGAGTACACCCATTACGCTTATTGGATAGTCCTATTCCAAACCATAGGCAGGTGCCGAAAGGTAGGGAATGAAGAAAACCAATTAGCCTAAGTAGGGTGAGCAGAAGGTAATATGTAAAGACAAGATAAAGGGATTAAAAAGAGGGCAAAGTAAATTGCGACTGTTATCATTCACGACCAAACCGCGTACTTCATCGCCACTCCTATTTCACCTTTAATAGAATAAGGTATTATTCAGTTGTCTTTTATCATCACCTTCTCTCAAGTTGCGAGTACTCCTAGGATTAGGAGAGTACACCTATTATGCTTACTGGATAGTCTTCTTCCAAACCATAGGCAGGTGCCGAACGGTAGGGAAGGAAGAAAACCATTTAGCCTAACGATGGTGTACAGAAGGTAACGACTAAAGACAAATAAAGGGATTTGGAGAGATGACAAAGAAATATACGGTTATAGTCATGAATTGGATTATGGAAGATGCATTACTAGGAATACCAGGATACCCTTACGAAACATTTTCATGTTTCAGTGCATTGTTAAAGGAAAAACTGATTTCCCGATTAGATACTTACTCCAGGGTATGAATTTACCAGGTATGATTCTCACATCTGTATGCTTTTACAGATGATGAGTAGGAGTAGGTTATTGGGAATAAGGTGATCATCCTCATTATATCGGAATTCGTTGTAATTGGTGATAATTGAGGAAGTCGCCTGGGTTTTTGCCGGACGACATGTATTTGGTTTTGAGTATCCGTTGTTATGCACCAATTTCAAAATGATATATCTGTACTTTTATTTTTAGAAAGTGAGATATAACTTTTTGAAATTATGTGCGTGACATTTACCTATTTCAGTTGACGATTGGGTAAGGAGCATTGAACAACGGAGAAGTTCTTAACCATAAGTACAGTCTTCAACCTACGATGCACAGGTTTTGAGTTATTCAACTCAGCGGACTTATACAGAGTATTGTATGTTGTCCAGTGTCCGTCAGGACAAAGGGGTTAGTCCTCGTACTATGTTCTATTTACTTGTGACTTCTCTAGTTTTTAGACAAGTGTTTCGTAGAAATACAAAGTCTAAGTTTTGAGAAGTTGCGGGTATAAGAATAAAATAGAGAACAAGATGTCGCAAGTATCGGGATTCTTCAAAGAGATCGAAGATGTAGATACTTGTGATTGGTATTCAGTTGATAGTAATGATTTTGAGAAACTTGTTTCTCTTTCAGATTACTCATAATTGGATATATGTTCCTAAGTTGAGTAATGCTGATTAGCCTTTCTCCATTGAGTTGATATGCACTGGAGACAGTTGCATGATTAGAATCTGGTTCCAATTAAATAAGTGCCAAAGTTTCTATAGTGGATATATAATGGTTCATATCTTAACGATGTTAAGGTACGATGAGTTGTCCAGCTTATGCTTAAAACCAGACACTGGATAACTCAAGGCACGTTTCTGTAATGGCAGTTTGTGGGTTGACCCTAGTTTTGACGAGGGTTGATTTTCTACCATCTGGAAGATCAATAGTGATATTGTTCTTGACTCGCCACAGTTTTAGTAAAATGGATTTTTTCAGAAAACAGTAGTGGGAGTATGGTAGAACTGGAAGTGATTCCAGAACCGCAAACGATTACGGAAAATTTAATAGGACCTATATATTCAATCAGGTTTGACATTCCATTAGCCACTCCGCAGATATGGTGGGTAACCTCAGACACCCGAGAGATACTTAGGTAGCCTCAAGGACGGTGACAGGGAGGTTCTTGTTTACCCAGACTTGACACTACTGTTGTTCCAGACTGTGAGACCCGGTAGGAGGATAAGTATAGCGTCGTTCTAAACTAGTTTTAGAAGTGCACGTATATATTATTCTGCCAGAGGGTTGTCGTAGTCAGTGGGAGCAGCGGAAGCATAGTGGACAAGTAGCTTATGTCTATTTATAGACTTGAGCAGATATAGCAGAGATAGATCATCTAATTTTGATGTGACAGTCATGGTTTTGACTTCATCAGAATAGGGGATGGATCTGTTAAGAAGGTAGTAGGGTGTGATGTCATGGTATTTGGATGACATGCACACAGTAGGAAGTAAAATTCCTATACTACGATCGGTTGTACTGTGGTCGTCACACAGTTGTTTCTCCAGAAAAGATATGGATATAATATCAGACATTCTGGTTACTAGATCTATGGTTTTAGATCTTGATTTGGATAGTTTCCCAATTTGGATACTTTGACAGTATTCTAAAGGTATTGAGAATAGATGACTCCTGGCATGGTGGTGTACCTTCAGTTAATGGAGTCACCCTCTCTAAAGGTGTCTTATAGACTAAAGGAGAGAGGGATGCGCATGATTGGCAGATCACTTGCTTATGCAATTGAGTCAATCGTGAGATGTCAAGTACCACACCAGATGTTGTTTTTGCACTAGATGCGATAAGTTTATATTAATCTAATCCAGGAGAAACATAAGGAAGCAGTTTTAGAACATAAGTGAATGTTCTACGGATTTGATGACGGCAGCCTCCTTCAGGAGACGGTTATCATTCCAGGCTTCAAAGGTGACATGGATGACAGAGTGATTGTCTGAGTTATAGTTTTCCCTCTGACGAGGGACAGTATTATGGACAGGTGGTCCAAGAGGATACTGTGGGAGGCTTGGTGCTGGATACTGATTAGGTTCAGTTATCGATACAGTCTAGGATGTTTGGATTTGGAGTTCATATATGAACTAGGTCCTATCATAAATCCAGACATATTCTAAGACAGGTATTACTCGATTCGGGAGATGGCTTTCTCCGCGTACTTGAGATTAAAAGAGACATAGAAAGAAACATCAGGGCGGATCTACTCACTAAGGCTATGAGTATGCGTCATCGCAATAATAGCCTTAAGTGCAAGTGGGAGATTGTTGGATATAGTGCCCTCTAAGTCAATTATTGGATCGCAGGTACGTGATTGCAATGATTGAGGGAGGACCTATACCGACATGACTGTCTTACTCGAGATGATAGTATGCTATCTGGTTTGTCTTTATCATCGTATACATGCTTTAGTTCACTATTGCATGTTGATAGAGCCCATAAGATTCTTGCTTGACTGCCAGCAGTATGATGGCGATCATATACGTGGGAGCTGGGGTCTATAAGCACATCCTTAAAGTGTCCCTAGTCGTGGGAGTTTCGAGACAGGGCATCGATACTCCAGAGTAGACTAGTGTATACAGTCGAGACCCCGATGAGGGGCGGTGGCTGGTCTCACAAACCATTGGTGTCAGTTGGTTCACCTAAGATGTGTACAGGTGCTCATTGAGTACACCGGATAGGATTCGCCGGGAACATGATAGTTGGTATTATATATATCGTCAGATAGCAGTTCCTTGGTGACATGTGTACAGGTTAGTTTGTCGACCTGAGATCGTCATTTGTCTCGTGTGAGTTCCCACTGTGCTTAGATTACTACCCTACCACGCTCAAAGGAGACGTGCAAACAGGTTTTAGTTAGGTACAGTCCCGAGCCACATGGAGGCAGTGAGCGGATCGTCGGGGATTCGTCTTTCCCGGTATTGGGGGTTGATGTCGCACAGTGCACAGGTGGCCATCACTAGAAATCCTCGGCCGAGGTAGTGGAGAATTACTGATTTGGATCAGTAGTTTCTCAGGTGGTGATGGGCTTCATGCCGACACGATTTCTCGCGTTATTAGGGGTCTGACTTTATCCACCCCCTAGACTCGATATGCGATATTCTTTAGACGAACGGACTGGACTGTACGGATATTGTCACTGTCAGGCTCAGTAGGGTTTCTGGATGAGTTCGCTCGTCAGCTTCCCTTCCAATCACTACATAAGCAACCGTTACGTACAGCTTGTACCTCTGACGTGCTAGAGGTTATACCCAGTGCCAGTGTGTTGATGAGTCATTAGAGTCCCCCACAGACCATTTCCCAAGTTCGGGCGAAACGTTGTAGAGGCCGTATGGTTTTATGGCAGGGTTCGGAAAATGCACGTGCGTTTACGCAGGTGTCATATTTCGGGCAGATAATACTGGTGGGTTTTGGTTTAAGCCGGATCCGAGTATTATACTGTGTAGATATAATATCTTTGTCTCGGTTGCATTTGTATTCGGTCCTAATACAAATGCGGGTATGTTTATACTGTTACGGGGTTATCCTAAAATTCGTTTCAGGATAACTTTTGGAAGTTGCCAGTTTCCAGTTTTCTATCGCCCGTCTTTAACATTCGGTTAAAGACGGATTTATCTTTTCTTGAGGTGAGTTATGAGTGTGGAAGTTTCTAGAAGGTTCTAGATATGGTGACAAGGCTTGATGATTCATTGGTTGCATTAAATGGATGATGACTAAGTTAGTGAGTCATTATTGCATTTAATGGTTTTTAGTGATGTGTTAAGGTGACTCATTCATTTCATGATTGATCTTTATCTTATGGACACCTTCCCCTCTCCTACACTCACCTCCCTTGCTCCATAAAGTGACCGGCCTCTCTCTTGTGAGAGGATGGTTGTTCATTTGAAAAAAAGATATAGTTTTGGTGTATGGAAATTTCAAAGCTTATTTCATTCCATCACAGTTTCAAAAGGCAACTTCATTAACTGTTCGTCCATAGCTTTGGACGTAACGAGACAAAGTGTTCTACTCATTCTCTACATCAATCTTGGTCATCTCTTTTAGCAAACTTGATGATCGAGTTGCCTCAGTTCAGAGGCGGGAGCCCGTTTAAAGATCCGTCGACGTGGTGCCACCTGGACGAGAAGACTGGAGATTCAGGAGATCGGAGCAGCCGCAATAAAGCGTGGGATGATGGTTGAAGACCGAAGGACTCGGATCGTTCGGTATAACATTTCTACCCACTTTGTAGTTTGTTAGTTTAGCTTTAATGGAAGATTCGGCTAATAGTACGCGATAGCGCCAGTTGTAAAAAGTTTTTGTTCCGCATTTGGCGTCTGTTAGACGGCCGGGGCGCTACCGTGGACTTACACCATGGTAGCATAATATTCTCTATCAACGTGTAATAGTGAACTACAATGTCACCTAAAGCATGCACACGATGATAAAGGCAAACCAGATAGTATACAAACCTTTCGAGTAAGACTGTCCTACCGGTACAGGTCCTCCCTCAATCATTGCAATCACGTGCCTGCGATCCAATAATTGACTCTGAGGGCACTATATCCAACAATCTCCCACTTGCACTCAAGGCTAATTATTGCGATGTCGCATACTCACAGCCCATGTGATACCAAACACCCAACTCCTCTACTAATCAGTTTCACAAGGCTCATTTGCGAAATTGTTGCGTTCGAGAAATAGCCTCATCTAGTGGATCCGTCCTGATGTTTCTTTCTATGTCTCTTTTTATCTCAAGTTCGCGGAGAAAGCCATCTCCCGAAATGAGCAATACCTGTCTTAGAATATGTCTGGATATCTGATGGGACCTAGTTCATAAATGAACTCCAAATCCAAACTTCTTAGACCGTATCGTCAACTGAAACCAATCAGTATCCTGTGCCATGCCCCCCTCAGTATCCGCTTGGACCACCTGTCCAAAATACTGCCCCTCGTCAGAGGGAAATCTACAAATCTGACAGTCACTCTGTCATCCAGGTCATCTTGGAAGCCTGGAATGATAATTGTCTCCTAAAAGAGGTTGTTGTTATCATATCCCTAGAACATCCACTTATGTTCTAAAACTGCTTCTGAATGTTTCTCCAGGATCGGATCAATATCTTATTGCATCTACTGCAAAAACAACATCTGGTGTGGTACTTGACATCTCATGATTGACTCAATTGCCTAAGCAAGTGATCTGCCAATCATGCACATCCCTCTCACCTTTAGTCTGTAAAACACCTTTAGAGAGGGTGACTCCATCACCTACAGGTACACTACCATGCCTGGAGTCGTCCATTCTAAATACCTTTAGAATGCTGTCTAAGTACCCTGATTGGGAAACTACCCAAATCTAGATCTAAAACCATAGATCTAGTAACCAGAATATCTGATATAATATCCATATCCAATATGGAGAAACCACTGTGTGACAACCAAAGTATAACCGATCGTAGTATAGGAATTTCACTTCCTACTCTGTGTATGTCATCCAAGTACCAGGACATCACACCCTACTACTTTCTTAACAGATCCATCCCCTATTCTGATGAAGTCAAACTTATGACTGTCACATCAGAAATAGATGATCTATCTCCGCTATATCTGTTTTAGTCTATAAATAGACATAAGCTACTTGTCCACTATGCTTCCGCTGCTCCCACTGACTATGACAACCCTCTGGCAGAGTCATATACACGTGCACTTCTAAATCAAGTTTAGAACGACGCTATACTCATCCTCCTGCCGGGTGTCATAGCCTGGAACAACAGTAGTGTCAAATCTGGGTAAACAAGAACCTCCATGTCACCGTCCTTGAGGCTACCGGAGTACCTCTCGGGTGCCTGAGGTTACCCACCATATCTGCGGAGTGGCCAATGGAATGTCAAACCAGATTGAATCTTTAAGTTCTTATCAAATTTTCAGTAATCGTTTGTGGTTCTGGAATCACTTCCAGTTCTACCATACTCCCACTACTGTTTTCTGAAAAAATCCATTTTCATCAAAACTGTGGCGAGTCAAGAAAAATATCATTATTGATCTTCCAGATGGTAGAAAGTCAACCCTCGTCATTGCCCGGGTCAACCCACAAACAGCCATTACAGAAACGTGCCTTGAGTTATCCAGAGTCTGGTTTTAAGCATAAGCCGGACAACTCCCCGTACCTTAACATTGTTAAGATATGAACTATTCTATATCCAATATAGAAATAGAGGCACTGATTTAATTGGAACCAGATTCAAATCATGCAGCTGTCTCCAGTGCATGTCAACTAAATGGAGAGAGGCCGATCAGCATTACTCAACTTAGGAGTGCTTCCAATTATGAGTAACCTGAAAGAGAAGCAAGTTCTCTTAATCATTACTATCAACTGAATACCATACACAAGTATCTATATCTTCGATCGCCTTGAAGAATCCTGATACTTGCAACACCTGGTTCTCTACTTTATTCTTATACCTATAACTTCTCAAAACTTAGACCTTGCATTTCTACGAAACACATGTCTAAGAACCAGAGAAGTCACAAGTAAACAGAATATAGTACGAGTACCAACCCCTCTGTCCTCAAGGACACTGGAAAACATACAATACTCTGTATAAGTCCCCTGAGTCTAATAACTCATTCCCTGTGTGTCGTAGGTTGAAAACTGTACTTATGGTTAAGAAGAATTACACCGCTGTTTAATGCTCCTTACCTAACCATCCACTGATATAGGTAAATGTCATAGACATAATTTCAAAAAGTTATATCTCACTTTATAAAAAATAAACGTACAGATATATCAATTTGAAATTGGTGCATAACAACGGATATTCAAAACCAAATATTTGTCGTCCGGCAAACAACCCAGGCGATTTCCTCAAATATCACCAATTACAACGAATCTCGATATAATGAGGATGATCACCCAATTCCCAATAACTTACTCCCACTCATCAACTGTAAAACCATACAGATGTGAGAATCAAACATGGTAAATACATACCCTGGAGCAAGGGCTAATTGGGAAATCAGTTTTCTTTTAACAATACACAGTGAAACTGAAACATGTAAATGTTTCGAAGGGGTATCCGGGTATTCCTAGTAATGCCTCTTCCATTATAAGATTCACAACTGTAACCGTATATTTCTTTGCCATCTCTCAAAATCCCTTTATATGTCTTTAGTCATTACCTTCTGTACACCCCTTTAGGCCAAATGGTTTTCTTCCTTCCCTACCATTCGGCACCTGCCTATGGTTTGGAAGAAGACTATCCAATAAGCATAATGGGTGTACTCTCCTAATCCTAGGAACGCTCCCAACCCGAGAGAAGGTAAAGATAAAAGACAACTGAATAAAACCTTATTCCTATTTCTCCTGAACCAGAATCCATCCCCGAACTGGAACAATTTCCATCGAGTTCATATATAACCATACGATGGAGTATACAATAAACTGTGGATCTTCGTAGTGATACAGAGTGTTCTGGAGAAATACAAAGGTGATGTAGGATTGGCAAAGAAATACTTGGTTTGGTCGTGAATAGTATTCGCAATTTACTTTGCCCTCTTACTAATCCCTTTATTTGTCTTTACTTAATACCTTCTGTACACCTTCGTTAGGCTAATTGGTTTTCTTCATTCCTTACCTTTCGGCACCTGCCTATGGTTTGGATGAAGACTATCCAATAAGCGTAATAGGTGTACTGTCCTAATCGAAGGAGCACTCGCAACCTGAGAGAAGGTAAAAGCAAAAGACAACTGAATAGTCCTATTCGTTTTCTCCAGAACCGGAACCATCCTCGAATCTGGAACAAGTTCCTTCGAGTTCGTATATAACCATACGATGGTTTTATCCAATGGAAGTGGATGTTCATAATAATACGGGGTGTCCTGGAGAAAAGGATAAGAGTAGGAGTGGCAATGAGGTATGCAACTTTGACAATCCAAAATCCAGTGTTTTAAGAAGGTTCGGTTAACTTGGTCACTGAGATCAGAATGGTTATCAATTTATCTAATCAGGAAACCTCCCACTGTATCGTCAAATTCTCCTCCAAACCTGAAAGAAGAATTAGTCGGGATCACCCGAGGAGTAAACCAACTCATCAGTAGGAATCAGGATCCAACTATCATCGCATGATAACGTGATGGAATCCACTCACGTTATCACACTCCAGAAGGTATGCGCATATCTGGAAAGTTTTAGTTTCTTTAGAAACTCCCGATGTGATTTTTACCCAATGCTCTTATGACCTTGACGTAGGCCAACAAATCATAAGTCACATGTCAAGTTCTACCCGTCACTATCCAGGTTAATTTGAACCCACCCGTACATACCCTTGACGAAGGCCAAAATAGTAGTACGACTGTCTCAAACTAACGCATCTATCTATGCAACAGAAAAGTAACAAATAGCTACCATACACTTTGCCTCGACGTAGGCCAACATACATAGTATGAATACTAAGTGCTACCTTTCTGAAATGACGGAGGGCTACGAATGGTTTTTGGCGAAAAACCTTTAACGTAATGAACTTGATATCGTTGAAGGAACCGGATAGCTTTTTATAAAAATATAGTGACGAAAACCTTTGCTAAAGAGGTCACTCCCGGTGAAGGGATCTCGACTCTTTCCCCGTAGAATGAGGTGCAGGATATTTCAACTGAATACCACTATGCAAAGCAGAAGGCAATCGGCTATAGTGAAGTTATTACCCTGACGCAAACTTCTGTCCAAGGGGTCACTCCCGGTGAAGGGATCTCGGCCTTTGCCTCGTCGACTGAGGTGCTGGATATTCATAATCGAATACCACTGTGCAAAACAAAAGAGAACGTCATTGCAATAACAACTTTTTGAAAAATGTTCCAACAACATCAGAATAGGTTTGTTTAGCTTGCATTGATCCGAATCAATGCAGTCCCATCAATTAATCACACCAATAAAGAACGAAAATACGATGTACGTATATGCCATCCGCATTCGCCACTGGGTCCCGTCATCACCCGTTAGGTTACTTAACTAACGACAGAGCGGGGACTGGACTAGCGCGGGTGTAAAACATATACAACATCTACTAGTATATATATCGATATATAATATTCGCTCATGGCGTGATAAAATGCAACATCACAGAAATGTAATAAGCATCACATAACAATACAGATAATCTGGGATCCCCGGGTTTCATAGAGCCGCTACTGAAACCCGACATTCCCCTGGTCGTGTGGATAGCCTGTGCAATGAAATCCTAGACCCCTACGGGCGCGACAAGTTACCCGCCAAAACCTGAAGCGAGGCAGCCCCCTTCAACAAAGTGAATGGACCACCCAGCACTTCACGGAATCCGGTAACTTGAGCACCCCTCCTTGGGTCAACCTATACCCCCTACGAGTGCGGCGAATAGCCCGCCAATTCTATAATAAAGCCTCCTCCGTCTCAAAGCCATGAGATCCGGGCCCGTTGCCCTCTAGAACCCGGCTATCCGTGCACCCCACCGCGGGGTAATCCTAGTACAGAAAATAAAATATATACAACGGGTACATCGACCTCAGCCCGGTCGTGCCCCAAAAGAATATACAAAAAGGCAGTGACGGCAGTCCACATGTCGGACGCTCGCCCCGCAATATCAAATATACAAATATAACCAAACTGTACTACCATTGCACCAGGTATCCACCACGACAAATCCGCAACATCACTATACAACACAGAACATCAACGTGAATGTCATGTTCGCAAATCCGTCTAAAAGAACTATAGCAATTAGACAGGATTTACCGATCAAATGACATTCACGGTCGCAGATATAATATAAATACTGTGAAGTAACATGTTTAAAATTTTCGATCGACAAAATTTCCCGAAGTAGGCCCCAAGCACAACTGCTGCACTGAAAATAATCTGGGCCTAAATAAATAATACCAAAACCCCCAATTCCAACACAGAGACAACTGTAGGAAAAATGGTGCATTGAAGGCACAAAGTGGCGGCGGAACCGCGGCCAAAAGAGGGGTATTGCCGCGGTTCCGCGGTGGAACAGTGTCTTCATGCAATCAAATTTCTGCAGTGGTATGATAAATGCCTGCACGTATTTCTGCAACATACCAAATAATTTTTTGACAACAAAAGAAAATTGACAGAAATTGCATGACTTGAAATCGCGGTTTCGGAATTTTCGTTCGATCGAAGTTCTAAACACGTTAGAGCAAGCTAGTAAAGGTTAATGGCGTGGCTCTCATACCATGTAAGTCTACGGTAGCGCCCCGGCCGTCTGTCCGAGACCAAAATGCGGAAACGAAAACTTTTTCAAACTAGAAACCGGCGCTATCGTATGCTTAAATCCCGGGTCGAACCATTAACCTACTAATAGCAACTAAAGAAAGGGTTGGAAAAGCTATACCGATCGATCCGTGTCCTTCGGTCTTTGGCCACCATCCCAAGCTCCTCGCGGCACCGGTCGCGATCTCCTCGTCGAAAATGCACCACATCGAGAAGTCTTTTTACGGGCTCCCACCTCTGAACCGAGGCAACTCGGACACGAAATTTGCTAGCCGACATATCCAAGATTGCTGTAGACTAAGTGTAGAACGCTTTGCCTCAAAGGTTAATTGAAGTTGCCTCAAAGGAGGGAAGATGAAAATGAACTTTGAAATGGAGCTAAGGAATTTTGTTGCAAGGAAATTGAGAATGAATTTACCACAACACATAAAATGGGGCTGCCCCAAAATTGTGCTCGGCCTTGTCTTGAGAGGAGGGAGGTGAGGGCATAAAGCAAGAGGAAAAAATGTATGATAACAAGGAAAAAGGGACACCAACATCCATCTCAATCCCATCTCATTAATGCAAGCAATGAGCATGAATAAAGCAACAAAATAAAACAAGCTTTCTAGAATCATCGTATGAACTGCTAGAGCCCCAGCCACAACAAAAAAAAAACCAATTTGCTAATTGCACATTTGTAAATAAGCCCCTCCATGGAAAATTCAGCCAAGGAAAGAAAGAAAGGAAAATGGCCGAAAAGGGAAAGCAAGCTGGCAACTTCAAAAAGTGATAAAGTAACAAATTACATAAAAACCCCGCGACTGTATATACATACCCGCATTTGTATTCCGACCGAATACAAATGCAATGAGACAAAATCTACACAGTATAATACTAGGATCCGGCTTAAACCAAAGCCCGCTAGTATTATCCGTCCGAACCATGACACGTGCACAAGTGCACGCGTACGTTCGAACCCTGCCATAAATCCATACGGCCTCTACAGCGTTTCGCCCGAAACTTGAGAAACTGTCTGTGGGGGACTCTAAAGACTCGTCATTACTTTGGCTGTGGATTTAACCACTAGCACGTCAGAGGTATTAGCCGTACATAACGGGCTACCAGGTATTGACCAAAAGGGAAGTCGATGAGCGAACTCATCCTGACACCCTACTGAGCCTGTCAGTGACAATATCCGTACAGTCCGGTCCGTTCGTGTATGAGCATCGCATGTCGGGCATAAGGGGTTGGTAAAAGTCAGACCCCCAAAAGCGGTACAAGTCGTTTTGGAGTGTAGCCCAGAACACCCTGAGATACTACTGGAATACCTACCAGTAAATCTCCTGCCTTGGTCAAGGACTTCATGTAATGGCTCTCCTAGACACAGCGCGACCTCACCCCCAATATCGGGAGAGACGAACCCTTGCCGATCCGCTCACTGCCTCCATGTGGCTCGGGACTGTACCCAACTAAAACCTGTTTGCACGACTCCTTTGAGCCGTGGTAGGGTAGTAATCAAAGCACAGTGGGAACTCACACGAGACAAATGACGATCTCGGGTCGATGAACTAGCATGTACACATGTCACCAGGGAACTGCTATCTGACGCTAGGTATAATACCAACTAGCATGTTCCCGGCGAGTCCTGTCCGGTGTACTCATAACCCAATGAGCACCTCTATACATCTTAGGTGATCCAACTGACACCAATGGCTTGTGAGACCGGCCACCGCCCCTCGTCGGGGTCTCGGCTGTATACACTAGTCTACTAATGGAGTATCGATGCCCAGTCTCAAAACTCCCATGACTTGGGACCACTTTAAGGATGTGCTTATAGACCCCAGCTCCCACGTATATGATCGCCTTCATACTGCTGGTAGTCAAGCAAGAATCCTATGGGCTCTATCAACGTGCAATAGTGACCTGTAAGGTCACCTAAAGCAGTACACGATGATAAACATAAACCATGGTAGCATACTATTCTCTATCAATGTGTAATAGTGAACTACAATGTCACCTAAAGCATGTACATGATGATAAAGGCAAACCAGATAGTATACAAACCTCTCGAGTAAGACTGTCCTACCGATACAGGTCCTCCCTCAATCATTGCAATCACGTGCCTGCGATCCAATAATTGACTCTTAGGGCACTATATCCAACAAGGTGGTCCAAGCGGATACTATGGAAGGCATGACGCATGTAACTGATTAAATTCAGTGGACGATACAGTCTAAGTAGTTTGCTGGATTTGGAGTTCTTTTGTGAACTAGGTTCCATCAGATATCCAGACCAATTCTAAGACAAGTATTGCTCATTCCGGGAGATAATTTTCTCCACGAAGTTGAGATATGGAGAGATACAGAAAGAAACATTGGAGCGGATCCACTCACTGAGGCTATTTCTCGAACGCAATCATTTTCGCAAACGGGCTTTGCGAAACTAATTAGTAGAGAAGTTGGGTGTTCGGTATCACATGGGCTGTGAGTATGCGACATCGCAATAATTGGCCTTAAGTGCAAGTGGGAGATTGTTGGCTATAGTGCCCTCGAGGCAATTATCATAGTCGCGGACAAATGATTATGATGATTGAGGCAGGACCTATACTGATAAAACAGTCTTACTCAAGATGATAGTATGCTATCTGGTTTGTCTTTATCATCATGTACGTGTTGATAGAGCCCTTAGGATTCTTGCTTGACTGCCAGCAGTAAGATGGCGATCATATATGTGGGAGCTGGGGTCTATAAACACATCCTTAAATGTCACTAGTCATAGGAGTATCGAGACCGGGCATCGATACTCCAGTGTAGACTAGTGTATACTGATCGAGACCACGACGAGGGGCGGTGGCCAGGTCTCACAAGCCATTGGTGTTAGTTTGTTCACCTAAGATAGTATGCAGGTGCTCATTAGGTTATGAGTACACTGGACGGACTCGCCGGGAACCTGTTAGTTGGTATTATACCGATTGTCAGATAGCAGTTCCCAGGTGACATGTGTACAGGTTAGTCTGTCAACCTGAGATCGCCATTTGTCTCGTGTGAGTTCCCACTGTGCTTTGATTACTACCCTACCACGGCTCAAAGGAGTCGTGCAAATAGGTTTTAGTTGGGTACAGTCCCGAGCCACATGGAGGCAGTGATCGGATCGTCGGGGATTCGTCTCTCCCGGTATTGGGGGTTGATGTCGCATTGTGTACGGGTAGCCATCACCAGAAATCCATGGCCATGGTGAACGAGAATTATCGATCCAGGATTGATAGTTTCTCAGGTGGTGATGAGTTACATGCCGACACTAAATATCGCGTTGTTAGGGGTCTGACTTTATCCACCCCCTAGACTCGATATGCGATAATCTTAGACGAACAAACCGGACTGTACGGATATTGTCACTGTCAGGCTCGGTAGAGGTTCAGGATGAGTTTGCTCGTCGGCCTTCCTTTCACTCAATACCTGGGTAGCCGTTACGTACAGCTAGTGCCGCTGACGTGCTTGTGGTTAAACCCACTGCCAGCATATTGACGAGTCTTTAGAGTCCCACACAGAGGGTTTTCATGGTTCAGGCGATATGGTGTACATGAGGTATGTTGGTACATACAGGTGTCCGATTAAATATGTGCACTTGCTGCGCGGACTTTAGTCGGACGGTTGATAATACTAGCGGCTTAGGATTAAGCCAGATTATTAAATCAGGTTTTTGATTTAATAATTTACATATGTATTTATATATATGTATTCTAGTATTATTGTTAACTATTCATTTTCTCTCTTAGCTATTCGTATTTTTGTACGAATACACGTATATGTATTTCGATACATGTACCGGGAAGTATTCCGTATTTTATACGGAATAGCTTCTAGATGATGCCACCTCATTATTGATTTTTAGAAAATCATTTGTTTTTAAATGAGGTGGAAAAGGTGACATGAGTCAAGGAATGGGTCAAAGCATGTAGCAAAGCATGGTTTGCATTGTTTATTGTTTAAATTGACTAAAAGGAAAAGATAATTTTTTGATGGGAGAGAGAGTGAGGGGCCGGCCACTTCTTCATGGGTGGGGGGTTCTTTTCTTTTGCTTGATGATTTCATTACACTAGCTCTCTCACTCACACTCTCATGCTTCATCAAAAAAAAAGAGTTAGCTATTTTGCTTTGCTCATGCCAAAAGCTTCATCACCTCTTAAATCTATCTTGAGTTTCACATCGAGCTCATATGTTGAGAGAAAAATGTAGTGACATTTCTATACACCTCGACTCTCCATCGCTAGCGACTTTGGAGCGTCGGTTATCTCGTTCGACGAGGTTGGAGCTTGCGCCGTTTCCCTCGGGTGGATCATCGGAGACGAAGGAAGACCGGCAACCAAACCACATCAAGGAGCCGCTAGGAGCTTAGAATGAAGACAGAAAGACACAGATCAACTCGGTATAATGATTCTAACTCTTAGTTAGTTTGCTAGTTTAGGGTTTAAGGTCGATCCGGGATTCGGGTAGCGGTAGCGCCGGTTTGATAAATTGTTGTTCCGCATTTTGGCCGTGTTTCGACGGCCGGGGCGCTGCCGCGACCCGACATCTCTGCCCAACCTCGGCACGAAGTGTGTAGCAACATACGAGTGCGTAGATCCCGGATCAAACAAAACATATGCATCAAAAGAACATACAGAAAGAGTACCTGAAACCACTGCATTGGACGCCTGTGCGTCCTGATGAGTCAAATCAAATACCCGAGCCTACCCTTTACCGGCGACTGGCTGACCTCCGCCTCTGCCACCCCATCCTCTCTGAGCAAAACCGCCACGACCATGACCTCTCTGAGCATGGGTCTGACGCGGAACAACAACAGGCAAAAGAGGCAACGCTCTCTGAGGTGGAGAAGGTGGTAAGGTCACATGTGGTGTAGCTGCTTCGACCTCAAGTGCCTCAGTACAATCTCGGACCCGATGATACAAACTCCCGCACAGGAAACATCCAGAAGAAAACTGCTAACCATCCTGGGGATAAGAGCTAAATAACAGGCCTCGCACCGAGCCTCGCACCACCCCCAGAACCTGATCGAAATCTGTCACGGCGCCTAAACGTCTGTCTCCGTGCTGATACACTAGTACGAACCCTCTTCGGTTCCGGAACAACCGACGTCTCAGAAAGACGCTCCTCAACCAATAGGGCTGCGTCTACCGCTGCTGCATAAGTGTCACAATGCTATACGCTGATAGCGAGGAACAACTCGGTAAGCAGGCTTCGAACAAACCACCTGCCCGCATCTCCTCGGTGTCTACAAGATACGGAGCATACACAGATAGCTCGGTAAACTGCACATCGTACTCTGCCACCGTCATACCCGGAGTCTGACGTAACGACTCAAAACTGTGCGCCCGAGCATCTCTGATGCTCCACGGAAGAAAACGCGCAAGAAACATGTTCATATCAGATTTTTGCATTTTTATACCGCCCAATTTTTATCACATTGCATATCGGTAGGTACTCTTGAGCCGTGTTTGCTAGTCAATTGCAGGATACAGGTTCTCGGCTCTAAACGGTGAAATCCATGAAAAAACACGACAAAATCCGGGTTCCTGCCAACCACAGATAAAACACGGGTCTCCGCTCTTTATCCGTCTGTTGCCACACACCAGTTCAGGAGACAAAATGGCAAATCGATTGTCACCTTCATGCACAAGGCTCAATGGCAACACAAGATCCAAGAAATCTACGCGGAGCTCGAGGAAATCAAGACAAAAAGTCCACATCAAATCACCTTTTCCTCAACAGAAATTCTGGAAAAATCGTGAAGAAAATATGAAAATATATATATACCAGAGTAAAGGGTACACAGAACCAGGGAAGCACAGAAAAGATGGGAGCCCAACTCCTCCATACCGCCGCGGAACCGCGGCCAAAGGGGGGTCTAGGCCGCGGTTCCGCGGCCGTACTGGCGCCGCACTTGAAGACTTTTTGGGGGTTGTTTGGTCTTTTTACATGGGTGCAGAATTTTGCCCTAGATTTCCAGTTACCTGCCTATAAATAGCCCAGAACCTTGTGAAGCCAAGGGTGCATATTCTTGTATTTTTCTAGGTTTAGACTACTTGTTTCTTCTTCCTCTTCTCATCTCTTCTCCATTAAAACTTGTAGTGAGCTTTGTGAGTGAAGAATGATGAATAAAGAAGATTCTTTTGCTATTATATCTTGTCTTGTTCTTTTATAATTGCTTGTAATTTTAATTTGTAAACTTAGTTGTTGTTATTTCTTGTTGTTTCTTTCTTTTCTCTTTTCCTTTATCATTAAAACAACCATGATGCTTATGCTTGATCCTTGCCAAGGTGAGGTCGCAAATAGCTAGTTGTTATCTTCTAATCTCCTTCTTTCTATCTTCCTCTTTTGTTTTGTTTTCTTTTCATTATGATGTGTGAGTAGTTTCATACTTGTTAGGGTAGGATAAGGGAAGTTTGAGAGAAGGAAATCTCTCTCACTCTTTCCTTGCCCAACATCTTAAAATCGACTCCCGTTAATTGAACCACAATCCGCTCCTTACGGCACCCTATCCTACATGATAGCGGTGATTCCGTAGTGAGACCGATTGTGGTTGAATTAACCGGAGGTTATGGCTAAGAGCCAAGAACGGACGGACAAGCACCAAACGGAAGAACTTATGCGTTGGAAAGCGTAGCTTATACTCGCAAGTTCCTTCCTAGTCGTGCTAATCCCCGTTGTTGCCGATTACCGTAACACCGATATTAAGAGTGGCAATGAAAGAGGTGAGAGACTCCTAACTCAAACTAACCTAATCCTAACCCTAACAAGCTCTCTTTACATATCACTTTAACACTTAATTAATCACAACAAAATCTGGAAATCTGGACTTAACTCGTTAAAGCACTTAGAAAAAGATTTCCATCTCCCTGCGGACGACCCGTACTCAACCGGCTAGCTACAAGCGAAACCGTCTTGATTGCGGTAATTAACTAAACTTGAACACGCAGAATTTCTAACAATCAAATGGCGTTGTTGCCGGGGAGACGGTAGTTTATTTCTTTGTGTAATTTCGGGTTAACTTGTGAATATAAAAAAACAACCGAAAAACAAAACAAAAAATATACTTTGTAAAAAAAAACCATCTTGTTATTTTTGATTAGTTTTTGTGCAAGTGTGCAGGATAATACGGAGTTCGAGTTCAGTGCCAAAGTCGTGGGAAGATAGACCCACATTTCACGGCTACACCGCAACGGATCAAAACGAAGCAAACGGTCTACCTTAAGATTCTGGAGCAGTTCCAGTGAGCAAATCCAGATTCAGGGTCTTAAAAACAGCAGAGGACGCCCAATACAGCCCACACCAGAAAACTGAAGCCCCAACTCACCAGTACTGCCGCGGAACCGCGGCCACTTGGTGGTTTTAGTGTGCAAAATTCTCTGTAAGTCCTCATTTTCTCTCTCCCACTCTTCTGGACTCCAATAAACTGTGTTTTCTGCAGATTTCTTTGCGCAAACTCTTCTCCCCCTTCCAATAAACTGTTCTTGTGCAGGATTCTTTGCGCCGCGCTAAAAATAAAAAAATTGTTTGCAGTTGATTTGTTATCGCTTTGCATTCATTAATACGGACTTAAGGGGCTTGAAACCAATTCAGATTGGGTGGGGATTTCATCACCCTTCCCAAGACCCCAAAAATCATAAAAAGCATATGCATTGACCATTGTTAAAATTAAAAAAAATACTAGACTCAGCCCTAAGGACTTCGCGCTCAATAGGACAGAGGACTAGTTACAGGCATCGGCCGTTTATCCTATCTGACTTTTGCGGTGCCTAGGCAAGTGTGACGAAGGCAAGTGGTTATTTAATTAAGGAACTTCGCGAAAGCGTTGGATAACCTCCCACTTACCTGGCACTTATTTTGCCGCATTAGACGGAGAAGAGGCGGTTTGAGGTCCTTTTTCTAGCCCTCTGGAACAGTTAGGAGTAGGTCTAGTTGACCTAGGTAACCCTAGATCTAGGTGAGATTGTGCATATCTTATTTGTGATTGCTTAAAGCCGTAAGTCCGTACATATTTCTGTAAAGCTCTTTCTAAAAAAAATAAAAAAAGGAAAAAATCAAAAACTTTTATAAAAACTTGCCCTTTGTCGCCAAATCCATTTTTCACCCTCCACCCATCGTTTTCTCCATTGACGTTTTCTTACCCTCACCTTCTCCGCTTTGACTATACTAAACTTGTTTAGTGTATGTCCGCTTGGACTCGGGACACTAGCGCCCGTCTAGTCCGCGTTACGTTAGTCGCTACCGACTACGCGATCGACTCCGAAGTCGAAACTCCGTCCACTCCTCTTTCACCCCTTCCTTTGCCGGCCAACTCCGACGTTGACCGGAATTCTGTTCATACATCTTCACCTTCACCTTCACCAACCTCTTCTTCCGCGATGTCAGGATTTAATCCGAACATCTCTTTGACTACAGCTGGATTGGCTCCACCTCCTACGGAGACCAATATCCCACCACCACCGCCTGTTGTAGCGCCGCAGCGAATCGCGCTCCAGGATCGTTTCTATCCCACCCGTTCTGCACTTCCCACCTGCCTTTCTCTTCCACCGGCCAATGGGGACAACTTTGAAATTAAGCCCCACTTCATCAACATGCTTCCACGATTTCATGGGCTTGAATTTGAAGATGCCTATATCTTCATCAATAAATTTCAAAACGTCTGTGCCATGATGAAAACCACTCAGCTGTCGGACGATGCTATACGTCTACGGGTCATTCCGTTCACTTTATGCGATCTTGCTGAAAAATGGCTGTATAGCACCTCTTCCCATTCCATAACCAGTTGGGACGAGTTTGTTAAAGCGTTTCTAAAAAAATTCTATCCGAATCATAAGACCGCAAGGATCCGCAATGAAATCAACCAATTCTCTCAGCTTCCTTCTGAACCCTTCTGGAAGTGCTTTGACCGGTACAAAGATCTTCTTGTTCAGTGTCCTCACCACGGTATAGAGAAATGGCAACTTTGCCAGACCTTATACGAGGGCCTGAACCCAGCAACGAAGCAGTTGTTGGAAACCATCTGTCAGGGCCACTTCCTATCGAAATCTGACGAGGAAGCGTGGCAGTTCTTTGACGACCTTGCGGAGCAAACACTACAATGGGAGAGCACCAGACCGACTTCTTCTTCTTCTACCTCCACTTCTACCGGTCAGTCTAGGGTAGGAATTCACCAACTTGATGTCTCTATTGCGATGAAAGCTGAAATGGCTGCAATAACAAGAAAGGTTGAAGCGATAGAGAGCAAATTTTCTTCTTCTGCTCCTGCCCCTGTTCTCCCCTTTCGCACCATTTGCGCTTGTTGTTCCGATCCTTCTCACTTGACAGAAGAGTGTCCTTACAATCCGCCATCGCAAGGACAGGATCAGGTTAACGCTGCATTTCAGCAAAGACCGAGGAATGATCCATACTCTTCCACCTACAATCCCGGTTGGAGGAACCACCCCAATTTCGCCTGGAATCAGAATCAGAATCAATTCCAAGGCAACAATTTCTAAAGGGGCCCTCCGCCGCAGCAACAAGCGCAACAACAAACTCAGTATCAGCAGCCCTTCCAACCCCAACCTTTCCAAAATCAGACGAACAACTTTGCACCCAACAATTCTTTTCCACCAAACAATTTTGTTCCGTCAAACAACGATAAGGTTTCCTCGCTCGAACAAAGTCTGGAGGCGTTCGTTAAACAATCGACTCAGTTCACCGCCAACATCCAGTCTTCCATTCAGTCCTTAGTGCAACACACTGTCGCCCACGGGCAAAGCATCAAGACCATCGAGGCCCAGATTGCACAGCTGAATGCAGCCTTAAGCAAGCGAGAAAAGGGGAAGCTCCCGTCCCAGCCACTCCCAAATCCCGGTCACCCAGATAATGCACATGTTGCTCTTGAACAACAGAACCATAATGTGAGTGTCGTGACCACATTGAGATCGGGAAGGATGCTGCAAAACAACATTGGCACACGAATCAACGATGACACCCCGACCGCTTCTTCTTCTACTTCTTCTTCTTCCTCTTCTTCTTCTCCCGCTTCTTTGTCTTCTGAGCCTATTCTCCATTCTTCAAAAGGCTCTCCTTCTTCTTCTTCTTCTGCGCTGAACGGACCCACTCTCACTCCACGAAAACACCTGTTCTGGGATCCGTTCCAACTCCACAATCTCCTCCTCCAACATTAGACTCATCCAATTTTAAAAATGTTCTATTTCCAAATCGGTTGAGGTCTAATAAACAAAATCCTCAAATGGAGAAGATTCTGGAGTTATTTAAGCAGGTTAACATTAACATTCCTCTTTTAGATGCTGTCCAACAAGTCCCGTCCTACGTGAAAATCTTAAAGGACTTGTGCACGAAAAAGAGGAAGTCTCAAGTACCCAAGAAAGTTTTCTTGGCTAGTGCTGTGAGTGATGCCCTTACCCAATCTTTGCCACAAAAACGAAAGGACCCTGGCTGTCCTACGATTTCTATTACTATTGGGGATAAGAACATCAACCGCGCACTATTAGATCTTGGTGCCAGTGTTAACCTACTTCCGTACTCAGTATACGAGCAATTAGGCGTCGGAGAGCTGAAACCCACGCACTGCACTCTCCAAATGGCCGACCGATCGATCACCCATCCTAGGGGTGAGCTAAAGGATGTGTTAATAAAAGTCGGGGACTTCATATTCCCCGTTGGCTTCATTGTACTAGACACACAGCCTGTAGCTAACCCCCGGAATCAAATTCCGGTGATACTCGGTCGCCCATTTCTTGCAACCTCAAATGCTGTGATCAATTGTCGCAATGGTTCGATGAACCTCTCTTTTGGAAACATGACGATTGAACTCGACATTTTTAGGTTGGGGAATCAGCCCGCCGAACCTAATGCTCATATACTGGACGTCTGCTCGATCCAGGAGATCACCCCTTAAGAGTGTGAATTCGAGGAGTTTCTGTTCGAACACGATAATCTTGACTCCACTAGTGCGTTCCTCCTCGAACCTGCTGCTGTTTTTGCGCCCGTCAACGACTACGAGTGTTTTACGTTCTCGAATGATCTTAACCGCGCACAACCCGAGTTTGAATCTTTCGAATTTTCGGATGAGTTACCTGAACCATCCGACTCGGTCGCCTACACTCGTTTTGAACCTTTGCTGGAGTCCTTTGAGTTCGAGACCTCTGCACCAATCTTGCTTTCAATCGTTTCACCTCCAACGCTCGAACTCAAGCCTTTGCCGTCTCACCTTAAGTACGCTTACTTAGGTGAGAACGAGACCCTCCCTGTCATCATTTTGGCTTCTCTAGCTCCAGAGCAAGAGAAAGCCCTTCTTGCGGTCTTGCACAGCAACAGGCAAGCTTTTGGCTGGTCCATGGCGGACATCAAGGGGATTAGTCCCCTGATCGTTGAGCATCACATTCATCTGATGGATGATGCCAAACCAGCCCGGGATCCACAAAGACGTCTCAATCCAGTCATGAAAGAGGCTGTGAAGAAGGAGATCGTAAAATGTCTAGATAGTGGTATCATTTACCCTATCTCTGATAGCCAGTGGGTTAGCCCCATCCACGTTGTCCCCAAGAAATCAGGTATAACGGTCATCACTAACGAGGCGAACGAGTTAATCCCTACTCGCACCCAAATTAGGTGGCGAGTATGCATTGATTACAGAAAACTCAACGCCGCAACGCGGAAGGACCACTTTCCGCTACCTTTCATTGACCAAATGCTTGAACAATTGGCCGGACACGAGTACTACTGCTTTCTTGATGGCTACTCCGGCTATAATCAGATACCCATCGCCGAAAAAGACCAGGACAAGACCACATTCACTTGTCCATTCGGCACGTTTGCATATCGTCGCATGCCCTTTGGGTTATGCAATGCGCCCGCTACCTTCCAGCGGTGTATGATGGGAATCTTCTCAGACACGGTGGAAAAATTTCTGGAGATTTTCATGGATGATTTCTCCATCTTCGGCGATTCCTTCAATGAGTGTTTGCTGCATCTTGACGCTGTCCTTACCCGATGTAAGGACAAGAATCTCACTTTGAATTGGGAGAAGTGCCACTTCATGGTGCGCGAAGGTATTGTCTTAGGACATATCATCTCGCAAAATGGCATAGAGGTTGACAAAGCAAAGATTGAGGTCATTTCCAATCTTCCTCCTCCCTGATGCATCAGAGATATCCGAGCCTTCCTTGGCCATGCCGGTTTTTATTGGCGGTTCATCAAGGACTTTAGCAAGATTGCTAGGCCCTTAACTCTTCTGCTAGCCAAGGACACGCCATTCAACTTCAACTCGAGCTGTGTGACTGCATTCGAGTCACTAAAACGCTCACTCACTTCTGCTCCCGTTCTTTCTTCACCTGACTGGACGCACCCATTTGAGATTATGTGCGATGCATCCGACTTTTCCATTGGTGCTGTCCTTGGACAACACATCAACAAGATGCCGCACGTAATCTATTATGCAAGCCGAACCCTGAACGACGCCCAACTCAATTATACAACAACTGAGAAGGAATTCTTAGCTGTTGTATTTGCTTTAGAAAAGTTCAGGCCCTACCTCATCGGCTCTCCAGTCATTGTCTACACTGACCATTCTGCTCTGCGCCATCTTTTTACGAAGAAAGATGCAAAATCTCGGTTAATACGTTGGATCCTCTTGCTTTAAGAGTTTGACCTTGTCATTAAGGACAAATGAGGATATGAAAACGTAGTTGCCGACCATCTCTCACGACTTCCTTCTTCGCCTTCGCTTCCAATTCCGATCAACGACGTTTTCCCGGATGAACAGCTCTTGACAGTATCTTGCGAACCCTGGTTCGCAGATATTGTGAACTATTTGGCCACAGGATTACTACCGACTGATGATCAAGTCAGGACAGACTTCGCTTCTTATCCCAAGTAAAACACTTTTACTGGGACGAACCCTATCTGTTCAAGTACTGTCCCGACCAGATTATTCGTCGGTGTGTCCCTGACGATGAATTCAAGAGTGTGCTATCATTTTGCCACGATCAAGCGTGTGGCGGGCATTTTGGCCCCAGAAAGACAGCTGAGAAGATCTTGCAATGCGGTTTCTACTGGCCACAACTCTTCAAAGACGCTCATGACTATTGCAAGACTTGCTCCCGGTGCCAAGACTTGGGCCAGATATCCCGGAGGAACGAGATGCCGCTCCAAACAATCTTGGTTGTGGAGATTTTCGATGTTTGGGGGATAGATTTCATGGGGCCGTTTCCCAGCTCTTTTAGGAACTTGTACATCCTTCTCGCTGTTGATTACGTCTCTAAATGGGTTGAGGCTGTGCCCAGCCGGACTAACGACAACAAGGTTGTCGTTAGGTTCCTTAAAGAAAACATTTTCTCCCGGTTTGGGCACCCCCGAGCGATCATTAGCGACAATAGAAGTCATTTCTGCAACAAAACTTTCAAGGTCTTGATGCGGAAATACTCCATTAATCATAAGCTATCCACGCCCTACCACCCCCAAACCTGCGGGCAGGCTGAAGTTTCAAATCGGCAAATCAAGCAGATACTGGAGAAGACGGTTTCCAAGAACCGTAAGGATTGGTCGCTGAAACTCACTGATGCCCTTTGGGCATTTCGAACCGCTTATAAGACCGACCTTGGCATGTCTCCCTATCGGCTTGTGTACGGAAAAGCCTGCCACCTACCTGTCGAAATAGAACATCGCGCATTTTGGGCGATAAAGGAGCTGAATCTGTCTCTCGAAGATGCGGGCAGCCATCGGAAGCTGCAGTTGAATGAATTGAGCGAGCTTAGGGATGAGGCTTACGATAACGCGGTTGTCGTTAAGAACCGAACGAAGGTGTTTCACGATAAACACCTTTTGCGCAAAACCTTCGTACCTGGTCAGCAGGTACTGCTTTACGACACCAGACTTCACTTCCATCCAGGAAAGCTCAGATCTCGCTGGAAAGGGTCGTATTTTGTGCGGAATGTATATCCGCAGGGCGCTGGGGATTTGGAAAATCCGAAGGACGGTTCATTTTTTAAAGTGAATGGACACCGACTCAAACCGTACCTTAGCGCCGAACCAACAGAGGAGCTCCTATTCTTACAGGAGCCGGTTTACCCTGCATAATCTTCCTCTGCCTACCTCCAAACTTCGGTTATCCAGCCAAGAACAGTGGACACTGTTCCAAATAAGTTTGGGGGTATGTATAAACCATTTTGTATATATTTGTGGATATTCTTTTTCTTTTCTTTAAAAACAAAAACAAAAAAAAACACATTTGTGTATCGCTAACCGACAATTTTGACCCTTCAAATGATCTCTTCATGCAATGACAGTGAGGACACTGTCCAGTTTAAGTTTGGGGGTACGCTCGGTACGCATTTCTTACCTTCACATTCATATGTATATTTTGCATCTGCATATTAAAATCCATAAAATCCATAAAAATCTGAAAATTTTCTAAAAACATAAAAACTTTTCTGTCAGGTTAACTTGTGAAAGAACTCTGATTTAACATTTCGACGGTTTTGTTTGAAAAAATAGGAATAACTAAATCTTATGTTTAGATTTTGAAAACCAGAAAGATAACTCTCCTTTGAAGTTAACTATAGCTGATATACGTCTTTACATCACACTACACGTGTCGTGAGTTTTTGGGAATTAGATGACAAGTCTTTTATGTCGAAAAACTTTTAAATGGATCAATGATTTTCTGAGGATCAAATAGGTTTGTTCTGAAATAAGTAATGTCAAGAATAGTTTATGAAGTAAAGAGAATATGAAGGAATGTTATTGATGCCGTAATTGGAACTAAGTCTGAAAAATAACCCATCTGAAACTTGATTGGAATGATTACACACCGAACCCACTAAACACGTCTTTTATCAAAAAAAAAATAATAATTGAACTGCCGGTTATATCTCCGTTCGTATTAAATCATCTGATTTTCACGCCAAACTGTCTTTTGTTCTTGGACCTAGGTAACTTGAGTAATTAAGTCCGCTGGGGTGTTTCTACACCTAATGCCCTAAAACCAACTGGTTTGGGAGCATTGGCCCAAAGCTCGCTAAGAAGCCTAAAAAGTCCAGATTAAAACAAAGTCAAGCAATTGTTCTCTCCGAGTTAAAATTCCTAACGGTTCTTTGTGTGAGAATAATCTTGATAAAAGACAGGCTTTTATAAAAAAAAAATTAGCGGAGATATGAAGGTTTTACTCTATGATAAAGACTATTGCACGTTCACAGAGGTGTGTATGAAATGAAAACAAGAAAAAGGTGGAGTGAAAAATAAGACCTAGTTTCCTGTTAAGGAAGATAGAAAGTCTGAAGTTGAAACCTTACTGAAAAACGAAACTTGAAAAATGTTTAACTCTTTATAAAACTTATGTGATCCTTTCAAAATTCTTATCCGGGCTTTATTATGAGGACTTTATTCGACCTTTCTGGAACTTAACGACACTATTTACACTGCACGTAAAGACATATAAAAGCTGTAGTTAAATAAGAAGCGAGGTGTGAAAAATAAAGGTTCGATAGTCTAGATTTAGGATAATAGAATTGTTATTTTCTAAAAACAAAATTTTAGGGTTTGAATCTTAGTTATTTTACAAAACTAGCTTGACCGGATTTTGTGGGTAGTATCCGCTGCAAACCCTCAGGAGACAACACTCCTCCTACTAGGGACACCTAGAGGTTTAACGGCTTGTTGCACATGCTCAGTGCAATCGCGTTCCCTGCGAAAGTGAGGTTAGGAATTTTTTGTGAATAAATTGGCTTTGCTCGGGACGACCAAATGATAAGTTTGGGGGTATTTGTTCATATCAGATTTTTGCATTTTTATACCGCCCAATTTTTATCACATTGCATATCGGTAGGTACTCTTGAGCCGTGTTTGCTAGTCAATTGCAGGATACAGGTTCTCGGCTCTAAACGGTGAAATCCATGAAAAAACACGACAAAATCCGGGTTCCTTCCAACCACAGATAAAACACGGGTCTCCGCTCTTTATCCGTCTGTTGCCACACACCAGTTTAGGAGACAAAATGGCAAATCGATTGTCACCTTCATGCATAAGGCTCAATGGCAACACAAGATCCAAGAAATCTACGCGGAACTCAAGGAAATCATGATAAAAAGTCCACATCAAATCACCTTTTCCTCAACAGAAATTCTAGAAAAATCGTGAAGAAAATATGAAAAAATATATATATACCAGAGTAAAGGGTACACAGAACCAGGGAAGCACAGAAAAGATGGGAGCCTAACTCCTCCATACCGCCGCGGAACCGCGGCCAAAGGGGGGTCTAGGCCGCGGTTCCGCGGCCGTACTGGCGCCGCACTTGAAGACTTTTTGGGGGTTGTTTGGTCTTTTTACATGGGTGCAGAATTTTGCCCTAGATTTCCAGTTGCCTGCCTATAAATAGCCCAGAACCTTGTGAAGCCAAGGGTGCATATTCTTGTATTTTTCTAGGTTTAGAATACTTGTTTCTTCTTCCTCTTCTCATCTCTTCTCCATTAAAACTTGTAGTGAGCTTTGTGAGTGAAGAATGATGAATAAAGAAGATTCTTTTGCTATTATATCTTGTCTTGTTCTTTTATAATTGCTTGTAATTTTAATTTGTAAACTTAGTTGTTGTTATTTCTTGTTGTTTCTTTCTTTTCTCTTTTCCTTTATCATTAAAACAACCATGATGCTTACGCTTGATCCTTGCCAAGGTGAGGTCGCAAATAGCTAGTTGTTATCTTCTAATCTCCTTCTTTCTATCTTCCTCTTTTGTTTTGTTTTCTTTTCATTATGATGTGTGAGTAGTTTCATACTTGTTAGGGTAGGATAAGGGAAGTTTGAGAGAAGGAAATCTCTCTCACTCTTTCCTTGCCCAACATCTTAAAATCGACTCCCGTTAATTGAACCACAATCCGCTCCTTACGGCACCCTATCCTACATGATAGCGGTGATTCCGTAGTGAGACCGGTTGTGGTTGAATTAACCGGAGGTTATGGCTAAGAGACAAGAACGGACGGATAAGCACCAAAAGGAAGAACTTATGCGTTGGAAAGCCTAGCTTATACTCGCAAGTTCCTTCCTAGTCGTGCTAATCCCCGTTGTTGCCGATTACCGTAACACCGATATTAAGAGTGGCAACGAAAGAGGTGAGCGACTCCTAACTCAAACTAACCTAATCCTAACCCTAACAAGATCTCTTTAAATATCACTTTAACACTTAATTAATCACAACAAAATCTGGAAATCTAGACTTAACTCATTAAAGCACTTAGAAAAAGATTCCCATCTCCCTGCGGACGACCCGTACTCAACCGGCTAGCTACAAGCGAAACCGTCTTGATTGCGGTAATTAACTAAACTTGAACACGCAGAATTTCTAACAATCAAAACACCGTCACGAACTCAGCCCAGGTCATATAAGAAAGACCTGCGGCTCTTCCCTTCTCTAAGGACTCGCACCACTTCTGGGCCAGACCCTCCATATGAAAACTAGCGAACTCTACCCATCACGTGTCGGAGCATCTCAGCGAATGACATATCCTGGCCATCCGATCGATAAACGACTGCGGATCCTCAGCTGCATCGGTGCCAGTGAAAACCGGAGGCTTCGGCCTCATGAACCCAGATAATGATAAAGTGATAACCTCCGTAGCTGCAAGTACAACTGTCGGAACACTAGGCACCAACACAGTCCCCGCAACAGGTGGAACAACCTCCTGTCTCTGCGCTCGACTGGCCTCAACCAACGTCCTCATCATCTGGCGCATATTCTGCATACCGGCCTAAAGCCTAGCAATACTATCCATCGAAGGTGGATAAATCTGCTCCTGCACAACGGGCGTACCGCCCGGGTCAGTCCTCGTCTTAGATGAGTCAACTCTGACCTCGGCTCTCACAGCCGCTCTCTGCGCCCTCATAGTCTTCGACGGCATAAAGGCTGGAAATGGAAACAGGATTCGATAAGAACATAGAAATCGAATCGCAAGGATGTATAAAATCACGGAAGGAATTTCAATCAATAAGTCCTAAGGTCACTTAGGCGGAGTACCGTGTCGTAAGTATGTCGTGGAACATACACACGCTACGTCACTCTGCTTAAGCTGCCTAATCCATCATACCAAGATCATTCTACACTCCGAAAGGTAAAACCTAGCGCTATGATACCAACTTTGTCACGACCCAAGTTAGGCACGTGACCGGCACTTAGACCACGTAACGTCAACAGGCGTAACGCAATTTAAGTCAGGCGAAAACCGAAAAATCTAAACCAAAACAAGATGTACATGATAGAAACATTAGAAGAACATTTGGAAAACTCAGCAACACTTAAAGCTTTGGTTTGTTTTTCTCAAAAATTTCGGCAGCATCTCCTTTGTAAAACTAGCCCCGAAACGGGTACAAACATAAGATATAAGTATAGCATCCCCAAACGGGAGCAAAACTCACCCAAAGGAGGAAACAGCCACCACAAGCAGATATATGACGCCGTAGCGAAAGACTAGATAACATAAATGAAACAGCATAAAAGAGATAATCAACATAAGAAAAGGCCAGCTCTCACGAGCATGACGCCCAGAGTCACCAAAATATACAACATTGATCCTCACAACTCGTCTCTAAAACGATACATGAAGGTGGTAGATGGAGAGTACTAGATGTAGGGTTCCTGGGCACTCTAACAAGGGTTAATAAGGCATCAAACATGCCCGAATAAAATTTTAGACGTGCCGAACAACCCAAAGCCGGGATCTTTGCTAGATTATTAGTGTTTAACATGCAAGTAAACATCTTTACAACTAAGTGTGTGGGATTACAACCTTTGTAGTCCGCTCCTTCACTTCATAAGCTAAGTGTTGAGGTCCCTTCGCTGCGATCATCAAGAACTCCGACTCTCGTGAGGCTCCATGAGGTGAATGATGCATCTTGCTTGAAGTCTTCATGATCTAAGATGATCTACCTTGAAGAATCTCTAACCCAAGCTTACATTTCACTAAACAACTTATTAGAGAAGTGAACACCCTAATCTAAGTGGCTAGAATATATGAGGATAATGAAGTAGGAATTTTTCTCTCTTTTGTTTTCTATTTCTCACACTTATTCATGACAAACACAAAAGCTAGTGAAGGTTTTTCAAGAGCTAGAAGAAGAAGGCAAAAACTAATCCTTTTGTGATGAATAATGAATTATTGTAGTGGTTACAAATCTAACCATCAGTTAAGCATGATAGAGTTAACTCATGTAGGGAGTTAACTAGAGTTAATGGTTTGGATTGGGTTAACATAATATCTTCACAAAATATCAAGCCAAAGACAAAGTCAAAGCTTCATGAAGTTTCATGGAAGCTTCATGAAAAAGCTAACCCTAATCCAAACCCTAACCAAGTTTAAACCCTAAACCATTGTTAAATTTGTAACCCTTACATGTTACAATATTATATATCACATATACAATATATTTTGTAACAATAGAAAATAATACAATTAACATATATCGCATATATATCAATGTATTAACCCGTGAGAAAATGAATCAATAAAGCGAGCTTATATTAGTTAACGTAACGTAATATATCACATATATAATTATACATTAAATTATCGAATCAACACTTGATCCGATAACCCGGCTATATTACATATAACCGACTAATATAACATGTACAATTTCATCGAATCAACACTTGATCCGATGACCCGGCTATATCACATATACCCGGCCGATATCTCATATCGCGAGAATAGAATACGGTATCTCATATCGTATTATTCTCGGTCCCGCACATATCACATATGTGCTCCTACTCCGTTTTGCCTAAGCCAGGAAACCTCTGTGAAGGACTCTAAAGAATCTTCAATACGCCGGTAGTAGGTGATGATCATATCAAACACCCACAAGCTGCAAGCGGTCAGCTAAACATAACAGCCACCCACGTATTGAGCAATCAGAAGATCAACAAGCAAGCCTGTACATTCTCCTATGAATCCAATCAGTAACACTCCTGTATAGTCCGGTCTCTTCGTCTGATAGGTTGCATATCTAGTCTAGGGGTGGTATACGTCAGACCCCAGTAACTGATAAGTCGTGTCGATGTAAGGCTCATAACGGGTTGAGAAACTACTGATAACTCTTACCAGCAGCACTCCATATCAGCCCTGGCCAGGGACTTCCAGTTATAGCCAATCGAACACAGCACAACATCAACTCCCAATACCGGGAGAGACGAAACCCCTCCTATCGCTCATTTCCTCCATGTGATTCGGGACTGTACCCAAAAGCTGTTGGAGATAGTGCCCTCAGAGTCAATTATTGTATCACAGGCACATGATTGCAATGATTGAGGGAGGACCTATCCCGGTAGGACAGTCTTACTCGAGATGATAGTATGCTATCTGGTTTATCTTTATCATCGTGTACTGCTTTAGGTGACCTGACAGGTCGCTATTACACGTTGGTAGAGCCCCTAGGATTCTTGCTTGACTGCCAGCAGTATGAGGGCGATCATATACGTGGGAGCTGGTAGTCAATAAGTACATCCTTAAAAGGTCCGTAGTCGTTGGAGTTTTGAGACAGGGCATCGATTCTCCACAGTAGACTAGTGTATACAGTCGAGACCCCGACGAGGGGCGGTGGCCGGTCTCACAAGCCACTGGTGTCAGTAGGATCACCTAAGATGTATACAGGTGCTCATTGGGTTATGAGTACACCGGACAGGACTCGCCGGGAACATGCTAGTTGGTCTTATACCTGACGTCAGATAGCAGTTCCCTGGTGACATGTGTACAGGTTAGTTCATCGACCTGGGGATCGTTATTTGTCTCGTGTGAGTTCCCACTGTACTTTGATTACTACCCTACCACGCTCAAAGGAGACGTGCAAACAGGTTTTAGTTGGGTACAGTCCCGAGCCACATGGAGGCAGTGAGCGGATCTTCAGGGGTTCGTCTCTCCGGGTATTGGGGGTGAGGTCGCGCTGTGTCTAGGAGAGCTAGAACATGAAAAGTCCTTGGCCAAGGCAGGAGATTTACTGGTAGGTATTCCAGTAGTATCTCAGGGTGTTCTGGGCTACCCTTTGACACGACTTGTACCGCTTTTTGGGGTCTGACTTTTACCAACCCCCTAGGCCCGCCATGCGATTCTCATAGACGAACGGACCGGACTGTACGGATATTGTCACTGTCAGGCTCAGTAGGGTGTCAGGATGAGTTCGCTCAACGACGTCCCTTTTGGTCAATAGCTGGTAGCCCGTCACGTATGGCTAATACCTCTGACGTGCTAGTGGTTAAATCCACAGCCATAGTATTGACGAGTCTTTAGAGTCCCCTACATTCAGTTACTCAAGTTTCGGGCGAAACGCTGTAGAGACCGTATGTAGATATGGCAGGGTTCGATCAGATACGTGCGGTATTGCACGGATCAGGATCGGACGGTTAGTACTAAAGGCCGTATGGATATATGGTAGGGTTCGATCAGATACGTGCGGTATTGCACGGATCAGGATCGGACGGATATTACTAGCCAGCTTTGGTTTAAGCCGGATCCTAGTATAGTACAGTGTAGATTTTGTCTCATTGCATTTTTATTCGGTCGGAATACAGATGCGGGTGTGTATACACAGTATCGGGGTTTTACTGCAATTTATAACGGGACCAGTTTTCTGGAGTTGCCAGTTTGCTTTCCGTTTCGGCCATATTTCTTTGTATCCTTCATTGGCCGAAGATTGGTGGAGGAGGGCTTATTTGCATTTGTGCAAATTAGCTATTTGGAGGGTTGTCTTTGCATACTTTTGTATCATGATGGTTTCATGATGGAGCCCCATCCCTTGACCTTCCATGGTTCATGATTGCTTGACTTTTTGTAGCAATCATGGTTGTTGATTAGTTGATGGAGTGTGGTTTTGCTAGTGATGATGATTCTTGCATGATGACCATTCCTCTCACTTGCATTATTCTTGTGGCTATCTTTTTCACTCACTCCCTCACTCTCATTCTCTCCACCCCCATATGCATGGCCGGCCACATTGGGGAAGGGCTGCCTATGTTATTTTGGTGTGGGATTTTTGTATCTTTGGCTTGGAAAAATCCCCACAACACCATCTCCAAAAGCATATATCATTTCCTCCACTAAATGGCAACCTCCACTACCCCAAATTGAGACATCAGTTCTACACACATTCTACAGCAAACCTTGGGCACGTCGGCTCGCCAACTTCATGCCCGAGTTGCCTCGGTATAGAGGTGGGAGCCCGTAAAAGAAGCAGGCGACGTGGTGCCCTTCCGGAGAGGAGGTGGAGATCGGGACGACGGCGAGAAGACCGGAGGACGCGGATCGCTCGGTATATCTCTCTTCCCCATCTTGTAGTTAGCTAGGACTAGTTTAATGGCACGATCCGGGTTTTATAGTGCGCGGTGGTGCCGGTTTGAAAAGTTAAAGTAAATCAACTCTTCCGCACTCCGGCGTCGGATTGACGGCCGGGGCGCCGCCGTGGACTTACAGTAGTATCAGAGCCACGCCATTAACATAGTCTAACTTGGTCTAATGTGTTTACGTTTTCGATCGAACAAAATTCCAAAACTGCATTTTCAAATAGCATCAGTTTCTGTCGAATTTTTTTTGGCTCCAAAATTTTTTCAGGTGGTTGCAGAATGATGTGCAAGGAATTATAAGAATTCTGTAGAAATTTGATCACGTGATCGCTCTATACGACCGCGGAACCGCGGCCAAACCGATGCTTGGGCCGCTGTTCCGCCGCAGTATTTGCAGATCAGTGTGCCAAATTTTTATAGAGAGCTCCTGTGATGAAAATAGGGGTTTTGGAATATTAATTTTGGGCCCAGAATTTCTTGATGCGCTACAGTAGTACTTGGGGGTCCACTTGGTAAAATTTAATCGATCGGATATTTTAAACACATTAGTTCACAGTATTTACATTAAATCTGCGACCGTGAATGTCACTTGATCGGTAAATCCCGTCTAACTGCTATAGCCCGGTTAGACGGATTTGCGAACGTGACATTCACGTTGATGTTCTGTGTTATGCTGTGAGGTTGCGGATCGGTCGTGGGGGATAGCCTGGATGCAATACTAGTACAGTTTTGTTGTATTATATACATTTGATATTGCGGGGCGAGCGTCCGACATGGGGACTGCCGTCACTACGTGTTTGTATTATTATTTTGGGGCACGACCAGGTTGCGGTCGATGTACCCGTTGTATGTATATTTTACTTTCTGTACTAGGATTACCCCACGGAGGGGTGCACGGATAGCCGGGTTCTAGAGGGCAACGGGCCCGCATCTCATGGCATTGAGACGGAGGGGGCTTCACTCTAGAATTGGCGGGCTATTCGCCGCACTCGTAGGGGGTACAGGTTGACCCAGGAGGGGTGCCCAAGTTACCGGATTCCGTGAAGTGCTGGGTAGTCCATTCACGTTGCTGAAGGGGGCTGCCTCGCTTCAGGTTTTGGCAGGTAACTTGCCGCGCCCGTAGGGGTCTAGGATTTCATTGCACAGGCTATCCACACGACCAGGGGAACGTCGGGTTTCAGTAGTGGCTCTGTAAAACCAGGGGATCCCAGATATCTGTATTGTTCTGTGATGCTGTACATTTCTGTGATGTTGCATTTTATCACGCCTTGAGCGAAATATAATATATTGGTATATATATTAGTAGATGTTGTATATGTTTTGCATCCGCGCTAGTCCAGTCCCCGCCCTGTCGTTAGTTAGCTAACCTAACGGGTAATGACGGGACCCAGTGGCGAATGCGGATGGCATATACGTACGTCATATTATTTTCGTTCTTTGTGGTGTGATCAGTTGATGGGACTGCATTGATTCGGATCAATGCAAGTTAAAAAACAAACCTAATATGATGTTGTTGGAACACTTTTCAAAAAGCTGTTATTGCAAGGACGTTCTCTTTTGTTTTGCATCGTGGTATTCAGTTGGAATATCCTGCTCCACAGTCGACGAGGCAAGGGCCGAGATCCCTTCACCGGGAGAGACCCCTTGGACAAAAAGTTTGCGTCAGGGCAATAACTTCACTATAGCCGATTACTTTTGCTTTGCACCATGGTATTCAGTTGGAATATCCTGCACCTCATTCTACGGGGAAAGAGCCGAGATCCCTTCACCGGGAGTGACCTCTTAAGCAACGGTTTTCGTCACTATATTTTTAAAAGCTATCTGTTCCTTCAACGATATCAAGTTCATTACGTTAGAGTTTTTCTCCAGAAACCATTCGTATCCCTCCGTCGTTTCAGATGGGTAGCACGTGGTATTCATGCTATGTATGTTGGCCTTCGTCAAGGCATAGTGTATGGTAGCTGCTTGTTACCTTTCTGCTGCATAGATAGATGCGTTGGTTTGGGACAGTCGTACTACTATTTTGGCCTTCGTCAAGGGTATGTACGGGTGGGTTCAAATTAACCTGGACAATGACGGGTAGAACTTGACATGTGACTTATGATATGTTGGCCTTCGTCAAGGTCATAAGAGCATGGTGCAGAAATCACATCGGGAGTTTCTAAAGAAACTGAAACTTGCCAGATATGCGCATACCTTCTGGAGTGTAATGACGTGAGCGGATTCCGTCATGTTATCATGCGATGATAGTTGGATCCCGATTCCCACTGATGAGTTGGTTTACTCTCGGGTGATCCCGACTAATTCTTCTTTCAGGTTTGGAGGAGAATTTGACGGTACAGTGGGAGGTTTCCAAATTAGATAAATTGGTAACCATTCTGATCTAGGTTAGAGTGCACGCTGAGTGTTTCTTTTCTCTCTCTCTTCGGCAGCGACCATTGACCCGACCCTAAGACTATGACTCAGTGACCAAGTTGACCGAACCTTCTTAAACAATGGCTTTTGGATTGTCAGAGTTGCAAACCTCATTGCCACTCCTACTTTTACCCTTTTCTCCAGGACACCACGTATTACTACGAACGTCCACTTCCATTGGACAAAACCATCGTATGGTTAGATACGAACTCGAAGGAATTCGAGGATGGTTTCCGGTTCTGGAGAAAACGAATAGGACTATTCAGTTGTCTTTTTCTTTTACCTTCTCTCTCAGATTGCGAGTACTCCTTGGCTTAGGAGATAGTATACCTATTACGCAAATTGGATAGTCTTCTTCTAAACCTTAGGCTGGTGCCGAACGGTGGGGAATGAAGAAAACCAATTAGCCTAAACGGTGTACAGAAGGTATTAAGTAAAGACAAAGAAAGGGATTAGTAAGAGGGCACGGTAAATTGCGACTGCTATTCACGACCAAACCAAGTATTTCTTCGCCAATCCTAATTCACCTTTGTATTTCTCCAGGACACTCTGTATCACTACGAAGACCCACAGTTTATTGGATACTCCGTCGTATGGTTATATACGAACTCGAAAGGAACTTGTTCCAGTTCGGGGATGGATTCTGGTCCAGGAGAAATAGGAATAAGGTTTATTCGGTTATCTTTTATCTTCACCTTCTCTCGCATTGCGAGTGCTCCTATGATTAGAACAGTACACCCATTATGCTTATTGGATAGTCTTCTTCCAAACCATAGGCTGGTGCCGAACGGTAGGGAAGGAAGAAAACCATTTGGCCTAAAGGGGTGTATAAAAGGTAATGACTAAAGACATAGAAAGGGATTTGGAGAGGTGGCAAAGAATTACAAGGTTACAGTTGTGAATCTGGATAATGGAAGAGGCATTACTAGGAATACCAGGATACCACATCGAAACACTTCAATGTTTCAGTTTCACCGTGTACTGTTAATGGAAAACTGATTTCCCAATTAGTCCTAACTCCAGGGTATATATTTACCAGGTATGATTCTCACATCTGTATGGTTTTACAGATGGTGAGTGGGAGTAAGTTATTGGGAATTAGGTGATCATCCTCATTATATCAGGATTCGTTGTAATCGGTGATATTTGAGGAAATCTCCTGGGTTGTTTGCCGGTCAGAAAATATTTGGTTTTGAATATCCGTTGTTATGCACCAATTTCAAATTGATATATCTGTACGTCTATTTTTATAGAGTGAGATATACCTTTTTGATATTATGTCTATGACATTTACCTATATCAGTGGATGGTTAGGTAAGGAGCATTGAACAACGGTGTAATTCTTCTTAACCATAAATACAGTTTTCAACCTACGACACACAGTGAATAAGTTATCAGACTCAAGGGACTTATACAGAGTATTGTATGTTGTCCAGGGTCCTTCAAGACAGAGGGGTTGGTCCTCGTACTATATTCGGTTTACTTATGACTTCTCTAGTTTTTAGACAGGTGTTTTGTGGAAACACAGGGTCCGAATTTTGAGAAGTTATAGGTATTTGAATAAAGTAGAGAACCAGGTATTGCAAGTATCGGGATTTTTCAAAGTGATCGAAGATGTAGATACTTGTGTATGGTATTCAGTTGATAGTAATGACTAAGAGAACTTGCTTCTCTTTCAGGTTACTCATAATTGGAAGCATTCCTAAGTTGAGTAACGCTGATCGGCCTCTTTCCATTTAGTTGACATGCACTGGAGACAGCTGCATGATTTGAATCTGGTTCAATTAAATCAGTGCCTCTGGTTCTATATTGGATATAGAACAGTTCATATCTTAGCGATGTTAAGGTACGGGGAGTTGTCCGGCTTATGCTTAAAACCAGACTCTGGATAACTCAAGGCACGTTTCTGTAACGGCTGTTTGTGGGTTGACCCAGGCTATGACGAGGGTTGACTTTCTACCATCTGGAAGATCAATAGTGATATTGTTCTTGACTCGCCACAGTTTTATTAAAAATGGATTTTTTCAAAAACAGTGGTGGGAGTATGGTAGAACTGAAAGTGATTCCAGAACCACAAACGATTACTGAAGATTTGATAGGCACCTAAAGATTCAATCTGGATTGACATTCCATTGGCCACTCCGCAGATAAGGTGGGTAACCTCAGGCACCCGAGAGGTACTCCGGTAGCCTCAAGGACGGTGACAGGGAGGTTCTTGTTTACCCACACTTGCCATTGCTGTTGTTCCAAACTGTGAGACCCGGCAGGAGGATGAGTATAGCGTCATTCTAAACTTGCTTTAGAAGTGTACGTTTATATGACTCTGCCAAAGGGTTGTCGTAGTCAGTGGGAGCAGCGGAAGCATTGGTGGACAGGTGGCTTATGTCTATAGACTAAAGCAGATATAGCGGAGAAAGATCATCTATTTCTGACGTGACAGTCATAGGTTTGACTTCATCAGAATAGGGGATGGATCTGTTGAGAAGGTAGTAGGGTGTGATGTCATGGTATTTGGATGACATACACAGAGTAGAAGTGATATTCCTATACTACGATCGGTTATACTTTGGTCGTCACACAGTAGTTTCTCCACAAGGAAATGGATTTTATATCAGACATACTGGTTACTAGATCTATGGTTTTAGATCTAGATTTGGGTGGTTTCCCAATCAGGGTACTTAGACAGCATTCTAAGAGTATTTAAAATGGACGACTCCTGGCACAGTAGTGTACCTGCAGGTGATGGAGTCACCCTCTCTAAAGGTGTCTTACTGACTAAAGGGGAGAGGGATGTGCATGATTGGCAGATCACTTGCTTAGGCAATTGAGTCAATCATGAGATGTCAAGTACCACACCAGATGTTGTTCTTGCACTAGATGCAATAAGTTGACATTGATCCTATCCTAGAGAAACAGTCGGAAGCAGTTTTAGAACATAAGTGGATGTTCTAGGGATATGATAACGACAGCCTCGTTCAGGAGATAGTTATCATTCTAGGCTTCCAAAGTGACCTGGACGACAAGGAGGTTGTCAGAGTTATAGTTTTCCCTCTGACGAAGGGCAGTATTTTGGACAGGTGGTCCAAGGCAATACCGAGGGAGGCATGGCGTAGGATACTGATTAAGTTCAGTTGACGATACAGTCTAAGAAGTTTGGATTTGGAGTTCATTTATGAGCTAGGTCCCATCAGACATCCAGACAGATTCTAAGACAGGTATTGCTCATTTCGGGAGATGGCTTTCTCCGCGAACATGAGATATAGAGAGACATAGAAAGAAACATCATAGTGGATCCACTCACTGAGGCTATTCCTCGAACGCAATAGTTTCGCAAACGAGCTTTGTGAGACTGACTAGTAGAGGAGTTGGGTGTTCAGTATCACACGGGCTGTGAGTATGCGACATCGCAATAATTAGCCTTGAGTGCAAGTGGGAGATTGTTGGAGATAGTGCCCTCAGAGTCAATTATTGTATCACAGGCACGTGATTGCAATGATTGAGGGAGGACCTATCCCGGTAGGACAGTCTTACTCGAGAGATAGTATGCTATCTGGTTTATCTTTATCATCGTGTACTGTTTTAGGTGACCTGACAGGTCGCTATTACATGTTGGTAGAGCCCCTAGGATTCTTGCTTGACTGCCAGCAGTATGAGGGCGATCATATACGTGGGAGTTGGTAGTCTATAAGAACATCCTTAAAAGGTCCATAGTCATAGGAGTTTCGAGACAAGGCATCGATTCTCCACAGTAGACTAGTGTATACAGTCGAGACCCCGACGAGGGGCGGTGGCCGGTCTCACAAGCCACTGGTATCAGTAGGATCACCTAAGATATATACAGGTGCTCATTGGGTTATGAGTACACCGGACAGGACTCGCCGGGAACATGCTAGTTGGTCTTATACCTGACGTCAGATAGCAGTTCCCTGGTGACATGTGTACAGGTTAGTTCATCGACCTGAGGATCGTCATTTGTCTCGTGTGAGTTCCTACTGTACTTTGATTACTACCCTACCACGCTCAAAGGAGACGTGCAAACAGGTTTTAGTTGGGTACAGTCCCGAGCCACATGGAGGCAGTGAGCGGATCTTCAGGGGTTCGTCTCTCCCGGTATTGGGGGTGAGGTCGCCCTGTGTCTAGGAGAGCCAGAACATGAAAAGTCCTTGGCCAAGGCAGGAGATTTACTGGTAGGTATTCCAGTAGTATCTCAGGGTGTTCTGGGCTGCTCTCTGACACGACTTGTACCGCTTTTGGGGGTCTGACTTTTACCAACCCCCTAGGCCCGCCATGCGATGCTCATAGACGAACGGACCGGACTGTACGGATAATGTCACTGTCAGGCTCAGTAGGGTGTCAGGATGAGTTCGCTCATCGACGTCCCTTTGGGTCAATAGCTGGTAGCCCGTCACGTATGGCTAATACCTCTAACGTGCTAGTGGTTAAATCCACAGCCATAGTATTGACGAGTCTTTAGAGTCCCCCACATTCAGTTAATCAAGTTTCGGGCGAAACGCTGTAGAGACCATATGGAGATATGGCAGGGTTCGATCAGATACGTGCGGTATTGCACGGATCAGGATCGGACGGTTAGTACTAGAGGCCGTATGGATATATGGCAGGATTCGATCAGATACGTGCGGTATTGGACGGATCAGGATCGGACGGATATTACTAGTCGGCTTTGGTTTAAGCCGGATCCTAGTATAGTACAGTGTAGATTTTGTCTCATTGCATTTGTATTCGGTCGGAATACAGATGCGGGTGTGTATACACAGTATCGCGGTTTTACTGTAATTTATAACGGGACCATTTTTCTGGAGTTACCAGTTTGCTTTCCGTTTCGGCCATATTTCTTTGTATCCTTCATTGGCCGAAGATTGGTGGAGGAGGGCTTATTTGCATTTGTGCAAATTAGCTATTTGGAGGGTTGTCTTTGCATACTTTTGTATCATGATGGCTTCATGATGGAGCCCCATCCCTTGACCTTCCATGGTTCATGATTGCTTGACTTTTTGTAGCAATCATGGTTGTTGATTAGTTGATGGAGTGTGGTTTTGCTAGTGATGATGATTCTTGCATGATGACCATTCCTTTACTTGCATTATTCTTGTGGCTATCTTTTTCACTCACTCCTTCACTCTCATTCTCTCCACTCCCATATGCATGGCCGGCCACATTGGGGAGGGGCTGCCCATATTATTTTGGTGTGGGATTTTTGTATCTTTGGCTTGGAAAAATCCCCACAACACCATCTCCAAAAGCATATATCATTTCCTCCACCAAATGGCAACCTCCACTACCCCAAATTGAGACATCAGTTCTACACACATTCTACAGCAAACCTTGGGCACGTCGGCTCGCCAACTTCGTGCCCGAGTTGCCTCGGTATAGAGGTGGGAGCCCGTAAAAGAAGTAGGCGACGTTGTGCCCTTCCGGAGAGGAGGTGGAGACCGGACATTCCGCGGGAGATCGAGAGGACGGCGAGAAGACCGGAGGACACGGATCACTCGGTATATCTCTCTTTCCCATCTTGTAGTTATCTAGGACTAGTTTAATGGCACGATCCGGGTCTTATAGTGCGCGGTGGTGCCGGTTTGAAAAGTTAAAGTAAATCACCGCTTCCGCACTCCGGCGTCGGATTGACGGCCGGGGCGCCGCCGTGGACTTACAAAAGCCACCGTTTTGCACGCCTTCTTTGACATGGTAAGGTGGAAATCAAAGCACAGTGGGAATCACACAAGACTCTATGACGATCTCGGGTCTACAGACTAACCTGTACCAGTGTCACCGGAGAACTGCTATCTGACAATAGGTATAATACCATCTAGGAGTTCTCGGCGAGTCCGTTCAGTGTACCCAGTCTCCACTGAGCACCCGTACACCATCTTTAATGTCAAACACCGATGGATATGGGATCATCCATCGCCCATCATATGGGTCAAGATGCGTATACGCTAGTCTATCCTGGTGTATCGATGCCCTGTCTCGACACTGTTAGTGTATATGCCCTAGAGGCCATTACTGTATCTTACTAGCTTGTATATTACTTAATGGAAGCTTGGGATATTCACAGTTGTATAGACAATCTTGCTCAAAATGGTAGTATGCTACTTGGTTTGTTTCTACTTCAATATGTGCATGTGTTTCTTTTAGCATATCGCTTATACATATTAGTAGATCCCTTAGGATCATTGCTTGATTAGCAGCGTTGTGATGGCAGTCACACTCATGGGGGCTGGGTAATCTATAAGCACATCCTTTGTCATGACCCGAAAGTACGGAACATGACCGGCACTTAGACTACGAAACGTCTCGAGGCGTACGTAATCTAAGTAAGCCGAAAACCCAGAAATCCAAACCAAGAACAATAGTAGAGTGAAGGAAACCAATTTAAAATCAGATAGTTTCAATAGCATAAGCCGAATTATGCGGTTTTTAAAAACATCAAAAATTTCCTGAAAATTTCGGTAGAGTCTCCTTTGTAAATACTGGCCCCCAAATGGGAAACAACATGAATAGTATACGAAATCAATAAAAAGGCATCCCCAAGCGGGAGCTAGCTCTTCGTCAATCGACGGGCACAACCATACAAGCAATATAATATACAACGCCAACGGCGAGGATCAAAACTCAAAAGGAAACTCAAAACCACAAGAAAACCACAGAAATATAACGCGCGACTCTAAGGTCGAAAGAATAACATCACTGGTCTCTATCTCAAAGAATAAATACATGTTTGGTTGATGGAACTTCTAGATACAACAGAGTAATAATATACAAGGTATATAATGGGTGGTACGATACAAATAAACCCACCTAATAGCAAATCACCCGGAAAAGGAAGTAGTGCCAGCAAAGCCGTAAAGAAACCTGTACGGTAAAACCTGCAAGAAACTGGGGCACAACGGGGGTGAGTTGCCAACTCGTGAATAGAAAAACATCTACGGAAAGAAATCGCATAAATAACGCAACCTAGGTTAATGATCATAATATATCCTCAATTATATATATAATCTGCAGCCTATAACAAAGGCTAGGGTAAATATCTAACCCGAGTGTAATCTCATGTGCCCGTGTCAGTGCCTCAGGTAGCAATATATCATATGAATGAGGTATGAATGCATGAAAACAGAATACATGTAAATGAAGAAACTGTTTTCATAATTTAGTGAGATTTCCTTTGTATTTTTAAAATGACGTATCATAATGAAATCAGCATAAAACAGTGCCTAGCATCGGCACAAAACGTAATCCCAATATCTCGATATCTCTGTATCACAGTCTCTGTACCTCAATATCTCGAAATATCAATGTCTCAATCACAATATCTAGGGCGCCGTCAGTCCAGACCGGCCCCTACCATCCATCTCAAGACCACGACGGTATCCTCCGGATATCCGACGCGTCGGGTAATATCACCGGTCGGTAGTGCTCCCCTGCTAGGCTCAACGTCAACAACACGATCCTCTTGCCCCGGGGTACCGCACCGGGCCCACCATGTACCCGAAACGGTTCCTCCACTCCTCGAATCGGGTCTCGAAATCCATCAGCAAACTCAAGGTGGACGACTCATACATCATGGGAAAACCGCACTTTTTATTTAAAAGAGAGGGAAGAAGCTTATACAAGTTTTGCGGTTTTCCTCCAAATCCAGAAAATCTCATAGAAATCCGAATCCAAATCATCAATAGCATATAAACCCATGAATATAGGCATAAGAATCCATGAATACGGCATAACAATGAATAACAGTATGCATGAAGTGACAAGTAATAACTACAATATCTAAGCTGGCATATAAGGTAAGTACACTAATATTATGTCAAACTACTAGCTATCAAACTAAGTTAAGCAATAATATTTTCTAAGGTGTACGTGACATGGCAATTACCGATGAAGATGTGTGTGAGCCGGCAAGTAAGTGTACGTGGTATATACGCATCATCGGTAATGGTACTGGTGTCCTAACAACATAATGTCAATAATGCAATATGAAATAACAATGTAAGTATGCGATGCGGAGTGAGCAACCAAAATGAGCGGGAGCTAAATATTAAACAATGGTGCCATTTGAAATAACACGAATCGTGGGGTTTTGAAAATAGGGCTACGGTAGTTTTAAGAAAGGATACGTCTTTTGAAATATCCGTAGATCCCTTGACCTGTCTTTTAAAATACCCACGATCCGCTAGTTTTGAAATAGGTAGGAGTCTAATCTAATCTAATAACTAAACTAAACTAAAGGGTCTAACAAGCTGGACTACATGTAAGGAAACCGCCTAACATCTGAGTCAATATATATACATACCTGTATATATATTAGTCGGTGATCCCGCCTCAATAATATCATATCCGATACCATATCTATAATCAGACATCCCAAGTCAAGAGTGCGGATCAATCATCAAAATATAGCTCGTATGTAAATCCGTCGTACGGCATCCCCAAATCTGGGTACGGGTCAATATCATATTCATCACACTATTCATCCGGTATCCTCTTTATCAAAGATCATAGTCTAGGGTACTGACCTATGTCTAGTACAATACTAATATCATCAATATGGTCATGATCTGGCTACTGACCGACAGTCTCGTACAAACTGATATCATCAGCACATCATCATCAAGGGGTATACATCGCCCAATACGGCCTAGTATCAATATCCTAGCATATCATATCTCATATCACGAACACATGTCAACCATTTTATTTATAACACTATTCACCCGTATCGCCACCCCAAGATCCGCTATAACACCAGGACGTACCTCAAGTACGAATCCTGCCATATCACCGATATCACAACCTCAACACAAATCTCATCGACTCATCTCAATCCCAAGTATCATCCTCAAATCCGTATGTGAACACATAGTCCCATACCTATGTGAACACATAACTATATATTCCCGAATAAGCACAAATGAATGAAGAAAGTATGCAAGTATGGGTGGTTGTGTGCATGTGTGGTGCGACCACTACTCTAGGGTTTCGCGACACTAAATCATCCAAGAACACCAAATATCCATATTATCATCAATATACTCAAACAAAATATAATCAATATATATATGTGTGTATACGTATTCGTATACATCACCACGAACTGCGGGGGTGCTATACGCCATCCACCCGACTTCTCCCCGTAGATATAAATCTACTCACTTGGTCCTCGCTCGCCGGTGCCGACGTCGCCACGCGCTTGCTTGTCGTCTCGAAGTCCACATGGGTACCTACATATCATAACGCACCGTATCGCATTAAAACCCAATTCGAAATCGAAACGGCATTTTGAAAATCAAATCGGCACTCGTATCACGCATAGGTCAAAACCTATCGCCTACGCATGCAAGAATAGTCAAACCAACCCTCGATGTCGATGTACAAACGTCAAACCATCGAGAAAAATCCAAACACACTCATTTGCACATTCACGAACACTAATTATAATATACAATGGGTTAAAATTCATAAAAACCCGAAACTCACTTTAAAAGCCATTTTTCCGAAAATCTAGCAAGCAATATTAACCGTTTTAGTACAAAACTTGATATTTAAACAAATCTAGCGGCCTCAATATCCACTAAATATCATAACTAATTCATACAAATCAAATTCATAAATTAATCTCATCAATTTGTATAAATTCCAAATTCCTAGTATGCAAAAATACCGATTTTAACTCTTTTTAAAGTGAAATTCACAATTTATCAATTAAGCATGGTTTTGCATGATCTAAGTTTCTAAACAACAATTAAAATGTTAATAAAGTCATCAAAACCTTAATTAGATTTTAAATCACCCATTTGCAACTAAAAGCTAGAAACTAGTTTGCAATTTATATATACTTATTACAAATTTAAATTAACAAAATGCGAACTAGCGACTAGATTTGATTTAGCAAGTCTTAAGATCTCAATTACAACATACAATCCATGATCCAAATACCCAAAACCCTAATTTGATCACAACCCATTCTTTTTAATTTTCTAAATTAACAACTAGAACCAATTTAACACTTAAATATGCTAGATTGAAACAATTTAAACAACGATTTAAACATGGGTTGGGATTTATACCTCACAACCATGAGATCAACATGCAAACTAAGCCTCCAAAATTCCAACTTTTCCCCAAGATCCATACTAGATAGGCCAATGAGAAATGGGTAGGGATTAGATTTTGATTTTGTGGGATTTTTGGTGGATTTTTGAGTGAGATTTGATGATTTTAGCACAAGAAATGAGGGGGGACAGGTGGGGGAGCTGCTGCTGCAGCAAGGGGAAGGGGTTTCGGCCAATTTTTGGTGGGGGGAGAGAGAGAGAGAGAGAGAGAGAGAGAGAGAGAGTTTGTGTGGTGTTGGAAAAGTCACAAGTCAACAATTACCCCCATACCTCCTTTAATTAATACATTCTTTATTCTATTCTTTTCTTTTGCAAAATAAGTGGGGACAATTGAGGGGGGGCAGATGAATTTAGCCAAGGGAGGAAATAAATGGGTGTGTGTGAGTGTGGGTATGGGTGTGGGGTGATGAAAAATGATAAATACAATACCCCAAACATCCATTTACACTAAAAAAAGCCTTTTTCTTTGATATTTTCTAAACTGTTTTGGCAAACGATTTCATTTCAAAAACCACATGATAAAATTTTATTTAATGTTTTATGATGCACAAAATTTGTTTCAACTCATTCCAATATGTAATTTTCCCTAATTAAATATATTAGTGACGGCTTAAAATAATATTAAAATAATTAATTTCGGAAAAATTTTCAGAAATTTTTTCCGAAATTTCACCAATGGCTCAATAAACACCAAATACTAGCAATTACATAGCTAGAATATGTATATTTAATTTTATAATAAAGATATTTGCATTTTGACTTTTTACAGAAAACCCCCTTATTTTACCGTTTTTTCGAAATTTCACCGAAACGATTTTCAAAACGTTACATCCTTATACAGGTCCCTAGTCGTAGGACTATCGAGATAGGGCATCGATACTCCGAAGTAGACTAGCGTATGTGCTTCTCATCCCAGCAGGGGAGATGGTCTGTCCCACAGCCATCAGTACGTCGTACTGGAGATAGTATGGGGGTGCTCGTTGGGTTACGAGTACACTGGACAGGACTCGTCGGGAACTGTTGGTTGGTAATATACCTATCATCAGTTACCAGTTCCCAGGTGACATGAGTACAGCTTAGTCCGCTGACTTGACACTGTCACTTCGCCTCGAGTGTGATCCCACTGTACTTTGATTACTACCCTACCTCGGCTCAAAGGAGTCATGCAAACAGGTAGCAGTTGGGTGCAGTCGCGAAGCACTTGGAGGCAGTGATGGTTAGATAGGATTCTTCTCTCCCGGTATTGGGGGTTGACATCGCGCTGTGTCTAGGAGAGCTATTACACGAGTAGTCCCTGGCCAGGGCAAGCGAGATATACTGGTAGGTTTCCATTGTTATCTCAGGGTGTTCTGGGCTTCACTCCAACACGACTTGTACCGCTATTAGGGGACTGACGTTTACCGCCCCTAGGCCCGCCATGCGATGTATCAGACGAACAGACCGGACTGTGCGGAGATTTTCACATTCAGGCTCAGTAGGAGTTCAGATGGGTTTCACCTTGTCAGTCTTCTTGTCGGCATCTACCTGGGGACCGTTACGCACAGTTAGTGCCGCTTACGGTCTGTGGTTAAACCCACTGCCAGCGTAGTGTCGAGTCTTTAGAGTCCCACACAGAAAGCTATTCGCCTTTAGGCAAAAGAGTAGAGGTCGCATGGTTTTGCGGCAGGTCGCATGGTTTTGCGGCAGGTCGCATGGTTTTGCGGCAGGGTTCGGTCACATCCGTGCACTTGTGCACGTTTGGTGTCCGGACAGTTAACACTAGCGGGCTTTTGTTTAAGCTAGATCCTAGTGTACGTTTTGGGATTGGTTTTATCTGGTTTGTATTCGTGTTCCTCGGAACGCGGATGCGGGTGTGTATGCACAGTTGACAGAGAGACAGAGGCAGAGGATTCTCATTAGGGTTGTTGACTGTTGACTATTGACTTTTGGCTAAACCCTAATGAGAATAAGATATATGATTAATGATAATATTAATTAAGTATTATTGTGTCATGGTTGAGATGAGGGGTTGACTTTGTTGACTTTTTGACTTTGTTGACCGGTTGACTAGGTTGGACTAGTTGACCATCATCATTGCAATCGCTATCATTTCATGGCAAAGACTTTTGCTTGCTTGTTATGCTTTGCAATATGAGTGCATGAAATGATAATGCCACTTGATATGATATGAACCATCACATAATACTCAATTATTATTATTATTATGATTATTATTTTGTTATGAGAGCATGGGAGGAAAAGAGGTTGGCTCATTCTATCATTCTTCTTCTCTCTCATGCTCAAGCTCTCCCTCTTGCTCTTCCTTTTGCTCTCTCTCTAGTTCAAGGCAACTCCATCTCATGAGTTGAGAAACATTGCCTTAGAGATAAAAGAAAACCCAAATCACTTCTCTACTCATCCTAGTTCACAAGGTTTAGCAAACCAAGTGTTCTAGTTTCTTCAAGTTCGAAGAAGAAGCCAAAGGTAGAAGCTTTCAGGTGGATCTATCTTCGGCGCAAGGAGACGACGAGGTGAGGCCGATCCATACACCGGAAAGAGTTGAAGATGAAGGAGTTCAAGAAAGGTATAGCCCCCCCAACCGAGTAGGCAAAACTCTAGTTAGGTTGTTAGGTAGTTGTTTAATAAAGATCCGTATTTTGAGTCCATGTTACCACCTCTTGAAAAATCGTTTTTCATCATTTCCGCAAGCCCGTAAGTACCGGTAGAGGTAACGTGGACTTACAGTGGTATCAGAGCCTAGTTAAATACTATCTAACATGTTAGCAAAGTAAGTAGAAGTTCGATCGGAGAAAAAGTCACGAAAAACACCCAGAAAATCAAGTTTCTGTCGATTCTGTATTCTGTTCAAAAAATGATAAATCATACTCCAAAAATTGACTCAGGCTTTTTAAAACACACTCAAGAAATTTGGTCCATAAAACCGTTCAAAGCGCCGCGGATCCGCGGCCGAGTTGAGTCGGTCGTGGCTCAATTTTCTTGCAGTGTGTTTCTGGGGGTGTTTTGGGATTTTTACAATATGTGTTTTCTGCCCAGGTTTTCCAGAAAGAAAAATTTGTTTTTGGGGCTTGAAAATCCGTATTTTTATCGAACTTCTAAAGACTTAAGCTGACGGGTATATATCTGTAATGTGATATATGTATTGAACGTCCGCTAATCGCTATACGTCGATTAGTGGGGGTTATACATATCTGTGATCTGTAATGTTGATGGTATGTGTATATGAATTCATTGTATTGTCGCGGATGAATAGCCGGGGGGTTGTGAGATGAGAGTTTTCTTTTATCTTTCAATTCATGTAATTTGTAAATTGATGTAATATTATTTTTGGCCACACAACCGGGTCGGGGTTGTAGCCGTCATTGTATAATTTCTTTTTACTGTTTTTGCTCCTAGGATAGACCCAAGGTGGGGTGCACAAACTACCGGGTATCTCGAAGTGCCGAGTGGCCTACTCACGTCATTGAGGGAGGTTGCTCCGCTTCGGATATTTGGCGGGTAGTTTGCCGCACCCGTAGGGGTCTAGGGTGGAGTATTGGCTATTCATCGCGACCGTGTAATCCGCCTTTCGTTACAGGCTCGTACGAATTGCGGATTCCTAGTATATCCAATATGTTCATCTGTGATCTGGAATGGCTATCATTACATGTGACGAATGAGTATATCTATATATGATATTATTTAGGCGTTGCTTATGTTTTGCATCCGTGCTAGTCCAGCCCCCGCTCTGTCGTTAGTTAAGTAACCTAACGGGTAATGACGGGGCCCCGCGGCGAATGCGGATAGCATAAGCGTACGTCATACTTTCGTTGTTTTCTGCAATGGTAGGATTAAATGATGGGACGCATTGGAATTAATGCAAGAAAAATAAACCAAGTAAAAGTCATTGGAACACTTTCAAAACCACTCGGTTTCTTTTCAAAAATAACTTTTAAAGCGCGGAGCTTAAGCCACTCCTTTTAAAAGCTATCAAGGTTCCTTCGATTATATCAAGTTCACTACATTCAAGGTTTCGCCAAAACCATTCGTAGCCCTCCGTCGTTTCATATGAATATTCAACAGTATTCAAGCTGTGTTTGTTGGCCTTAGTCAAGGCACAGTGTTTGGTAGCTGGTGGATATTCATATGTTGCATAGATAGATGCGTTGGTTTGGGACAGTCATATTACTTTGTTGGCCATAGTCAAGGGTATATACGGGTGGGTTCAAATCAACCTGGACAACGACGAGTAGAACTTGACATGTGACTTATGATTTGTTGGCCTTAGTTAAGGTCATAAGAGCATGGGGGCAAAAATCCACATCGGGAGTTTCAAAAGAACTGAAACTTGCTAGCGCTGCATATCATTTGGAGTGTGATGATTCTGGTAGGATTCCTTCAGTTTTGTCACGCGATGATATTTGGATCCCGATCCTACTGTGAGTATATGCTACTCCTCCGGAACTTTCTCACTTAACGATCAATGCTATAAACCAAGTAGGTGCCTAGAAAGGTGTTAGCAGGGCTACGCCCACAGGGAAAACAGGTTATTTAATTAAGGAACTTCGCGAAAGCGTTGGAAAACATCCCTCGAAGTACCGACACCAGCCTGGCCGAACGGTTAAGCAAGAATTGTACGGTGAGATTGATCCTGACTAATTCTTCCTTTATGGTTTGAGGAGGGATTCGAGAGACAGTGGGAGCCATCCTGTTTAGATAAATTAAAAACCAATCTAAACTTGCAAGAGCATCATGCTAAGTGTTTTCTTCTCTCTCTCTTAATTGCAGCGACCCAGTGACCAGGCATAGGTTACATCTAGATAATAAAATGACTGAATCTGACTGTTTTGACTGGCAAAGGTCTGTCCAGATGTCCATTGCCCATGACAATCTGGGACACCTCTTAACTAATCAAACCCCTGCCGTCTCAGGTCCAGTTTCCCATGTCACGGATATTTATATCCGCAGGACATCGGAAAAAGACTGTGCAAAAGCCAAGTGCCTCGTGTTAGCCTCAGTTGATGGTGCAAACCAGAGGCAGCACGAGAAGATAGACTCAGTTTCTATCTTCCTCCATAACAAAGATTTATATAGAGAGCAATCTCGTATCGCAAGATATGAGACCTCGAACGAATTGCTTCAAGCGAGGTTGGCTGTCGGGTCATCTGTAAGGGGCAACGTCCTTACAGAGACCAGCTATTTTGAGCTCACGGACCTGGAGACCACGTTGGAGAATGGGTCAAGTACTGACTTAATTCTACAGTCCATGCCCTCTGCTTATACCCTGATGGAAACCAGGGAAGAAGAAGGAAAAGCAAGGGCAAAAGTTTCAGGACTGGATGTAGTAAAAGAGGGACGTTCCTATTGTAACGAGAATGAACATTGGCAGAAAGATTGCAGGGCTAGCAAAGCCAGTAGCCAGAATTCGAAGCATGTTGTGGCTTCGGCTTCGGGTGTGTTTGTGATAGAGAACTGTATGTCAGTTAACCCTACTTCCTGGGTATTGGATACCGGATCAGGATCTCACATCTGTAATTCATTACAGGCTCTGAGAAACCGTAGGGTTATCAGGAAAGGTGATATGACTCTCAGGGTTGCTAACGGAATGAGCATGGATGCTGAATCCGTAGGGGAATATCATCTTGGACTGACAACTGGGCAGATATTGATTTTGCGTAACTGTTTGTATGTACCAGGTGCGACTTGTAATATCATATCTGTATCCTTACTTTCTAAGGAAGGATATAAATTTACTTTTGTAAGAGATGTAGTACACATCCACCTAAATCAAGTTCTGATTAGGTCAGGTACATTAAATAACGGGATATACGTATTAAATCAAGCTCAGATATTCAGTGTCCAGAACACACTTAAAAGAAAGTCTCCGGAAACAAATCAGGCTTTCTTATGGCATTGTAGACTGGGTCACATTAATGAGACACGATTAACTAAGTTACATAAAGAGGGATACTTGAATCCGTTCGAGTATCAGTCTTATGCCACTTGTGAATCTTGTCTCATGGGAAAGATGACAAAGACTCCGTTCACTGGACACGGAGTAAGAGCGAGCGAGCTCTTGGGACTCATACACAGTGATGTGTGTGGTCCAATGTCTACACATGCGCGAAGTGGTTATTCATACTTCATTACTTTCACAGATGATTTCTCTAGGTATAGACATGTCTTCTTAATGAAGCACAAATCCGAGGCCTTTGAGAAATTTCGGGAATACAAGAATGAAGTTGAAAAACAAACAGGCAAAAGTATAAAGACACTGAGATCTGATCGAGGTGGTGAATACTTGAGTGCCGAGTTTCTGGAATACTTAAAAGAGAATGGAATTCTCTCTCAGCGTACTCCTCCATACACACCACAACACAACGGTGTATCTAAAAGGAGGAATCGAACTCTATTGGATATGGTTCGTTCCATGATGAGTAAGGCTGAGTTACCGCGATCTTTCTGGAGTTATGCACTAGAAATAGCTGCATATATCTTGAACCAAGTTCCTACTAAGACAGTGCCTACCACACCATACCAGATGTGGAGTGGGAAGAAACCCTGTCTTAAACCCTTTAAGACATGGGGATGTCCAGCTTTTGTCAAAAATCAACATACGGACAAGCTCGAGGCACGCTCAGTACAGTATAAGTTTGTGGGATACCCAAAGAACTCCAAGGGGTATCTTTTCTATTACACAGAGGAACAAAAAGTCTTTGTTTCTCGTCATGCCCGCTTCTTGGAAACTGATTTTTAGAAAATCAGATAAGTGGGAGCGCAATAGAACTGGAAGAAATTCCAGAACCACAAGCTATTACTGAAACCTTAGTAGAACCAGAAGGTTCAGGGGAACTGGACATTCCTGCGCCGCTCCGCAGAAGTAGTAGGCAGTCTCATCCGCCCGAGAGATACTTCGGTTTTCTCATAGACGGGGATAGAGAAGATTGCACAGTTGATTATGATGAGCCTACTAGCTTCCAGCAAGCCATTCAGAGCGGTGACTCGGTAAAATGGCTGGATGCAATGCGGACCGAGATGGAGTCCATGTACACCAACAAAGTTTGGACTTTGGACTTTGCTCCAGAAGGGGTAAAACCCGTAGGCTGCAAATGAATCTTCAGAAAGAAGATTGGTGTAGATGGGCAGGTTGAAACCTATAAAGCTAGGCTTGTTGCAAAGGGTTTTCGTCAAAGACCTGGTTTGGACTATGACGAGACCTTTTCTCCGGTAGCTATGCTCAAATCCATTCGGATCCTTCTTGCCATTGCTGCCTTCCACGATTATGAAATCTGGCAGATGGACGTAAAGACGGCTTTCCTAAATGGAAATTTGGAAGAGTGCGTCTATATGGATCAGCTAGAGGGATTCATTCAGAATGAAAGCAGCGGTAGAGTGTGCAAGTTGCTCAAGTCCATCTATGGACTCAAGCAGGCATCGCGGAGTTGGAACATCTGCTTTGATGATACTGTCAAAGAATTCGACTTTATCAAAAACCCAGATGAACCATGCATTTACAGTAAGATTGTAGGGAGTAATGTGGTATTCCTCGTCTTGTAGGTCGATGACATTCTCCTAATAGGAAATGATATTCCTATGTTACAGTCAGTCAAAGGATTCTTGTCACAAAGGTTCTCCATGAAGGACCTGGGCGATGCCAACTACATTCTGGGGATCCAGATCTATCGTGATAGATCTAAAAGGATGTTGGGACTTTCACAGTCAAGGTACATCGACACCATACTGAAACGATTCAGTATGGAAGATTCCAAGCGCGGTAATCTACCGGCTTGTCACGGAATCACCCTCTCCAAAGAGATGTCTCCCAAGACTGATTTGGAAAGGGCTCGCATGTCATCAATACCCTACGCATCTGCGGTAGGATCTATTATGTATGTGATGTTGTGTACCAGACCAGATGTAGCATACACATTGAGCGTTGTAAGCCGGTATCAGTCGAACCCAGGGGAGAAACACTGGATAGCAGTAAAGAACATTCTCAAGTACTTGAGAAGGACTAAGGAGATGTTCTTGGTGTATGGCGGAAAAGACCTCCAGATCGAGGCCTTTGCTGACTCCAGCTTCCAGAGTGACGGGGATGACTCCAAGTCCATGTCGGGTTATGTCTTTACCCTCAATGGAGGGGCGGTTTTCTAGAAGAGTTCCAAGCAGGAAACCGTTGCTGACTCAACTATGGAAGCGGAGTACATAGATGCTTGCGATGCCGCAAAGGAAGCTGTCTGGATGAAGAAGTTCCTCACGGAGCTTCAGGTGGTTCCTACCAGTGTTGATCCAATACCGCTGTATTATGACAACAACGGCGCTATAGCTTTAGCGAAGGAACCCAGGTCCCATCAGAAGTCCAGGCACATTTTGAGGCGGTACCACCTGATCAGGGAGATCGTAGATCGCCGGGAGATCGAGGTGAAGAGAGTAAATACAGAAGATAACACTGCTGATCCACTCACGAAGGCCTTACCCCAGACTCAGTTCGAGCGGCCGATCGAGATGATAGGTCTTCGATACGCCAGTTCATGGCCTTAGTGCAAGTGGGAGATTGTTAGTGTATATGCCCTAGAGGCCATTACTGTATCATACTAGCTTGTATATTACTTAATGGAAGCTTGGGATATTCACAGTTGTATAGACAATCTTGCTCAAAATGGTAGTATGCTACTTGGTTTGTTTCTACTTCAATATGTGCATGTGTTTCTTTTAGCATATCGCTTATACATATTAGTAGAGCCCTTAGGATCATTGCTTGATTACCAGCGTTGTGATGGCAGTCACACTCGTGGGGGGCTGGGTAATCTATAAGCACATCCTTATACAGGTCCCTAGTCGTAGGACTATCGAGACAGGGCATCGATACTCCGGAGTAGACTAGCGTATGCGCTTCTCATCCCAGCAGGGGAGATGGTCTGTCCCACAGCCATCAGTACGTCGTACTGGAGATAGTATGCGGGTGCTCGTTGGGTTACGAGTACACTGGATAGGACTCGTCGAGAACTGTTGGTTGGTACTATACCTATCGTCAGTTACCAGTTCCGAGGTGACATGAGTACAGCTTAGTCCGCTGACTTGACACTGTCACTTCGCCTCGAGCGTGTTCCCACTGTACTTTGATTACTACCCTACCACGGCTCAAAGGAGTCGTGCAAACAGGTAGCAGTTCGGTGCAGTCCCGAAGCACTTGGAGGCAGTAACGGTTAGACAGGATTCGTCTCTCCCGGTATTGGGGGTTGACATCGCGCTGTGTCTAGGAGAGCCATTACACGAGTAGTCCCTGGCCAGGGCAAGCAAGATATACTGGTAGGTTTCCAGTGTTATCTCAGGGTGTTCTGGGCTTCACTCCAACACGACTTGTACCGCTATTAGGGGACTGACGTTTACCGCCCCTAGGCCCGCCATGCGATGTATCAGACGAACAGACCGGACTGTGCGGAGATTGTCACATTCAGGCTCAGTAGGAGTTCAGATGGGTTTCACCTCATCAGTCTTCTTGTCGGCATCTACCTGGGGACCGTTACACACAGCTAGTGCCGCTTACGGACTGTGGTTAAACCCACTGCCAGCGTAGTGTCGAGTCTTTAGAGTCCTACACAGAAAGCTATTCGCCTTTAGGCAAAAGAGTAGAGGTCGCATGGTTTTGCGACAGGTCGCATGGTTTTGCGACAGGGTTCGGTCACATCCGTGCACTTGTGCACGTTTGGTGTCCGGACAGTTAACACTAGCGGGCTTTTGTTTAAGCCAGATCCTAGTGTACGTTTTGGGATTGGTTTTATCTGGTTTGTATTCGTGTTCCTCGGAATGCGGATGCGGGTGTGTATGCACAGTTGACAGAGAGACAGAGGCAGAGGATTCTCATTGGGGTTGTTGACTGTTGACTATTGACTTTTGGCTAAACCTTAATGAGAATAAGATATATGATTAATGATAATATTAATTAAGTATTATTGTGTCATGGTTGAGATGAGGGGTTGACTTTGTTGACTTGTTGATTTTGTTGACTTGTTGATTTTGTTGACCGGTAGACTAGGTTGGATTAGTTGACCATCATCATTGCAATGGCTATCATTTCATGGCAAAGACTTTTGCTTGCTTGTTATGCTTTGCAATATGAGTGCATGAAATGATAATGCCACTTGATATGATATGAACCATCACATAATACTCAATTATTATTATTATTATTATGATTATGATTTTGTTATGAGAGCATGGGAGGAAAAGAGGTTGGCTCATTCTATCATTCTTCTTCTCTCTCATGCTCTTTCTCTCCCTCTTGCTCTTCCTCTTGCTCTCTCTCTAGTTCAAGGCAACTCCATCTCATGAGTTGAGAAACATTGCCTTAGAGATAAAAGAAAACCCAAATCACTTCTCTACCCATCCTAGTTCACAAGGTTTAGCAAACCAAGTGTTCTAGTTTCTTCAAGTTCGAAGAAGAAGCCAAAGGTAGAAGCTTTCAGGTGGATCCATCTTCGGCGCAAGGAGACGACGAGGTGAGGCCGATCCGTACACCGGAAAGAGTTGAAGACGAAGGAGTTCAAGAAAGGTATAGCCCCCCCCAACCGAGTAGGCAAAACTCTAGTTAGGTTGTTAGGTAGTTGTTTAACAAAGATCCGTATTTTGAGTCCATGTTACCACCTCTTGAAAAATCGTTTTTCATCATTTCCGCAAGCCCGTAAGTACCGGGAGAGGTAACGTGGACTTACAGACACACCCTCGACTAGGAACAATTATAGGATGTACTCTTTGACTACCCTAGCCCCACTAGTGTGATCTCATCACAGTCCCAGTAGTCGAGTACATATCCTAAGGGCTTTATCAACACGTGAGAGCAAGACAGTAAACTAATACAAGTCAACATGTTAAGACAAAGTGAAACCAAATAGCATACTATCATGACGAGCAAGAAAGTCCTCTCGATATATATCCAAGCATCCATTATAATATACATCATATGTACAACAATGGCCTCTAGGGCATATATATAACTAACAATCTCCCACTTGCACTAGGGTCAGGTGTTGTAGTATCTCATACCCAACATCCCGAATAATCTCTCAAACTGTATCTGGGGAATAGCCTTCGTGAGTGGATCCGCAGTGTTGTCCTTCGTGTCAACTCTCCTGACCTCGATCTCGCGGTGATCAACTATCTCCCGGATTAGGTGATACCGCCTCAGAATATGTCTGGATTTCTCATGGGACCTGGGTTCCTTGGCCAAAGCCACAACTCCATTGTTATCACAATACAAAGCTATTGGATGCTCAATGGACGGAACCACACCAAGTTCAGCCATGAACTTCTTCATCCAGACAGCCACTTTGGCAGCATCGTTGGCAGCGATGTATTCAGCCTCCATCGTCGAGTCTGCCACGGTTTCTTGCTTGGAACTCTTCCAACAAACCGCGCCTCCATTTAGGGTAAAGACAAATCCCGATTGTGACTTAGAGTCGTCCTTATCACTTTGGAAGCTTGAATCGGTAAAGGACTCCACCTGGAGTTCTCCGTTACCATACACCAAGAACATCTCCTTAGTTCTTCTCAAGTACTTGAGAAGTTCTTCACAGCTGTCCAGTGATTCTCTCCTGGATCTGCTTGATACCTACTCATTACACTTAGTGAGTATGCCACATCTGGTCTGGTACATAGCATCGCGTACATGATAGAGCCTACTGCCGAAGCATAGGGTATCCCTTGCATGCGAGCTCTCTCCAAATCAGTCTTAGGAGACATCTCTTTGGAGAAAGTGAGTCCAGAGATCGTGGGTTGGTTCCCACGCTTGGATTCTTCCATACTAAACCTCTTTAGTATAGTGTCAATATACCTGGATTGGGACAATCCCAGTATCCTCTTGGATCTATCTTTATAGATCCTAATCCCCAAAATGCAGGAGGCATCACCTAGATCTTTCATTGAGAATCTATATGATAAGAAGAGCTTGACCGAGTGCAGCATAGGAACATCATTTCCTATCAAGAGTATGTCATCCACGTACAATACGAGGAAGACAACCTTACTCTTTGCAACCTTTTTGTAAATACAAGGTTCATCTATGTTCTTGATGAAGTCAAACCCTTTGATTACCATATCAAAACAGATGTTCCAACTCCGCGACGCCTGCTTTAACCCGTAGATGGATTTAAGCAGCTTGCACACCTTTCCGCTCCTCCCACTATCTACGAAGCCCTCTGGCTGAGTCATGTACACGCACTCCTCTAAATCACCATTTAGAAAGGCGGTCTTAACATCCATTTGCCAGATTTCGTAGTCATGGTATGGAACAATGGCAAGTAAGATCCGGATGGACTTAAGCATAGCCACTGGAGAAAAGGTTTCGTCATAATCCACACCTGGTCATTGACGAAAACCCTTTGCAACAAGTCTAGCTTTGAAAGTCTCCACTTTTCCATCTACACCAAGTTTCTTCTTAAAGATCCACTTGCTCCCAATGGGTTTTACCCCTTCAGGAGCAACTTCCAAAGTCCATACTTTGTTGGTGTACATGGATTCCATCTCAAATCGCATTGCATCCAGCCATTTCACAGAGTCCCCACTTGTGATGGCCTGCTCGAAGCTAGTCGGGTCATCATCTTCCATGATGCAATCCTCGCTTCCACCATCAATGAGAAAACCGTAGTATCTCTTAGGTGGATGAGAAACCATACTAGATCGGCAGAGAGGCTGGGGTTCGTTGGGTTTCGTTGGGTACTACTGAATCCTCTGGTTCCAATAAATCATTATTTTTAGTTTACGGTGCTGGAACCTCTTCCAGCTCTACCTCTTTGCCACTAATTTCTTTTGCAAGAAATTCCTTTTCTAAAAAGGTGGCATGTTGAGCAACAAACACCTTTTGTTGTTCACTATGGTAGAATAGATATCCATACGAATTGCTTGGTATCCAATAAACTCACAAAGAACTGATCGTGCCTCGAGCTTGTCCGGATTTTTCTTTTTAACATAGGTCAGACAACCCCAATCTTAACTCTTTTAAGAGATGGTCTCTTCACATTCCATATCTCATATGGAGTGGTAGGCACAGATTTGGTTGGAACTCTATTCAATAGGTATATGGCTGTCTCCAGCGCATACCCCAAGAAGGAAATAGGCAACTCAGCATCGCTCATCATAGAGCGCACCATATCTAATAGGGTGCGATTCCTCCGCTCCAATACACCATTGTGCTGTGGTGTATAAGGAGGAGTAAGATGAGAGAGAATCCCATTCTCTTTTAGATAATCCAGAAAATCATCGCTCAAGTATTCTCCTCCCGATCAGATCGAAAGATTTTAATACTTTTGCCCGTTTGGTTCTCTACTTCGTGCTTATATTCTCTGAATTTCTCAAAAGCTTCAGACTTGTGTTTCATCAGGAACACATGTCCGTATCTAGAGAGATCGTCAGTGAATGTAATGAAGTACGAAGAGTCGTTCCAGGCATGCGTAGACATGGGACCGCATACATCACTATGTACCAGTCCTAAAAGTTCCGTAACTCTTTCTCCGTGTCCACTAAACGGAGTCTTGGTCATTTTCCCTTTGAGACATGAATGGAAAGTATCATAAGATGATAATTCGAACGGATTCAAATATCTATCCTTATGTAACTTAGCCAGTCGTGTCGCATTAATATGACCAAGTCTACAATGCCACAAGAAGGATCCGTTCATTTCTGAACTCTTCCTCTTGTGTGTGTTTTGTATATTATGGACTGTATTTTGATTGAGAATGAATATGCCATTATGTAACAAGCCTAATCCAATTAACTTTTGATCTAGGAATATGTTCATAACATTATCCTTTACTACAAAATTATATCCTTCTTTGCTTAATAAAGAAACTAATATAATGTTGCAAATCATGTTTGGTAAATAATAGCACTCATTCAGAATCAGTGTATTACGACTTGGTAATACTAGGTGATATCCACCAACTGCTTTGGCTGCAATACTTGCACCATTTCCTACTTGAACGGAATGATCACATTTTCCCAGTTCTCTACCTTTACATAACCCATGTAATAATTTACATATGTGGGATCCCGATCCGGTATCTAATACCCAGGACGTAGGGTAAACTGAGAAACAGTTCTCAATAACTAACACACCCGAAGAAGATGCATCAGCATGCATGTTCTTTGTTTGGGCGGCATGAGAATCCAGATATTCTCCTGTTTCCTGTTCAGTCTTATAACTCTTATAAGAAAGAACGGGACCAACGTTCCCCTGCTCAGTATAATAAGCAGGTTCAGTCAATACATCCATATTATTATCTTGATTAAGGCCTGACAGGGTCGCTACCTGGAGAGAGAGAAAAGAAAACATTTTAGCGTATGCACTTGCAAGATTAGATTGGTTATTATCTTATCTAATCAGGATGTCTCCCACTGTTTTTATCAAATCTTTCTTCAAACCCTAAAGGTAAGATTAGCCGTGATTAATTACACCCTACAATTTCGTCAATCTTTCAGCCAGATCAGTGTCGGTACTTGAGGGAAGTTCCCCGTGCTTTCGCACGGACCTAATTAAAGTAAACTTCGTTTTCACATAGGTATAACCCCATTAACACCTTTCTAGACACCTACTTGATCGGCTAATTGTTCTATGTAAAACTCTCCCAAGAGTAACTCTTGCTCGCAGTGGATATCGGGATCCAACTATCTCATAGGAGGTATGCAATCTCATTGCAAATTTCAACACTTGAAATTCCCGATAATGCTTTTGCCCCTAGCAACTTATGACCTTGTCTAAGTTCAACAAATCATAAGTGCTAGCCAAGTTCAACCCGTCATTTCCCGATTGAATTAAACCCACCCGTACGACCCTTGGCTAAGGTCAACAAAGTCGCACGACTACCCTAACTCAATCACATCTCATGTTTTAGCAGATAAACACTAATTAGCTACCATACACTACGCCTAGGCTAAGGTCAACAAACGCAGCACGAATACTAACCAGTGTCAATCTGAAATGACGAAGGGCTACGTAGGTTTTTTCAGAAAAACCATGAGCGTAATGAACTTGATATCGTTGTAGAAACAAGTGATTTTTGAAAAGGAGTGTTTTTGAGGCTTTTCTAGTTTTGCTAAAGAGATCACTCCCGGTGAAGGGATCTCGGCTCTTTCCTTATCGAATAAGGTGCAGGATATTTCACAAATACCGCGGTGCAAAGCAAGAACTATAGAAGCAATCAAAAACTAAACCGTGAGTTTGTAGCATCTGCCAGTTTTGCTAAAGAGGTCACTCCCGGTGAAGGGATCTCGGCTCTTTCCTCATCGAATAAGGTGCAGGGTATATCATATATACCGCTATGCAAAGCAAAACTGTAGCTACCCTTTTTATAAAGTTTTGATTCTACAACATCTTTTAGGTTTCTTTTCTTTTATTAATCTCATTAATAAATCCCATCAGCTTATGCTTCCTAAGCATCACAGAAGAAACGAAAGCAGTAATATTTATATATCAGCATATATATATAGTATAAGCATTCGTCTCAGGCGGTAATATGATCTCATCACAGAACATTGCAGCAGAAGAACATATATGAAATATTGGATATACTAGGATATCCGTGTTTTTAATACGAGCTGTATAAAACACGAATTCCACGGTCGCGATGAATAGCCAAACCCACATCCCTAGACCCCTACGAGAGCGGCAAGCAACACTGCCAATTCTAGGGTTAGGAGACCCGGTCTCGACTCCTCGAGATGGCCTCCCACTGGACCCTAGAACCCGGTTACTTTTGCTCCCCTCCTTGGGTCTACCTAATGCGGAAAAGTAAATAATATACAATGGTGACATCATCCACATCCCGTAAGTGCCCCAATAAAAGAATATTACATATAAATGAATTTTACATGAATGAAAATAAAAACTCTCATCTCACATAAAACCCCCGGCTATTCAGAACACGACAATTCAATATAACATATCACAGCAACACATAATATCTCATATCATCAACATAAGCAAGTACGCGTATTCCGATTGTCGTTGATGTATAGAAATGAAGCCGACGATACCCCACATACTACGATTACGGTAACAGAAAAGAAAGTATAAAACTACAACATTTGGAATCCACAATCACTTTAGACATCGTAAATCCGAAATATCACATACTTCGCATTTCATGCCTAACTAGATGAATTCCACATATTGTATCACATTCTAGATAAATAGACAATATTAAACTTTCCGATCGAATAATTAAATACTCAAGATTTCCTAAATAGCTCAACACTTGAGCGGAGTTCAAATAATCCCAGAATATGTCACAGTAGCAATGGTCCAGCCGTAGAAGGGTCAAGCCAACGTCTCACATGTGGCACGCCGTACTGCCCCAAACCCTAAGGTTTTGAGAAGGTTCAGACGGTCGCATAATCGAGTTAAGGTTTGTGTTCTTCTAGAGGGTCCACCGCGTTACTTGCACATTTTTCCGAAAGATTTAAACTCAAGAAAAATTCAACACTTGAAAGTTTTTCGTGTCGGGAAAAAGTGAGTTAATGATATCCGTTCGAACATTTTAATAGTTTCTAAAATATCCGGAAAACAAAACGAAATTGAACTATCCGATCGAATCAACTAATTCAAAATAATCCCCAGAACACTCAACACTTGAGTCAGATTAAAAATACCCAGAAGCAGCTACAAATACCTACGGATGTACTGTGCCAAAAAGCTAACCCTAACTCTACAGTGCTGCCGCGGAACTGCCACAGAAAGCATGGTACGGCCGCGGTTCCACGGCGCTTTAGTGGAGTTTTGGTGTCGTTTTGGACAGTAACTCTTAGAATTCCCTGCTGATTTTTTTGAGTATTTTTAATGCAGAAAAAATCACAATTTTACAAAATTTCCAGAGAGGGGGTCATTTTCGACATATCGGGGTTCGATCGGACTTTTAACTTCGTATACACGTCGCCTAATGCTCTAGCTAGGCTCTGATACTACTGTAGGGTTCCTGGGCACTCTAACAAGGGTTAATAAGGCATCAAACATGACCGAATAAAATTTTAGACATGCCGAACAACCCAAAGCCGGGATCTTTGCTAGATTATTAGGGTTTAACATGCAAGTAAACATCTTTACAACTAAGTGTGAGGGATTATAACCTTTGTAGTCCTCTCCTTCGCTTCATAAGCTCCGTGTTGAGGTCCCTTCACTGTAATCATCAAGAACTCCGACTCTCGTGAGGCTCCAAGAGGTGAATGATGCATCTTACTTGAAGTCTTCATGATCTAAGATGATCTACCTTGAAGAATCTCTAACCCAAGCTTACACTTCACTAAACAACTTATTAGAGAAGTGAACACCCTAATCTAAGTGGCTAGAATATATGAGGATGATGAAGTAGGAATTTTGCTCTCTTTTGTTTTCTATTTCTCACACTTATTCATCACAAACACAAAAGTTAGTGAAGGTTTTTCAAGAGCTAGAAAAAGAAGAAGATAAAAACTAATCCTTTTGTGATGAATAATGAATTATTGTAGTGGTTACAAATCTAACCATGAGTTAAGCATGATAGAGTTAACTCGTGTAGAGAGTTAACTAGAGTTAATGGTTTGGATTGGGTTAACATAATATCTTCATAAAATATCAAGCCAAAGACAAAGTCAAAGCTTCATGAAGCTTCATGGAAGCTTCATGAAGCTTCATGGAAGCTTCATGCAAAAGCTAACCCTAATCCAAACCCTAACCAAGTTTAAACCCTAAACCATTGTTAAATTTGTAACCCTTACATGTTACAATATTATATATCACATATACAATATATTTTGTAACAATAGAAAATAATACAATTAACATATATCGCATATATATCAATGTATTAACCCGTGAGAAAATGAATCAATAAAGCGAGCTTATATTAGTTAATGTAACGTAATATATCACATATATAATTATACATTAAATTATCGAATCAACACTTGATCCGATAACCCGGCTATATTACACATAACCGACTAATATAACATGTACAATTTCATCGAATCAACACTTGATCCGATGACCCGGCTATATCACATATACCCGGTTGATATCTCATATCGTGAGAATAGAATACGGTATCTCATATCGTATTATTCTCGGTCCTGCACATATCACATATGCGCTCCTTCTCCATTTTGCCTGAGCCAGGAAACCTCTGTGTAGGACTCTAAAGAATCGTCAATACGCTGGTAGTGGGTGATGATCATATCAAACACCCACAAGCTGCAAGCGGTCAGCTAAACGTAACAGCCACCCAGGTATTGAGCGATCAGAAGATCAACAAGCAAGCCTATACATTCTCCTGTGAATCCAATCAGTAACACTCCCGTACAGTCCGGTCTCTTCGTCTGATATGTTGCATATCTAGTCTAGGGGTGGTATACGTCAGACCCCAGTAACCGATAAGTCGTGTCGATGTAAGGCTCATAACGGGCCGAGAAACTACTGATAACTCTTACCAGCAGCACTCCATATCAGCCCTGGCCAGGGACTTCCAGTTATAGCCAATCGAACACAGCACAACATCAACTCCCAATACCGGGAGAGAAGAAACCCCTCCTATCGCTCATTGCCTCCATGTGATTCGGGACTGTACCCAAAAGCCACCATTTTGCACGACCTCTTGGACGTGGTAAGGTGGAAATCAAAGCACAGTAGGAATCACACAAGACTCTATGACGATCTCGGGTCTACAGACTAACCTGTACCAGTATCACCGGAGAACTTCTATCTGACAATAGGTATAATACCATCTAGGAGTTCTCGGCGAGTCCGTTCAGTGTACCCAGTCTCCACTAAGCACCCGTACACCATCTATGATGTCAAACACCGATGGATATAGGATCATCCATCGCCCATCATATGGGTCAAGATGCGTATACGCTAGTCTACCCTGGTGTATCGATGCCCTGTCTCGACACACCCTCGACTAGGAACAATTATAGGATGTACTCTTTGACTACCCTGGCCCTACTAGTGTGATCTCATCACAGTCCTAGTAGTCGAGTACATATCCTAAGGGCTTTATCAACATGTGAGAGGAAGACAGTAAACTAATACAAGTCAACATGTTAAGACAAAGTGAAACCAAATAGCATACTATCATGACGAGCAAGAAAGTCCTCTCTATATATATCCAAGCATCCATTATAATATGCATCATATGTACAGCAATGGCCTCTAGGGCATATATATAACTAACACTAGATACAAGATATACAACAACAACATCAGATAACCGCAAACCCACCTATAGCAAAAGGCCTCACAGCCAATCATAACGATATCCGGTGAAATAGGTACAATAGGACGCCCTGCCGCGACTACTATGAGGGTCAAGCATGCAAAACACCGTGGCACAACGGGGGTGAGTTGCCAACTCGTGAATAGCAAATAATATCATACAGTAATCACAAATATGCACGAACAGCGATAATCTATCCCATGTAATCTGATAGCATAAGTATGGAAATATGGATATGCAACAATCATGTAAAGGTACATCATCAGGGTACTACAACTACATGAAGCAATGCATATCATAAATAATCCTGAGTGTGGGATAATATAATAAAACCTCATGCAAAAATCATCAGCATGGAAATACCCTATTGTCCCTCACTGACACCTCAAATCCTAAAGTCCTCAGGCGCCGTCACCAGGACCGGCCCTCATATCCGTAAATCTCATGGAACCTGAGTGTCCAACATCGACACCCGAAACATCATGAAATACTCGTGTCCAGCATCGACACATAAATCCACGTACCATGGGCTCCGTCTGCCCGGATCGGTCCGCGGGCTCCGGCAGTAAGAATCGGCCCATATCCATCTCACGACTCCGGTCGGTATCCTCCAGATATCCGCCGAGCTCTATACAATCACCGGTAGGTAGTGATCCTCCTGCCAGGCTCATCGGCTAATCCATCGACATACCTTTCTTGCCCCGGGGTACCATACCGGGTCCACCATGAACCCGCAAATGGCCTCATCCAGCTCCTCGAATCGGGTATCACATAAGTCTCAGGACCGAGAAAACTCATAGTGGACGCACTGAAATATCATTTCAAGAGAAACCGGGTTTTCAAACAATGCACACTTTCTTGAAATAATACCACGGTTCTCAAATCCATAAATCACATGAAATCCATATCTCAATGCGTAAATCCATGAAATGTGATATATGCAACATAAAACAACAATATGAGCATATCAAGGGAAAACCACTATTTAAATGCATCAAGTTATTAAATATATCATGCGGTTTCCAATCTCTCCAAAATCCAACGCAACATCATATAAAGGTGAACATGTAGCTATAGCAAGGTATATGTGTAAGCATGTCATGGCAATTACCGACGGTGTGTGTGTAGCATACAATTAGTGCTCGTGCAACATGAACCGTCAATAATAGTGCAGTGTCCAATGGGTACAAGTCCAGGCACAACAAGTAATAATATGTAATGATATTCATGCACAATCTCTATATGTGCATATAAACATGCGGCTAATATCATATCATATCTAGCCCTGACGCATAACGCCATACGGGCGATCTCCCCGTAGATGTTAAATCTACTCACCGACAATCGCGAGCTAGGTAAATCCAATCACCCGCTTTCCTTTCTTCGCAGCGTCCGAAGTTCCCGCCTGCGATCCTATTAACACAAAACATAGCAAGTGCAACACAGAAATCGACCAAGAAAACGTACAAACTACGTTTGACCGACACACCAACTCCAATCAAACTCTCAAGTATTCGTCTAGTGACTAACGTGTGTAGCGATACCCTGAAACCAACCCAAGTGCAGCAGCTACACAAGATCACGAACCAAGTAGGATAACGAAACACGCGTAGTCGTAACACTAAATTAAAGCAAAGTGATTCCATATTTTGATACACAAATAATTAGTGAAAGTTGCAAGTTCCACGAGACCACATACAACCCCAAAGACCCTACGACCAAGACTAGAGACACCAGCCCCCACTCTGGCCACAATTTGCAGCCAGAAGCAATAAATTTGCGGCCAAGAAAAAAGGGAATGGTCTCAGGGTTTTATGGTGGGTTCTATGCCTCAACACTAGGTCTCAGTGATGGCAACTTCTAAAACAACAACCTGGTTCGACAGCAGATTCACTCGAGACACAACACTTTACTAAAATACGATATGTTCCCAAAACGCTACCTTTAGTGTTCTAAACTACAACTACAAGGCAACACAACAATATAAACACCTAATTATCAGTTAGAGGTCATTACCTAGCCACTCTTGCTCAAAGATCCAATCTTTCCAAGCTCCAAGTCAACCTAGTGGCTAAATCAAGACGTGTGAAGTGTTTTTATGGTGTTTAATGAAGTTTTACAAGGTTTAGGTGAAGAGATAGTGAGGGTTCAGTTGAGGGTTGAGGAGATGAAGAAATAATGGAGAAGAGATAAGAATGAGAGAGTGAGGGAAGAAAATGATGAGAGGGTGAGTGTAGGGTGAGCTTTAAACTTACACTTATTCTCTCCCTCTCCTCATCAATGCTTGCATTAAAGCCCTCCATGACTCACCTAGCTACCTCTCCTCAATCCAAAATAAGAAAATATCTCTCACACAAAATATCTAAGGGCAAGGTTAAATCAAGGCATGGATTAGCTTAAGGTGTCATGGCTACTTAACAAGATTAACACTAACTAACCCCCACATTAACATGCACAAGTGTGTGCAAGCCATAACAAATATTAATAAAATATTAATTAATTGTTATAAAATGTGAGGAACCCAATTTGGTAAACTTTTCCTTAAAAACCCGCACTAACGCTTAATTAACACTAATCGCATTCTAAGGTGTTACACTCATCCACCTGAGAGATACTACGGCTTCCAGAGTGATAAGGATGACTGAAAGTCAGTCTCGGGTTTTGTCTTCACCCTCAGTGGAGGGACGGTATGTTGGAAGGGTTCCAAGCTATATACCGTAGCAGACTCGTTGATAAAGGCTAATTACATCACTACCAACGATGCTGCCAAAACGGATGTCTGGATGAATGAGTTCATAAGATGAACTTGGTTCCTACCAATGGGCATCTAGTGCCTGTGTATTGTGATTACAATGGAGCTATGGCTTTGGCCTAGGAACCCCGGTCCCGTCAGCGATCCAAACATATTCTTAGACAGCATCACCTGATCAGGGAGATAGTTGATCTCTGGGAGATCGAGGTCAGGAGAGTTGACACAGAGGATAACATAGCGGATCCACTCATAAAGGCCAACCCCCCAAATGCGATTCGAGAGATTTTTGGGAAGTTGGGTATGAGATACTACAACAACTGGCCTTACTGCAAGTGGGAGATTGTTAGGAATATGTATGCCCTAGAGGCCATTATTGTTGATATAGTGGATGCTTGGACATATATAGAGAGGACTTTCTTGCTCGACATGATAGTATGCTATCTGGTTACTCTTTATCTTAACATGTTGACTGTTATTCATTACTGTCTTTCTCTCACATGTTGATAAAGCCCTTAGGATATGTACTTGACCACCAGGATTATGATGAGATCATATTAGTGGGGCCAGGGTGGTCCAAAAGGTACATCTTTTAACAGTTCCTAGTCGAGGGGATATCGAGACAAGGGCATCGATATTCCAGAGTAGACTAGTGTGTACGTTTCTTGTCCCTTAGAGGGCGATGGTTGATCCCACAACTATTGGTGTGTGACATCAAAGATTGTACACAGGTGCTCATTGGAGAATGGGTACACCGAACAGACTCGCCGAGGACTCCTAGTTGGTATTATACCTATCGTCAGATAGCAGTCCTCTGTTGACACTGGTATAGGTTAGTCTGTAGACCCGAGATCGTCATAGAGTCTTGTGTGGCTCCCACTATACTTTGATTTCCTCCCTACCACGCTCAAGAGGAGTTGTGCAAACAGGTGGATTTTGGGTACAGTCCCGGGTCACATGGAGGCAATGAGCGATAGGAGGGGTTTCTTCTTTCCCGGTATTGGGGGTTGATGTTGCACTATACTCGATTGGCTATAACTAGAAGTCCCTGGCCAGGGCTGCTGCTGAGATTTACTGATAAGAGTTATCATTAGTTTCTCAAACCGTTATACGCCAGACATCGGCATGACTTATCACGTTACTGGGGTCTGACGTTTACCACCACTAGACATGATATGCGACATATCAGATGAAGAGACCGGACTGTACGGTAGTGTTACTGATATGCTTCATGGAGAGTATGGACAAGCTTGCTTGTTGATCTTCATATCGCTCAATACCCGGGTAGCCGTTGCGTCCAGCTAGTACCGCTGACGGCTTGTAGGTGACTAATGTGATCATCACCTACTGTTGGCGTATTGACGAGTCTTTAGAGTCCCACACAGAAGTTCCCTGGTTCAAGCGAAACGAAGAAGGACACATATGTGATATGTGTATGGGCCTGATTAAATACGTGTATGTGATACCGTATTGTAATCTGGAAGTTATCTGTTTTCAGTTAGGTTATATGTGATATAACCAGATTATTGAATCAAGTGTTGATTTGATAATATGATGCAAAGATAAATGATATTAGTCGGTCATATATGATATAACTGGATTATTAAATCAAGTGTTGATTTAATAATGTGATATATATTATATGTGATATAATTATATCTTAACTAATATCATTAGCTCACTAATTATTCTTCATAAATATATATATATATATATATATATTAATATATATGATATATAAATATATATTTATATGAAGCATGGTATAATTTCTAATTTTGGAAAATAGAAATTGAGGTGGAAATTGGGAGCATGGTGAGGCATGGCATTTTTCTTTAGTTTATTCATCCTTGACTCACTATTCAAGCATGGTTGCATTTTTATATTGCAAAATTTCCATGCTTGAATGAGTGGGGGTCAAGGGGTTGCTATTTTTTTCACTTCATTCATTCAACACTTAGCCATTTTGGTAAAGGGTTGCTCTCTTGCTCTCATGTTCCCTTCTTCTTATTCCTCTTCACTATTTTTCAAGCTTCAACCCTCACATGTGATGTGTGAATCATGAAGCTTGAACACATACTAGTGAGAAAACCAAATCCCCTACTTCACCATCCTACACTCGACTAGCGATCAAATGTAGCGTGTTTCCTACACTAAAAGAGTTTACTGTAGAGGTAGATTGAGCTGGAGGGACTTCGCGTGGATCATCTTCGGCACAAAGGTCTTCAGAGGAAGCTCATCCAAACTCTCAAGCGGAGCCTAGTGGATTCGCGTGGACTACAACACGGAGCATGTGAAGTGAAGGACTCGATCTATGAGGGTATAGCCATTTTTCACTTCTCTTATATTACATATCATCATATATTTACCCGAATATTCTAGTAACGATCTTGCGTAAGTCTAGCTTAGCACCGAAAATTTTAAAATCCGGCATGGTTGATGCCGCTAGGACCCCATGGCGGTGCTAAGGTAGACTTTCATTTAGAGATAAACTAATCCATCTACACTCTCTACATCATCTAGGACATCTAGTTTAGCAAACTAGGTGCCTTAGTTACCTCGGATTTGAGGTTGGAGCTTGGACTATAGACTCTCGGGTGGATCGTCTTTGACTTGAGAGGACCGACGAGAAGGCCCGATCTGTGTATGATCCGAGGAGCCTATGACGAGGAGGAGGACAACTAGAAGACCTGAATGACATGGTTCTGTGAGGTATAACTTTCTATCCGAGTAGTTAACCTCATACAGTTTAGCTAGTTAGGGTTTAGTATCGATCCTAGAGTTCAAGTCGGTGTTGCGAAGCTAGTAAAAAATCGTTTTTTGCGTATTCCGCCTCCCCGCGAACCCGCGGGGTGCGCGACATCGACTTACATAAGATAAGGTGTATTGAATAACGCTGTAAGAGAATCTTAACTAAGATACAGTTTTCAATTTACAAAACACAGAATTTGAGTTAGTATACTTTTGGGACTTATACATGAAAATGTATGTTGTCCAGTGTCCTTCAGGACAAGGGGTTGGTACTCTTACTTCATTCTGGTTTACCTATAAGTTCTCCGGTTTTAGACACGCATTCGTAGTAATGCAAGGTCCAAAAATTTTGAGAACTTTGTAGGTATAAGAATAAAGTAGATAACCATACGTTAGAAGTATCGGGATTCTTCGAGAAGATCGAAGATGTAGATACTTATGATAGGTATTCCATCATAGTAAAATCGAGAACTTGATTCTCTTATAGGTTACTTATCCCTGGACGCGCTCTATGATAATTAATGTTGTATTAGCCCTATTCTATTAGGTAATATGCACTGAAAACAGCTGCTTGACATTTGAATCTGGTTCCATCTAAATTAATGCCTTGATTCTATATGGGTGTAGAATGGTTGCATATCTTAAGGTTGTTAAGATATAGAGTTATCCGGTTTCTGTTTAAAAGCAGAATCAGGACAAAGTCGAGGCACGCTTCAGTAATGGTGGTTTGTGAATTATCCTAAGCATTCGGTAGGATTTTGTTTCAACCATTTTCAAGATCAATAGTTGTTAGGAATATGTATGCCCTAGAGGCTATTATTGTATGATATAGTGGATGCTTGGACATATATATAGAGGACTTTCTTGCTCGACATGATAGTATGCTATATGGTTGCTCTTTATCTTAACATGTACACTTGTATTGTTATACAGTCTCTCTGATACATGTTGATAAAGCCCTCAGGATGTTAGCTTGACTACCAGAACTATGATGTAGATCATACTAGTGGGGCTTGTGTAGTCCACAAGCACATCCTTTAGAGTTCCTAGTCGGGGGAATATCGAGACAGGGCATCGATATTCCAGAGTAGATTAGTGTGTACGTTTCTTGACCCTGTATGGGGCGATGGTTGATCCTATATCCATTGGTGTTTGATATCAAATATTGTACACAGGTGCTCATTAGAGAATGGGTACACTGAACAAGACTCGCCGAGAACTCCTAGTTGGTCATACCTATCGTCAGATAGCAGTTCTCTAGTGACACTTATACAGGTTAGTCTGTAGACCCGAGATTATCATAGAATCTTGTGTGGTTCCCACTGTACTTTGATTTCCTCCCTACCACGGCTCAAAGGAGTTGTGCAAATAGGTGGATTTTGGGTACAGTCCCGAGTCACATGGAGGCAATGAGCGATAGGAGGGGTTTTGTCTCTCCCGGGTATAGGGAGTTGATGTTGCTCTATGCTCGATTGGCTATAATAGCAAGTCCCTGGCCAAGGCTGATGAGATTTACTGGTAAGTGTTATCAGTAGTTTCTCGAACAGTTATAGGCCACACATCGGCATGACTTATCAAGTTACTGGGGTCTGATGATTCCACCCCTAGACTTGATATGCGACATATCAGACGAAGAGACCGGACTGTACGGTAAGTGTTGCTTATAGGCTTTGCGGGAGTTTGGACAAGCTTACTTGTTGATCTTCTATTCGCTTAAAACATGGGTAGCCATTACGTCCAGCTAGTACTGCTGACGGCTTGTGGATGACTGATGTGATCATTACCTACTGCCGGTGTATTGACGAGTCTTTAGAGTCCAACACAGAGGTTTCCTAGCTCAAACAAAATGAAGTAGGGCACATATGGTGATATGTGCGGGAGCTTGATTAAATACGAGTATATGATACCGTATTCTAATCTCGCGATATTTGATATCGGCTAGGTTATATGTGATATAACCGGATTGTTGAATCAAGTGTTGATTCAATGATATGTTATATGTATATATATATATATTTGATATTGGCTGGTTATATATGATCTGACCGGATTATTGAATCAAGTGTTGATTTAATGTAGTATTGAATATTTGTCAGTTATATGTGATATGATCGGGTTATTGAATCAAGTGTTGATTTGATAATTTGATATACATATAAATGATATTAGTCGGTTATATATGATATAACCGGATTATTAAATCAAGTGTTGATTTAATAATTTAATATATATTTATATATATGATATATTTATATATTAACTAATATTTTGCTCACTAATGATTTTCTTCTCTTGCTATATATAATTGTATATATGTATATATGATATATATATATGATATATATTTATTTATATATAAAATACTATTGTGTCATGGTGGATGATACATAGAATATGGGTGTATGAGACTCACACCAAGACTAAAGATTATTTGGGTGATTATTTATTAAGAGGAAAATTAAAAATGAGTTGGAAATGGGCATGGCTTAGATGCTTGTAGAAGCATGTAGAAGCCATGACTCATCCCACTTATTTTGTTTTACTCTAGATATTTTTTCACCCAACCATTATCTTTAGCCCATGGTTAATCTCTCTACTTATCACTTGAGATATTTCTTCACCCAAGTTCATCTTCATCCTCTCTAGGTTTTCTTGAGTTGGAAAAGAAAAGGAGAAAATAATTTCTAAAGCGAGCTAAATTCCTACTTCATCAACCTACTCTCATCTAGCCCATAAGATTAGGTTGTTTGCTTCACTAATTCTATATTAGTGAAGAGGCAGCTTGAGTTAGAGAGACTTCAAGGTGGATTATCTTCGGTATCGAAGATCCATTAGAAAGCTTGTTCCTTTCACCAAGTTGAGCCAAGAAGAGTTCTAGGGACCACTACTTAGAGCTAAAAGACTACTACTTGGAGCTTTAGAAGTGAAGGACCAGTCTACAAAGGTTGTATTCTCTATTCACTTAGTGTAAAACTTTTTTACATGCCTAGAAAACCCTAATTCTCTAGTTTGATTCTAGGTTAGTGTAGCCTAGACCTCTAGATTTTTTTTAAATTGCATACTTGATGCATATGGAAACCTAGTAGAGGTGCTAAGACACACTTTCATGGTATTAGAGCCAAAGATAGAGCATTTGACGATATTAGTTGAATTACGAAACCAAAGCTCTGAAAACCGTAAACCCAAAACCAAGTTTCTGTAAATCTTTAAAAGTCCTCTAAAAATTTTTAAACAAGTGTAGAATGTTACATGTGATGTAACTAGAACAATGAAGAAAAACGAGACCAAGAATTCACTTTCTGGCCGGCGAGGACCCAAAAATGACCGCCCTGGCCGGCCCCACATACTTGTTTTGGTCTCATATTTTTTTGGTGTTCTGCTGTGTTGGTTTTTGGGTTTCAGGTTATGTTTGTTTTGCCCAGATTATATATGATGTTATCTTTTCTGTTGGGGCAATATGGAGTGTTTCGTAGTCGCAATTTTAACATCGTTTCGGGTTTAAGTTTGATATATGATACAATAGTTGGAATCCACATTAAATTAGTTTTGTGAAAACTATTTTATAATTGGTAAATCTAGTATTTTAGTCTCGGTTCATCGATTGCCACAGAGTTTCGATTCAGATCAAAACTCCATCGCAATCGCGTATAGTACGCGAACACTCGTCGAGTAACACTACTAGATAGCCATGCCCCATAGCCCCAACCAAGTGACTATAGGAGAACATTGTAGCCAAAAGCATCCACTCGGGTGCTCACAGCCGCGGTGTTCCGCCTAAGTGCATTTCGTCGACGACATCGGGGGTGCGGCAATCTAGTAAAGTTCCCGACGAGTATTCAATCATTTTATCGGGAATCTTGTTGAATTACCCGACTTATTGAAAAGAGTTTTCAATTCGAGACTAAAATGCAGGGTTTATAAGGTTCGGCATGAAATTCGGAATATGAGATATTCCGGGTTTATGATGTCTAAGGTGTATGTGGATTCTAATTATTGTAGTTTTCATTTCTTTTCTACGACCGTAAGTGTAATATGTGGTGTATCCCCGATCTCGTTGCTATACGTCAACGACATTAGGAATTTGTATATTTACTTACGTTGATAACATGTGATGTTATGTGTTGCTTATGATATGTTATATTGGATCGTCGTGATTGAATAGTCGGGTTTTTTTTACGTAAGATGAGAGTTTTCTATTTTCATTCATGTAAAATATTGTATGTAATATTCTTTTATTGGGACACTTCTGGGTTGAAGTTGTTGTCACCATTGATGTATATTATTTACTTTTCCGCATTAGGATAGACCCAAGGCGGGAGAGCATAAGTAACCTGGTTCTAGAGTCCAGTGGGAGACCATCTCGAGGAGTCGAGACCGGGTCTCCTAATTCTAGAATTGGCAGGGTTGCTTGCCGCTCTCGTAGGGGTCTAGGGATGTGGGTTTAGCTATTCATCACGACCGTGGAATCCGTGTTTTTCATTATTGGCTAAATTTAAAACACGGACCTCCTAGTATATCCAATAGTTCATATGTTTGCTTCTGCTGCTTAAGTTCTGTGATGTGATCATATAACTGCGTGATACGAATACTATATATATATGATGATATATATAATAAACGTTGCTTATGTTTTGCACCCACGCTAGTCCTACCCCCGCTCTGCCGTTAGTTAAGTAACCTAACAGTGCATGACGAGGCCCCGTAGCGAATGCGGATGGCATAAGCGTACGTTCTATTTTTGTTTCTTCTGTGATGTTTAGGAAACATATATGATGGGACGTCATTAATGAGATTAATGAAAAGAAAAGAAACCTAAAGATGTTGTAGAATCAAATTTTTCAAAAAAAGGTAGCTCTAGTTCTTGCTTTGCATAGTGGTATTCCTTGATGGATATTCAGCACCTCATTCGATGAGGAAAGAACCGAGATCCCTTCATCGGGAATGACCTCTTTAGCAAATGCTACAACCACTCGGTTTGTTTTGAAAACTACTCGATTTAAAAAAAGCGGAGCTTAAACCACTCCTTTTCAAATCACTCGATTCTACAACAATATCAAGTTTGTTACGCTAAAGGTTTTATTCAAAACCTGTCGTAGCCCTCCGTCATTTCAGATAAGTAATATTCATTATTCGTACTGCGTTTGTTGACCTTGTCAAGGCATAGTGTGCGGTAGTTGATTAGTGCTTATCTGCCGCATATAAGGCGATTGGATTAGGGTAGTCATACGGTTTTGTTAACCTTGTCAAGGGTCATGCGGGTGGGTTTAATTCAATCACGAAATAAACGGGTTGAACTTGACTTGCAGTTTATGGTTTGTTGACCTTGTCAAGGTCATAAACCGCTTGGGTTAAAAACAGATATTGGGGATTTCAAGTGTTGAAATTTACAATGAGAATGCATACCTTCTGTGAGACAGTTGGATCCCGATACCCACTGCGAGTAAGTGTTACTCCTGGGAGAGTTTTCCACTTTACAATTAGCTAATCCAGTAGGTGTCTAAGGAAGGTGTTAACAGGGTTATGCCCCTACGGAAACGAGGTTATTTAATTAGTTCCATGCGAAAGCATGGGGAGACTCCCTCAGAGTACCAATACCTGCCTGGCTGACCGATTGGTGAACTTGTAAGGTGTAATTAATCCCGGCTAATCTTACCTTTTAGGGTTTGAAGGAAGATTTGATAAAAACAGTGGGAGCCATCCTGATTAAATAAGATAATAACCAATCTAATCTTGCAAAGGCGTACGCTAAAGTGTTTTTCTTCTCTCTCTCTCCAGGTAGCGACCATGACACCCCTTAATCAAGATAATAATATGGATGTATTGACCGAACCCGATTATTATACTCGGCTAGGGAACGGTGGTTCCCCTCTATCTTATGACTGTCATAAGTCTGAGCAAGAAATAGGGGAATGCACAGATTCCCATGCAACCCGAACAAAGAAAGAGCATGATGATGCATCTTTTTCGGGTGTGTTCGTTATTGAAAACTGTTTCTCAGTTTGCTCTACGTCCTGGGTATTAGATACCGGATCAGGATCCCATATTTGTAATCAGTTACAAGGGTTAAGAAGAAGTAGAGAACTAGGAAAGGGTGCTATGTCCCTCAGAGTAGGGAACGGAGCAATTGTTGCTATCGAAGCTGTCGGCGAATATCACCTTGTATTGCCAAATGGTAATACATTGATTTTGAACGACTGTTATTGCATACTGTCAATGATGTGCAGCATCATATCCATTTCTTTATTAGATAAAGATGGATATAACTTTGCACTAGAGAAAAATGTTATGAACATTTTCCTGAATCAAGTGTTGATTGGGTTTGGTACATTGTGTAACGGTATATACGTTCTGAATCAAAACACAGTTCTAAGCATACAGAACATGCACAAGAGGAAAAGTTCAGAAATGAACGAAGCCTTCTTGTGGCATTGTAAACTTGGTCATATCAATGCGAACAGACTAGCTAAGTTGCATAAAGATGGATATTTGAATCCGTTTTAATTTACATCTTATGAAACTTGCGAGTCATGTCTCAAAGGCAAGATGACCAAAACACCATTTACTGGACACGGAGAAAGAGCTACTGAACTCTTGGGACTGATACATAGTGATGTATGCGGTCCCATGTCTACACATGCCAGGAATGGTTCCTCGTACTTTATTACATTCACCGATGATCTCTCAAGATTCGGACATGTGTTCCTGTTGAAACACAAGTCTGAAGCATTTGAGAAATTCAAGGAATACAAGTACGAAGTTGAGAACCAGACGGGTAAAAGTATTAAAATCCTTCGATCTGATCGGGGAGGAGAATACTTAAGCACGGAATTCCATGACTATTTAAAAGAGAATGAGATTCTCTCTCAGCTTACTCCTCCGTATACACCACGGCACAACGGAGTATCGGAGTGGAAGAACTGCACCCTATTAGATATGGTGCGCTCTATGATGAGTACTGCTGAGTTACCTATTTCCTTTTGGGGTTATGCGCTTGAGACAGCCGCATACCTATTGAATCAAGTTCCATCAAAATCGGTGCCTAAAGCACCATATGAGATATGGAGTGAAAAGAGACCATATCTTAAACGAGTTAAGATATGGGGTTGTCCGGCCTATGTTAAAAAATAGAATCCGGACAAACTCGAGGCACGATCAGTTCTTTGCAAGTTTGTGGGATATCCAAAGAATTCACATGGATATCTATTTTACCATAGTGAGGAACAAAAGGTGTTTGTTGCTCAGCATGCCACCTTTTTAGAAAAAGAATTTCTTGTAAAAGAAATTAGTGGCAATAAGGTAGAACTGGAAGAAGTTCCAGCTACACAAACTACAACTGATGATTTAGTGGATCCAGAGGATTCAATAGTCTCCAACGAACCTCAGCCACTCCGCAGATTTAGTAGGGTTCCTCATACGCCTGAGAGATACTATGGTTTTCTCATTGACGGTGGGAGCGAGGATTGCATCATGGAAGATGATGACCCAACTAGTTTCGAGCAGGCCATCACATGTGGAGACTCTGTGAAATGGCTGGATGCTATGCGATCTGAGATGGAATACATGTACACCAACAAAGTATAGACTTTGGAAGTTGCTCCTAAAGGGGTAAAACCCATCGGGAGCAAGTGGATCTTTAAAAAGAAACTTGGTGTAGATGGAAAAGTTGAGACTTTCAAAGCTATACTTGTGGAAAAAGGTTTTCGTCAATGACCAGGTGTCGACTTTGATGAAACCTTTTCTCCAGTGGCTATGCTTAAGTCCATCAGGATCCTAGTTGCCATTGCTGCATACCATGACTACGAAATCTGGCAGATGGACGTCAAGAACGCTTTTCTAAATGGTGATTTAGAAGAGAGCGTGTACATGATACAGCCAGAGGGCTTCGTAGACAGTGGGAGCAGCGGAAAGGTGTGCAAGCTGCTTAAATCAATATACAGATTAAAGCAGGCATCGTGAAGCTGGAACATCTGTTTTGATATAGCAGTCAAAGAGTTGACTTCATCAAAAACATAGATGAACCTTGTATATACAAGAAGGTAGTAGAGAGTAAGGTTGTTTTCCTCGTATTGTACATGGATGACATACTCTTGATAAGAAATGATGTTCCTATGCTACACTCGGTCAAGCTCTTCTTATCACAAAAGTTCTCCATGAAAGATCTAGGTGATGCCTCCTACATCCTGGGGATAAAGATCTATAGAGATAGATCTAAAAGGATGTTGGGATTGTCCCAATTCAGGTACATTGACACCATACTAAAGAGCTTTAGTATTGAAGATTCTAAGCATGGTAATATACCCGCTTGCTCAGGAATCACTCTCTCCAAAGAGATGTCTTCCAAGACTAATTTGGAGAGGGCTCTCATGTAAGGGATACCCTATGCTTCTGCAGTTGGGTCTATAATGTATGCGATGTTATGCACCAGACCGGATGTAGCTTACGCACTTAGTGTGGAAAGTAGGTATCAATCAGATCTAGGGGAGAAGCACTGGACAGTTGTGAAGAACATTCTTAAGTACTTGTGAAGGACTAAAGAAATGTTCTTGGTGTATGGAACTCCAAGTGGAGTCTTTTACCGATTCGAGCTTCCAGAGTGATAAGGACGATAGTAAGTCGGTCTCGAGTTTTTTCTTCACCCTCAATGGAGGGGCGGTATGTTGGAAGAGTTCCAATCAAGATACCGTAGCAGACTCGACGATGGAGGCCGAATACATCGCTGCCATCGATGATGCCAAAGAGGCTGTCTGGATAAAGAAGTTCATGCTGAACTTGGTGTGGTTCCATCCATTGAGCATCCAATACCCATGTATTGTGATAACAATGGAGCTGTGGCTTTAGCCAAGGAACCCCGGTCCCATCAGCGATCCAGACATATTCCTAGGCGGCATCACCTGATCCGGGAGATAGTTGATCGCCGGGAGATCGAGGTCAGGAGAGTTGACACGAAGGATAACACAGCGGATCCACTCACGAAGGCCCTCCCCCAGACGCAATTCGAGAGACTTTTTAGGATGTTAGATATGAGATACTACAACAACTGGCCTTATTGCAAGTGGGAGATTGTTAGGAATATGTATGCCCTAGAGGCCATTATTGTATGATATAGTGGATACTTGGACATATATATAGAGGACTTTCTTGCTCGACATGATAGTATGTTATCTGGTTGCTCTTTATCTTAACATATACACTTGTATTATTATACAGTCTCTCTGATACATGTTGATAAAGCCTTTAGGATGTTAGCTTGACTACCATGACTATGATGTAGATCATACTAGTGGGGCTTGTGTAGTCTACAAAGCACATCCTTTAACAGTTCCTAGTCGAGGGAATATCGAGACAGCGCATTGATATTCCAGAGTAGACTAGTGTGTATGTTTCTTGACCCTATATGGGGCGATGGTTGATCCCACATCCATTGGTGTTTGACATCAAAGATTGTACACAGGTGCTCATTAGAGAATGGGTACACCGAACATGACTCGCCGAGAACTCCTAGTTGGTACCATACCTATCGTCAGATAGCAATTCTCTGGTGACACTTGTACAGGTTAGTCTGTAGACCCGAGATTGTCATAGAGTCTTGGGTGGTTCCCACTGTGCTTTGATTTCCTCCCTACCACGGTTCAAAGGAGGCGTGCAAACAGGTGGATTTTGGGTACAGTCCCGAGTCACATGAAGGCAATGAGTGATATGAGGGGTTTCGTCTCTCCCGGTATAGGGAGTTGATATTGCGCTATGCTCGATTGGCTATAACAGCAAGTCCCTGGCCAGGGCTGATGAGATTTACTGGTAAGTGTTATTTGTAGTTTATCGAAAAGTTATAGGCCACACATCGGCATGACTTATCAAATTACTGGGGTCTGACGATTCCAACCCTAGACTTGATATGGAACATATCAGATGAAGAAACTGGACTGTACGGTAAGTGTTTCTTATAGGCTTTGCAGAAGTTTGGACAAGCTTGCTTGTTGATCTTCTATTCGCTCAATACCTGGGTAGCCGTTACATCCAGTTAGTACCGCTGACGGCTTGTGAGTGACTGATGTGATCATTACCTACTGCTGGCGTATTGACAAGTCTTTAGAGCCCCACACAGATGTTTCCTAGCTCAAGCGAAACGAAGTATGGTGATATATGCAGGAGCTTGATTAAATACAAGTATGTGATACCATATTCTAATCTCGTGATATTTGATATCGGTTAGGTTATATGTGATATAACCGGATTGTTGAATCAAGTGTTGATTCACTGATATGTTATATGTATATATATATTTGATGCTGGCCGGTTATATATGATATGACCAGATTTGAATCAAGTGTTGATTTAATGTAGTATTGAATATTTGTCGGTTATATGTGATATGACCGGGTTATTGAATCAAGTGTTGATTTGATAACTTGATATACATATAAATGATATTAGTCGGTTATATATGATATAACCGGATTATTGAATCAAGTGTTGATTTAATAATTTAATATATATTTATATATTAACTAATATTTTGCTCACTAATGATTTTCTTCTCTTGATATATATAATTCTATATATGTATGTATGTATGTGTGTGTGTGTGTGTGTGTGTGTAATACTATTGTGTCATGGTGGATGATACATAGAACATGGGTGTATGAGACTCACACCAAGACTAAAGATTATTTGGGTGATTATTTATTAAGAGGAAAATTAGAAATGAGTTGGAAATGAGCATGGTTTAGATGCTTGTAGAAGTATGTAGAAGCCATGACTCATCCCACTTATTTTGTTTTACTCTAGATATTTTTTCACCCGACCTTTATCTTTAGCCCATGATTAACTCTCTCTACTTATCACTTGAGATATTTCTTCACCCAAGTTCATCTTCATCCTCTCTAGGTTTTCTTGAGTTGGAAAAGAAAAGGAGAAAATAATTTCTAAAGTGAGCTAAATTCATACTTCATCAACCTACTCTCATCTAGCCCATAAAATTAGATTGTTTGCTTCACTAATTCTATATTAGTGAAGAGGTAGTTTGAGTTAGAGAGACTTCAAGGTGGATCATCTTCGGCCTCGTAGATTCATTAGAAAGCTTGTTCCTTTCACCAAGTTGAGCCAAGAAGAGTTCTAAGGACCACTACTTGGAGCTAAGAGACTACTACTTGGAGCTTTAGAAGTGCAGGACCGGTCTACAAAGGTTGTATTCTCTATTCACTTAGTGTAAAACTTGTTTACATACCTAGAAAACCCTAATTCTCTAGTTAGATTCTAGGTTAGTGTAGCTTAGACCTCTAGGATTTTTTAAAATTGCATACTTGATGCATGTGAAAACCTTGTAGAGGTGCTAAGACACACTTTCAATAGTTACATTGTTCTTGACCACCACCTTTTTATAAAAAAAATCTTTTTGCAAAAGAAACTAGTAGGAGTATGGTAGAATTGGAAGTGATTCCAAAAACACAAACGGTAACCGAAAATTTAGTAGAATCTAAGGATTCTATTGGATTTGACAAACCATTAGCCACTCCGCAAATTTTAGTAGGTGACCTCAGACACCCGAGAGATACTTCGGTTTTCTCGTAGATGGTGACAGGGAGGTCAGCGTCATGGTGATGATGGCCCTACTATTTATCAGTAAGTCAGAGTAAGCGGTGACTTCCTGGTGACCAGATGCTTAATATCCAAGATGGACTCCACGCACTTCAGCAAATTATGGATTTTGGATTTTGTTGGGTTCTCCTGAAGGAGTAAAACCAATTAGGAGCAAGTAGATCTTTCAAGATCTGTGCAGGTGGAAAGGTACCAACCTAATAAAGTTAGACATGTTGTAAAGAGTTTTCATCAAATACCCGTTGTGGATTGTGATAAGGCTTTTATTTCAGTGTCTATGCTGAAGTCCACACGGATATGACTTGACACTGATGTTCCCCCTACTTGTTATCAGCAGATCATAGGAAGTGTTAACTTCCAGGTTACCAGGTATTTCATACCCAAGATAGACTCCACGCACTTCAGCAAATCATGGATTTTGGACTTTGCTGGGTGCTCCTGAAGGGGTAAAACCCATTAAGAGCAATTAGATCTTTCGAGATCTGTGCTGGTGGAAAGGTACTAACCTAATAAGGCTAGACTTGTTGTAAAGAGTTTTCATCAAATACCTGTTGTGGATTGTGATGTGACTTTTACTCCAGTGTCTACGCTCAAGTCCATATGGATATGACTTGGTGCTGATTCAGTTCTTGGTTATGATATCTGGCAGGTGGATGACTATAACGTCTTTCCAAATGGCAATTTGGAAGTGTACGTGTATATGGCTCTATCAGAGGGTTATCGTAGACAGTGGGAGCAGCGGAAGATGTGCAAGTTGCTTATTTCTATTAGTAGACTAAAGCATGGATAGCGGAGACGGATCATCTCTTTTTGATGTGACAGTCAAGGTGATTGACTTCATCAAACAATAGATGAACCTAGTAAGAAAGATGTAGGGAGTACTGTCCTGGGATTTGGATGACATACTCCAGATAGGAAGTGATGTTCCTATACTACAATCAGTCAAACTTTGGTTGTCACATATTGTTTTCTCCACGTTGGATGTGGATAGTATATCAGGAATTCTGGTGACTAGATCTAGATTTGGGATGTTTCCCAAATCAAGTACTTAGACAGCATTCTAAAAGTATTTTAGAATGGATGACTCCTGGCGTGGTAGTGTTCCCGCAAGTGATGGAGTCACCCTCTCTAAAGAAATGTCTTCTTGACTGATGAGAAGAGGGACTAGCATGAATGACATATCATTTGCTTAGGCAATTGATTCAATCATGCAATGTCTTGTACAAAACTAGATAGATAATTCTGGTTTTAGATCTAGATTTGGGAAGTTTCTCAGTCAGGTACTTAGACAGCATTCTAAAAGTATTTTAGAATGGAGTTGTGGCGTTCCTGCAAGTGATAGAGTCACCCTCTCTAAAGAAATGTCTTCTAGACTGATAAGGAGAGGGACTAGCATGAATGACATATCATTTGCTTAGGCAATTGAGTCAATCATGAATGTCTTGTACAACACCAGATATTGCTTTGCACTACCTGCAATAAGCATATATTAATCCAATTCTGGAGAAATAAAGAGAAGCTATTATGAACATAAGAGGATGTTTTTGGTATAAGGTAACGGCGGCCTCCTCTGGAAGGCGGTTATCAGTAAAGGCTTCCAAGGTGACCTGGATGATAGAGATGTTGTCAAAGCTTTGAGTTTAGCCTCTTCTGAGGATCAGTACATTGTATAGTGTTCTAATAAGGATACTGAGATAATCATAGTGCAGGATGTTGGTTATAACTCAACATAGGATACAGCACAAGAAATTTGTTGGATAGAGTTGTTCATTTATGAACTTGGTCCCATCAAGTATCCAGACAAATTCTTGAGGCGGAGTATCGCTCAGTTTGGGAGATTGTTAATCTCCGCAAAGTTGAGATATAGAGAGATAAAGTTGGAACATTGTAGCGGATCCACTCACTGAGGCTATTTCTCGAACAAATTAAGTTTCACAAACATGGTTTGCAAAACTAATTAGTAGAGACGTTGGGTATTCGGTAGCACACGAGCTGTGGATATGCGATACCGCAATAATTGGCCTTAAGTGTAGGTGGAAGATTGTTGGATAAAGTGCCCTCAAGGCAATTATTGTGATCGCAAATAGGCGATTATGATAATTAAGGGAGGACCTATACAGATATAACAGTCTTACTCGAGATGATAGTTTGCTATCTGGTTTGTCTTCATCGTTGATGAAGCCTGTAGGATTGTTGCTTGACAACCAGCATTATAATGGCGATCATATATGTGGGGGCTGGGTTGTCCATAAGCACATCTTTAAATGTCCCTAGTCATGGGAGTATCGAGACTGGGCATCGATATTCCGGAGTAGACTCGTGTAAACGTTTTTAGACCCCGACGAGGGGCGGTGGCCGGTCTCACAAGCCATTGGTGTTGTGTCCCCTAAGATAGTATGCAGGTGCTTATTGGAGGTGAGTACACTGGACGGACTCGCCGAGAACTTCTAGATGGTATTATATCTATTCTTAGATGGAAGTTCTCAGGTGGCATGAGTACAGGTTAGTCATTTTACCTGAAGTCGTCATTTGTCTCTTGTGAGTTCCCACAGTACTTTGATTACTATCCTACCACGGCTCAAAGAAGTCGTGCAAACAGTTTTTATTTGGGTACAGTCCTGAGCCACATGGAGGCAGTGGTCGACTGTCAGGGATTCGTCTCTCCTGGTATTAGGAGTCGATGTCGCGCTGTGTTCGGTTGGCTATCACCAGAAATCCGTGGCCATGGTGGATGAGATTTACTGATAGTTGATCAGTAGTATCTCTGTTGGTGATGAGCTTGACTCAGGCACGACTGATCGGGTTAGTAGGGGTTTGACATTATCCACCCCCTAGACCCGATATATGATACTCTTTGACGAAGAGACCGGACTGTACAGAGATTGTCACATTCAGGCTCAGTAGGGTAAGGACATATTTGATTGTCGACCCCCCTTTCAACATGTACCTGGGTAGCCGTTACGTACAGCTAATGCCGCTGACGTGCTTGTGGTTAAACCTACCGCAACGTATTGTCGAGTCTTTAGGGTCCCACACAGAGGATTTTCCCGGTTCAGGCGATAGATGTAGAAGCCGTACGTTGATACGTGCAAGGATCCGATTAAATACGTGTACGAGATACACAGACTTTAATCGGGCGATTGATAATACTAGCCGGCTTAGGATTAAGCCGAATTATTAAATCAGGATTTGATTTAATAATTTATATATGAATTTTGATACATATATTTTAGTATCATTGTTCACTATTCATTTTCTCTCTTTGGTGCTGTCCGTATTTTATACGGATATGCGTATATGTAGCAATACATATACCGGGTAAAGTATTTCGTATTTATACGGGAATGCTTCTAGAAGAAGGGCACCTCATATTTATTTTTCTATTTAGAAAAATAAAAGGAAATGAGGTGTAAAGTGAGGAGACAAGAAGCATGGTTGTGGACATGTAGGAAAGCATGGCTTGGGTTTTTATATTGTTAAAATGATTTGGATGCACTAATGCACCATGGTTGGATTATATAGTAGCCATTCTTTTCTACATGTGAGACTTGATGATTTTTTCCTCTTCTTGATTTGCTTCATGTTCCATGATTGTAAGAGTTAGCAACCATCTTCCTCACCTTTTCTACTTCTTATTTCTCTTGCCCACTTGAGCTTGAGAAAAAGAGAGAAAAAGTTTAGTGATATATTCCTACATCACCGACCTTCCACACCTAGCGAGTTTGGATTATCGGTTAGAGTCTCCTCCGGTTTCCCTCAGGTGGATCGTCTTCGGTGAGGGTGGTCGATTTTCAAGCGCGATCCCAGCGGCTATGAGCTTTGAGGGGTCTTCGACAATTGGGTGGACACGCGATAAAGGTTGTAGTTTCTCAATTCTTGCATTTTTAGTTAGCTAGTTTAGGTTATTGGACTGTATCTTGGGTTTTACGGGTGTTCGGTGCTCGTATAAATTTTTGTTTTCGCTTCCGCCTCGGTCGCGGCTTCCATGGCGCGGGCACCAAAACTCAACAAGTTGTTTGTGGGCTATCCCAAGCTAACGCAAGGGATAGCTTCTACCATTGTTCAAGATCAAAAGTATTTTGTTCTTGACTCGCCACCTCCTTGGTAAAGGAATTTCCTGTGAGAGAAATTAGTGGGAGTATGGTAGAACTGGAAATGGTTCCACAACCACAAACAATTTTTAAAAGTTTAGTAGATCCTAAAAATTCAATTGATCCTGACAGACTATAGCTACTCCGCGGATTTAGTGGGCGACCTCAGCTACCCGAGAGATACTTCAGTTTTTTCTCATAGACTGTGACTAAAAAGCTTGCATCATGTGATGATGACCCTACTAGTTATTAGTATGCCATAGGAAGTGGTGACTTCCGATTAATGGCTGGATGCCGAGTTATCCAAGTTGGACTCCATGCACTACAACAAATTATAAACTTTGTTGTATACTCCTGAAGGGGGTAAAACCCATAAGGAGCAAGCAGATCTTTCGAGATTAGTGCAAATGGAAAGATATTAACCAAATAAAGCAAGACTTGTAGTTAACATGTATTCATCAAATACCCAGTGTGGATTGTGATGATACTGCCACTTCAAAGTCTGTGCTGAAGTTCATACGGATATAACTTACCACGGTTGTTTTTATGACTTTGATATCTGGTATGAGAATGACTATAACATCTTTCTAAATTGGATTTAGAAGTATACATGTATATGACTCTACCATAGGGTTGTCTTAGTCAGTGGGAGCAGCGGGGAGTGTGAAAAATGCTTAAGACTATTTGTAGATTAAAGCAGGCATAGCGGAGATGGATCATCTATTTTGATGTTGCGGTCAAAGTTTTTGACTTCATCAAAATTAGAGATGAACCTGGTATTTTTAAGAAAGTTGTAGAGAGTGGTGTCAGGTTCCTTATACTGATGAGGATGACATACTCTTGATAGGAAGTGATGTTCCTATTCTACGATTCAGTCAAACGTTGATTGTCACATTTGTTTCTCCTATATGGATTTGAATTATAAATTCTGGTAACTAGGTCTATAGATTTAGATCTAGTAAGGGTTTTTGGGATTTTCCCAATTCGGGTATCTTAACACCATTCTAAAGTAGTTTGAATGGTGGACTCCTAGTGAGGTAATATACCAGCAGGTAATGGGGTCACCCTCTCTAAAGAGATGTCTTTCGAGACTGACGAAGAGAGGGACTCTAATGAATGACATTAGACATACTTTGGCAGTGAGGTCAATCATGCGATGTTATATACCGGACTAGATATTGCTTTTACACTGGGTGTAGTAACCAGATATTAATCCAATCTTGAAGAAACATAGGAAGGAGTGAAGAACATATGAGATGTTCTTGGTATATGGTAATGGCAGACTCCTTCGGGGAGCGATTACCGATTTCAGCTTCCGTGGTGACAAAGGTAGACAGAGTATCTGTCGCGAGCCATTAGTTTACCCTCTCATGAGGAGTAGTATATTGGAAGAGTTCCAAGCAGGATGCTGAGGTAGTCAAAGTGCTAGATGTTGATTTTGACTTAGCAGAGGATACATCCTAAGAAATTGTCTGGATAAATACGTTCATTTATGAACATGGTCCCATCAGTTATCCAAACAAAGTTCTAAAGTAGGTATCACTCATTTCGAGAGATAGTTGATCTCCGCGAAGTTAAGATTCAGAGAGATACAGATAGAAACGTTGCAGCGGATTCACTCACTAAAGCTGTTTCTCGAACACAGTTTGTGAAACTGTTAGTACAGAAGTTGGGTATGCAGTGGCACATGAGACGTGTGTATACGATACCGCAATAATTGGCCTTAGGTGCAAGTGGGAGATTGTTGGATATAAGTGCCCTCAAGGCAATTATCGTAGTTGCAGGAATGCAATTACTTGATTCAAAGAGGGCCTATACCAAAAACAGTCTTGCTCGAGATGATACTATGCTATCTGGTTTGTATTAGTTATTCATAAGTATACGTTTTGCTTGCTATAACGTATCACTACTACATGATGATAAAACACATAAGATCTTTGCTTGACTACCAAGATTATGATAGGGATCATACTAGTGGGGCCTTGGTAGTATATAAGCACATCCTTAAAAGTCCATAGTCGTAGGAGTATCAAGACTGGGCATCGGTACTCCAGTTTAGACTAGTGTATACGTTTCATGACCCTGTACGGAGTGATGGTTGATCCCATAGCTATTGGTGTTTGACACCGATGATTGTATACAGGTGCTCATTAGATGAGTTACACTGGACAGACTCGCCCGAGAACTCCTAGATGGAATTATACCAATCGTCGGATAGAGTTCTCTGGTAACATGAGTACAGGGTAGTCCCTAGCCCCGAGATCGCCATAGTATCTTATGTGTATTATTCTTGTTGTACGTAGATTGCTACCCTACCACGGGTTTAAAGAGTCCTGCAAACAGGTTGGTACAGTCCCAAGCACATGGAGGCAGTGAGCGGTCGAGGGAATTCATCTCTCCCGGTATAGGGAGTTGATGTCGCACTGTGCACAGCTGATTGTGACCATAAGTTCTTGGCCAAGGCATATGAGTTATACTGATAAGTTTTATCAGTAGTTTCTCAAATGGACATGAGCTTGACGTCAGCATGACTTGTCGGGTGAGTAGGAGTCTAACGGTTTCCACCTCCTAGACCCAGTATGCAACATTCTTAGACGAAAAGGCCGGAATGTACGGTGAATGTCACTGATAGGCTTTAGCAGTGTACGAACGAGCTTGGTTGTCGACCGGTTTTTCGTTCAATACCTGGGTAGCCGTTATGTACAGCTAGTACCGCTAACGTGCTTGTAGGTTAACCCGGTGAGGATTGATCTGAAAGTGTTTCAGATCAATCGGATGTGATCTTGACCTACTGCCAGCGTATTGTCAAGTCTTTAGAGTCCCACACAGAGGGTTTTCCCGTTCTAGCGAAATTATGTAGTGCGCGTATGGCGATGCATGCGGGGTCCAATTAAACATGTATATGTGATGCAACATGTATTAATCGGACGGTTGATACTAGCCAGTTTATAATTGAACCGGGTCATTGAATCAAGTGTCGATTTAATAATATTTCTTATATATGATGGTGCATATATAAACTAGTATTAATGCGATATTCTTTTTTCTCTCTCTTAGTGTATGGTTACAGAACATGTGCATGTACTTATGTATACAATTATTTTGTGTATATATTTATATGATTTTCTTTTTCCCATTTTATTTTTGCATGATATGAGAGTGAGGTGGAGGCTTGTTGCCTACACATCATCATGCTCATGACACCTGAATATGAGAGAGTGTGGAATGAAATGAGTAGACACTCTACTCACTTCATTCCAACCATGGTAATGTTTTTTGGATGATGGTTTTTCATTTTTTGCACCATGCTTTGCTCTCTAGTTCAAGAACAAAAAGAAAATGAGAGGAAGAAAAGGAAAGAAAGAGAGAATTCATGAATTCACTATATTTTCTACATCCGTCTCATCTAATGTCTAGCAACCATGAAGTGAGAGTCTCTTCAAGTTATTGAAGATGGAGCTAGAACCGATGGATTTCACGTAGATCATTTTCGACAACCCCGATCGGGAATCAAGCAACATCCGTAGCGCCTCGAAGCTTAGCCGGAGTCCGGAGTACAACCATTGGAGCATATGAAAGCGCTTCAAAAATTGTATTTTCTCCTTGTTCCTTTCTTTAGTTTATATGTTTTAGTTTATGGTTGATTCTAGTAACTGGGTGGTCTTGTTCGCATGGAATACTTCGTTTTTACGCTTCCGCAAATATTTTTAAACACCCGTCCAGCGAGCGGGACCGCCTAACACTTAGTGATCTTGACGGAGTTAACAAATTAAGGAGTCCTAGTCAAGTTCAACCCGTCATTATCTTGATTTCATTAAACCCACCCGCACGAGCCCTTGACGGAGTCAACAAGGCTGCACGACTGTCCTAACCAATCGCATCGTATGCTACAAATAAGCACCACTTAGCTACCGTACACTATGCCTTGACAAAGTCAACAAACGCAACACGAATACTAAGCACTACTCGTAGGAAATGATGGAAGGCTAGGACTGGTTTTTGACGAAAAACCTTTAACGTAATGAACTTAATTTCGTTGAAGGAACTCAAGCAGTTTTGAAAAGGAGTGATTTAAGCTCTGCATTTTTGAAACGAGTGGTTTTGTAGAAAACCGATGATTTTGAAGAAAACCGAGTAGTTTATAGTCACGTAAATTTTTGCCAAAGAAGTCACTCCCGGTGAAGAGATCTAGGCTTTTTCCTCATCGAATGAGGTGCATGATATTCCTAACTGAATACCTCGATGCAAAGTAAAAAGAAACGCCAATAGTTTTCAAAAATTGGTTCTAACAATATCATTTAGGTTTGTTTTCCTTGTATTAATCAGAATTAATGCAGTCTCATCAATTAAACATATCATGCCAGAAAGAAACAAAAATAGGCACGCACATATATGCTATATGCATTCGCCACAGGATCCTGCGTCTTCACCGTAAGGTTACTTAACTTACGGCATGGAGGGGACAGTGTTAGTAATATGTATTCCCTAGAGGCCATTATTGTTGATATAGTGGATGCTTGGAAAATATATATTGAGGACTTTCTTGCTCGACATGATAGTATGCTATCTGGTTACCTTTATCTTAGACTGGCATTTTTATACTGTCTGTCTCTTACATGTTGATAAAGCCCTTAGGATATGTACTTGACTACCAGGATTATGATGAGATCATACTAGTGGGTTCAGGGTGGTCCAAAAGTACATCCTTTAATTGTTCCTAGTCGAGGGAATATCGAGACTAGGGCATCGATATTCCAGAGTAGACTAGTGTGTACGTTCTTGTCCCTTAGAGGGCGATGGTTGACCCCACAACCATTGGTGTGTAACATCAAAGATTGTACACAGGTGCTCATTAGAGAATGGGTACACCGAACAAACTCGCCGAGGACTCCAAGTTGGTATTATACCTATCGTCAGATAGCAGTCCTCATGTGACACTAGTATAGGTTAGTCTGTAGACCCAAGATCGTCATGGAGTCTTGTGTGGCTCCCACTGTGCTTTGATTTCCTTCCTACCGCGCTCAAGAGGAGTCATGCAAACAGGTAGATTTTAGGTATAGTCCCGAGTCACATGGAGGCAATGAGCGATAGGAGGGGTTTCTTCTCTCCCGGTATTGGGGGTTGATGTTGCGCTATGCTCGATTGGCTATAACTGGAAGTCCCTGGCCAGGGCTGCTACTAAGATTTACTGATAAGAGTTATCAGTAGTTTCTCGAACCGTTATAGGCCAGACATCAGCATAACTTATCACGTTACTGGGGTCTGACATTTACCACCCCTAGACATGATATGCGACATATCAGACGAAGAGACCAGACTGTACGATAGTGTTACTGATATGCTTCATGGAGAGTATGGACAAGCTTGCTTGTTGATCTTCATATCGCTCAATACTCGGGTAGCCGTTACGTCTAGCTAGTACCGCTGATGGGTTGTAGGTGACTGATGTGACCATCACCTACTGCTGGCGTATTGACAAGTCTTTAGAGTACCGCACAGAATTTCCCTGGTTCAAGAGAAACAAAGTAGGACACATATGTGATATGTGTGTGGGCCTGATTAAATATGTGTATGTGATACCGTACTGTAATCTGGCAGTTATCTGTTATCAGTTAGGTTATATGTGATATAACCAGATTATCGAATCAAGTGTTGATTTGATAATGTGATATACAGATAAATGATATTAGTCGGTCATATATGATATAACCGCATTATTAAATCAAGTGTTGATTTAATTATATGATATATATTATATTTGATATAATTATATCTTAACTAATATCATTAGCTCACTAAATATTTTCTTATATGTATATATATATATGATATATATATATATATATATATATATAAATATATGTATGTATATGTATGTAGCATGGCATGAATTCTATTTTGTGAAAATAGAAATGAGGTAGAAATTGGGAGCATGGTTGAAAGTATGGGATTTCCATTTGTTTATTCATCTTGACTCACTATTCAAGTATGGTTGCAATTTTATATTGCAATAATTCCATGCTTGAATGAGTGATGGTCAAGGGTTGCCATTCACACTCTCATTCATTCAACACTAGAGCTCATTCTTTAGTTGCTCCCATGGTTGCTCTCTTACTCTCATCTTCTTCCTCTTCTTCACGCCACCATGGTTCAAGCTTCAACCCTCACATGTGATGTGAATCATGAAGCTTGAACACATATTAGTGAGCCTCAAAACCCCTACTTCACCATCATACACTTGACTAGTGATCAAGTGTAGCGTGTTTCCTACACTAAAAGAGTTTAGTGTAAAGATAGCTTGAGTTGGAGGGACTTCGCGTAGATCGTCTTCGGCACGAAGGTCATCGGAGGAAGCTCATCCAAACCCTCAAGTGGAGCATAGTAGAGTCGCGGGACTACTACACGGAGCATGTGAACTGAAGGACTCGATCTATGAGGGTATAGCCATCTTCACTTCTTATAGTTTATTTGATATCAAACCTAAAACCCTAATCATCTAGTTAACGATCTTGTTTAGTGCAGATTAGCACCCCGAAAAATTAAAATATGGCATGCTTGATGCTTGTAAAATCCGGTGGGGTGCTAGCGTTCACTTTCATGGTATCAGAGCCAAAACTAGAAGATTAGACGATGTATATAAATCATGAAATCGAAACAACTCCGAAACAGTCGCCATCAAACCCAGTTCTCTGTTAAATTTTTTAAGGTCTCTAAAAATTTTTTAAAAAAGTGCAGAGTGTTACATGTGATGTGACTAGAACACCAGAGAAATTTGAGGGCAAAACACCAAAATTGACCCGGTGAGATTTCTCAAAAAACCGACCTCACCTTTTTTCCTCTAGCATTTTGCCTTGAAATTTTTGTGGTGTTCTGATCTCTTGGTTTTAAGGTTTCAGGTATTGTTTGATTAGCCCAAAATTGCATGTGATGTTAATTTAGTTAAGGGGCTAATACGGAGTGTTTCGTATTCATAATTTAACGTTGTTTCGGGTTTAAATTGATATGTGATACAGTAGTTGGAATCCGCATTCAATTAGTTTTGTGAAAACTAGTTGCTAATTGTAAATCTAGTGTTTTAGTCTCCAATAATCGATTGCCACGGAGTTTTGATCCGGATCAAACCTCCGTCGCAATCGCGAATTGTTAGGACTTTTACCCGCGCACGCAAACGCGTATGTTTTGGAAATGGAATCTTTTTAAGGAAATGGATGCGCACGCGAGCTCGGTCTCGTTTTAAAATTTATAAACCGCAAGTGCACTGCGCGTTGGAGCAAGCCGGCAAGTACGGGTCGATCCGCAGGGAATTGTGTATTAGATTTTGTTGTTTAAGGTTCAACAAATAATGAATTGGTTGGTTTGTCACAAAAATGAATAGAAAACAAAAACAAAAAAAACAAGGTAAGGAAGAAATGGCCGTGGCTTTGGCTCGGATGGTCGAATCGTAACGATTCCTTCGACGCTCCCTAGCTCATGATTTGTCCGTCCTTGTGTCGATCCCAGCATGAAGCATGACTTATCAAAGCGGTTGCGAAGCACAAATCATCAAAATACCGATATTTGACGTAAAACACGAAATGAGTCCGTATTGTTCACTTACCGTTTGTATGTCCAAGCTTGAGGTATCAAAGCTAAGCACAAGGGTTAGCAAGCATACATCAACATCAAAAATACAAGTTAGCGAGTGAGAGCAATTAGTTTTAGTGTTAACTTTGCTAAGTGTTTGTGATAGTATAGGGTATATGAAAACCAAGGGTTTGTCAAGCACTTGGTCACAAAATACCGTCTCTAAACTTAGAAAATTTAACACTAAATTGATTTTAATTTAAACATTGTGAAATGGGGAAAGGGAGTGAGTATGGTATATGAAGAGGTTACAAAGTAACCATGGTTTCAAAATACCATATCACATCAATACATAAACAATCTTTAAGTTAGAATCATAATTATAAGCTCATTAAACATAAACAGGGGGAGGAGGAAGGCAAAGCCTTTCATCTCACTTCCTCACCATCACCACAACTAAAGATATTAGTTACTCATAATAATAGCAAAAGAAAGCAAGTAAGGGAAAGAAACAAACAAACAAAACAATAACAATATTATTAACACTTGAAGAAGTTTAAGTGCAAGATATTGATAACTTGTTCAACCTCCATAATGAAGCTCTCAAAAGAAAGCTTCAAGAGGGAAGAAGAAGAAGAAACCAAGTTGAAGCCCACTCAACTCTCAAGCTAAACCAAAACTAAACAAAACTAGAAAAAAGGTATATATCTATGCACCCTTGGCTCTAATCTGTTCTGGTATTTATAGGCATCAAAATAGAATAAACAAACAATATAAAATGAATGATGTGATGCCTATAAAGTGCCAGAAGAAAAATGGAGGGAAAAGGAGCTAGGGGGACCGGTGTCGCCATTTTTATGGAGGGGTCTCGTCGGTCCAAATCCGAGCATTTAGGCTCCTGCTGGCATGGCGAACTTGGGTGCTCTCCAATATCATCCTAGTGCTGCTTGATTTCTGTATAAATTCATGGTCACTACTCAGGGATTTTGGAGGGAAACATGATGCTACATATCACATCAAAACTTTTAGCATTTAACTCATGTCACCATCCCACATGTGCTTACTTGCATAAATTGTGCAAAGGCAGCCCCCATATGGTCCATGTCAAAGTGCTAGTGTCACACATGTATTGTGTTGGACCAAAATTGTGTGCACACATGTTTATTGCAAAAGAGTTCTTTGAATATCGGTCGGTTCTCTGTTCTGTTTGCAGTGTCGGCTCCCAAATGCTATATCCGTGACATTGAGTGTGTTTCCAATATTTTATCACGAATACCTGTAATATGTAATTACTGAGCAGACACTGATTAATAGTACTGATATATAACAAAATTGATAATGAATGAGAGGTATTAAAATGTAGTTTGCTGAGATGAAAAAATACCCCCAAACTTATCTTTTGCTCGTCCCGAGCAAAACAAAAATTCTAGCCTCACTTTCGCAGGGAACGCGATTGCACTGAGTATGTGCAACAAGCCGTTAAACCTCTAGGTGTCCCCAGTAGGAGGAGTGTTATCTCTTGAGGGTTTTCAGCGGATTACACCCATAAAATCCAGTCAAGTAAGCGTCGTGGAGAATCTGTTGATTCTAATCTTAAGTTAGAGATTAAAGTTAGAAGTTCTATTATCCAAGTTAGAAACGTCAAACTCTAATTTTCACTCCTCACAAATTATTTAACATAAGTTAATACATGAGTTTGAAAGGAGTTAAGATTTTCTCAAGTTTTTGTTCTCAAGTTAGGTTTCAAGTCAGAATTTCTATCGTTTTTAACAGAAAACCTAAGTCTCAACCTTCAGTCCTACCTTTCACCTGTTCTAGTTCATACACACCCTTCGTTATCGTGCAAAACGTCTGTAACATTTCAGAAAATATAAAATATTATTTTTGGAATTTAATATTAAAATAATATATTTCACGAAAACTACCCGATTTGCGAATTTGGAGTTTTCGTAAAATGGTATAAATATATACCAATATTTGTGAAATAATTGGAGATTAAAATGATTTATTCATTTAAAAATATATTTATCGGATTTGGCATTTTTATAATTAATTATATGCAGTTTGAATAAAAATTGATTAGTGCACTACTAATTGCGATTAAACCAAATCCGTGTTTCTACAGTTTTCTATGGCTAGTGCACCATGACATGTTGCTTGTTGTTTCATTTTATTTGTGTTGTGTGTTTGGTTTTAATGAATGGGGGAAAAAGAAAAGAAAAGAGAAAAGGGAAGCTAAAAGACAAAAGAGGAATTATTAAGAGAGTGAGGATAAGTGAGGGTGAGAATAAGAGAGAGCGGGGGGCTGCCATTCCTTCATCCTCCCCCATTATTTTCCTTCAACTCCTCCATCTCCAAGCTTTCCCTCCACCTCCACCTCCAAATATCATCTCCAAATCTTCATCAAAACCCTACACCCTCTTCATTAAAAATGATCCTCACTTCATCCTCAACACATTGGACCTTGCAAGTTTGAATTTTGGAGACTTTGTGGAAGCTAGGGTTTTTCTTGAGTTGCCCAAATGAGGTATATCTTCTTTCATTTAGTTTAGTTTTAGTTTCTTGCATCCTAGTTTAGTTTAAAATGTGATTTGGTTAGGGTATGAGATGTTTGGAAATTCCTAGAGAGGGTTTGGGTAATTGTGTGGATTGGTGATATGTAGTGGCTGTTTACTTAACCCTTAGTGGTGTTTAGCTGGTCAAGACCATAGATTAGCAACAAAATACGAAGTTAGAATTTCCCGACATCGTAAATTTGACAGTTTGTGAGTGTATCTGGGAATCTGGAGTGACCCGAGACTGCCATAAATTAAGTTCCCATGACTGTGAGAAGGCAACCATGAAGCAACACCTGAAACCCTAGCCCCTAATGAGCTTTTATGGCCGCAGATTTAAGGGATTTGTCCGCAAATTGCGGCCAAGTCGTGGCGGTTTCATGTGATTTTTGGACCATAGCTTCCTTATCTGATATCTAGAGCAACCCAATATGCAAAATGTTCTATTTTGGCCTAGGGTGAAATCTGGGAGTGGTTTTCCTAGGTTGTTGTTTTCGTGTTTTGCGATTCTGAAACTTGGGTTTTAGTATTTGATATTGTGTTTGGTCGCTGGATGTTTGTACGTCAACAACGAAGGTTGTTTGGTTGTTTTTGCATGTGTAGGCTATAGGTTCTAACCAATGAGCGCATCTTGTGCCGTATTGGTTTTCCGGATTTGATGTTAATAGCATTTGCGATTGTGTATTTATTTTAGGTACCTTCGCGTGGATTCCGAAACGACGAAGCACATCGACTACGGCTGAACATGGAGTTCCGCGGGTGAGTAGATTTATATCTACGGGGGAAGTCGGGTGGATGGCGTATAGCACCCCCGCAAGTTTTGATGGAAACCAATATATAGAATATGGTTAAGGAAACCTAGATTAGAAAACTATGGATATGGTTAGAAAGATAGTTAGAGATGATTTGAATGATTGAATATATTTATCGAGATATGAGATGAAAGCTATAGGGATATGACTCTTTGACATGATATGATAGAAATGATGTCTCGAATTGATATATAAGGATATGAAAAGTGAATGTAAATCATGATATATAGATGTGTAGTTGCACTAGATTAAGTTTGAGATTTTAGTGGCATGTAATGAGATAAGATGATACGAGCGGATATGATTGATATAGCATATGAAACGAGATGTATAAGGATGTGGCATGAGATCGATGAATATGAAGAGATTGAGATAGATGTGTTATGAGATCGGTCAAATAAGATAAATATATATAAGATGAATTGATGTAAGATGACTTAATGTGATGAAAAGAATATACGATGTAATATGATGACTTGATTGATATGTCGGTATACGGATGCGAGTCGATATGAGAGGATTGATACCTCTGCTGGTCCCCTGATATGAGATTGTTACGGATGTGACCTGGGATATAGGTATATAGATATATATAATGTTGTGAATCATGAGCGATGTGCCATACGAGAAGTTAGGTCCATACCCTCATTGTCATATAGGTTGATAGGATCCCTAATGGTTTAATGCCGTCGTACGATGATTTACCGTACGTGATGAGCTTTATGATGATTGATCCATACCCTTGACTAGAGGATGTCGTACGATGAATTATACCGTACGTGATGTTGTGAGGCTGGATGCCGATTCATAGATTCACCGACTCGGTTATAATGATGTATACGTATACCTTATAGCACTTCGCTTACAATGTACTGTATGCTATATTAATGTTATCCTCATTGCATTACTTATACCTGTGCTAGTACACCTACACCATTATCGATGATGCGTATGTTACACTTACACAGATTGCCGGCTCACACACTTTCATCGTCGATAATTGCTATGTCACTTACACAGTAGAATTGCTACATCATGCTATATTCACATCACTATACTATATTGCATAATATACGGATATGCTCACACTCCGGTTATATGCTTGCATACATCATGCTTTACGATTATATGCATTGAGATGTTGTTTTCATGAGATTCTGGATTTGAGAACCGTGGTGATATTTCAAAAGAAAGTATGTATTGTTCTAAAAACCTGGTTTCTCTTGATATGATATTTCAGTGCATCCACCATGCGTTTTGTTGGTTCTGAGACGTGTGATGGAAACCCGATTCGAGGAGGTGGATGATCCGTTTACGGTTCATGGTTGACCCGGTATAGTACCCCGGGGCGAGAAATGGTTTTTGTGGTGTAGACAATGAGCCCGGCTGAGAGATTACTACCTGCCGGTAATTGGTTGGACCTGGCGGTTATCCGGAGGATACCGACCGGAGTCGAGAGATGGATATGGTCCGACCCATAATGCCGGAGCCCGAGGGCCGATCCGGACAGACAGAGCCCGTGGGCCGATCCGGACTGACGGAGCCCGAGATATAAGGATTTACGTGTCGATGCTGGACACGGGTTTCATAATGTTTCGAGTGTCGATGTTGGACACTCAGGTTCCATGATTTTGATGTGTCATTGATGGACACACGTTGATTTATATCCTCATATTTTCATGCATATGCTTTCATGATATTTACATTCATGATGTTGTTGTGTCATTGATGGACACGTTGATGTTAGACACATGCTGATAGGCATTGATTATGTTGTTGGCACATATGCAGATACGGTCACCCTAGATATCATAGTATTACCTTTATGATATAGTTGACCTAGGAATCATTGTTTTATTCGATTTCTACCTGATAATGTTTTCTACTCACGAGTTGGCAACTCACCCCCGTTGTGCCACAGTTCTTGCAGGTTGACCGCATGGATCAGTAGCGGCATCACCGGCACACAGCTTACTTTCGGGTGATTTGCTTTGGTAGGTGGTACATGTTGGATCGTACCCCTCTTGTATTTATTATTCCTGTTGTATCTAGTTAACTCCATCAATCAGAAACTAGTATTTGTATAAGTAGTAAGACTTAGTGAGACTTGTGGTTGCGAGATTAAGAGCGAGGGTTTATGTTCGCTTATTGGGTTGATGTCTTGCTTTATTCATTCTCCTTTGTGTTGATCTTCGTCGTTGGGTGTCGTATACATGTTTTATGACTTGCGTGGTTGTGATTCTGCCGTTTGGCGAAGAGCTAGCTCCCGCTTATGCATTTGTGGTTTTGGATCAAAATATACAAAGGAGGTGCTGCCCAAATTTTTAAAAGACGAAACATGTTTTTCAACTAGTAAATCCACTTGCATTTTTCATGTTCCTTTATCTATGCATTTAAGAAAACATTTGATTTCATCATACCTTTATTTCAAAACTTCACTGCTTTTATTTTCATAAAAAGGTTTAGATTTCTGGGCTTCGGCTTACTTAAGTTACGTCACGCCTTTAGACGTTGCGTGATTTAAGTGTCGGTCACGAGCAAATTTTCGGGTCGTGACAAAGTTGGTATCAGAGCGCTAGGTTTAACCTTGGTTCGAGTCTATGTTTGACTATGCGGAGTCTAGGGCGTAAAAATATTTCGGAACCTACGCTTGACCTTACGGAACTTAGACTTGAACAGGGGGGTATTAGACCCGAACTTTCATTTCATAGGTTGACCCTGATTGATGGAGTAGGTAGCTTGAGTAGAGTGACGCACCGTACGTATGTTCCGCGGCATATTTACGATACGATACTCCACTTAGGAAACCTTAGGATGTACATATTTTGAGATCTATAATTCTCTTCATACCCATGATCATACATCCATTTGAGATCCTTGATTCTATTCGTTTCCATGATCATACTCTCATTGATTTCGTTCCTCCTTATGATCATGTATCCATTTTGGGATCTGTTGATTCCTCTCATTCCTTTGATCTGTTTTCATTGACACGTGATTGAGGTTCCTGTCACCATGGATGAGCGCAGATTGAGCTGCTGCTAGTGATGCAGTCAGGGAAAGCTCGTCATGGACGGGGACTGACCTTCGTGTTTTCTGATGACATGAGAACGTATCGAGGTAGTGTTTGCGTTGTGACCTCTTGTTGAGGCGAGTGTTCGGTTTTGCACCGGATGATCGGGCCATTGTTAGAGGCTGCCAGTTGTGAGAGGACTGTTGATGTATAGCCTACCTCAGAGTTTGTGATGCCGTCTACCTTGCAAACAGATGACCCAGCAGTTGCTGAGATTGATGGGGTGTCGCTTCCAGAGCTTATGAGCTGAGATTGCTGTAGCTTCCAGGCAGAGATGCGACAGATGATAGCTGGTCTATCATGAGTTGAGAGACGAAGGTGATTCGTCAGATTTGATGCGCCGACGCAGGCCCAGTTGAATTGAAGATTTCCAGTGTGGAGAATCTTATTCAGATCTAGAGTAGATCGATCCAGAGATGACGTTGTTCGTTGGATGATCCGATAGGAGATCAGCAGGTTGACCAGCTTCGGATAGAGGACCTCACCCAGATGCATTGTGAGTTGATCAAGAACGGACGAATATCGAGTATTCCTCCGATGGTTGGGACGAGTTCCTAAGGACGTGTTCGGCTAGATATCTTCTACAGAGTGATGAAGATACCGAGTTCGTAATTTTGAGCCGTGTGAGAGACTCTGGATTGACTGTAGCCGAGAACAATTGCAGTACGCAGATAGCATGACGTGACGTCAAAGTGGATGATAATAAAGATGAGTGGAGCAAGAGGTTCATGCGAGATGTTAACGAGCTGTTGTTACTCCCCGTTGAGATTAGAGATCGGATATGTATACAGAGGCGTTGGGATACGGCCAGTTCCGGAGGGAATGCGGTGCTGAGAACGCAGATGCCCAGAAAGCGAGAAAAGATTATGCAAGTGTACCAGCCTCCGTATAGTTCAGCATAGGCGAGATTGGAAGAGACATTGAGCAGGTGCCTTCCAGGACACGGCTGCAATAAGATTTGCACCGAGGATTAGTTGTGTCACGTGTATTCAGAGGGCCAGAGGCCGACGCCAGTGACGTGCTGCTTACGAGTGGTCATGCTAATTAGCCGAGAGATGACCAGAGGAGTGCCAGAGCGGAATCGTTCCCAACGAGCCGATGGATTGAGAGATTAGTAATCCACAAAGAAATGAGGACCCGAGACAGAGACGCCAGACCGTGAGCAGGAGGCAAGCGGATGTTCTTGCTCTGCTAGTTTGGGCGCACCGATATTTTTTGACATTGTAGGAGGTGTACCTCAATGTCATTTGTTGCGATTTGCGTTTGTGGTCCGAGTATCACGCTTATATCACTTGGATTTGAGTTTTGATGATTGAGTTTCATGATATTGTTTTCGTGCACCATGGCTGCACATACTGGGTATTTACATTTTTGTGCATAGTTATTGCACTTGATATACGTTTTATACACCGTTGTGTTGATTTGTGATTTGTGCATACCTATTGCACTTGATGTCGATTTTGTGCCTTGGTAGCACGTGTTTATGATTTCGTGGATTTCATAGGGTTGATTTGATTTTGTGCATATGGTACGCACTCGATTTGATTTTTGCACTCGGTATAGCTCGCATGTGCTTGCAGTGCATTGATACGGATTTTTGTGCACATAGTTGCACACGTTTTTTGGATTTTATACACCTTGGTACACTCGGTGTTGCTTTTTATACGCATTTGAGTTATTGATGAGTTTCCATGCATTTGTTGCACTAGATTGGTATTTCGTGCACTGGATGCACCGGATTTGTATTTCGTACACTGGATGCAGCGGATTTGTACTTCGTGCACTATGCACTGGATTTGTACTTCGTGCACTAGATGGACCGGATTTGTGTTTCGTGCATTTGTTGCACTAGATTTTCATTTCATACATTGGTTGCACCCGATTTATTAATTTGAGCAGTTGTTCACCAGATTTATGTTTTTGTGCGCGTTTGCACTTGATGTTCGTTTTCGTGTATGCTACTGCACTAAATGTTTTATACGGACCTGACGCGCTCGGGTTGGATTTTTGCGCATATTAGGCGCTTGGTATTGGATTTAGTGCGCATCGAATGCACTTAAGTGAGATCTTATTCGAGCATGTCGAATGCCCTTGATTGAAATTTTGTTCGTGCATGTCGGATGCACTTGATTTAGATTTCATTTGTCATGACGGATGCACTTGATTTGGATTTTCGCGCATGTTGGGCGCATGATATGAAATGTGATTTTGTGCACACCGGATGCACTCGATTGGGATTTTCATTCGTGCATGTTAGTTGCACTGGATTGAGATTTTCGTGCACAATAGATGCACTAGATATTGTTGTCGTGCACACCCATTGTACTGGACAGATGCCTTCATACACACCCATTGCACTTAGTTTTGCTTTTGTGCATATTGTGGCACTTGTATTTGGATTTGATTTCCGTGCGCACCAGACGCACGTGATTGTTGGATATGCCTTTCAAGGATGATTTTGCTCTTGAGCACCTTATTTTCATGATGGGAACTATATTGTATAGTAGCCGAACATGACTGATCTGAGGACAGTACCTGAGTACTTTGCATGCATTAAAAGTTTACCAAGAGGTTTTTCGAAAAGGAGCTATAGTATCTCTATTTCCTACGTGTCTGCGAGCGACACAAACATTTACAAAAGAGAACCTCTTGGGATATTTTAAAAGGGAGGAACGTATATTTTAGCAAAACCTAGATGAACATATATTTATTACTTTACAAATGAGCATCCGTCACTTGTGCCGTGAGTTACGCATCACACGGCGATTCAGAAAATATTTTGCATGTGTTTTATTCTGTTTTATGAGATTTTCAAAGTATGCATACTACACACATATTATAGTATTTGACTAGTTTAGTTTTAGTTTCTTGCATCCTAGTTTAGTTTAGAATGTGATTTGGTTAGGGTATGTGATGTTTGGAAATTCCTAGAGAGGGTTTGGGTAATTGTGTGGATTGGTGATATGTAGTGGCTGTTTACTTAACCCTTAGTGGTGTTTTGCTGGCCAAGACCATAGATTAGCACCAAAACACGAAGTTAGAATTTCCCGACATCGTAAATTTGACAGTTTGTGAGTGTTTCTGGGAATCTGGAGTGACCCAAGACTACCATAAATTAAGTTCCCATGACTGTGAGACGTGCAGGCAACCATGAAGCAACACCTGAAACCCTATCCCCTAATGACCTTTTAGGGCCGCAGATTTAAGGGATTTGGCCGCAAATTGCGGCCAAGTCGTGGTGGTTTCGTGTGATTTTTGGACCATAGCTTCCTTATCTGATATCTAGAGCAACCCAATATGCAAAATGTTCTATTTTGGTCTAGGGTGAAATCTGGGAGTGGTTTTCCTAGGTTGTTGTTTTCGTGTTTTGCGATTCTGAAACTTGGGTTTTAGTATTTGATATTGTGTTTGGTCGTTGGATGTTTGTACGTCAACGACGAAGGTTGTTTGGTTGTTTTTGCATGCGTAGGCTATAGGTTCTAACCTATGAGCGCACCGTGTGCCGTATTGGTTTTCCGGACTTGATGTTAATAGCATTTGCGATTGTGTATTTATTGTAGGTACCTTCGCGTGGATTCCGAAACGACGAAGCACATCGACTACGGCTGAACATGGAGTTCCGCAGGTGAGTAGATTTATATCTACGGGGGAAGTCGGGTGGATGGCGTATAGCACCCCCGCAAGTTTTGATGGAAACTGATATATAGAATATGGTTAGGGAAACCTAGATTAGAAAACTATGGATAAGGTTAAAAAGATAGTTAGAGATGATTTGAATGATTGAATATATATATCGAGATGTGAGATGAAAGCTATAAGGATATGACTCTTTGACATGATATGATAGAAATGATGTCTCGAATTGATATATAAGGATATGAAATGTGAATGTAAATCACGATATATAGATGTTTAGTTGCACTAGATTAAGTATGAGATTTTAGTTGCATGTAATGAGATAAGATGATACGAGCGGATATGATTGTTATAGGATATGAAACGAGATGTATAAGGATGTGGCATGAGATCGATGAATATGACGAGATTGAGATAGATGTGTTATGAGATCGGTCAAATAAGATAAATATATGTAAAATGACTTGATGTAAGATAACTTAATGTGATGAAAAGAATATACGATGTAATATGATGACTTGATTGATATGTCGGTATACGGAAGCGAGTCGATATGAGAGGATTGATACCTTTGCCGGTCCTCTGATATAAGATTGTTATGGATGTGACCTGGGATATAGGTATATAGATATATATAATGTTGTTAATCATGAGCGATATGCCGTATGAAACGTTAGGTCCGTACCCTCATTGTCATATAGGTTGATAGGATCCCTAATGGTTTAATGCCACCGTACGATGATTTACCATACGTGATGAGTTTAATGATGATTGATCTGTACCCTTGACTAGAGGATGCCGTATGATGGATTATACCGTACGTGATGTTGTGAGGCTGGATGTCGATTGATAGATTCACCGACTCGGTTATAATGATGTATACATATACCTTATAGCACTTCGCTTACAATGTACTGTATGCTATATTAATGTTATTCTCATTGCATTACTTGTACCTGTGCTAGTACACCTACACCATTATCGATGATGCGTATGTTACACTTACACAGATTGCCGGCTCACACACTTTCATCGTCGATAATTGCTATGTCACTTACACAGTAGAATTACTACATCATGCTATGTTTACATCACTATACTATATTGCATGATATACGGATATGCTCACACTTCGGTTATATGCTTGCATACATCATGCTTTACGATTATATGCATTGAGATGCTGTTTTCATGAGATTCTAGATTTGAGAACCGTGGTGATATTTCAAAAGAAAGTATGTATTGTTTTAAAAACCCGTTTTCTCTTGATATGATATTTCAGTGCGTCCACCATGCGTTAGAACTGGAAGAAGTTACAGCTATACAAACTACAGCTGATGATTTGGTAGAACTGGAGGATTCAATAGCTCCCAACGAACATCAGCCTCTCCGCCTATCTGGTAGGGTTCCTCATCCACCTGAGAGATACTTCGGTTTCTCTATGACAGTGGGAGCGAGGATTGCATCATGAGTTGATGACCCAACTAGTTTCGAGCAGGCCATCAAGAGTGGGGACTCTGTAAGAATGGCTGGATGCTAAGCGATCTGAGATGGAATCCATATACACCAACAAAGTATTGACTTTGGTTGTTTTATCTGAAGGGTTAAATCCCCATCAGGAGCAAGTATATCTTGAGAAGATTACTTGGTGTTCATGTAAAAGTTGAGACTTTTAAAGCTAGACTTGTTGCAAAAGGTTCTCGTCATCGACCAGGTAAGGATTATGATGAAACCTTTTCTCCAGTGGCTATGCTTAAGTCCATCCGGATCCTACTTGCCATTGCTACATCCCATGACTACGATATCTGGTGGTTGGGTGTCATGACTACTATTCTAAATGATGATTTAGAAGAGAGCGTCTATAAGTACACAGCCAGAGGGCTTTGTAAACAGTGGGAGCTGCGGAAACGTGTGAAAGTTTCTTTATGGGTTAAAGCAGGCATCACGGAGTTGGAACATCTGTTTTGATATGATAGTCAAAGAGTTTGACTTCATCAAAATGGTAGATGAACCTTGTATATACAACAAGGTAGTAGGGAGTATGGTGGTGTTCATCGTATTGTACGTGGAAGACATATTCTTGATAGGAAAGGAGTTTCCTATGCTACACTCGGTCAATCTCCTCTTATCACAAGGATTCTCCATATAGGATCAAGGTGATACCTCCTAAATCCTGGGATTTGGATCTATGAGATAGATCTAAATGGATGTTGGGATTCTCACTTGGTGTAGTGAGATGGTATCAATCGATCCTGGGGAGAATCACTGGATAGCTTCCAGGATGATAAGGTCGACTGAATGTCAGGCACCGGCATTGTCTTTACCCTCAGTGGGGGGATGGTATGTTGGAAGAGTTCCAAACTAGATACCGTGGCAAACTAGAAGATAAAGGCTGGATACATCGCTACCAAGGATGCTACCAAAGAGACAGTCTGGATGTATATTAGTTCATGAGATGAACTTTGTTCCTACCATTGTGTGACAAAGGAGTTATGGCTTATGCCTAGGAACCCCTGTCCCATCAGTGATCCAGACATATTCTTAGGCAGTATCACCTGATCATGGAGATGGATGATCTCCAGGGAGATCGAGGTTAGGAGACCCTAGTGCAAGTGGGAGATTGTTAGTTATATGTATGCCCTAGAGGCCATTACTGTACATACGATGTATATTGTAGTGGATGCTTGGAAATATATAGGGAGGACTTTCTTGCTCAACATGATAGTATGCTATCTGGTTGCTCTTTATCTTAACATGTACACTGATTGTCTCTATGTTACATGTTGATAAAGCCCTTAGGATGAGTACTTGACTACCAGGATTATGATGCAGATCATACTAGTAGGGACAGAGTAGTCGATAAGTACATCCTTCAAATGTTCCTAGTCGAGGGTGTATCGAGACAGGGCATCGATATACCAGAGTAGACTAGCGTATACGCTTCTCGACCTATGTAGATGGGCGATGGATGATCCCATATCCATTGGTGTTTGACATCAGAGATGGTATACGGGTGCTCAGTGGAGACTGGGTACACTGGACGGACTCGCCGAGAACTCCCAGATGGTATTATACCTTACGTCAGATGGCAGTTCTCTGGTGACACTGGTACAGGTTAGTCTGTTGACCCGAGATCGTCATAGAGTCTAGTGTGATTCCCATTGTGCTTTGATTTCCACCTTACCACGTTCAAGAGAATGTGCAAAACGGTGGCTTTTGGGTACAGTCCTGAATCACATGGAGGCAATGAGCGATAGTAGGGGTTTCATATCTCTCAGTATTAGGAGTTGATGTTGCGCTGTGCTCGATTGGCTATAACAGGAAGTCCCTGGCCAGGGCTGCTTCAAAGATATACTGGTAAGTGTTATCAGTAGTTTCTCGACCCCTTATGAGCCTCATATCGGCACGACTTATCGAGTTACTGGGGTCTGACGTTTACCACCCCTAGACGAGATATGCGACATATCAGACGAACAGACCGGACTGTACAGTAGTGTTACTGATTGGATTCGCAGGAGTATAAGCAGGTGTCACGACCCGAAAGTACGGAACGTGACCGGCACTTAGATTACGATGCGTCTAGAGACGCCACGTAACCTAAGTAAGCCGAAGCCCAGAAATTTAAACCATAAAAGAAGAAGAAGAAGAAAAAGAAAACAAGTTTAAAAGCATCAGCAAATTTCCCAAAAATTTCGGCAGAGTCTCCTCTGTAAAAACTGGCCCCCAAACGGGTACAACAAGTATAATATACATGAACAATAAAAAGCATCCCCAAACGGGAGCTAGCTCAATGCCAACAGGAGGAAACAACCACTATAATATACAACGCAAAAGGGCGAGGCTCAAGACTCAGAAGAAAACAAAACCACCAGATCATAATAATACATGCGCGACTCTAAGGTCGAAATAAAAGACTGGTCCAATAAACTTATCAAGTAATACAAATATGGTTGATGGAGCTTACTAGATACAAATGAAAGAATAAAAGTACAATGGTGGTTCGGATACAAGTGAACCAACCTACCGTGCAAATCACCCTGAAAGAATAGATGTGCCAGCAAGCTGCCAGGGAAACCTGTACATCGAACCTGTAATAAAATTTGGCACAACGGGGGTGAGTTGCCAACTCGTGAGTAGAAGACATCTACGAAAAGAAATCGAATGCACGACGCTATCCTAGGTCAAAATAATACACTATTATATCCTAATCATCTAGTAATAGCAGGGTAAAACTACGTGTAAATGCAGATACTCCGTGCTCGTGTCAGTGCCTCATATAATACTATGTCATATGAATGGATATGCATGCACCATGAATATAAAATAATCAATCCTGAAATCCAGATATATCTATATAAGAAATCTTTAACTGTTATCATAGTAAAATGCGTATAGGAATCTGAAATCTCAACAATGAAATCCATGAAAATCCGTGTCAAGCATCGACACAAACATGCAAATCTCAAGTCTCATCGTCTCAATACCTCGGGCTCCGTCAGTCCGGATCGGCCCACATGATCAAATCTCACGACAACGGACGGTATCCTCCGGATATCCGCCGCGCCAGACATCACCAGTAGGTAGTCCTCCCCTCCCAGGCTCATCGTCTACAACTTGATCTTCTTGCCCCGGGGTACCATACCGGGCCCACCATGTACCCGAGACGGTTCATCCACTCCTCGAAATCCAACAGAAAACATGAAATCTCATGGTGGACGACACATACATCACGAGAAAACCGCATCTTATGTTTTAAAAAGAGAGGAGGAGAGAGAGAGAGAAGTTTTTATATATTCTTGCGGTTTTCCCCAAAAATCCATAAATCTCATAGAAACCCAAATCTCAAAATCATGAGTAAGTATATGATAAGTGTCGGCATATGCCAATAATACTACATGATAACATGAAAATATGAATGCATGAATGTCTAAGTAATAAATACCATGTCTATACTAATATCAGAGAGTAATCACAATATTATATCGGTCTAGTTGTTAACTGATTCTATCAATAAAAGATAATATGATCTAAAGTGTACGTGACATAGCAATTACCGATGATGATGTGTGTGAGCCGGCAAATGAGTGTGCGTAGAATATGCGCATCATCGGTAATGGTGCTGGTGTCCTAACAGGTAAGGTTTATACTGATTATAGCAGCATATGTATGAACATGCAACATGATGATTACAGTGTGAAAGTAAAGACGGATGTGTGTTATCCACACATTTGATATACAATTATCACTACCGCTATATGACTCGAACCTAACCTAGTGTCCATCTAACCTCCTAAGGAACTAAACCTAAGAAACTAGTCATTAAGAAACAAGAGTCTACTTAGGTCTGAATCAATATCTCTAATAGTTGGCGATCCAGCCTCAATAGCGTCACGTACGTGGTACGGCTTCCTCGAATCAAGAGTGCGGATCAATCATCATATCTATGCCTCGTACAGTAAAATCCATCGTACGACATCCCAATATCGGGGTACGGGTCAAGTATCTCCTAGGTGTCTCATCATTAGTATAATGTCATCATCAACACATCTCATGATCAAGGTGCTAAACTGTGATCGCATACATCAATCATATATCATTGCCATCATAATAAGCATCATTAGTTTATCCTCAGAAATATCATGTCATATGTATCATATTGTGATTAAGTCATACTGATATCATATCGTCCTCAAGTCACACCTCTATGGTATCGACATCAGGTCGCACCTATATGATGTCGTAATCAAGTCATACATATCCCATATCGTGATCAACCACAAGTTACAGTCCGGATACTATTTTAGAGTCCCATGTACCTCAATATCATCACCACCCATTATAATTTAAGTATACATGTTCATTATCTCATTCTGTAATGATCCGCTAACACTTAATACGACTATATAGCCAAGAATCACGGCATCAAGCCCAGTTATACTGTTTCATTATACCTCGGACATCATATCACATCAATGTATCCCATATACGTGTTGTATACATATATATATACCTATACCTCGTCCTATATATATATATATATATATATATATATATACACACATGCACGTATACACCATGTCGTGTTTCAGTGTGTGCGTGTGTGTGTTTCTACCTGAAACCTACGAACCTCTTCCAAGGTATTCATCTTCTGATATGTTCTCCTAAATCAGTCTAGTCCAGCCTAGGGTCATTACTAGGGCCCTAATCATTAAGAATATAGAGTCACGTCTGGTTTCCTAATGTCAATAAGTATTATTCCTATTCTACGTTGCGGGGGTGCTAAACGCTATCCACCCTACTTCCCCCCGTAGATATACATCTACTCACCTGGTCCATGTCTGCCGAAGACGGTGTCGCCATCCTCCTCTTCATCGCCCGCAGTCCACGTGAGGGGTACCTAAACGCAAACATATAAATAGCATCGTAAACTGGAATTACATACAAAAGTCGAAACGATGCAAGGAACAAGCATAGGTTAAAACCTATGTCCCGTCCACGCAACAGAACCAAATATCACTCGATATCGGTGTAAAAACTCCGATAGATCGAGATAAACATCAACAAACAACTTGTAGTTTATAAAAATCGTTACTTATAATATAAAGCATGATTTAATTCAACGAAACACTGAAATCCATCAAATCACCCGATTTCGTAAAACCCGAAAATACCAATTTACCGTTTTTCATCAAAACTTGACATCTAAATGAAACCAATGGTCATAAAACTCATCAAATAGCATAACTAGACTATACAAACCATTACTATATTTTTATTACACAAATTTGTATTAATTTGAAATTTCTAGTTTGCAACCTTTAACAATTTTCAACATTTTTCAAGCAAAATACCACAATTCCACCACAAAACATGATTTTTCATGAATTAATATATTAAACCACAATTCATGATGATAATGATTTAATGAAACCATAAATTATATTTTTAATCTCATTTATTTAGGAATTTCTAAAATCTAGTTTACAAAATAGCAATTTTTATCACAATTTATCAATTATCAATAGAAACTAGCAATCAAACTAAGTTTTTCTTTCCATTAACATGCTAAAGTTCTCACTAAAACTACAATCTAATGATAGCAACCTTAATTAGAATTTTATATTACCCACAAACACATTTTATAAAAACCTAGTTAGCTAAATAGCTTAATTAAATCAATTTTGGATAAACAATTTATTATACAACAACCATGCAAGATTTTTCCACTCTAAAAATGTTAAACTAGCTATTATAACCTTATTTAATTAATAAAAATCACAACTTGATTTTTCAAACACTAACTTGAATTTTAAAAGTAGTAAATAGAATTAATATATTAAATCTAATTATGCTTAAATGAACATCTAATAACAATAAATCAAAAGAAGGAAATTTATACCTCCAAAATATGAAACCCAAACATGAAATAAGCCTCCAAAATGCATGCTTTCCATCTCCAAAATCCATGCTAAATAGGTCAAAGGAAAATGGTAGAGGTTGAATGTTGATTTTCGAGATTTATTTTTGGAATTTTTGATGAATTTTGATGATTTTTAATGCAAAAATGATGGGGGAAAATTTTTGGGGCTACCCATGGTGGGGAGGCCGGCCATGGAGAGGGAGGAGGGTGGAGAGAGAGAAAAAATGTGTGGTATTGTGTAGAAAGTTCATAAATAATGCATTTTTTTCATTTAAACCCTTTATTATCTAACTTTTTTCAATTTAACCCTTTTCCTAGAAATTTCTAGAACCATGGAGAGATTTTGGAAAAGATTTTGCATATTACACACTTGATTCTAATATACCATGGCTCATTTTTACAAATTAAAACCATTCAAATTTGTAATTTACACTATTTTAGTGTAAAAATAAAGCTTATGTTAATATTTAAAATAATTAATTTAGGAAAAATATTTAATTAAACTAAAAATTTATAAGTGGCTAAATAAACACTATTTACTAGTAATTACATAATTAAAATAGATATTTTTGAAATTATAATGAAAAACAATCACGGTTTAATTTTACGAAAAATACATTTTACTTTACCGAAATTCATAAAATTCACTTAAACAATTTTATTCATTTAATTATTTATTTAATTATTTTTAAAACGTTACAATCTTCCCCCCTTTAAAAAATTCGGTCCCCGAATTTAAATTAAAACTTCCCTTCCAAATACTAAAACATTTAACAAAACACTGAAATCGTCGGGGCTCCGAAATCATCAATACATAACAAAAATCAACTCCGTCAAGCATAACGCAATCATCGGAGTTATGGCGAGAATAAAATATCAAAACCCAACATAATATACATCAATCTATAACTTATATATAGTGCGCATCATAGTAAAACCATCCAAATATCTGGATAAGGAAATATGCAAAAACCCCTTTTGAAAATCGCCGTTTGATGCACGTGTCACGGCATAAGTAGCGGACGTTTATAAAAAAAATAGCTATATATATATATATATATATATATATATCTTTTATTTAACATACACATCCCGTCTAGTTACTAAATCAAATAGTAATGATTATGAAAACATACTGCTCAAACTGAAATCAATCCCAATCACATCAATAAAATATCATGTGCGTCCGGTGCGCACTGGAATCGAAACCAAATACAGATACCATGAATACACACCAAAAAAAAATAAGTGCAACAGGTGTGCACCAAAACATCTGTCAAGTGCAACGGGCGTGCACGACTCATTATCAGGTGCATCTAATCTGCACAAAACCCCGATTTAGTGCATCTGGTGTGCACAAAATCGTATTAAATGCGCCAAGTATGCGCAAGAATCCTAATCAGGTGAACATGGTGCACGAAAATATACATCGAATGTCAAAATCAAAATCACAGCACAAAAATACATGAAAACTAGGTCGAAACATATGTCAAAATCGTGTGTAACCCCTATGCACGAAATCAATCAAAAATCTCAAAATATATAAAACCAAATCATGTGTACTGGGTGTGTACTAAACAACATCAATACAATTGATATATGAAATACAAATAGAATGTAATGAAGGTACACACATGAAATACCAATCGTGGAACAAAGTCCTCAAAATACCAAAATCCAATCACGAAAATATGAAATTCAAATCACTAAATTACAATCGTAAACACTATCGTCAATGTCCGCCTCTTTCCTCTGATGTCGATTGCTTCGAACTCGTCTCTTCGTAGCTATGCTGACTGTGCTACCCACGGCAATACTCATATCTAGAGTCTCCCACGTAGTCGATCCCTTCACTTGATATCCGGACTACATTAAACTTTTTGATCGATCCATCAAAATCCCATAATTCCCCGAGAGCTCAACACTCAAGTACAGTTTAAAAATATCTGGTACATACCCCAGCATCGATGATCCAGCCGTAGAAGGGCAAACCCAAGCCTCACTAATGGCACCGCGGAACTGCCGTAAACCCTAAGGTTCAAGGGCGTTCTCGTGGTCATTATGTCGAGTTAGGGTTTCATTCTTCTAGAGGGTCCATCTAAATACCTGCATGTTCTTCCGAATATCTTAAACTTGGGAAAATGGTTTTCTGATAATCGTTCGAACCCTTTAACTTCATCCGGACGACATGTGAATACCCTTCGTCCGCACGCTAAGCAATGCTTCGATCCTCAAGAATAGCCAATACTCTAATGGTTATCGCATTCGAGCCGCAGCTCCCTCTGCCAGTGTGCCCGTGGTAACAGAAACTACCATCCGATATCGATGAAGATAGATCAAAGGAACGAATGAAATACGGTGCAAACAATGTACATCCTAGGGCTCCTTAAGCAGAGTAGCGTATCGTAAGTATGCCGCGGACCATACCCACGGTACGTTACTCTACCTATATCACCTACTCCATCAACCAAGGGTCACCTAGACTTATACAAGGTTAAGCCTAGCGCTCTGATACCAACTTTGTCACGACCCGAAAGTACGGAACGTGACCGGCACTTAGATTACGAAGCGTCTAGAGACGCCACGTAACCTAAGTAAGCCGAAGCCCAGAAATCTAAACCATAAAAGAAGAAGAAGAAGAAAAAGAAAACAAGTTTAAAAGCATCAGCAAATTTCCCAAAAATTTCGGCAGAGTCTCCTCTGTAAAAACTGGCCCCCAAACCGGTACAACAAGTATAATATACATGAACAATAAAAAACATCCCCAAACGGGAGCTAGCTCAATGCCAACAGGAGGAAACAACCACTATAATATACAACGCAAAAGGGCGAGGCTCAAGACTCAGAAGAAAACAAAACCACCAGATCAGAATAATACATGCGCGACTCTAAGGTCGAAATAAAAGACTGGTCCAATAAACTTATCAAGTAATACAAATATGGTTGATGGAGCTTACTAGATACAAATGAAAGAATAAAAGTACAATGGTGGTTCGGATACAAGTGAACCAACCTACCGTGCAAATCACCCTGAAAGAATAGATGTACCAGCAAGCTGCCAGGGAAACCTTTACATCGAACCTGTAATAAAATTTGGCACAACGGGGGTGAGTTGCCAACTCGTGAGTAGAAGACATCTACGAAAAGAAATCGAATGCACGACGCTATCCTAGGTCATAATAATACACTATTATATCCTAATCATCTAGTAATAGCAGGGTAAAACTACGTGTAAATGCAGATACTCCATGCTCGTGTCAGTGCCTCATATAATACTATGTCATATGAATGGATATGCATGCACCATGAATATAAAATAATCAATCCTGAAATCCAGATATATCTGTATAAGAAATCTTTAACTGTTATCATAGTAAAATGCGTATAGGAATCTGAAATCTCAACAATGAAATCCATGAAAATCCGTGTCAAGCATCGACACAAACATACAAATCTCAAGTCTCATAGTCTCAATACCTCGGGCTCCGTCAGTCCGGATCGGCCCACATGATCAAATCTCACGACAACGGTCGGTATCCTCCGGATATCCGCCGCGCCAGACATCACCGGTAGGTAGTCCTCCCCTGCCAGGCTCATCGTCTACAACTCGATCTTCTTGCCCCGGGGTACCATACCGGGCCCACCATGTACCCGAGACGGTTCATCCACTCCTCGAAATCCAACAGAAAACATGAAATCTCATGGTGGACGACACATACATCACGAGAAAACCGCATCTTATGTTTTAAAAAGAGTGGAGGAGAGAGAGAGAGAAGTTTTTATATATTCTTGCGGTTTTCCCCAAAAATCCATAAATCTCATAGAAACCCAAATCTCAAAATCATGAGTAAGTATATGATAAGTGTCGGCATATGCCCATAATACTACATGATAACATGAAAATATGAATGCATGAATGTCTAAGTAATAAATACCATGTCTATACTAATATCAGAGAGTAATCACAATATTATATCGGTCTAGTTGTTAACTGATTCTATCAATAAAAGATAATATGATCTAAAGTGTACGTGACATAGCAATTACCGATGATGATGTGTGTGAGCCGACAAATGAGTGTGCGTGGAATATGCGCATCATCGGTAATGGTGCTGGTGTCCTAACAGGTAAGGTTTATACTGATTATAGCAGCATATGTATGAACATGCAACATGATGATTACAGTGTGAAAGTAAAGACGGATGTGTGTTATCCACTCATTTGAGATACAATTATCACTACCACTATATGACTCGAACCTAACCTAGTGTCCATCTAACCTTCTAAGGAACTAAACCTAAGAAACTAGTCATTAAGAAACAAGAGTCTACCTAGGTCTGAATCAATATCTCTAATAGTTGGCGATCCAGCCTCAATAGCGTCACGTACGTGGTACGGCTTCCTCGAATCAAGAGTGCGGATCAATCATCATATCTATGCCTCATACGGTAAAATCCATCGTACGGCATCCCAATATCGGGGTACGGGTCAAGTATCTCCTAGGTGTCTCATCATTAGTATAATGTCATCATCAACACATCTCATGATCAAGGTGCTAAACTGTGATCGCATACATCAATCATATATCATTGCCATCATAATAAGCATCATTAGTTTATCCTCAGAAATATCATGTCATATGTATCATATTGTGATTAAGTCATACTGATATCATATCGTCCTCAAGTCACACCTCTATGGTATCGACATCAGGTCGCACCTATATGATGTCGTAATCAAGTCATACATATCCCATATCATGATCAATCACAAGTTACAGTCCGGGTACTATTTTAGAGTCCCATGTACCTCAATATCATCACCACCCATTATAATTTAAGTATACATGTTCATTATCTCATTCTGTAATGATCCGCTAACACTTAATACGACTATATAGCCAAGAATCACGGCATCAAGCCCAGTTATACTGTTTCATCATACCTCGGACATCATATCACATCAATGTATCCCATATACGTGTTGTATACATATATATATACCTATACCTTGTCCTATATATATATATACACACATGCACATATACACCATGTCGTGTTTCAGTGTGTGCGTGTGTGTGTTTCTACCTGAAACCTACGAACCTCTTCCAAGGTATTCATCTTCTGATATGTCCTCCTAAATCAGTCTAGTCCAGCCTAGGGTCATTACTAGGCCCTACTCATTAAGAATCTAGAGTCACGTCTGGTTTCCTAATGTCAATAAGTACTATTCCTATTCTACGTTGCGGGGGTGCTAAACGCCATCCACCCGACTTCCCCCCGTAGATATACATCTACTCACCTGGTCCATGTCTGCCGAAGATGGTGTCGCCATCCTCCTCTTCATCGCCCGCAGTCCACGTGAGGGGTACCTAAACGCAAACATATAAATAGCATCGTAAACTGGAATCACATACAAAAGTCGAAACGATGCAAGGAACAAGCATAGGTTAAAACCTATGTCCCGTCCACGCAACAGAACCAAATATCACTCGATATCGGTGTACAAACTCCGATAGATCGAGATAAACATCAACAAACAACTTGTAGTTTAGAAAACTCGTTACTTATAATATAAAGCATGATTTAATTCATCGAAACACTGAAATCCATCAAATCACCCGATTTCGTAAAACCCGAAAATGCCAATTTACCGTTTTTCAACAAAACTTGACATCTAAATGAAACCAATGGTCATAAAACTCATCAAATAGCATAACTAGACTATACAAACCATTACTATATTTTTATTACACAAATTTGTATTAATTTGAAATTTCTAGTTTGCAACCTTTAACAATTTTCAACATTTTTCAAGCAAAATACCACAATTCCATCACAAAACATGATTTTGCATGAATTAATGTATTAAACCACAATTCATGATGATAATGATTTAATGAAACCATAAATTATATTTTTAATCTCATTTATTTAGGAATTTCTAAAATCTAGTTTACAAAATAGCAATTTTTATCACAATTTATCAATTATCAATAGAAACTAGCAATCAAACTAAGTTTTTCTTTCCATTAACATGCTAAAGTTCTCACTAAAACTACAATCTAATGATAGCAACCTTAATTAGAATTTTATATTACCCACAAACACATTTTATAAAAACCTAGTTAGCTAAATAGCTTAATTAAATCAATTTTGGATAAACAATTTATTATACAACAACCATGCAAGATTTTTCCACTCTAAAAATGTTAAACTAGCTATTATAACCTTATTTAATTAATAAAAATCACAACTTGATTTTTCAAACCCTAACTTGAATTTTAAAAGTAGTAAATAAAATTAATATATTAAATCTAATTATGCTTAAATGAACATCTAATAACAATAAATCAAAAGAAGGAAATTTATACCTCCAAAATATGAAACCCAAACATGAAATAAGCCTCCAAAATGCATGCTTTCCATCTCCAAAATCCATGCTAAATAGGTCAAAGGAAAATGGTAGAGGTTGAATGTTGATTTTTGAGATTTATTTTTGGAATTTTTGATGAATTTTGATGATTTTTAATGCAAAAATGATGGGGGAAAATTTTTGGGGCTACCCAGGGAGGGGAGGCCGACCATGGAGAGGGAGGAGGGTGGAGAGAGAAAAAATGTGTGGTATTGTGTAGAAAGTTCATAAATAATGCATTTTTTCACTTAAACCCTTTATTATCTAACTTTTTTCAATTTAACCCTTTTCCTAGAAATTTCTAGAACCATGGAGAGATTTTGGAAAAGATTTTGCATATTACACACTTGATTCTAATATACCATGGCTCATTTTTACAAATTAAAACCATTCAAATTTGTAATTTACACAATTTTAGTGTAAAAATAAAGCTTATGTTAATATTTAAAATAATTAATTTAGGAAAAATATTTAATTAAACTAAAAATTTATAAGTGGCTAAATAAACACTATTTACTAGTAATTACATAATTAAAATAAGTATTTTTGAAATTATAATGAAAAACAATCACGGTTTAATTTTACGAAAAATACATTTTACTTTACCGAAATTCATAAAATTCACTTAAACAATTTTATTCATTTAATTATTTATTTAATTATTTTTAAAACGTTACAGCAGGCTTGCTTGTTGATCTTCTGATCGCTCAATACCCGGGTGGCCGTTACGTTTAGCAGACCGCTTGCGGCTTGTGGGTGTTTGATATGATCATCACCTACTACCAGCGTATTGACGAATCTTTAGAGTCCTACACAGAGGTTTCCTGGCTCAAGAGAAACGGAGTAGGAGCACATATGTGACATGTGCGGGACCGAGATTAATACGATATGAGATACCGTATTTTATTCTCGCGGCTTGTGACATAGGTCGGTTATATGCGATATAGCCGGGTTATCGGATCAAGTGTTGATTCGATAAGTTGTTACATATGATATTAGTCGGTTATATGTGATATAGCCAGATTATTAAATCAAGAGTTGATTTGATAATCTAATGTATAATTATATATTCGATATATTAATTTATATTAACTATTATTAGCTCACTTAAGATTTCTTTTCTCACTTGATGTGCACATTGTATATATGTGATATATATTTGTGTACATATTTGTGTCATGTTTGATGATACATGTAACTTGGGTGTGTGTATGACTTACACCATGCTAGAGATAATCCTAGGGGTTTTATTTATTATGGTAATTACAAAATGGTGGCAATTTATCATGGCTTGTAGCTTGTGGAAGCTTGTATTGTTCATTGACCAAGTCCACTCTTTTGTTTTGCCTAAGATATTTATTAACCCAATCTTTTATCCTAGCCATGGTTAACTCTCTACAAGGGTTAAGGGATGTCATATACTCACCATGGTTTATTTTCTAACCTCATGATTTTATTCTTTCATTCACTTGATAATTATCATGAGAGGTATCTTCTTCTTCTTCCAAAAAAAGCTTTCTAGCTTCAATGGAGATGTGAGAAAATGAGTGAGAAAATCAAATCTAAAGTGAGCCCACTTCCTACTTCATCATCATCTACTATTTGCCATTTAGTATAGGGTGCTTGCTTCACTAATTCCACAATTAGTGAAGAGATAGCTTGGGTTAGTGTCTCCTCGACGTAGATCATCTTCGGCCTCGAATACTTCGATGCAAGCTTGTTCTTTTCTTCATGGGAGCCTCTCTAGAGTCCGGAGTTCATGATCGCAGTGAAGGGACTACTACACGGAGCTATTGAAGTGAAGGACCGGTCTACAAAGGTTGTATTCCTCGCTCACTACTTATGCAAAGTTGTTTGCATTTCATTACGTCGCTTTTTCTAGTTAACGATTCTAAGTTAGGGTTAGCTAGAACGACAATTTTTGAATTTGGCATGGTCGATGCCTCCCGAAACCTTGCTGCCGTCCTAGGCAACCCTGCACTTATTGGGTTGATGTCTTGCTTTATTCATTATCCTTTGTGTTGATCTTCGTCGTTGGGCGTCGTATACATGTTTTATGACTTGCGTAGTTGTGATTCCGCCGTTTGGTGAAGAGCTAGCTCCCGCTTGGGGATGCCTTTTATGTTATTATTATTATTATGCATTTGTGGTTTTGTGTAACGTTTTAGAAATCGTTATGCGAATTTGTCCGTTTTAGGGTAAGTTTGTCGGTATTTTCCGTTTTTACCCGACTGTGAACAAACGACCATATAGACTTGCCAGCACTTAGATTAGCTAAAATAAAGCTAGTGCGTGAGCTTTGGGAGTATATGGGACGTTTTGGTTCAATTTGATTTTTTCCCAATTTTTAATATTATTTTAATGCGGTATTCAATTTTAGGAAAATTTCTATAGCAATCTTTTCTTTAAATCATTTGATGTTAAGAAATCCTTCTCACTTCACCTTAGAATTTAGTGTGTGGACTAGAATTAAAGTAGGATTTAAAAGAAAAAGAAAAGAAAAGTGAAATGAGTAGATGCATGCATGTGTGTGTATGTGTGCAATGCATTAACTATGCATTTATGAAGGAAATTGCTAGGAAATTCTTCACAAGTCCACCTCCTCAACCCCTTGGCCGAAATTCCCTCATTACCTACTGCCTTTGCTAATTCCTTTCTCATATTTTATCATTCTAACTCACAAAAATCCTCAAAATCCCTAAATATATCACAAAATACCCAAAAGCTTTGGATTTCTTGCTTCTTGATCACTTGGAGCTAGGGAAAAGCTTGGAGTTAGGAGCAAAGTGGTTAGGTATATTCCCTCTACTGTTATTTATAGTTTTTGTATGGTTTTGATCGTTAGTTGCTGCGTAGAACGTAGTTTATATCGTTTAAGGCGATATCGGGTTTTTAGTGTCTTTTTAGAGCTTTTAGTATCTGCTGTGACCTGGGAGTTTTAGTGATTGAGTAAACAACTTCAGAGAGATGTGCAGGTTGACCTGAGGCACCACCTGAGAGACGGAGCCCAACCCACCGGTTTAGGCCGGCGAGACTTGAGGATGGGGCCGGCGACGCCGGCCGACTTGGGGAGTTTTGGGGTGGGGTCTTCTGTGGTAGTTGTCTGCTGTTGTTTTGGGTTGTTTGATACTGTTTATTTAGTTAGTAAATGTAGTATGCAAAATCTGGGATCGATTACCTATAATCGTGTGTTTGGAGTTCGCGTGATACGTGTTGCGACACGAGTCGTGTGTCGTGCTGCGGCGTACTCAGTATGGTATTGAGGTATCGTTGCGTGTGTTTGCACTAGACGTGTACTCGTGAGTTGAGTTAGCGCGTTGGTGTGTTTTATATATACGTAGTTTTGCGTTATTGTGATTGCTTCTAAGATATTCGCATTATTTCTTGTGTTTGTGATATTATAGCGTCGCAAGCGGGGACTTCAGACGCTGCGAACAAAGGGAAGCAGGTGGTCGGATTTTCATAGCTGAAGACCACATGTGGGTAGATTTAACATCTACGGGGAATCGCCCATATGGCGCTAAGCATCGGGGCTAGACATGATATAATATTAGCCGTATGTTTATGTGCTCATATAGAGATATTGCATGATTCACATTGCATATAGTTACTTGTTGTGCATGATATTGTACCTGTTGTACACTGCACTATTATCGACAGTCCATGTTGCACGAGCACCAATGATATGCTACACACACACTGTTGGTAATTGCCATGATACGCACAACACAAATGCTCATTTGTATACCTTGCTATTGGTTAGCGACATTAAACAGTTATACTTGTACGATAGTACATATTACATAGAACATACCTGTATACCTACATGCTCATATGTATGCCATGCTATATTACTCGTTCGCACATATACTTTACTATTGTTACATGATTAGTTTTTATAGCATATATATCGGTGGTATGGGACGCTGTATATATATGTATTCTGGATTTGGATTTTTGGAAACTGTATGATGCATTTAATGATTTGATGCATTGGTTAGTGAACTTTTTCCGTGATATGCTCATATCGATGTTTTATGTTGCATATGCTATTTTATATGGATTTACGCATTTGAGATATGTTTTCATGTGATATGGGAGTGTCAAGTGTCGATGTTGGGCACTTACATTCCGAGAGATAATTGGGGTTTGACAGACCGATACGTGGAACATAAGTGTCGAGATGGGATACTTTGGTTTCGAGGAACGTATGGATATCAGGAAGACCGATGCGTGGAATATAAGTGTCGAAGAGGGATACTTGTGTTTCGAGGAACGTATGGATACGAGTATTTATGTGTCGATGATAGGCACTGGTTTTCATGATGTTTTCGAGTGTCGATGTTTGACACTCAGGTTCCATGAGACGTACAGGATCTGAGGGCCGATCTGAGTATTTTGGGATTTGGGTGTTGTTGAGTTACACCGTGTTTTCCATGCTTATGATTTGTGCATGAGATTATTTACTATCCCTCACTCAGTATTTAGTTGATATGGATATCATGATAGTTGCATATTCATATTGTCATACTCATGCTACCAGTTCACATGTTATTGATCATTGCTGTTAGTGCATACTTGCGATTACTGTATGATGTTAATTACTATTCACGAGTTGGCAACTCACCCCCGTTGTGCCACAGTGTTTTGCAGGACCTTCCCTCTGAGTAGTCGCGGCAGGGCAGCTTATCATCACTACTTTTGTGGATACCGCTACTATTGGCAGTGAGGCCGTTGCTTTTAGGTGGGTTTGCGGTTATCCGTTTTGTGTATTGTATATCTTTTGTTGGATCTAGTATTCTCCATCTACCCCTGTTGTATATGACTTAGAGACGACTTGTGAGATTTCAGTGTTGTATTATATTGGATGATTTTGGGAACCGTGCTCGTAGAAGCCGGTTGTGTTGGATAGTTATTTATGTTATAGTCGTTTCTTTGATATTTCTTCGCTTTGGCGTCGTATACTTGTTGTGGTGATTGTCTCCGCCGGTGGGCGTGATTTTTCTCCCACTTGGGATGTTTTATATATATTATCTGTGTTGTACCCGTTTTCGGGGCTAGTTTTACAAAGGAGGTGCTGCCGAAATTTTCATGAAAGAAAACTAGAGTTAGAGATTTTAAATTGTAAATTTCTAAATGTTTTAAACTATATTTTTCTCCGTTGATCCAGTTTTGGGTGGTTTAGATTTCTGGGTTTTCGGCTTACTTAAGTTACGTACGCCTGTAGACGTTACGTAGTTTAAGTGCCGGTTACGGGCCGAATTGCGGGTCGTGACAAAGTTGGTATCAGAGCGTTAGGTTTTACCTTTCGGAGTCTAGGATGAACTTGGTATGATGGAGTAGGAAGCTTAAGCAGAGTGACGTAGCGTGTGTATGTTCCGCGGCATACTTACGACACGGTACTCCGCCTAAGTGACCTTAGGACTTATTGATTGATGTTCCTTCCGTGATTGATATACATCTTGTGATTCGATTTCCGTTTCCTTATCGAATCTTGTTTCAATTTCCAGCCCATATGCCACCGAAGACTACGAGGGCTCAGAGAGCGGCCGCGAGGGCCGAGGTCAGAGTTGACTCGTCTGAGGCGAGGACTGACCAGGGTAGTACGCCTATTGTACCGGAGTACATTGCTATGATTAGAGCTGGTATGCAGGATCTGCGCCAGATTGTGGGGACTTTGGTAGAGACCATCCGAGCGCAGGGGCAGGCAGTTGTTCCACCCGCTGCGAAGGCCACGATGGTACCTACGGTTCCGGTAGTCGCAGTTTCAGCTCCGGAGGTTATTGCTGTGTCGTTGACGGATTTCATGAGGTTGAGACCTCCGGTGTTTACGGGCAAAGATGTTACTGAGGATCCACAGTCGTTTATCGACCGGATGGCCAGGATTTGTCGCTCACTCCGATTATCCGACGAGAGATGGGTAGAGTTTGCCAGTTTTCGTCTGGAGGGTATGGCCCAGAAGTGGTGCGAGTCGTTGGAGAGGGGCAAGCCGCTGGTCTTACTCCTATGACCTGGGCTGAGTTTGTGACGTCGTTTCTTGTTCGTTTTCTTCCACCGAGCGTCAGGGATGCGCGAGCACGCAGATTTGAGTCTTTACGTCAGACGCCGGGGATGACGGTGTCGGAGTATGATGTATTGTTTACTGAGCTATCGGTGTATGCTCCTTATCTGGTGGCGACTGAAGAGATGAGGGTGAAGAGGTTTGTTCGAGGCCTACTTACCCAGATATTCTTAGCCATCAGCATTCAGCATTGTGACACGTATGTGGCAGCGGTGGATGCAGCTCTTTTGGTAGAGGAGCGTCTAGCTGAGTCATCAGTTGCTCCGGGACCGAAGAGAGTTCGTATAGGTGATCCGGCAGCGAGGCAGGCGTTTAGACGTCGTGACAGTTTCCGTTCTGATAGTGGCGGTTCGGGACGAGGTCGGCTTTATGGTTCTTACCCTCAGGATGATCGGCAGTTTGTTTCTGGATGTTACCGGTGCGGTAGTTTGGGTCATCGGGTTCGAGATTGTACGGAGCCGCGTGTGAACAAGCCAGCTGTACCGCAGGTTACCTTACCACCTTCTCCACCTCAGAGAGCGTTGCCTCTTATTCCTATTGTTGCGCCGCGTCAGACTCCTGTTCAGCGAGGTCGTGGTCGCGGAGGTTTTGTACCGAGAGGTCGAGGTGGCAGAGGCAGAGGACTGCCAGTAGCCGGTAGAGGTCAGGCTAGGGTTTTTGCCTTGACTCACCAGGACGCTCAGGCGTCCAATGCCGTGGTTTCAGGTACTCTTTCCGTTTGTTCTTTTGATGCACATGTTCTTTTTGATCCGGGATCCACGCATTCGTATGTTTCTACGCACTTCGTGCCGAGGTTAGGCCGAGAGTCGTGTTTGCTGGATCAGCCGCTGGTCGTGACTACTCCTGTGGGAGAGTCGTTTGTTGCGCGTTATGTGTTTCGATCTTGTGTCGTACATATTGGTGACAGAGATCTGTCCGTCGACTTGATCCTTCTGGAGATGTTGGACTTCGACGTGTTGTTGGGCATGGATTGGCTAGCTACTTGCTATGCGTCCGTGGACTGCCGCGAGAAGACAGTTAGATTTTGTTTTCCCGGCGAGTCAGTGTTTGTTGTGCAGGGGGACCGTAGAGCCGCCCCTCACAGCTTGATTTCTGTTCTGTGCGCTAGTCGGCTTTTGAGGAGGGGATGTCGGGGATTCTTGGCGTTCATTCATGATACTGGAGCCACAGTGGAGTTGTTGGACCAGGTTTCTACCGTGCGAGAGTTTCCCGATGTTTTTCCCGATGAGTAACCTGGGTTGCCGCCAGAGCGCGATATTGAGTTTTGCATTGATCTGATTCCTGGCACGGAGCCTATTTCTATACCGCCTTATCGGATGGCTCCGGCAGAGCTTAGAGAGCTTAAAGATCAATTGCAAGAGTTGCTTGATTTGGGACTTGTGCGTCCGAGTGTTTCGCCGTGGGGAGCTCCTGTTCTGTTCGTCAAGAAGAAGGACGGCAGTTTGAGGCTATATGTGGATTATCGTCAGTTGAACCGTGTTACGGTGCGGAACAGGTATCCTTTGCCCTGCATTGACGATTTATTCGATCAGCTCCAGGGTGCGAAACATTTTTCGAAGATTGATTTGCGTTCGGGTTATCATCAGTTGCGTGTTCGGAATGATGATATTCCGAAGACTGCTTTTCGTACGCGCTATGGGCATTATGAGTTTTTGGTGATGTCGTTCGGACTCACCAATGCGCCAGCAGCGTTCATGGATCTGATGAACCGGATTTTCAGGCCGTTCCTCGACCAGTTCATTATCGTTTTTATTGATGACATACTGGTTTACTCTAGGAGTCGAGAGGAGCATGAGCAGCACTTGGGGATTACTTTGCAGATGTTGAGAGAGCACCAGCTGTATGCTAAATTCTCAAAGTGCGCATTTTGGCTTGATAGAGTGGACTTCCTGGGTCATGTGGTGACTAGTGATGGTATTCTTGTGGACCCGAGGAAGATTGAGGCTGTACAGCTTTGGCCCAGACCTGTATCGGTGACTGAGGTCCGCAGCTTTTTGGGCTTAGCTGGTTATTATCTCCGTTTTGTGCAGGATTTCTCGAGTATCGCTGCACCGCTGACTGGACTGACCCGGAAGGGGGTTCCTTTTCTCTGGACTGATGCGTGCGAGCAGAGTTTTCAGCAGTTGAAGACTCGGTTGACGACAGCACCAATTCTTTCTTTACCTTCTGGATCGGGAGGCTACGTTGTGTATTGTGATGCTTCTCGAGTGAGGCTCGGCTGTGTTTTGATGCAGCATGATAGGGTGATTGCATATGCTTCTAGGCAGCTGAAGAAACACGAGCAGAATTACCCCACTCACGATCTTGAGATGGCAGCGGTAGTCTTTGCGTTGAAGATCTGGAGACACTACTTGTATGGAGAGTCGTGTCAGATCTTCACGGATCACAAGAGTCTGAAGTATATCTTCCAGCAGCGAGATCTGAACCTGAGACAGCGCCGATGGATGGAGCTAGTGAAGGATTATGATTGTGAGATCCTTTATCACCCGGGCAGGGCGAATGTGGTAGCCGATGCTTTGAGTCGTAGGCCCGTGGGTAGCTTGTCCCAGCTGAGCGCCGTTCAGTGTCAGTCTTCTACAGATTGGCAGCTCTTGTGTGATAGTAGAGTGCAGTTCCAGTTCACCTCCACTGGGGGACAGTTTGCTCATGTCCGCGCCCGTCCACTACTTGTTGATCGTATTCGTGAGGCGCAACCCAGTGATGCTCGTTTGTCTGAGATTTTTGAGCTTGTTCGACAGGGTACAGTTTCGGAGTTCATGATTGATGACCCGGGTGTGCTACGATGCGGGACTCGCTTGTGTGTACCAGATGTTGATGGGTTGAGACGGGAGATCCTAGAGCAGGCACATCAGTCGGCATTTAGCGTTCATCCAGGTTCCACCAAGATGTACAGAGATTTGAGAGACTTCTACTGGTGGGAAGGGATGAAACGCGATATTTCGGACTTCGTTTCGAGGTGCCTGACTTGTCAGCAAGTCAAGGCTGAGCATCAGAGACCGGCTGGAGAGTTGCAGCCTTTACCCATTCCGGAGTGGAAATGGGAGCAGATTTCCATGGACTTCATTGTGGGTCTACCCAGGACCAGTAGAGGGTACGACTCCATTTGGGTTATTGTAGACCGGTTGACGAAAGCGGCTCACTTCCTTCCAGTGAAGACCACTTTCGGCTATGCTCAGTACGCTCAGCTTTATATAGATGAGATTGTGCGTTTGCACGGTGTTCCCACATGCATAGTATCCGACAGAGGTACCCAGTTTACTAGCCGTCTATGGCAGAAGCTTCAGGAAGCTATGGGTACCAGGTTGAGTTTTAGCACCGCTTTTCATCCGCAGACCGATGGTCAGACGGAGCGGACTATTCAGACTCTGGAGGATATGCTCCGTGCATGTGTGCTTGATTTTGGGGGCAGTTGGGATCGTCACTTGCCGTTGATTGAGTTCTCCTACAACAACAGCTTTCAGGAGACTATTCATCTTTTGAGGCTTTATATGGTAGGAAGTGTCGATCGCCAGTCTGTTGGACCGAGCTTAATGAGAGTTTGGTTTTGGGACCCCAGCTCGTTCAGGAGACTACGGAGAAGATCCAGCTGATTCAGGACAGGATGAGAGCAGCCCAGTGCCGGCAGAAGTCTTATGCCGACCGTCGTCGTCGCAGACTTGAGTTCGCAGTAGGAGATCATGTATTCCTGAAGATTTCTCCGATGAAGGGCGTTATGCAATTTGGGAAGAGAGGGAAGCTCAGTCCCAGATTTGTAGGTCCTTTCGAGATCCTCGAGCGAGTGGGTTCCGTTGCTTATCGTTTAGCACTCCCGCCTAGTTTTCCAGATGTTCACCCCGTTTTTCATGTGTCGATGCTTCGTAGATACCTTCATGATCCTTCTCATATGATTCAGCACGAGACCGTTCAGCTTGAGCGTGATCTTTCGTTCACCGAGCAGCCGATAGTTGTTTTGGATCGGCAGGTGAAGAAACTTCGGTCTAGGGACTTGCCTTCTGTAAAGGTTCTATGGCGTAGTCCTACTGGTGAGGAGATCACTTGGGAGATCGAGAGCGAGATGCGGAAGAAATTCCCTCATCTTTTTGAAGGTACATCTTAGTATGAAATTTTAATTCGGGGATCGAATTTCTATAAGGGGGGAGACTGTAACGTTTTAGAAATCGTTATGCGAATTTGTCCGTTTCAGGGTAAGTTTGTCGGTATTTTCCGTTTTTACCCGACTGTGAACAAACGACCATATAGACTTGCCAGCACCTAGATTAGCTAAAATAAAGCTAGTGCGCGAGCTTTGGGAGTATATGGGACGTTTTGGTTCAATTTGATTTTTTCCCAATTTTTAATATTATTTTAATGCGGTATTCAATTTTGGGAAAATTTCTATAGCAATCTTTTCTTTAAATCATTTGATGTTAAGAAATCCTTCTCACTTCACCTTAGAATTTAGTGTGTGGACTAGAATTAAAGTAGGATTTAAAAGAAAAAGAAAAGAAAAGGGAAATGAGTAGATGCATGCATGTGTGTGTATGTGTGCAATGCATTAACTATGCATTTATGAAGGAAATTGCTAGGAAATTCTTCACAAGTCCACCTCCTCAACCCCTTGGCCGAAATTCCCTCATTACCTACTGCCTTTGCTAATTCCTTTCTCATATTTTATCATTCTAACTCACAAAAATCCTCAAAATCCCTAAATATATCACAAAATACCCAAAAGCTTTGGATTTCTTGCTTCTTGATCACTTGGAGCTAGGGAAAAGCTTGGAGTTAGGAGCAAAGTGGTTAGGTATATTCCCTCTACTGTTATTTATAGTTTTTGTGTGGTTTTGATCGTTAGTTGCTGCGTAGAACGTAGTTTATATCGTTTAAGGCGATATCGGGTTTTTAGTGTCTTTTTAGAGCTTTTAGTATCTGCTGTGACTTGGGAGTTTTAGTGATTGAGTAAACAACTTCAGAGAGATGTGCAGGTTGACCTGAGACACCACCTGAGAGACGGAGCCCAACCCACCGGTTTAGGCCGGCGAGACTTGAGGATGGGGCCGGCGACGCCGGCCGACTTGGGGAGTTTTGGGGTGGGGTCTTCTGTGGTAGTTTTCTGCTGTTGTTTTGGGTTGTTTGGTACTGTTTATTTAGTTAGTAAATGTAGTATGCAAAATCTGGGATCGATTACCTATAATCGTGTGTTTGGAGTTCGCGTGATACGTGTTGCGACACGAGTCGTGTGTCGTGCTGCGACGTACTCAGTATGGTATTGAGGTATCGTTGCGTGTGTTTGCACTAGACGTGTACTCGTGAGTTGAGTTAGCGCGTTGGTGTGTTTTATATATACGTAGTTTTGCGTTATTGTGATTGCTTCTAAGATATTCGCATTATTTCTTGTGTTTGTGATATTATAGCGTCGCAAGCGGGGACTTCAGACGCTGCGAACAAAGGGAAGCAGGTGGTCGGATTTTCATAGCTGAAGACCACATGTGGGTAGATTTAACATCTACGGGGAATCGCCCGTATGGCGCTAAGCGTCGGGGCTAGACATGATATAATATTAGCCGTATGTTTATGTGCTCATTTTGAGATATTGCATGATTCACATTGCATATAGTTACTTGTTGTGCATGATATTGTACCTGTTGTACACTGCACTATTATCGACAGTCCATGTTGCACGAGCACCAATGATATGCTACACACACACTGTTGGTAATTGCCATGATACGCACAACACAAATGCTCATTTGTATACCTTGCTATTGGTTAGCGACATTAAACAGTTATACTTGTGCGATAGTACATATTACATAGAACATACCTGTATACCTACATACTCATATGTATGCCATGCTATATTACTCATTCGCACATATACTTTACTATTGTTACATGATTAGTTTTTATAGCATATATATCGGTGGTATGGGACGCTGTATATATATGTATTCTGGATTTGGATTTTTGGAAACTGTATGATGCATTTAATGATTTGATGCATTGGTTAGTGAACTTTTTCCGTGATATGCTCATATCGATGTTTTATGTTGCATATGCTATTTTATATGGATTTACGCATTTGAGATATGTTTTCATGCGATATGGGAGTGTCAAGTGTCGATGTTGGGCACTTACATTCCGAGAGATAATTGGGGTTTGACAGACCGATACGTGGAACATAAGTGTCGAGATGGGATACTTTGGTTTCGAGGAACGTATGGATATCAGGAAGACCGATGCGTGGAATATAAGTGTCGAAGAGGGATACTTGTGTTTCGAGGAACGTATGGATACGAGTATTTATGTGTCGATGATAGGCACTGGTTTTCATGATGTTTTCGAGTGTCGATGTTTGACACTCAGGTTCTATGAGACGTACATGATTTGAGGGCCGATCTGAGTATTTTGGGATTTGGGTGTTGTTGAGTTACACCGTGTTTTCCATGCTTATGATTTGTGCATGAGATTATTTACTATCCCGCACTCAGTATTTAGTTGATATGGATATCATGATAGTTGCATATTCATATTGTCATACTCATGCTACCAGTTCACATGTTATTGATCATTGCTGTTAGTGCATACTTGCGATTACTGTATGATGTTAATTACTATTCACGAGTTGGCAACTCACCCCCGTTGTGCCACAGTGTTTTGCAGGACCTTCCCTCTGAGTAGTCGCGGCAGGGCAGCTTATCATCACTACTTTTGTGGATACCGCTACTATTGGCAGTGAGGCCGTTGCTTTTAGGTGGGTTTGCGGTTATCCGTTTTGTGTATTGTATATCTTTTGTTGGATCTAGTATTCTCCATCTACCCCTGTTGTATATGACTTAGAGACGACTTGTGAGATTTCAGTGTTGTATTATATTGGATGATTTTGGGAACCTGCTCGTAGAAGCCGGTTGTGTTGGATAGTTATTTATGTTATAGTCGTTTCTTTTATATTTCTTCGCTTTGGCGTCGTATACTTGTTGTGGTGATTGTCTCCGCCGGTGGGCGTGATTTTTCTCCCACTTGGGATGTTTTATATATATTATCTGTGTTGTACCCGTTTTCGGGGCTAGTTTTACAAAGGAGGTGCTGCCGAAATTTTCATGAAAGAAAACTAGAGTTAGAGATTTTAAATTGTAAATTTCTAAATGTTTTAAACTATATTTTTCTCCGTTGATCCAGTTTTGGGTGGTTTAGATTTCTGGGTTTTCGGCTTACTTAAGTTATGTACGCCTGTAGACGTTACGTAGTTTAAGTGCCGGTTACGGGCCGAATTGCGGGTCGTGACATTTTGGATCAAAATATACAAAGGAGGTGCTGCCCAAATTTTTAAAAGACGAAACATGTTTTTCAACTAGTAAATCCACTTGCATTTTTCATGTTCCTTTATCTATGCATTTAAGAAAACATTTGATTTCATCATACCTTTATTTCAAAACTTCACCTCTTTTATTTTCTTAAAAAGTTTTAGATTTCTGGGCTTCGGCTTACTTAAGTTACGTCACGCCTTTAGACGTTGCGTGATTTAAGTGCCGGTCACGAGAAAATTTTCGGGTCGTGACAACGTCTTTATAAATATACCTTCATACCTCTACGAAAAAAACTGTTTTAATAAAAAACTCGTCTCTGCCGAGATTATTCTCCCACAAAGAACCATGAGAACTTTTAACTCGGAGAGAACACTTGCTTAGCTTGCTTTATTTGGCAATTGGAAACTTAGCGAGCTTTGGGTCAATGACTCTCAAACCAGATGGTTTTTAGGGCATTAGGTGTGGAGAAACCCCAAGGACTTAATTACCCAAGTTACCAAGACCACAAAACAAAAGACTCATTTTATTTAAAATATTCTGAACATAGTGAAAACGAAGATATAGCCGGCTTTTCTTTTAAATCTGAAGATGTTACATGTGGATAAGGTGTGTAATTACTCCAACAAGGTTTCAGATGGGTTATTTTTCAGACTTATAGCTTTTATTAAAACCTCAATAATATCCTTCATATCTACTTCACTGTATGAACTTTTCTTGATATTTCTTAACTTAGAACAAACCTATTTGATCCTAAAGATGTTTATCAATTTTTAAAAGTTTTTCAGACATATCAGACTTTTATCAAATTCTCAAACACATATGGCACGTGTAAAGTGTTATAAAAGACGTATATCGGCTACGGTTAAACTCAAAGGATGGTTATCTTTCGGGTTTTCAATCTCTCGAAAAGGATTTAGTTGTTTCTATCTTATTAACCGAACCGTCAGACTTCGAGTCTAAGTTCCCCCGCTAGCTAACATAACGAGAGAGAAAATTATGTATTGAAGAAATTTTTCAATTTTTATGGGTTTTTTTTAATATGTATGCAATGCAGAATATACACATGATGCAGCAAAATAACGCAGCGCTCACCACCAAACCTGAGTTTTACGATGTCCTCATCGTTGCCCCCGTCTCCGGTAGCTAGACTTAGACATCCGGGTGAGAATTTTATTCACAAAAAGAAAAAACAAAGACTAATTACATTATATACAAGTTTAAAGATTGAGTTAGTCCATAAATTAATACCAGCCACTCAAAAAATTTATCGATATAATGCAAGGGCTGGTAAAAGAATACGTATATAAAAAAGAAAAAGAAAAAGAATGTGTTAGTTGTTAGTGAAGGGTATGGGTGTGTGTGTGTGTATGGATCGGAAGATGTTGAAGGTTAAGATGAAGTTTTGAAGAGGCAAAAGAATTGTTGCCCGAATGAATTGAATTTTCAAGAAGCATGTGTTGAGTTTCGGAGTCAAGTTCGTTTAAAAACTGGAGTTCATCCGCAAAAATTTTAGAAAAGGTAAGGTTCATGGGATGTTCCTAAATTGATCCTGACTCAAACTCACTTAGAATATCAAGTTCATCCGCAAATAATTCCTCAAACCTTTGCATGAAAGAATATTTATCAAGGCTGCCTTCCTCCCTATAATCCTGCACAATCCTATTCTTATCGTTATAGCCCCCAAACTTTCCCAACACAATTTCTCCCTCATCACATTCACAAATGGGTAGGTACATGTCATCTAAAAAGGTAGGTTCCCACACTAACGTTTCTTCCGAAACAATATCAACTGGTGATACAAAAATTGTGGGTTCCTGATCATTGATTTTCTCTAATAATTTATCCCAACCATACCCGTCAAAATCACAAGCTTCCTCCTCTAAAATTGGAATGCAAAAATCAGTCGGTTCATAAATTTCTTCTTCAAGTGATATTTCAGTTAAATCAACCTCAAAATTACAAGTGACAGGTGGTTCAGTGGGTACCTGAAGGTTAGCGGTGGACTGACTTAGAGGGTTTTCCTGTGTGTCCTGATAACACTTAGTCAATTCATTCGCATCATTATCTATGAAATCATAAAAATTCAATTGATCGTTTATCTTACTTGGGTGACTTCCTAGATGACAGATATTGACACTACGTGGTTCTAATTGACTGTGTTCACTCTTTAAAATCACTACAGCTACATGCTCTTCAATTCTAGCCAAAGATTGAGCTTGAGCGTGAAACAATTGCTCAGACTGCTGTATAAACAGGGCTAGCGTTGCAACTGTTTGATTCTCGACCGTAATCATCACTTCAATACCCTTCTCTAAAGCGGTCAACCAAGCATCCATCTCGCCATCATTCCCTAATGATGGTTCAGTTGTTTCAGGAAAGGAGGGTTGTGACGGTGGTGATGCTAAAGCAGTTACCGTGTCGACCTCTTTCTCTAAATCTTCAATCATTAGGTCTATAATTGAAGTGGGATTGGGTTCAAGAGTGTTAGGTGGGTGACCATTATCAAGAATCTGGGACGGTTGGTCACCCCTTAGAAAAGGACAGTTTTCATGAATGTGGGAAGAATCGTGGCAATTTGAACAAAAGAATTGGGACTGAGCATAAATAAAGGAATAAGAATCGTGAAACATTGAATTGAATCGTGTATCACCCATATTAACAACAATTCACAAAAATCACAAAAATCACAAAATCCAAGAGTATCACACCCCTAGCAGTCTATGTTATGCTAAGTCAACTAGACTTGCTGAAGAACCTGATTGTCGAAATAAAACTGTGTCGAGAAACGGGCTCAAGATATACGAATCACGAAGCCAGGTAAGTGCAGAGATAAGGGGAGGTTTTCCAACGCTTTCGCGAAGTTCCTTAATTACATAACCCTTTTCTTATGAACACTTGCTTAGACACCCCGTGAACGATATACCGTTAAGCGGTGTTCTAAACACGGTTAACTTCTCCTTATGAGCGTGATGTCCTTAAAGTCAGAGTTCTAATTGATTTTAAATTACTGTGGGTATGCAAGAATGCAATTTTGTGATTTGTGGGCTACGGAGAAAGGTGATGAAATCCTTTACCGTATCTTGTTTGGTTTCGTGCCCTTAAGATCCGTATTAAGATGTGAATGCGCAATCAATAAAAGAATTTAAGAAATCAATCAATCAAACAATTCTTTTTCGTTTAGGCTTAAGCGCTGCAACAAATACGGGTTAGTTCTCTGTGCAATTGGTGGCAAGTTTGTGCAAAGAATCCTGCAGAAGATAAAATATTGGAATGCGTCGGATTTGAGCGAAGGTGTTAGAAAATTACGTACCGATATGATTTGGGTTAAGAAATCCCCTTTGAAGTGATCCCGAGTCTTTGAATGTTCGCTTGCGCGGGTCAAACTACCCAGATCTTTGGCACTGTAGTTCACTAACGTCTTGCAATTGAAGTTGATCCTTGCTCCGCACGATCGCTGGTAGTAATTCCGTAAAAACCTGAAAATGTCAGAAAATACGATATTTAGTGCCAAAAGAGATATATCTGCCCCAATTCCTGCACACACAAAATTGTAAAAATCAAACAATACCACTAGAATACTAACAAGCTAATGGAGACACCACAAAAGAAAAAATCCCAAACTTCCACCAGGGGACCGGCGGCGCCGGAAATTTCACTATTGTCGCCGGCCGAAGTAAGAAATTAAGAGCAAAATTTTTTTATGGGTTCTCCAGGATATATTAGTATTCCAATAGTATACTTTGATTTTTAAGTTAGATTACAGAGTAATAGTAGGTTGCAACAACAGAGAGAAAAGTTATAAAAATCGTGTTTTGTTAGTTTTGAAAGAATTTTGAGTTAGTAGTTAGTTTGTTAGTACGAACCAGAAATAACAAAACCTAATAACTACCAACTCCCCGGCAACGGCGCCAAAAACTTGTTGGGACTTTACCCGTGTGCGCAAACGCGTATGTTTTGGAAATGGAATCGTTTTAAGGAAATGGATGCGCACGCAAGCTCGGTCTCGTTTTAAAATTTATAAACAGCAAGTGCACGGCGCGTTGTAGCAAGCCGGCAAGTACGGGTCGATCCGCATGGAATTGTGTATTAGATTTTGTTGTTTAAGGTTCAACAAATAATGAATTGGTTGGTTTGTCACAAAAATGAATAGAAACGAAAACAAAGAAAACAAGTTAAGGAAGAAATGGCCGTGACTTTGGCTCGGATGGTCGAATCGCGACGATTCCTTCGACGCTCTCTTGCTCATGAGTTGTCCGTCCTTATGTCGATCCCGGCGTGAAGCATGACTTGTCAAGGCGGTTGCGAAGCACAAATCATCAAAATACCGATAATTGACGCAAAACAAGAAACGAGTCCGTATTGTTCACTTACCGTTTGTTTGTCCAAGCTTGAGATATCAATGCTAAGCACAAGGGTTAGCAAGCATGCATCAACATCAAAAACACAAGTTAGTAAGTGAGAGCAATTAGTTTTAGTGTTAACTTTGCTAAGTTTGTGATAGTATAGGGTATATTTAAACCAAGGGTTTGTCAAGCACTTGGTCATAAAATACCGTCTCTAAACTTAGCAAATTTAACACTAAATTTATTTTAACTTAAACATTGTGAAATGGGGAAAGGGAGTAAGTATGGTATATGAAGAGGTTACAAAGTAACCATGGTTTCAAAATACCATATCACATCAATACATAAACAATCTTTAAGTTAGAATCATAGTTATAAGCACATTAAACATAAACAAGAGGAGGAGGAAGGCAAAGCCTTTCATCTCACTTCCTCACCATCACCACAACCAAAGATATTAGTTACTCATAATAATAGCAAAAGAAAGCAAGTAAGGGAAAGAAACAAAAAACAAAACAATAACAATATTATTGACACTTGAAGAAGTTTAGGTACAAAATATTGGTAACTTGTTCAACCTCCATAATGAAGCTCTCAAAAGAAAACTTCAAGAGGGAAGAAGAAGAAGAAACCAAGTTGAAGCCCACTCAACTCTCAAGCTAAACCAAAACTAAACAAAATTAGAAAAAGGTATATATCTATGCACCCTTGGCTCTAATCTGTTCTGGTATTTATAGGCATCAAAATAGAATAAACAAACAATATAAAATGAATGATGTGATGCCTATAAAGTGCCAGAAGAAAAATGGGGGGAAAAGGAGCTAGGGGGACCGGTGTCGCCATTTTTATGGGGGGGTCTCGCCGGTCCAAATCCGACCATTTAGGCTCGTGCTGGCATGGTGAACTTGAGTGCTCTCCAATATCATCCTGGTGCTGCTTGATTTCTGTATAAATTCATGATCACTACTCAGGGATTTTGGAGGGAAACATGATGCTACATATCACATCAAAACTTTTAGTATTTAACTCATGTCACCATCCCGCATGTGCTTACTTGCATAAATTGTACAAAGGCAGCCCCCATATGGTCCATGTCAAAGAGCTAGTGTCACACATGTATTGTGTTGGACCAAAATTGTGTGCACACATGTTTATTGCAAAAGAGCTCTTTGAATATCGGTCGGTTCTCTGTTCTGTTTGCAGTGTCGGCTCCCAAACGCTATACCCGTGACATTGAGTGTTTCCAGTATTTTATCACGAATACCTATAATCTGTAATTATCGAGCAGACACTGATTAATAGTACCGATATATAACAAAATTGATAATGAATGAAAGGTATTAAAATGCAGTTTTCTGAGATGAACACGTATAGTACGCGAATACTTGCCAAATAACTTTGCTAGGTAACCACGCCCCATAGCCCCGACCAAGTGACAGTAGGAGAACCCCATTGCCAAAAGCGCCCACTCGGGTGCTTGCGGCCACGGTGTTCCGCCTTAGTGCACTTCGTCGACGGCATCGGGGGTGCGGCCATCTACTAAAGTTTCCGATAAGTATTCGATAAGGTAGTCGGGAATCTTGTTGAATCCTTGACTAGGTAATTGAAAATAGTTTTCAATTTGAGGCTAAAATACAAGGTTTATAGGTTAGGCATGAAATCCGGAATATGAGATATTCCGGGTTTATGATGTCTAAAGGTATACGAATTCTAATTATTGTAGTTTTTCATTTCTTTTCTGCCACCGTAAGTGTAATATGTGGGGTATCCCAAATCTCGTTGCTATATATCAACGGAATTAGGGATACGCATATTTACTTATGTTGATGACATGTGATGTTATGTGTTGCTGTTGATATGATTTATTGGATCGTCGTGTAAGAATAGACGGGTTTTTTTTATGTGAGATGAGAGTTTTTATTTTCATTCATGTAAAATCTGTATGTAATATTCTTTTATTGGGGCACTTCCGGGTTGAGGATGATCTCACCATTGATGTATATTATTTACTTTTCCGCATTATGATAGATCTAAGGTGGGGAGCATAAGTAACCGGGTTCTAGAGTCCAGTGGGAGACCATCTCAAGGAGTTGAGACCGGGTCTCCTAACTCTAGAGTTGGTAGGATTATTTATCGCTCTCGTAGGGGTCTAGGGATGTGGGTTTCGCTATTCTTCACGACCGTGGAATCCGTGTTTTACATTACTGGATAAATTTAAAACACGGAAATCCTAGTATATCCAATATTTCATATGTTGCTTCTGCTGCTTGGTTCTGTGATGTGATCATATAACTGCGTGAGAAGAATGTTATATGATATATATGATATATAATAAACGTTGCTTATGTTTTGCACCCGCGCTAGTCCAGCCCTCTCTCTGCCGGTAGTTAAGTAACCTAACGGTGTATGACGGGGCCCCATAGCGAATGCGGATGGCATAAGCATACGTTCTATTTTCATTTCATTTTTCTGTGATGTTTAGGAAATATTAAATGACGAGACTTCATTAATGAGATTAATGAAAGGAAAGGAACCTAAAGATGTTGTAGAATCAAATTTTTCAAAAAGGGTAGCTCTAATTTTTGCTTTGTATAGTGGTATTCCTTGATGAATATCCAGCACCTCATTCGATGAGAAAAGAGCCAAGATCCCTTCACCGGGAGTGACCTCTTTAGCGAAACTACCAAATGCTACAACTCTATCGGTTTTGTTTTTGAAAGCTTCTCTAGTTCATGCTTTGCATAGTGGTATTCCTGAATATCCTTCACCTCATTCGATGAGGAAAGAGCCGAGATCCCTTCACCGGGAGTGACCTCTTTAGCGAAACTAGCAAAAGCATCAAAAACATTCCATTTCAAAATCACTAGATTCTACAACGATATCAAGTTCATTACGCTCATGGTTTTCTTAAAAACCTGCGTAGCCCTCTGTCATTTCAGATAAGCATTATTTAGTATTTGTGCTACGTTTGTTAACCATAGCCAAGGCGTAGTGTGCGGTAGCAAATTAGTGCTTGTCTGCAGCATGTGATGCGAATGGATTAGGGTAGTCGTACGGCTTTGTTGACCTTAGCCAAGGGTCGTACGGGTGGGTTTGATTCAATCAAGAAATGACGGGTTGAACTTGGCTAGCACTTATGATTTGTTGACCATAGCTAAGGTCATAAGTTGCCAGGTGTAAAAACATTATTGGGAATTTCAAGTATTGAAATTTGCAATGAGATTGCATACCTTCTATATGATAGTTGGATCCCGATACCCACTGCGAGTAAAAGTTACTCTTGGGAGAGTTTTGCACTTTACAATTAGCTAATCCAGTAGGTGTCTAGAAAGGTGTCAACGGGATTATTGTTAGTTGTATGTATGCCCTAGAGACCATTATTGTATATTATAGTGGATGCTTAGAGATATATAGAGAGGACTTTCTTGCTCGACATGATAGTATGCTGTCGGGTTGCTCTTTATCTTAACATGTATACTTATATCTTTATACTGTCTTTCTCTTACATGTTGATAAAGCCCTTAGGATGTGTACTTGACTACCAAGATTATGATGGAGATCATACTAGTGGGGCCAGCATAGTCGGCAAGTACATCCTTTAATTGTTCCTAGTCGAGGGAGTATCGAGACGGGGCATCAATATTCCAGAGTAGACTAGTGTATACGTTTCTTGACCCATTTGATGGGCGATGGATGATCCCACATCCATTAGTGTTTGACATCAAAGATTGTATACGGGTGCTCAGTGGAGACTGGGTACACCGAACAGAACTCACCGAGAACTCCTAGATGGTATTATACCTATCGTCAGATAGCAGTTCTCTGGTGACACTGGTACATGTTAGTCTGTAGACCCGAGATCGTCATAGAGTCTTGTGTGATTCCCACCGTGCTTTGATTTCCTTCCTACCACGTTCAAGAGAACGTGCAAACAGGTGGATTTTGGGTACAGTCCTGAGTCATATGGAGGCAATGAGCGATAGGAGGGGATTTCGTCTCTCCCGGTATCGGGGGTTGATGTTGCGCTGTGCTCGATTGGCCATAACAGAAAATCCCTGGCCAGGGTTGCTGAGATTTATTGGTAAGTGTTATCAGTAGTTTCTCGAACCGTTATGAGCCTCACATCGGCATGACTTATCAAGCAATTGCGGTCTGACGTTTACCACCCCCAGGCTAGATATGCGACATATCAGACGAAGAGACCGGACTGTACGGTAGTGTTACTTATTGGATTCACGGGAGTATGGAAAAGCTCGCTTGTTGATCTTCTGATCACTCAATACCCGGGTAGCCGTTACGTCCCGCTAGTACCGCTGATGGCTTGTAGGTGACTGATATGATCATCACCTACTGCCGGCGTATTGAAGAGTCTTTAGAGTCCTACACAGAGGTTTTCTGGCTCAAGAGATATAAAGTAGGGTACATATGAGATATGTGCGGGACCGAGATTAATACGTGTATGTGATACCGTATTCTAATCTCGTGATATGTGATATCGATCGGTTATATGTGATATAGCCAGGTTATTGAATAAGTGTTGATTCGATCAGTTGATATAAATGATATTAGTCGGTTATATGTGATATAGCCGGATTATTAAATCAAGTGTTGATTTAATAATTTAATATATAATTATATATTTGATATATTAATATATATTAACTAATATTAGCTCACTTAAGAATTTCTTTTCTCATTGTACATTTAATATATATGTGATATATATTAATGTATTTTTTTATGTGTCATGCTAGATGATACATTGGACATGGGTGTATGAGACTCATACCAAAGTAAAGATAATTTGGGTATTTAAATATTAAGGGAAAAATCAAAATTAGTTGGAAATTAGCATGGCTAAGATGCTTGTGGAAGCATGTAGAACCATTGACTTAGTCCACTAATTTTATTTTACTCTAGATATTTATTAACCTAACCATTATCTTCAGCCATGGTTAAGTCTCTACATGAGTTCATATATGATATTTTCTCACCCATGGTTGCTATTATTATTGACTTCATCTTCTTCTTCATCTCTTATTGACTTCATCTTCTTCTTCATCTCTTTTGAGCTTACTAGGTTTTCTTGAGGTGAAGAAAGAGAGTGAGAAAAATTATTCTAAAGTGAGTAAAATTCCTATTTCATCAATCTACACTGGACTAGCCATTTAGTATTGGTTGTTTCTTCACTAGTTCATCAATTAGTGAAGAGGTAGCTTGAGTTAGCGATTCTTCGACGTAGATCATCTTCGGCCTCGAAGATCTTTGAGCAAGTTTGTTCCTTTCGCCTCGTGGAGCATAAGGAGAGTCCGGGAGACCACCACTTGGAGCTAAGGGACTACAACATGGAGCTTTAGAAGTGAAGGACCGGTCTACAAAGGTTGTATTGCTTATTCACTTAGAGTAAAGTTGTTTACTTGCTTAGTTAAACCCTAATTATCTAGTTAGATCCTTGGTTTGGGTTGCTTTGCTCTTTAGATTTTTTAAAATTGCATACCCGATGCCTTATAAAACCTAGTGAGAGTGCTAAGGAACCCAACAGTGGTATCAGAGCCAAACTAGAGCATTAGGAGTGGCCTAGACGACGTTAAAGTGTTCGATCTAACTCCGAAAATCCGATTTTCCATGCTCTCTGGAAATTTTTCCAAATGTTGGATTTTTCCAAGTTAAAAATATTCAAAAAATTGTGCAGGGTATTCTATGGACCCATAAGAAAAACGACGGCCTAACTCGACCAAATGGCCGCGGAAGCACGGCCAAAGCATGCCTTTGGCGGCGGTTTCGCGGCGCCATTGGTGAGGCAGGGAGCGTGGCTTCTTGTGTTGGTCTGTAGGTGCTTGGGGTACTGTCTGGGTATTTTTAACTGTGCTCAAATGTTGAGCTCTCTGGGAAATGTGAGTGTTTGTTGATTCGACCGAAATGTTTAACATCGTCTAGCTATTTGTGACATGTGATACAATATTTGGAATCCACAATAATTAGTTTTGTGAAAACTGGTTTGAATTTTATAAATCTAGCAATTTAGTCTCATTTAATCGGTTGCCACGGGGTTTTGATTTGGATCAAAACTCCGTCGCAATCACGTAGTGTACGCGGATACTCGCCGGGTAACATTACTAGGTAGCTGTGCCCCATAGCCCCGACCAAGTGACTGTAGGAGAACCCCGTAGCCAAAAGCATCTGTTCAGGTGCTCGCGGCCGTGGTGTTCCGCCTAAGTGCACTTCGTCAATGGCATCGAGGGGTGCGGTCGTTTACTAAAGTTTCCGACGAGCATTCAATCAGGTTGCTGGGAATCTTGTTGAATTTCCCGACTCGTTATTGAAAAGTGTTTTCAATAGCGAGACTAAAATGCGAGGTTTATAATGTTTGGCATGAAATTCGGAATATGAGATATTCCGAGTTTATGATGTCTAAGGAATTCATTTGGTCAGGTATGAAATCCGAAGTATGTGATATTTCGGATTTATGATGTCTAAGGTGGTTGCGGATTCTAATTATTGTAGTTTTCACTTTCTTTTCTGCGATCGTAAGTGTAATATGTGGTGTATCGCCGGTTTCGTTGCTATATGTCAACGACAATTGAGATACACATATTTACTTACGTTGATAACATGTGATGTTATGTGTTGTTGTGATATGTTATATTGGATCGTCGTGTTTGAATAGCCGGGGGGTTTTGCGTGAGATGAGAGCTTTTCATTTTCATTCATGTAAAAACTTGTATGTAATATTCTTTTATTGGGACACTTCTGGGTTGAGGATGATGTCACCATTGATGTATATTATTTACTTTTCCGCATTAGGATAGAACCAAGGTGGGGAGCATAAGTAACCGGGTTCTAGAGTCCAGTGGGAGACCATCTCGAGGAGTCAAGTTCGGGTTTCATAACTCAAGAATTGGCAGGTTGCTTACCGCTCTAGTAGGGGTCTAGGGATGTAGGTTTGGCTATTCATCACGACCGTGGAATCCATATTTTTTACTGGCTTAATTTAAAACACAGAACTCCTAGTATATCCAATATTTCATATGTTGACTTTTGCTGCAATGTTCTGTGATGAGATCATATAACTGCGTGAGACGAATGCTTTATTATTATATTTATGATATATAATAAACGTTACTTATGTTTTGCACCCGCGCTAGTCCTGCCCCCGCTCTGCCGTTAGTTAACTAACCTAACGGTGCACGACGGGACCCCGAGGCGAATGCGGATGGCATAAGCGTACGTTGTATTTTCGTTTCTTCTATGATGCTTAGGAAGCATAAATGATGGGACTTCATTAATGAGATTAATGAAAGGAAAGAAAACTAAAGATGTTGTAGAATCAAATTTTCAAAAAGGTAGCTCTAGTTCTTGCTTTGCATAGCAGTATTCCTTGATGAATATCCAGCACCTCATTCGATGAGGAAAGAGCCGAGACCCCTTCACCAAGAATGACCTCTTTAGCAAAAGCTAGCAAATGCTACAACCCATTCGGTTTGTTTTGAAAACTATTCAATTTTAAAAGCAGAGCTTAAACCACTCCTTTTCAAATAACTCTATTCTACAACGATATCAAGTTCAAAGCGTTAAAGGTTTTCATAAAAACCATCTGCAACCCTCCGTCATTTTAGAAAGTAGAGTACTTAGTATTCGTGCTACGTTTGTTGACAATAGTTAAGACGTAGTGTACGGTAGCTAAGTGATGTCTTCCTACACAGCATATGATGTGATTAATTAGGACATTTATATGACTTTATTGACCATAGTTAAGGGTCATATGAGTGGGTCTAATTAATCACGAAATGACGGATAGAACTTGACTAGTGCTTATGATTTGCTGACCATAGTTAAAGTCATAAGTCACTAGGGGTAAAAACCATATCAGAAATTTCAAGAGTTGAAATTTGCAATGAGATTGCATACCTTCTATGTGATAGTTAGATCCCGATACCCACTGCAAGTAAGAGTTACTCCTGGGAGAATTTTGCACTTTACAATTAGCCGATCAAGTAGGTGACTAGAAAGGTGTCAATGGGGTTATGCCTCTGGGAAAACGAGGTTTATTTTAATTAGGTCCATGCGAAAGCACGGAGAACCTCCCTCAAAGTACCGACACTGGCCTGGCCGAAAGATTGGCGAACTTGTAGGGTGTAATTAATCCCGGCTCGTCTTACATTTTTGGGTTTGAAGGAAAATTTGATAAAAACAGTGGGAGCCATCCTGATTAGATAAAATAATAACCAATCTAATCTTGCAAGAGCATATGCTAAAGTGTTTTCTTCTCTCCTCTCTCTAGGTGGCGACCATGACATGCCTTAATCAAGATAATAATATGGATGTATTGACCGAACCCGCTTGTTATACTAAGCTGGGGAACATTGGTTCCGCTCTACCTTATAACTGTTATAAGTCTGAGCAGGAAATAGAGGAATATCCGGATTCCCACTTTACCCAAACGAGGAATGAGCATATTGATGCATCTTTTTCGGGTGTGTTTGTCACCGAGAACTGTTTCTCAATACACTCTGCGTCCTGGGTATTAGATACCGGATCAGGATCCCGCATATGTAATATGTTACATGGGCTAAAGAATGGTAGAGAACTGGGAATAGGTAATCATTCTGTAAGAGTAGGTAATGGTGCAAATGTTGCAGCCAAAGCAGTTGGCCAATACCACCATGTATTACCAACTGGTAATGCATTGATTCTGAACGAATGTTATTACATACCGAACCTGATATGCAATATTATATAAGTTTCTTTATTAAGCAAAGAAGGATATAATTTTGTATTGCAGGATATTGTTATGAACATTTTTCTGAATCAAAACTTGATTGGATCAGGCTCGTTAAGTAATGGCATATACGTTCTAAATCAAACCACAGTTCTTAACGTACAAAACACACACAAGAGGAAAAGTTCAGAAATGAACAAGTCCTTCTTGTGGCATTGTAGACTAGGTCATATCAATGCGACACGACTAGCTAAGTTACATAAGGATGGATATTTAAACCCATTTGAATTTACATCTTATGAAACTTGCCAGTCATGTCTCAAAGGAAAAATGACCAAAACTCCATTTACTAGACACGGAGAAAGAGCTACTGAACTCTTGGGACTGATACATAGTGATGTATGCAGTCCTCTGTCTACACATGCTAGGAATGGTTCCTCGTACTTCATTACTGTAACACTTTAGAATGCGGTTAGTGTAATTAAGCGTTAATGCGGGTTTTAATGAAATTAAACTAATAATTATATCTTTTATTTAATTAATAAATATTTATTTAATTATTTTTACACTTGCACACACATGTGCATGTTGAATTAGGGTTAAGGAGGTGTTAACTATGCTTTATTAGCCATGACACACTTAACCATTCCTTTTAGCATGTCATGTTATATATTAAACAATTATATCTATGTTGTTTTAAGGTTAAATGGGGTTTTAATTATTTTGGAAAAGAACAGAGAATAGAATAGAAGAGAAAAGAAGGGTTGAATTTTTAAGGAGACTAAGGGGTGTTAGTTATATGTATGCCCTAGAGGCCATTACTGTACATACGCTGTATTTTATAGTGGATGCTTGGACATATATAGGGAGGACTTTCTTGCTCGACATGATAGTATTCTATCTCGTTGCTCTTTATCTTAACATGTACACTGATTGTCTCTATGTTACATGTTGATAAAGCCCTTAGGATGAGTACATGACTACTAGGATTATGATGCAGATCATACTAGTGGGAACAGTGTAGTCGCTAAGTACATCCTTCAAATGTTCCTAGTCGTAGGTGTATCGAGACAGGGCATCGATATACCAAAGTAGACTAGCGTATAGCTTCTCGACCCATGTAGATGGACGATGGATGATCCCATATCCATTGGTGTTTGATATCAGAGATAGTATACGGGTGCTCGGTGGAGACTGGGTACACTAGACGGACTCGCCGAGAACTCCCAGATGGTATTATACCTATCGTCAGAGAGCAGTTCTAAGTTAGGGTTAGCTAGAACGGCAAATTGTTGAATTTGGCATGGTCAATGCCTTCCGAAACCTTGCTGCCGTCCTAGGGAACCCTGCAGTGGTATCAGAGCCATGCTAGAAAATTAGACGGATTTTGTTAAGATTACAAAACCGAAATACTCCGAAACTTGAAACACGGAAACTCACTTTCTGTCGATTTTAAGAAATCCTCTAAAAATTTTTTAAACAACTGCAGAATGTTATATGAGATATAACATGAACACAGACGAAAATTGATGCCATTTTGGAAAAATTTGGCCGGCCACATGAGGCTAAAATCCGGCCTCCTCGGGTGAACAGTGCATTCTGGGCTTCAATTTTTGCCTGTGTTCCAGTGACTGGGTTTTGGTGTTTCAGGTGTTGTTTGTTTTTGCTAATTTTGCATTTGATGTGATCTTACACTATAAGCAATTCAGAATGTTTCGTATTCATAGTTTTAATATTGTTTCGGGTATTCACATATTGTCTAGGCGAAGTTAAAAAGTTCGATCGAATGTCAAAAACCCATTTTTCCAAGTTTAACGTATTCGGAAAAATATGCAAGTAATTCTATGGACCCTCTAGAAGAATGAAACCCTAACTCGACTTTTTTTGGATCGCGGAACCGCGGTCATACCCTAGGGTTTGCCGCAGTTCCATGGCGACATGAGTGAGGCTTGGGTCTGCCCTTCTACGGCTGGTGCATAGGTACTGTGGCATGTTCTGGGTATATGTTCTGGGTATTATTAAAACTGTGCTCAAGTGTTGAGCTCTCACGAAATTATGGGACTTTGATGAATTGATCGAAAAGTTAACGTCGTCCGGATATCATGTGATGGGATACAATACTTGGAATCAAAACAAATTTGAATTTTGCAAATCTAGCAATTTAGTCTCATTTGATCGGTTGCCACGGGATTTTGATGTGATCAAAAGTCCGTCGCAATCGCGCAGCATGCGCGGATACTCGCCGGGTAACATTACTAGATAGCCATGCCCCATAGTCCCGACCAAGTGACTGTAGGAGAACCCCGTCGCCAAAAGCATCCGTTCGGGTGCTCGCGGCAGCTGTGTTCTGCCTTAGTGCACTTCGTCGACGGCATCGGGGGGTGCAGCCGTCTATTAAAGTTTCCGACGAGCATTTGATCAGGATGTCGGGAATCTTGTTGAATTACCCGACATGTTATTGAAAAGTATTTTCGGTATCGAGACAAAAATGCGGGATTTATAATTGTTAGGCATGCGATGTCTAAGGAATTTATTTTGTTAGGCATGTGATGTCTAAGGTGGTTGCGGATTCCAATTGTTGTAGTTTTCACTTTCTTTTCTTCGACCGTAAGCGTAATGTGTGGTGTATCACCGGTTTCGTTGCTATATGTCAACGACAATTGGGATACGCATATTTACTTACGTTGATGACATGTGATGTTATGTGTTGTTGGGATATGTTATATTGGATCGTCGTGTTTGAATAGCCGGGGGTTTTTTATGTGAGATGAGAGTTTTTCATTTTCATTCATGTAAAATTCATTGTATGTAATATTCTTTTATTGGGGCACTTCCGGGTTGAGGATGATGTCACCATTGTATATTATTTACTTTTCCGCGTTAGGATAGACCCAAGGCGGGGAGCATAAGTAACAGGGTTCTAGGGTCCAGTGGGAGACCATCTCGAGGAGTCGAGACCGGGTCTTCTAACTCTAGAATTGGTGGGGTTGCTTGCCGCTCTCATAGGGGTCTAGGGTGTGGGTTTGGCTATTCATCACAACCGTGGAATCCGTGTTATATACAGGCTTAAAATAAAACCCGGAAATCCTAGTATATCCAATATTTCATATGTTGATTTCTGCTGCGATATTCTGTGATGTGATCACTTTGTATGATGAGATAGATACTGTATATAGTATATGTGATATATTATATAGACGTTGCATGACGGGACATGACGGGACATCGAGGCGAATGCGGATGGCATAAGCGTATGTTGTATTTATCTGTGATGTTTAGGTAACTTAAATGATGGGACTTCATTAATGAGATTAATGAAAGAAAATAAAGCTAAAGATGTTGTGGAATCGAATTTTCAAAAACAGGTAACTCTAGTTGTTGCTTTGCATAGCGGTATTCCTTGTAGAATATCCATCACCTTATTCGATAAGGAAAGAGCCGAGATCCCTTCACTGGGAGTGACCTCTTTAGTAATAACTGGCAGATGCTACAACCCTCGGTTTCGTCTTTTGATTGCTTCTATAGTTTTTGCTTTGCATAGTGGTATTTGTGAAATATCCTGCACCTTATTCGATAAGGAAAGAGCCGAGATCCCTTCACCGGGCATGACCTCTTTAGCAAAACTAGCAAAGGCCTAAAAAACACTCCATTTTAAATCATTTGATTCTACAACGGTATCAAGTTCATTACGCAAAGGGTTTTCTTAAAAACCTGTCGTAGCCCTTTTCAGATAAGTAGTAGTTAGTATTCGTGTTGCGTTTGTTGACCTCTGTCAAGGCGTAGTGTGCGGTAGCTGATTAGTGCGTATCTGCAAAGCATATGATGCGATTGATTTAGGGTAGTTGTGCGACCTTGTTGACCTCTGTCAAGGGTCATGCGGGTGGGTTTATTTCAATTATGAAATGGCGGGATGAACTTGACTAGCAGCCTATGATTTATTGACCTCTGTCAAGGTCATAGGACGCTTGGAGCAAAACATTATCGGGAATTTCAAGTGTTGAAATTTGCAATGAGATTGCATACCTTCTATGAGATAGTTGGATCCCGATACCCATTGCGAGTAATAGTTACTCCTGAGAGAGTTTTGCACTTTACAATTAGCCGATCAAGTAGGTGTCAAGAAAGGTGTCAACGGGGTTACACCCCTGGGAAAACGAGGTTTATTTTAATTAGGTCCGTGCGAAAGCACGGGGAACCTCCCTCAAAGTACCAGCACTGGCCTGGCTGAAAGATTGGCGAACTTGTAGGGTGTAATTAATCCCGGCTAGTCTTTCCCTTTAGGGTTTGAAGGAAGATTTGATAAAAACAGTGGGAGCCATCCTGATTAGATAAATTAATAACCAATCTAATTTTTCAAGAGCATACGCTGAGTGTTTTCTTCTCTCTCTCTCCAGGTAGCGACCATGTCACGCCTTAATCAAGATAATAATATGGATGTATTGACCGAACATGCTTGTTATACTGTGCTGGGGAACGTTGGTCCCGCTCCAACTTATAATTGTTATAAGACCGAGCAGGAAATAGGGGATTACCAGGATTCCAGTGCCGCCCAAACGAAGAAAGTGCATGATGATGCATCTTCTTCGGGTGTGTTCATTATAGAGAACTGTTTCTCAGTTTCCTTTACGTCCTAGGTATGAGATACTGGATCAGGATCCCACATATGTAATATGTTACATGGGCTACAGAAAGGTAGAGAACTGAGAATGGGTGATAAGTTTTAAGAGTTAGAAACGGTGTAATTGTTGTAGCCAAGTTGTTAGAGATTATCACCCTGTATTACCAAATACATTGATTCTGAACCAATGTTATTAGATACCGAACCTAATATATAACATCATATCTGTCTCTTTATTCAGTAAAGAAGGATATAATTGTTAGTGTATATGCCCTAGGGGCCATTATTGTATCATACTAGCTTGTATATTACTTAATGGAAGCTTGGGATATTCACAGTTATATAACAGTCTTGCTAAACAAGGTAGTATGCTACTTGGTTTTATCTATCTTAATATGTGAGTATACGTATTGATAGAGCTCTTAGGATCTTGCTTGACTACCAGCGTTGTGATGGCAGTCACACTAGTGGGGGCTGGGTAGTCTACAAGCACATCCTTTTTCAGGTCCTTAGTCGTAGGATTATCGAGACAGGGCATCGATACTCCGGAGTAGACTAGTCTGTACGCTTCTCATCCCAGTTGGGGAGATGGTCTGTCCCACAGCCATCAGTACGTCGTACTAGAGATACAGGTGCTCGTTGGGTTACGGGTACACCGGACAGGACTCGCGGGGAACTGTTGGTTGGTATTATACCCGTCGTCAGTTAACAGTTCCCAGGTGACATGAGTACAGCATAGTCTGCAGACTTGACACTGCTACTTCTCCTCGAGTGTGTCCCACTGTTCTTAGATTGCTACCCTACCACGGCTCAAAGGAGTCGTGCAAACAGGTAGCAGTTGGGTGCAGTCCATAGCACTTGGAGGCAGTGGCGGTTAGACAGGATTCGTCTCTCCCGGTATTGGGAGTTGATATCGCGCTGTGTCAGAGAGCCATTACGCAAAGTCCCTGGCCAGGGCAAGCGAGATTTACTGGTAGGTTCCAGTTGTTTCTCAGGGTGTAATGGGCTACACTCCGACACGACTTATACCGCTATTAGGGGACTGACGCTTGCCGCCCCCGTAGGCCCGATATGCGATAGTCTTAGATGAACAGACCGGACTGTACGAAGATTGTCACATCAGGCTCAGTAGGAGTTCGGATGGGTTTCCTCATCGGCCTTCTTATCGACATCTACCTGGGGACCGTTACGTACAGCTAGTGCCGCTTGCGGTCTGTGGTTAAACCCACTGCCAGCGTAGTAGTCGAGTCTTTAGAGTCCCACACAAAGAGTTTCTCTGCTCCAGGCGAAACGATATAGAGGTCGTATGGTTTTACGACAAGGGTTCGGACGCATACGTGTGTTTACGCACGTACGACATTCGGAAAGTTTTTACTAGCCGGCTTTGGTTTAAGCCAGATTCTAGTATCGGGTTATTGGATTTACACAGTCTAAAGTTTTTCCGTGTTTTCACGGATAGGAGAGGCGTTCTCGTAATTTCGCGGGAAGCTTCTAGAAGGATAGTGACTTGAGGGTTTAGGTGGCATTTGCATTTATTGTGTTAATGACTCATTTGTGTGATTCATCCATGGAGTTAATGCATCATTTATTGATCTAATGACTCATGAGATGAATCACTCTTATGAATAAATGAAGCATGGTTGTTAAATGATTTAATTTATTTATTTCATAAAATATTATGCTTCATATATTCAAATGAGTTCATTATCTCTTCTCATTCTCTTGCTCACCTTCTCTCTCCTCAAGCTCTCTCTCTTCAAACCCTAATCCTCCCCTCTCATGTGTTGAGACCAAGGATTAGAATAGACTAATTAATCCATAACCCTTCTCTATATCATCTAGGTACTTTGATTAGCAATTAAAGAAACCTAGTTACTTCAAGTTTAGAGGTGAAGCTTGGAGTAAAGCTCTCGGGTGGATCATCTACTACATAGAGAAGGCCGGAGAGGAGGTGGAGAACGAAAAGACGAAGGACACGGTTCATTAGGTATAATCACTTCTCATAGTAGTTAACAACTTCTATGTTTCATGTTAGTTATAGTTTAGCAAAGATTCTCGGTTAGTCGATGTTTACGCAAAGAACAAGATCGTTTTTCATTTTTCCGCCTCCCCGCAAGTCGTGGGGTGTTGTACATCGACTTACAGTGGTATCAGAGACTCGCTAAACAATAATTAACTCATTAGCAAAGTCGTATGAATTTTGAACGCAAAACGAACCGGAAAAAACATCGAAATCACATAGTTTCTGTCGATTTTAAAATGAGGTCTGAAATTTTTTCAGGGATCTGCAGAATAACCTACGGAGAAATATAAGAACACTGAAAAAAATTGGGTTCATGAATCGGCCAAACAGCCGCGGAACCGCGGCCGATCCCACCGATCCGCCGCGGATCCGCGGCCGAGTTGGAGCCGATTCAGCCCAAGTTTTTCCAGTGGCTCTTCTGTGATGTTTTTGTCTTTTCTGGAATGTTTATTTTCTGCTCAAGTCTCAGGTGCACAGAGAAGTTTTGGAGTAGAATCTGATATGTTTGTTCGATCGAAATTATACGATGTTTTCTAATTTGATTATATCTATGAACTGTTTAATGTGTTCGTAAACCTCTCCTAACTGCTAGTATGTCGGTTGGCAGGGGGTTGCACATTTTTGTAATGGTTTTTACTGTTTGTGGTTATGAACTGTATTGGATTGTTGTGATGATTAGCCGGGGTTTGTGATGGGTTGTTATATTCATTCATTCAAAGTAATCGTAATATGTTGTAATATTATTTTGCGGGGCACATCCAGGTTGCGGTTGTAGCCACCGTTGTATTATTTCATTTTGCTGTTTTTGCTCCTAGGATTGACCCAAGGTGGGGTGCACAAACTACCAGGTACTTTGAAGTGTTTAGTGGCCTACTCACGTTGTTGAGGGAGACCGCTTCACTTCGGGTACTTGGCGGGTAATTTGCCGTACCCGTAGGGGTCTAGGGTGGGGTAATGGCTATTCATCACAACTGTGTAATCCGTCTTTTGTTGCAGGCTCAAAAGAAACACGGATTGCTTGCATATCCAATAATGTTCATCTGTGATCTGGAATGCCTATTATCGCGTCTGACGAATGTACAATATCTATATATGATAGCTATTTAGACGTCACTTATGTTTTACACCCGCGCTAGCCCAGCCCCCGCTCTGCCGTTAGTTAAGTAACCAACGGGTGATGACGGGACCCAGTGGTGAATGCAGATAGCATAAGAGGACGTTGTATTTTCGTTGTTTTCTGCAATGATAGGTTAATGATGGGACGCATTATTATTAATGCAAAGAAAATAAACCAAAGTTTAATCGTTGGAACAATTTAAAAGAAACCACTCGGTTATTTTTTAAAACAGAAGATATTTTAATTGCGGAGCTTAAACCACTCCTTTTAAAAAGCTATCAGGTTCCTTCGGTTATATCAAGTTCACTACGTTCACGGTTTCGCCAAAACCATTCGTAGCCCTCCGTCATTTCATTTGGGTATTCAGTAGTATTCAAGCTATGCATTTTGACCAACGCCAAGGCATAGTATTTGGTAGCTGCTGGGTATTCATTTGTTGCATAGATAGATGAGTTAGTTTGGGACAGTCGTATTATCATTTGGCCAACGTCAGGGATATGTACGGATGGGTTCAAATTAACAAGATAATGATGGGTAGAACTTGACATGTGACTTATGACATTTTGACCAACGCCAAGGTCATAAAAGCATGGGGCAAAAATATATATCGGGAATTTCTAAAGAAACTGAAATTTGCAAAGAGATGCATACCATTTGGAGTTTGATGAATGTTGGTAGGATTCCTTCAACATTATCATACGATAATATTTGGATCCCGATCCTACTTTGAGTATATGCTACTTATCAGGAGATTCGTCACTTAACGATCAATGCTATAAACCAAGTAGGTGTCAAGAAAGGTGTCAGCGGGGCTACGCCCCCAGAGAAAAGAGGTTATTTAATTAAGGAACTTCGCGAAAGCGTTGGAAAACCTCCCTCGAAGTATCGACACTAGCCTGACTGAACGGTTAAGCAAGTATTGTACGGTGAGAATAGTCCTGGCTAATTCTTCTTTTATGGTTTGAGGAAGGATTCAAGAAACAGTGGGAGCCATCCAGTTTAGATAAATTAAAAACCACTCTAAACTTGCAAGAGTATCATGCTAAAGTGTTTCTTCTCTCTTTCCTACTTGCAGCCACCCTGAAAATGACTGGACTTAAGTTACTTTTAGAGAAAAATATACTGACAGGGCCAAACTATAAAGATTGGCTGCGGAATGTCAAAATGGCTTTGACCTATGACAAATTGGGGTACGTCCTCACCGCTAAGGCACCTGCAGCCCCAGGTCCCAAATCCAGTAATGCGGATAAGGAAATCCGCAAAACCTGGGAGTATGATTGCGCGAAGGCCAAGTGCATCGTGCTTGCCTCGATGAACAATGAACATCAGAGGAGGCACGAGGATATGGATCTTGATGCCATATTTCTCTATACAAAGGAACTTTATGGAGAGCAATCTCATATAGCAAGATACGAGACCTCAAAGAACTTGTTTCGAGCGAGGTTGGCCGTCAGATCATCGGTAGGAGAACATTTCCTAAAGATGATTGACTATATAGAAGAGCTCACAGACCTTAGGACGACTTTAGATAATGAGCTCTATACAGACCTGATTCTCCAGTCCCTTCCTTCCACCTACGCCCAGTTTATTCTGAATTTCAACATTCAAAGAAAAGAAGTTGAACTTCCAGAACTCCTTAACATGTTGAGGAGTGCAGAGGGCACCTTGCAGAAGGCAAGGGAAACACCTGCTATGTTTGTTAGCGGTGCTTCTTCTTCCGGGTCCAAGGCTAGGGCCAAAGGAAGGAAGAAGAAGGCCGCCACCAAACCTAGAGGAGGTGTTAGTAAGGTGGGAGCAAAGGGAAAGAAAAAGTTTGCTGTACCAGTAGTGGCCCAGGATGAGAGCTTCCATTGTCATAGGAAAGGGCACTGGAAGAAAGATTGCAAGGCGTGGAACGCCAAGAACCAGGAACCGAAGTAAGCTATGGCTTCGACTTCAGGTGTGTTTGTAATTGAGAATTGTCTGTCAATCAACTCTACTTCCTAGGTATTGGATACCGGATCAGGATCTCATATATGCAATTCATTGCAGGCACTGAGAAACCGTAGAGTGCTGAAGGATGGTGATATGACCCTGATGGTTGCTCACGGAGCTAGCGTGGGAGCTGTGTCCGTAGGGGATTATCACCTGGGATTGACGAGTGGACACATTTTGGTTTTACATAACTGTTTTTGTGTACCTAGCTTAACGTGTAATATCATATCAGTTTCCTTGTTATCAAATAAAGGTAATGATTTCACGTTTGTAAGTGATGTTGTTAACATCCACCTTAATCATAATTTGATTGGGTCCGGTACACTGGATAACGGTATATATGTCTTAAACCAACTCCAGATTTTCAATGTCCAGAACACACTAAAAAGAAAGTCTCCAGATTTAAATAAGGCTTTCTTATGGCATTGTAGACTAGGTCACATCAATGAGACAAGGTTGACTAAGTTACATAGAGAAGGATATTTGGACTCGTTCGAATATCAAACTTATGCCACTTGTCAATCATGTCTCAAAGGAAAGATGACAGACTCCATTCACTGGACATGGAGTAAGAGCGAGCGAGCTCTTTGGACTCATACACAGCGATGTATGTGGTCCAATGTCTACACATGGAAGAGATGGTTTTTTCTATTTCATTACTTTTACGGATGATTACTCTAGGTACAGATTCATTTATCTGATGAAACATAAATCCGAGGCTTTTGAGAAATTCCAAGAGTATAAGAATGAAGTAGAAAACCAAACCGACAAAAGTATCAAGACACTAAGATCTGATCGAGGTGGTGAATACTTAAGTGCCGAGTTCCTAGGTTACCTAAAAGAGAAAGGAATTCTCTCTCAGCTTACTCCTCCATACACTCTACAGCATAACGGTGTATCGGAGAGACGGAATCGAACCCTATTAGATATGGTACGTTCTATGATGAGTAATGCTGAGTTACCGCGATCTTTCTAGGGTTATGCGCTAGAATCAGCGGCATATCTTCTGAACAGGGTTCCTACCAACACTGTGCCTACCACGCCATATCAGATGTGGAGTGGGAAGAAACCCTATCTTCAGTATCTGAGGATATGGAGATGTCCAGCTTTTGTTAAAAAGCAGCATGTGAACAAGCTCGAGGCACGATCAGTACAGTGTAAGTTTGTGGGATATCCAAAGAACTCCAAGGGGTATCTATTCTATTACGCAGAGGAACAAAAGGTTTTTGTTTCTCGTAATGCCCATTTTCTAGAACAACAGGTTTTAGAAAAAGATACAAGTGGGAGCGAAATAGAACTGGAAGAAATTCCAGAACTACAAACTACTACTGGAAGTTTGGTAGAACCAGTAGTTCAAGAAGAACAGGACATTCCCGCACCCCTCCACAGGAGTAGTAGGCCGTCTCATCCGCCTGAGAGATACTGCGGTTTTCTCATAGATGGGGATAGAGAGGATTGCATCATCGATGATGATGAACCTACTAGCTTCCAGCAGGCCATCCAGAGCGGCGACTCGGTACGATGGCTAGATGCAATGCGGACCGAAATGAAGTCCATGTGCACCAACAAAGTATGGACTTTGGACTTTGCTCCAGATGGGGTAAAACCCATAGGATGCAAATGGATCTTCAAGAAAAAGATTGGTGTAGATGGACAGGTGGAAACCTATAAGGCTAGACTTGTTGCAAAGGGTTTTCGGCAAAGACCTGGTTTGGACTATGACGAAACTTTTTCTCTAGTGGCTATGCTCAAATCCATTCGGGTCCTTCTTGCTATTGCTGCCTTCCATGATTATGAAATCTGGCAGATGGACGTAAAGATGGCTTTTCTGAATGGCAATTTAGAAGAGTGCGTCTATATGGATCAGCCGGAGTGTTTCAATCAGAGTGGGAGCAGCGGGAAAGTATGCAAGTTGCTTAAGTCCATTTATGGATTAAAGCAGGCATCGCGGAGTTGGAACATCTGTTTTGATGAAACAGTCAAAGAATATGACTTTATCAAAAATCCAGATGAACCATGTATATATAGTAAAGTTGTAGCAAGAACTGTCGTATTCCTCGTCTTGTACGTGGATGACATTCTATTGATAGGAAATGACATTCCTATGCTATAATCTGTCAAAGGATTCTTGTCACACAGGTTCTCCATGAAAGACCTGGGTGATACCTCTTACATTCTGGGGATCCGGATCTATCGTGATAGATCCAAGAGGATGTTGGGACTTTCGCAGTCCAGATATATCAACACTATACTGAAAAGATTCAGTATGGAAGATTTTAAGCGCGGTAATCTACCGGCTTGTCACGGAATCACCCTCTCCAAAGAGATGTCTCCCAAGACTGATTTGGAAAGGGAACGCATGTCTATTATACCCTACGCTTCTGCGGTAGGCTCTATAATGTATGCGATGTTGTGCACCAGACCAGATGTAGCTTACGCACTGAGCGTGCTAAGCCGGTATCAGTCATACCCAGGGGAGAAGCACTGGATAGCAGTAAAGAACATTCTCAAGTACCTGAGAAGGACTAAGGAGATGTTCTTGGTTTACGGCGGAAAAGACCTCAAGATGGAGGCCTTTGCTGATTCCGGCTTCCAGAGTGATAAGGACGATTCCAAGTCCATGTCAGGTTATGTCTTTACCCTCAATGGAGGGGCGGTGTGCTGGAAGAGTTCCAAGCAGGACACCGTTGCTGACTCGATGATGGAAGCGGAGTATATTGCTGCTTGTGATGTGGCAAAAGAAGCGGTCTGGATGAAGAAGTTCCTAACAGAACTTCAGGTGGTTCCTACCATTGTTGATCCAATACCTCTGTATTGCGACAACAACGGAGCTATAGCTTTAGCGAAGGAACCAAGGTCCCATCAGAAGTCCAGACACATCTTAAGGCGGTATCACCTGATCAGGGAGATCATAGATCGCCGGGAGATCGATGTCCGGAGAGTTGCTACTGAAGAGAACATTGTCGATCCATTCACAAAGGCCCTACCTCAGATTCAGTTCGAGAGGCTACTCGAGATCATCGGTCTTCGATATGCCAGTACATGGCCCTAGTGTAAGTGGGAGATTGTTAGTGTATATGCCCTAGGGGCCATTATTGTATCATACTAGCTTGTATATTACTTAATGGAAGCTTGGGATATTCACAGTTATATAACAGTCTTGCTAAACATGGTAGTATGCTACTTGGTTTTATCTATCTTAATATGTGAGTATACGTATTGATAGAGCTCTTAGGATCTTGCTTGACTACCAGCGTTGTGATGGCAGTCACACTAGTGGGGGCTGGGTAGTCTACAAGCACATCCTTTTTCAGGTCCCTAGTCGTAGGATTATCGAGACAGGGCATCGATACTCCGGAGTAGACTAGTGTGTACGCTTCTCATCCTAGTTGGGGAGATGGTCTGTCCCACAGCCATCAGTACGTCGTACTGGAGATAGTATACAGGTGCTCGTTGGGTTACGGGTACACCGGACAGGACTCGTGGGGAACTGTTGGTTGGTATTATACCCGTCGTCAGTTAAAAGTTCCCAGGTGACATGAGTACAGCATTGTCCGCAGACTTGACACTGCTACTTCGCCTCGAGTGTGTCCCACTGTTCTTAGATTGCTACCCTACCATGGCTCAAAGGAGTCGTGCAAACAGGTAGCAGTTGGGTGCAGTCCCGAGCACTTGGAGGCAGTGGCGGTTAGACAGGATTCGTCTCTCCCGGTATTAGGAGTTGATATCGCGCTGTGTCAGAGAGCCATTACGCAAAGTCCTTAGCCAGGGCAAGCGATATTTACTGGTAGGTTCCAGTTGTTTCTCAGGGTGTAATGGGCTATGCTCCGACACGACTTATACCGCTATTAGGGGACTGACGTTTGCCGCCCCCCTAGGCCCGATATGCGATAGTCATAGACGAACAGACCGGACTGTACGGAGATTGTCACATCAGGCTCAGTAGTAGTTCGGATGGGTTTCCTCATAGGCCTTCTTATCGACATCTACCTGGGGACCGTTACGTTCAGCTAGTGCCGCTTGCGGTCTCTGGTTAAACCCATTACCAGCGTAGTAGTCGAGTCTTTAGAGTCCCACACAGAGCGTTTCCCTGCTCCAGGCGAAACGATATAGAGGTCGTATGGTTTTACGACAAGGGTTCGGACGCATACGTGTGTTTACGCACGTACGACATTCGGACAGTTTTTACTAGCCGGCTTTGGTTTAAGCCAGATTCTAGTATCAGGTTATTAGATTTACACAGTCTAAAGTTTTTCCATGTTTTCACGGATAGGAGGGGCATTCTCGTAATTTCGCGGGAAGCTTCTAGAAGGATGGTGACTTGAGGGTTTAGGTGGCATTTGCATTTATTGTGTTAATGACTCATTTGTGTGATTCATCCATGGAGTTAATGCATCATTTATTGATCTAATGACTAATGAGATGAATCACTCTTATGAATAAATGAAGCATGGTTGTTAAATGATTTAATTTATTTATTTCATAAAAGATTATGCTTCATATATTCAAATGAGTTCATTATCTCTTCTCATTCTCTTGCTCACCTTCTCTCTCCTCAAGCTCTCTCTTTTCAAACCCTAATCCTCTCCTCTCATGTGTTGAGACCAAGGATTAGAATAGACTAATTAATCCATAACCCTTCTCTATATCATCTGGGTACTTTGATTAGCAACTAAAGAAACCTAGTTACCTCAAGTTTAGAGGTGAAGCTTGGAGTAAAGTTCTCGGGTGGATCATCTACTACATAGAGAAGGCCGGAGAGGAGGTGGAGAACGAAAAGACGAAGGACATGGTTCATTAGGTATAATCACTTCTCATAGTAGTTAACAACTTCTATGTTTCATGTTAGTTATAGTTTAGCAAAGATTCTCGGTTAGTCGATGTTTACACAAAGAACAAGATCGTTTTTCATTTTTCCGCCTCCCAGCAAGTCGTGGGGTATTGTGCATCGACTTACAATAATTTTGTATTGATGGATAATGTTTTGAACATTTCCTATATCAAGAGTTGATCGGTTTTGTAACACCTTAGGATGTTATTAGTGGCTAATTATATTTAAATAAAGGGTTTTTAATAAAAAGTTTACCAAATTGTGTTTCAAATATTTTTCCAAATTTAAAAAATATTTTTCTAGAATTTTCCTAGGCTTGCACACACATGTGCATGCAAACTGGGGTTTAAAATGAGGTTATACCATGATTAGCAACCATGGTGGGTTTAATAATGGGGATTAAGCCTTTGGGTTTTAATTAAGTCTATTTAGTTAATTGATGGTTGTTTTAATATGTATTTTCTTGTGGAGTGTTGACTTGGTGAGAATGAGAGAGAGAGAATGCATCATGGCAAAGCCCATGCTTGCATTTAATGATGAGAGAGAAAGGAGGGGTTGACATTGGGAGTTATCATTTCCTCTCATTCTTGTGCTCATTTCTCTCAACCTCACTCTCACACTCACACCCCCACCATCTCAGCAGCAGCAGAAGCAAGCACAGCAGCAGCCAGCAAGCACAGCAGCAGCAATAGTGAGCAGCAGCAGCAACAGTGAGCAGCAGCAACAGCACAACTTCAACTGCAGCTCATTCCCTCTACTCCTTCTTCTTCCTCCAGCTCCCTAGGGTCGAGTGTGGGGTATACTTCTTGAACTTACCCCCTAGTTTGCTTAATTAGTGTAGCTTAGCTTCGATTAGTGATTAATGGTGCGTTTTAGTGCGATATGTGGTATTAGGGGGAACCTTGATCAAGTGAAGTATGAATTGGTTTTAGTAAGTTGATGGAGTGTTGTTAGGGCCATGTTAACCTAGCTTAGCCCCCAATTTCACTAAAATACCACCAGATTCCTATTTGATGCAAATTCACCGTTTTTGAGCAAAATCTAGCTTTCTGCAAACTGCTATCGACCCAGTGAGTTCAGATTAAAATTAAAAAGACTGTAGTATAGTTGTGAGGTGCTGATCCCATGTGTAGAACACGACCCCCAAATTCCGTACTATGGCCGCCGAAATATTAGTTCTGGCCGCAATTTGCGGCCAGATGGGGATGGAATGGGGTTGGGTTTGGCTCTATAGGTGTCTGCTGCTACCATTAGACTCATGGCATGTATAATTTTATTTGATTGTTGCTGTAGAAAAATCTGGAGCTAAATACCCGTTTCTCGTATTTTTAAACCTTCGCGACACGCGTGATACGTGTGTGGGTTTGGGGTTTCTGCGTATCGCGACGCGTCGGGGTAGTTTCAGGCGCGTAATCACACGTTTTAGATTATTGCGCACACGCGCGCTTGGTTTGCGACGCGGGTTTCTAGTTTGACCTTAATATCACGTTTTTATGGATTTGAGCTTATATGTGATATATTGTGTGATTCTAGGTTCGCAGGCGAGTGAGACGGACGCTGCGAAGAAGGGGAAACAAGTCGCCGGCTACACTTAGCGCGAGACTTCGGTGAGTAGATTTAACATCTACGGGGATATCGCCCGCATGGCGTTATGCGTCAGGGCTGATAGGACCTTATAGCTATATGTTGCATTTACCCCATTGACTGTCATGGATACTGTTGTTGCATACTGCATTCCCTGCTATATGTATGTAAACTTAGAATTGATAGAACACCGCACTATTACTAACGGTTCATGTTGCACGAGCACTAATCTGCATGTTACACACACACCGTTAGTAATTGCCATGACACACTCACTGTAGAATTGCCATGATTATATTGCTGTAGTTCATTTCATATATGATTCGATATGATTTTCATAGAAATTAGGAGCCGCATGATGTCTTTAAAAACTGAAACTATTTTAAAAAAGCGGTTTCCCCTTGTACCTATAGTATGGCTTGATGTACATAGCACATCGCATTTGATTTACTTATTGGTGTTGGATTTTCATGTGATTTCTGGTTTTGAGGACCGTGGGATTATTTAAGAAAAGATGCACTATTTGAAAAACCCGGTTCCTCGTGATATGATATTTTGGTGCGTCCACCACGCGTTTTCTCGGTGCTGAGACGTGTGCTTGAAACCCGATTCGAGGTGTTGGATGATCCGTTTGCGGGTTCGTGGTGGACCCGGTATGGTTCCCCTCGGCAAGATGATCGATGGACTTTGCCGATTGAGCCTGGAGGCGGGCGAGTACCTACCGGTGATTGGTTGGACCTGGCGGTTATCCGGAGGATACCGACCAGAGTCGAGAGATGGATGCGGGATGATCCGTACTGCCGGGGCCGAGGGTCGATACCGCAGACGGGGCCCGTGGGCTGATCCGGACTTACGGAGCCCGATATATGAGGATTTGCGTATCGATGCTGGACACGAGTATTTTATGATATTTTGAGTGCCGATGTTGGGCACTCGTGATTCTCAGAGATTTACAGGATTTGAGGGCCGAGGAGAGTGCCGGCGCCTGAGTTTATTTGGGATTTTGGGTGCAGTTTTGGGCACCGATTATCTTTCCACGTTGATATTCCGTGTAGATGTTATTTATCCCATGCTCAGCATTGATTATCATGTATCTCATCCTGTAGTTGTTTTACCTGACAGAGCACTTGCATGATTATTGCACCTACTGCTTGTCGCATATAGATCTTACTTGCTGGCATATGATAGAGTAGCGCAGTACGTGCATGCTCGCGATTGCCTTTATATGTTATCTCTATTCACGAGTTGGCAACTCACCCCCGTTGTGCCACAGTGTTTGCAGGTTGCCCCTCAGAGTAGTCGCGGCAGGCTGCCTTTTGCATCTTTTGGCTACAGATACCACTACAGTTGGTGCGAGAGATGTTTTGCTTTTAGGTGGGTTGTGGTATCTGATTACTTTTATTGTACCTCTTTTGTATCTAATATTCTCCATCTACCATATATGTACTGGACTTAGACACAGTGTGAGGACGATAATGTATATTTTGTATTCTGGTGTCGAGCTCGTGGGAGCCGACTGTTTTTATATGCAGTTTATTATTCTGTGATGTTTACTTATTGCTCATTCTTCGCTACGGTGTCGTATATTACTCTTGTGATGATGGTTTCCGCCGTTGGGCGTGATTGCTCCCGTTTGGGAATGTTTTGTTTCATTATATCTCATTTTCATTCATATCCTGTTTTATACCCGATTTCGGGGTTACTTTTACAAAGGAAATGCTGCCAAAATTATTTAAATGATGACGTAACTTTAAAAGAACTTATTGAACAATTTAAGGTTTTCTAAATGTTTTAACTAAATGTTTTCAACACTCGCTACTTTTATATGGTTTTGATTTCTGGGTTCGGCTTACTTAGTCGTGTTACGCCTGTAGACGTTGCGTAGTTAAGTGCCGGTCACAAGTCGAAATATTCGGGTCGTGACAAAGTTGGTATCAGAGCATAGGTTTTACCTTTCGGAGTGTAGGATGACCTTGGTATGATGGAGTAGGTAGCTGAAGCAGAGTGGCGTAGCGTGTGTATGTTCCGCGGCATACTCACGACACGGTACTCCGCCAAGACGACCTTAGGACTTATTGATTTAAATTCCTTCTTGAGTATATATATTCTTGTGATTCGATTTCCGTATTCTTATCGAATCCTAATTTCCTTTCAGCCATTATGCCGACAAAGACTACGAGGGCGCAGAGAACGGCCGCGAGGGCCGAGATTCGAGTTGATTCGTCTGAGACGAGGACTAATCCGGGAAGTACACCGGTTGTACCCGAGCAGGTTGTTCCTCCCATGACAGATCAGATCGCCGCGCTAGGGGCTGGTATGCAGGAGATGCGCCAGACGGTGGGATCCAACATGCAGGAGATGCGCCAGATGATAGGATCGCTAGTTGAGACGCTTCGAGCGCAGCGACCAGAGGTTGCTCCACCCGTTACAGAGACCGCGATGGTACCTACCGCACAGCCAGTTTCCCCTGCAGCCACGGAGGTGATTACAGTATCGCTATCAGAGTTCATGAGGCTGAAGCCTCCGGTCTTCACAGGCACCGATACAGCCGAGGACCCACAGTCTTTCATTGATAGGATGGCCCGGATATGTCGTTCCTTCAGATGCGCCGATGCTAGATGGGTTGAGTTCGCGAGCTTTCGCCTGGAAGGTCTTGTGCAGAAATGGTGTGAATCCGTTGAGAAGGGTAGAGCAGCAGGTCTTCCTTCTATGACCTGGACAGAGTTCGTGGCACTGTTCCTTGCCCGCTTCCTCCCACTGAGTGTCAGAGATGCTAGAGCACGCAGGTTCGAGTCCTTACGCCAGACTCCGGAGATGTCAGTGGCAGAGTATGACGTGCTGTTTACAGAGCTAGCAGTTAATGCCCCGTACTTAGTGGCTACCGAGGAGTTGCGAGTCAAGAGATTTGTTCGAGGCTTGCTTACACCACTGTTCCTTGCGATCAGCGCTCAGCATTACGAGACATATGCAGCAGCGGTAGACGCAGCCCTATTAGTCGAAGACCGCCTTGCTGAACTTCGGTAGTTCCAGAGCCGAAGAGAGTTCGTACTGGTATATCAGCACGGAGACAGACATTCAGACGTCGCGGCGGGTATCGTTCAGGTATGAGGAGTGGCGGAGATTCGGGACGAGGCCAGATGTTTAGTTCGTATCCACAGGAGAGTCAGCAGTCGTCGCGGGGTTGCTATAGATGCGGCAGTCTACTTCACCTTGTCAGAGATTGCCCTGAGATACACCGGAGGGAGACAGCAGCACCGCAAGATACCTTACCACCTTCACCACCCCAAAGGGCGTTGCCGGTTGTACCTATTGTCGCTCCGCATCAGACTCATACACAGAGAGGTCGTGAGCGTGGAGGAGTTGCTCCGAGAGGACGGGATGACCGAGGCAGAGGGCAGTCAGCCACCGGTGGAGGACAGGCGCGGGTTTTTGCTTTAACGCATCGGGACGCGCAGGCGTCCAATGCGGTGGTCTCAGGTATCCTTCCAGTATGTTCTGTTGATGCACACGTGTTGTTCGATCCCGGATCCACGCACTCGTACGTATCCATACACTTTGTGCCGAGTTTGGGTAGAGAGTCCGGTTTACTGGATCAGTCGCTTGTTGTGACCACTCCTGTGGGAGATTCGTTTGTTGCTAGGCACGTGTTCCGATCCTGTACCGTCTGTATTGGCGAGAGAGAGTTGCCTGTCGACTTGATCCTTCTTGAGATGTTGGACTTCGACGTTCTTTTGGGCATGGATTGGTTAGCCACGTGCTATGCTTCTGTGGATTGCCGTGAGAAGACAGTTAGATTCTGTTTTCCCGGTGAGTCGGTTTTTGTTGTGTTGGGGGACCGTGGTGCCGCCCCTCACAGTGTGATTTCTTCTTTTTGCGCTGGACAGCTTTTGATGAAGGGATGTCAGGGATTTCTCGCCTATGTTTGCGATGCTAGCGCTACAGAGGTTCCATTGGATCAGGTTCCGGTTGTTGGCGAGTTTCCTGATGTGTTCCCTGACGAGGTTCCTGGGCTACCGCCCGAGCGCGACATTTCTTTCTGTATTGATTTGGTTCCTAGCACGGGGCCTATTTCCATACCGCCTTATCGGATGGCCCCGGCGGAACTTCGAGAATTGAAGGGTCAGTTGCAAGATTTGCTGGATAAGGGACTTATTCGACCCAGTGTTTCTCCTTAGGGTGCTCCAATCCTGTTCGTCAAGAAGAAGGACGGCAGTTTGCGTCTGTGTATCGACTACCGCCAGCTGAACAGGGTGACAGTGCGGAACAGATATCCCTTGCCACGTATCGACGATTTGTTCGACCAGCTTCAGGTGGAAGGATACTTTTCGAGGATCGATTTACGATCGGGCTATCATCAGCTGCGGGTTCGACAGGAGGACATTCCTAGGACAGCTTTCCGTACGCGCTACGGCCATTATGAGTTTTTGGTGATGTCATTCGGACTCACCAATGCGCCAGCAGCATTCATGGACTTGATGAACCGTATTTTCCGGCCATATCTGGATCTGTTCATCATAGTATTCATTGACGATATCTTGGTGTATTCACGGAGTAGTAAGGAGCACGAGCAGCACCTGCGGATTACACTGCAGACTTTGAGGGAGCACCAGCTTTACGCGAAATTCTCCAAGTGTGCTTTATGGCTGGACAGCGTAGACTTCTTCGGGCATGTGATTTCATGAGACGGTATATGTGTAGACCCGAGGAAGATCGAGGCCGTTCAGCATTGGCCCAGACCCATATCAGTTACGGAGATTCGCAGCTTTTTGGGGTTGGCCGGTTACTACAGGCGATTCGTGCAGGACTTCTCCAGTATTGCTACACCTTTGACCGGGTTGACCCGGAAAGGAGTTCCTTTCGATTGGATGGAGTAGTGCGAGCACAGTTTTCAGCAGCTACGGACTCGGCTGACTACGGCACCGGTGTTATCATTGCCTTCAGGATCAGGAGGATTTGTGGTCTATTGTGATGCTTCTCGAGTGGGGCTAGGGTGCGTATTGATGCAGCATGACAGGGTGATCGCGTATGCTTCGCGACAATTGAAGAAACATGAACAGAACTACCCCACTCACGATTTAGAGATGGCTGCAGTGGTCTTTGCACTTAAGATCTGGCGACATTACCTATGCGGCGAGTCATGCCAGATATTCACTGATCACAAGAGTTTAAAGTATATATTTCAGCAGCGAGACCTGAACCTTAGACAGCGCCGATGGATGGAGTTACTGAAGGATTACGACTGCGAGATCTTGTATCACTCGGGCAAGGCAAATGTAGTGGCAGATGCTTTGAGCAGGAGGCCCGGGGGTATTCTATCTTGTTTGAGCGTAGTACATGGGCAGTCGTCGGCAGATTGGCAGATGCGACAGCCGAGTGCAGTTCGAGTTTACGCCGATCGGAGGACAGATTGCGCATGTTCGTGCACGCCCACAGTTGCTTGACCGTGTTCATGAGGCACAGCACAGTGATGACCGATGTTCAGAGATCAGGACGCATATTGGACAGGGCAGATTTTCCGAGTTCGTGATCGATGATCAGGGGATACTGAGATTTGGGACTAGACTGTGCATACTTGATGCTGAGGGGCTGCGGCGTGAGATTCTTGAGGAGGCACATCGATCGGTGTACAACGTTCATCCCGGTTCCACCAAGATGTATCATGATATGAGAGATGTTTACTGGTGGGACGAAATGAAGAGGGACATCGCAAATTTCGTGTCGAGATGCCTGACTTGTCAGCAAGTCAAGGCCGAGCACCAGAGGCCCGCGGGAGAGCTACAGTCGTTACCCATTCCGGAGTGGAAATGGGAGCAAATTTCGATGGATTTCATTATGGGTCTACCCAGGACTAGGCGAGGGTATGACTCTATTTGGGTGATCGTGGATCGTTTGACGAAAGCGGATCACTTCCTGCCAGTGAAGACGACTTTCGGATTTGCTCAGTACGCCCAGATTTACATCGACGAGATAGTACGACTGCACGGAGTCCCGACGTGTATCGTGTCCGACAGAGGCACCCAGTTTACCAGCCGACTATGGCAGAGACTTCAGGAGGCTTTGGGCACATGCTTGAGTTTCAGCACAGCATTTCATCCGCAGACCGACGGCCAGTCAGAGCGGACGATTCAGACTCTCGAGGACATGCTCCGAGCATGCGTTTTAGACTTTGGTGGTAGCTGGGATCATCATTTACCCTTGGTGGAGTTCTCCTACAACAATAGTTTCTAGGATACTATTCAGATGGCACCTTTTGAGGCTCTGTATGGGAGGAGATGTAGATCGTCCGTCTGCTGGACAGAGCTCAGTGAGAGCAGTATTTTGGGGCCCCAGATCGTACAGAAGACGACTGAGAAGATACAGCTGTTTCGAGACAGGATGAGGACAGCTCAGAGAAGGCAGAGATCGTATGCTGACAGGCGCCGCCGCAGATTAGAGTTCGCAGTTGGAGATCACGTTTTTTTGAGGGTCTCTCCAATGAAGGGAGTGATGAGGTTTGGACGGAAGGGGGAGCTTAGCCCCAGATTCATAGGTCCCTTTGAGATCCTCGAGTGTGTGGGCGCAGTGGCTTATCGTTTGGCTCTTCCACCCGACTTCCCAGATGTTCACCCCGTGTTCCACGTGTCGATGCTTCGCAGATACCTACATGACCCTTCGCACATGATTCAGTAGTGAAGTTATTGCCCTGACGCAAATTTCTGTCCAAGGGGTCACTCCCGGTGAAGGGATCTCGGCCCTTGCCTCGTCGACTGAGGTGCTGGATATTCATAACCGAATACCACTGTGCAAAACAAAAGTGAACGTCCTTGCAATAACAGCTTTTTTAAAAGTGTTCCAACAACATCATAATAGGTTTGTTTAGCTTGCATTGATTCGAATCAACGCAGTCCTATCAATTGATCACACCAATAAAAAACGAAAATAATGATGTACGTATATTCCATCCGCATTCGCCACTGGGTCCCGTCATTGCCCGTTAGGTTACTTAACTAACGACAGAGCGGGGACTGGACTAGCGCGGATGCAAAACATATACAACATCTACTAGTATATATATCAATATATAATATTTCGCTCAAGGCGTGATAAAATGCAACATCACAGAAATGTAATAAGCATCACAGAACAATACAGATATCTGGGATCCCCGGGTTTCATAGAGCCGCTACTGAAACCCGACGTTCCCCTGGTCGTGTGGATAGCCAGTGCAAAGAAATCCTAGACCCCTACGGGCGCGGCAAGTTACCCGCCAAAACCTGAAGTGAGGCAGCCCCCTTCAGCAACGTGAATGGACCACCCTGCACTTCACGGAATCCGGTAACTTGGGCGCCCCTCCTGGGTCAACCTGTACCCCCTACGAGTGCGGCGAATAGCCCGCCAATTCTAGAGTGAAGCCCCCTCCGTCTCAATGCCATGAGATGCGGGCTCGTTGCCCTCTAGAACCCGGCTATCCGTGCACCCCACCTTGGGGTAATCCTAGTACACAAAGTAAAATATACATACAACGGGTACATCGACCTCACCCCGGTCGTGCCCCAAAAGAATAATATACAAACTGGCAGTGACGGCAGTCCACATGTCGGACGTTCGCCCCGCAATATCAAATGTACATAATACAACCAAAACTGTACTAGCATTGCATCCAGGCTATCCCCCATGACCAATCCGCAACATCACAGCACAACACAGAACATCAACGTGAATGTCACGTTCGCAAATCCGTCTAACCGAGCTATAGCAGTTAGACAGGATTTACCGATCGAGTAACATTCACGGTCGCAGATATAATGTAAATAATGTGAACTAATGTGTTTAAAATTCTTGATCGATCAAATTTATCGAAGTGGGCCCCAAGCACTACTGTAGCACTCACAGAAAATCTGGGCCCAGAAAGAATGTTCCAAAACCCCTATTTACACTGTAAAAAGATCACTGTGGAAAAATGGTGCAGTGAAGACACTGTAGTGCGGCGGAACCGCGGTGCCAAGGGGGTTTTAGCCACGGTTCCATGGTGGTTCAACAGTATCACTCTACCAAATTTTCACAAATGTCTTAGAATTTCCTGAGCAGTATTCTGAAACAACCTGAAAAATTTTTAGAGCCGAAAATATTTTGACAGAAACTGATGCTTTTGAAAACGCGGGTTTTGGAATTTTGTTCGATCGAAAATGTAAACACATTAGACCAAGCTAGACTAGGTTAATGGCGTGGCTCTGATACCATGTAAGTGCAAGGCGGCGCCCCGGCCGTCAATCCGACGCCGGAATGCGGAAACGATGATTTACTTTAACTTTTAAAACCGGCACCACCGCGCACTAAAATCTCGGATCGGGCCATTAATCTAGTCCTAGCAAACTAAAGAACGGGGTAGAGAGATATACCGAGCGATCCGTGTCCTTCGGTCTTCTCGTCGTCGTCCCGATCTCCCCGCGGAATCTCCGGTCTTCAACTCCTCGTCGGAAGGGCACCACTTTGCCGGGTTCTTTTACGGGCTCCCACCTCTGGACCGAGGCAACTCGGGCACGAAGTTGGCGAGCCGACATGCCCAAGGATTGCTGTAGAATACATGTGGTGCTCTATGTCTCATTTGGGGTTTGAGGAAGTTGCCTTTTGGTGGAGGAGAAGGAATGAACTTTTGGAAGAGGAGTTATATCATTTTTGTAAAGCCAAAAGAAAAATTTTTGCACCCCAAAAATTTGGGACAGCTCCTCCTTTTGAATGGCCGGCCATGCATGGAGATAATGAGAGGAGAGTGTGGAGTGTGTATCAAAAATGAGAGAGAGAGAGTCTCATAATGCAAGAGAGAGAAAAAGGGTTATCATGAAAAGAAATGATCACCCACTAAAACCCACACTCCATCAACCATCATGAAAACCATGTCCCACAAAAGTCAAGCCATGATGAAGATAGAAGTCAAGGTCAAACAAGAGCTATCATGAAGCAACAATATGCAAAGACCACCTTCCACAATGCTTATTTGCACATTTGCAAATAAGCCCTCCTCCACCAATTTCCGGCCAAGGAAAGATACAAAGAAAATGGCCGAAACCGGAAAGCAAATTGGCAACTTCAGAAAATTGATCCCGTAATAAATTATAGGAAATCCCCGCTACTGTATATACATATCTGCATTTGTATTGCGACCGAATACAAATGCAATGAGACAAATCTACACTGTGCAATACTAGGATCCGGCTTAAACCAAAGCCCGCTAGTATTATCCGTCCGATCATGATCCGTGCAAACCGCACGTATCTGATCGAACCCTGCCATATCTCCATATGGCCTCTACAGTGTTTCGCCCGAAACTTGAGAAAACGGTCTGTGGGGGAATCTAAAGACTCGTCAACACTTTGGTTGTAGATTTAACCACTAGCACGTCAGAGGTATTAACCATACGTAACGGGCTACCAAGTTTTGACAAAAAGGGACGTCGATGAGCGAACTCATCCTGACACCCTACTGAGCCTGTCAGTGACAATATCCGTACAGTCCGGTCCGTTCGTCTATGAGCATCGCATGGCGGGCCTAGGGGGTTGGTAAAAGTCAGACCCCCAAAAGCGGTACAAGTCGTGTCGGAGTGTAATCCAGAACACCCTGAGATACTACTGGAATACCTACCAGTAAATCTCCAGCCTCGGCCGAGGGCTTTGTGTAATGGCTCTCCTAGATACAGCGCGACCTCACCCCCAATACCGGGAGAGACGAACCCCTGCAGATCCGCTCACTGCCTCCATGTGGCTCGGGACTGTACCCAACTAAAACCTGTTTGCACGTCTCCTTTGAGCCGTGGTAGGGTAGTAATCAAAGTACAGTGGGAACTCACACGAGACAAGTGATGATCTCAGGTCGATGAACTAACCTGTACACATGTCACCAGGGAACTGCTATCTGACGTCAGGTATAAGACCAACTAGCATGTTCCCGGCGAGTCCTGTCCGGTGTACTCATAACCCAATGAGCACCTGTATACATCTTAGGTGAACCAACTGACACCAGTGGCTTATGAGACCGGCCACCGCCCCTCGTCGGGGTCTCGACTGTATACACTAGTCTACTCTGGAGTATCGATGCCCTGTCTCGAAACTCCTACGACTAGGGACCTTTTAAGGATATACTTATAAACTACCAACTCCCACGTATATGATCGCCCTCATACTGCTGGCAGTCAAGCAAGAATCCTAGGGGCTCTATCAACGTGCAATAGTGACCTGTAAGGTCACCTAAAACAGTACACGATGATAAAGGTAAACCAGATAGCATACTATCATCTTGAGTAAGACTGTCCTACCGGGATAGGTCCTCCCTCAATCATTGCAATCACGTGCCTGTGATCCAATAATTGACTCTGAGGGCACTATCTCCAACAACAACTATAACCGTATATTTCTTTGCCATCTCTCCAAATCCCTTTATATGTCTTTATTCATTACCTTCTGTACACCCCTTTAGGCCAAATGGTTTTCTTCCTTCCCTACCGTTCGGCACCAGCCTATGGTTTAGAAGAAGACTATCCAATAAGCATAATGGGTGTACTGTCCTAATCCTAGGAGCACTCGCAACGCGAGAGAAGGTAAAGATAAAAGACAACTGAATAAACCTTATACCTATTTCTCCTGAACCAGAATCCAACCCCGAACTGGAACAAGTTCCTTCGAGTTCGTATATAACCATACGATGGAGTATCCAAATAACTGTGGATCTTCGTAGTGATACGGAGTGTTCTGGAGAAATACAAAGGTGATGTAGGATTGGCGAAGAAATACTTGGTTTAGTCGTGAATAGCGGTCGCAGTTTACTTTGCCCTCTTACTAATCCCTTTATTTGTCTTTACTTAATACCTTCTGTACACCTTCGTTAGGCTAATTGGTTTTCTCCATTCCCTACCGTTCGGCACCTGCCTATGGTTTGGAAGAAGACTATCCAATTAGCGTAATACGTGTACCGTCCTAATCCAAGGAGCACTCGCAACCTGAGAGAAGGTAAAAGGAAAAGACAACTGAATAGTCCTATTCGTTTTCCCCAGAACCGGAAACCATCCTCGAATAAGTTCCTTCGAGTTCGTATATAACCATACGATGGTTTTATCCAATGGAAGTGGACGTTCGTAGTAATACGGGGTGTTCTGGAGAAAAAGGGTAAAAGTAGGAGTGGCAATGAGGTATGAAACTCCGACAATCCAAAAGCCAGTGTTTTAAGAAGGTTCGGTTAACTTGGTCACTGAGTCATAGTCAAGGGTCGGGTCATGGTCTCTTCCAAAGAGAGAGAGAAAAAAACACTCAGCATGCACTCTAACCTAGATCAGAATGGTTATCAATTTATCTAATCAGGAAATCTCCCACTGTAATATCAAATTCTCCTCCAAACCTGAAAGAAGAATTAGTCGGGATCACCCGAGGAGTAAACCAACTAATCAGTGAGGATCGGGATCTAACTATCATCGCATGATAACGTGATAGAATCCACTCACGTTATCACACTCCAGAAGGTATGCGCATGCCTGGCAAGTTTCAGTTTCTTTAGAAACTCCCGATGTGTGTTTTTACCCCTAGGACCCAAGAGACCTTGACTGAGCCAACATATCAAAGGATCCTAGTCAAGTTCAACCCGTCATTATCTTGATTGCATTAGACCCACCCGCACGAGTCCTTGACTGAGCCAAAATGACTGTACAACTTTCCTAACCAATCACATATCCATAAGACAGAAAAGCATTATAGAGATACCGCACACTACGCATCGGCTAAGCACGACATACGTAGCACGAATACTAAGCAATGCTAATCTGAAATGACGGAGGGCTACGAATAGTTTTTGGCGAAAAACCTTTTACCGTAATGAACTTGATATAGTTGAAGGAACCGGATAACCTTTTATAAAATATAGTGGCGAAAACCTTCGTTAAAGAGGTCACTCCCGGTGAAGGGATCTCAGCTCTTTCCCCGTAGAATGAGGTGCAGGATATTCCAACTGAATACCACGATGCAAAGCAAAAACAATCGACTATAGTGAAGTTATTACCCTGACGCAAACTTCTATCCAAGGGGTCACTCCCGGTGAAGGGATCTCGGCCCTTACCTCGTCGACTGAGGTGCTGGATATTCATAACCGAATACCACTGTGCAAAACAAAAGAGAACGTCCTTGCAATAACAGCTTTTTTTTTAAAAATGTTCCAACAACATCAGAATAGGTTTGTTTAGCTTGCATTGATCCGAATCAATGCAGTCCCATCAATTAATCACACCACAAAAGAACGAAAATACGATGTATATATGCCATCCGCATTCGCCACTGGGTCCCGTCATCATCCGTCAGGTTACTTAACTAACGACAGAACGGGGACTGGACTAGCGCGGGTGTAAAACATATACGACATCTACTGGTATATATATCAATATATAATATTCGCTCAATGCGTGATAAAATGCAACATCACAGAAATGTAATAAGCATCACAGAACAATACAGATAATCTGGGATCCCCGGGTTTCATAGAGCCGCTACTGAAACCCGACGTTCCCCTGGTCGTATGGATAACCTGTGCAACGAAATCCTAGACCCCTACGGGCACGGCAAGTTACCCGCCAAAACCTGAAGCGAGGCAGCCCCCTTCAACAACGTGAATGGACCACCCAGCACTTCACGGAATCCGGTAACTTGAGCACCCCTCCTTGGGTCAACCTGTACCCTCTACGAGTGCGGCGAATAGCCCGCCAATTCTAGAGTGAAGCCCCCTCCGTCTCAAAGCCATGAGATGCGGGCCCGTTGCCTTCTAGAACCCGGCTATCCGTGCACCCCACCGTGGTTTAATCCTAGTACAGAAAGTAAAATATACATACAACGGGTACATCGACCTCAGCCCGGTCGTGCCCCGAAAGAATAATATACAAACAGGCAGTGACGGCAGTCCACATGTCGGACGCTCGCCCCGCAATATCAAATGTACATAAAAAATACCAAAACTGTACTAACATTGCATCCAGGCTATCCACCACGACAAATCCGCAATATCACAGCACAACACAGAACATCAACGTGAATGTCACGTTCGCAAATCCGTCTAAATAGGCTATAGCAATTAGACAGGATTTACCGATCAAATGACATTCACGGTCGCAGATATAATGTAAATACTGTGAACTAACATATTTAAATTTTCGATCGACAAAATTTCCCGAAGTGGGCCCCAAACACAATTCCCAGTACTCAAACAAATCTGGGCCCAAACAAAAAATACCAGAAACCACAATTCCAAGTCAGAGAACACTGCACAAAATTTGGTGCACAGAAAAGACAAAACGGCGGCGGAACAGCGGCCAAAGCATGGGTAAGGCCGCGGTTCCGCGGCGCAATAGTAACATCACTTCACCAAATTTTCCCAGATGTCTTAGAAAAGCCTGCACATATTTCTGCAATACACCAAATAATTTTTTGACAACAAAAAAATTTCGACAGAAACTGCACATTTTGAAATCGCGGTTTCGGAATTTTTGTTCGATCGAAGTTCTAAATACGTTAGAGCAAGCTAATAAAGGTTAATGGCCTGGCTCTCATACCATGTAAGACTACGGCAGCGCCCCGGCCGTCTTTCCGAGGCCAAAATGCGGAAACGAAAATTTTTCTTAACTTGAAAACCGGCGCTATCGTATGCTTAAAACCCGGATCGAACCATTAACCTACAACTAGCTATCTAGAGAAGGGATAGAGGGCTATACCGATCGATCCGTGCCCTTCGGTCTTCGGCCACCATCCCAAGCTCCTCGCGGCATCTCCGGTCTTCATCTCCTCGTCAGAAAGGGTACCACGTCGAGAAGTCTTTTTACGGGCTCCCGCTTCATCCGAAGCAACTCGGGCGCGAAGTGTGCTAGCCGACGCGTCCAAGCAATGCTGTAGGCTAAGTGTAGAATCACTTGTCTCTAGCGGGTGTGAAGTTGCCATAATGATCGAGATGAAGAATAATGAGCAAGACGAAATGAGCTTTGGGATTTTTGATACAAGCATAGAAATGAGATGAAGAAATTTCCCACTCACAAAAAATGAATTCCTCTCCTTCCCTCAAATGTGTGGCCGACCTCAAAAATGGGAGGAGGGGGTGAGCACAAGAGGAGAAAGGGTAACCATAAGAGAAAGGTGGTGATCAAGAGGAAAAATGGTCAGAGGTATTAGCCGTACGTAACGGGCTACCAAGTATTGACCAAAAGGGACGTCGATGAGCGAACTCATCCTGACACCCTACTGAGCCTGTCCGTGATAATATCCATACAGTCCGGTCCGTTCGTCTATGAGTATCGCATGGCGAGCCTAGGGGGTTGGTAAAAGTCAGACCCCTAAAAGCGGTACAAGTCGTGTCGGAGTGTAGCCTAGAACACCGTGAGATACTACTGGAATACCTACCAGTAAATCTCCTGCCTCGGCCGAGGGCTTTGTGTAATGGCTCTCCTAGACACAGCGCGACCTCACCCCCAATACCGGGAGAGACGAACCCCTGCAGATCCGCTCACTGCCTCCATGTGGCTCGGGACTGTACCCAACTAAAACCTGTTTGCACGACTCCTTTGAGCCGTGGTAGGGTAGTAATCAAAGCACAATGGGAACTCACACGAGACAAATGACAATCTCAGGTCGATGAACTAACATGTACACATGTCACCAGGGAACTGCTATCTGACGTCTGGTATAATCCCAACTAGCAGGTTCCCGGCGAGTCCTGTCCGGTGTACTCATAACCCAATGAGCACCTGTATACATCTTAGGTGAACCAACTGACACCAGTGACTTGTGAGACCGGCCACCGCCCCTCGTCGGGGTCTCGACTGTATACACTAGTCTACTCTGGAGTATTGATGCCCTGTCTCGAAAACTCCCACGACTAGGGACCTTTTAAGGATGTTCTTATAGACCCCAGCTCCCACGTATATGATCGCCATCATACTGCTGGTCGTCAAGCAAGAATCCTAAGGGCTCTATCAACGTGCAATAGTGACCTATAAGGTCACCTAAAACAGTACACGATGATAAAGATAAACCAGATAGCATACTACCATCATTGAGTAAGACTGTCCTACCGGCATAGGTCCTTTCTCAATCATTGCAATCACGTGCCTGTGATCCAATAATTGACTCTGAGGGCACTATATCCAACAACACTCGGTCAATCTCCTCTTATCACAAGGATTCTCTATATAGGATCAAGGTGATACCTCCTAAATCCTGAGTTTTGGATCTATGAGATGATCTAAATGGATTTTAGGATTCTCACTAGGTGTAGTGAGATGGTATCAATCGATCCTAGGGAGAATCACTGGATAGCTTCCAAGGTGGTAAGGACGACTGAATATCAGTCACAGGCATTGTCTTTACCCTCAGTGGAGGGACGGTATGTTGGATGAGTTCCAAGCTAGATACCGAGGCAAACTAGACGATAAAGGTTGGATACATCGCTACCAAGGATATTACCAAAGAGGTAGTCTGCATGTATATAAGTTCATGAGATGAACTTCGTTCCTACCACTGTGTGACAATGGAGTTGTGGCTTAGGCCTAGGAACCCCCGTCTTATCAGTGATCCAGACATATTCTTAGGCAGTATCACCTGATCATGGAGATGGATGATCTACAAGGAGATCGAGGTTAGGAGAGTAGACACAGAGGACAACACGGCGGATCCACTCACAAAGGCATTTTCCCAGGAAACACTTTTATGGGATGGTTGAGTATGAGATACTTCAACCACTACTGATTGTTGGGTATTGGATACTACAACATATGGCACTAGTGCAAGTGGGAGATTGTTAGTTATATGTATGCCCTAGAGGCCATTACTGTACATACGATGTATATTGTAGTGGATGCTTGGACATATATAGGGAGGACTTTCTTGCTCAACATGATAGTATGCTATCCGGTTGCTCTTTATCTTAACATGTACATTGATTGTCTCTATGTTACATGTTGATAAAGCCCTTAGGATGAGTACTTGACTACCAGGATTATGATGCAGATCATACTAGTAGGAACAGTGTAGTCGCTAAGTACATCCTTCAAATGTTCCTAGTCGTAGGTGTATCGAGACATGGCATCGATATACCAGAGTAGACTAGTGTATAGCTTCTCGACCCATGTAGATGGGCGATGGATGATCCCATATCCATTGGTATTTGACATCAGAGATGATATACGGGTGCTCAGTGGAGACTGGGTACACTGGACGGGCTCGCCGAGAACTCCCAGATGGTATTATACCTATCGTCAGATGATAGTTCTCTGGTGACACTGGTACAGGTTAGTCTGTAGACCCGAGATCGTCATAGAGTCTTGTGTGATTCCCGCTCTGCTTTGACTTCCACCTTACCACGTTCAAGAGAACGTGCAAAACAGTGGCTTTTGGGTACAGTCCCGAATCACATGGACGCAATGAGCGATAGGAGGGGTTTCGTCTCTCCCGGTATTGGGGGTTGATGTTGCGCTATGCTCGATTGGCTATAATAGGAAGTCCCTGACCAGGGCTGCTTCAGAGATATACTGATAAGTGTTATCAGTAGTTTCTTGACCCGTTATGAGCCTCCGTTATGAGCCTCATATCGGCACGACTTATCGAGTTACTGGGGGTCTGACGTTTACCACTCCTAGAAGAGATATGGGACATATCAGACGAAGAGACCGGACTGTACGGTAATGTTACTGATTGGATTCGCAGGAGTGTGAGAAGGCTTTCTTGTTGATCTTCTGATTGCTCAATACCCGGATGGCTGTTACGTTTAGCAGACCGCTTGCGGCTTGTGGGTGTTTGGTATGATCATCACCTACTGCCGGTGAATTGACGAGTCTTTAGAGTCCTACACAGAGGTTTCCTAGCTCAAGCGAAACAGAGTAGGAGCACATATGTGATATGTGCGGCACCGAGATTAATGCGTGTATGTGATACCACGTTCTATTCTCGCGACTTGTGACATAGGTCGGTTATATGTGATATAGCCAGGTTATAGGATCAAGTGTTGATTCGATAAGTTGTTGCATTAGATATTAGTCGGTTATATGTGATATAACCGGATTATTAAGTCAAGTGTTGATTTAATAATCTAATGTATAATTATATATTTGATATATTAATTTACATTAACTAGTATTTGCTCACTTAAGATTTCTTTTCTCACTTTGTTTTTGCACATTGTATATATGTGATATATGCAAGTGTACATTATTTTGTGTCATGTTTGATGATACATGCAACTTGGGTGTGTGTATGACTTACACCATGCTTAGTTTAATTCTAGGGTTTTTAATGGATTAAGTAATTCAAAAACTAAATGATTTTGTCATGGCACATAAGCTTGTAGAAGCTTGTAGATCATTGACTAAGTCTTCAAGTTTTGTTTTACTTAAGATATTTGTTAACCCTACCAATTAACCTAGCCTTAGTTAAGTCTCTACAAAGGTTAAGTATATGATACTTAACTCACCCATGGTTGCTACACTCTCTCATGAGTTCATTCTTCTTCTTCTTCAACAAAAGAAAAAAGCTTGCTAGGTTTTTTCTATGTGAAGAATTAGTGTGAGAAAAATATTTCTAATGTGAGCAAAATTCCTACTTCATCATCCTCTACTACTTGCCATTTAGTATAGGGTGTTTGCTTCACTAATTCCACAATTAGTGAAGAGATAGCTTGGGTTAGTGTCTCCTCGACGTAGATCGTCTTCGTCCTCGAAGACTTCGATGCAAGCTTGTTCATTTCTTCATGGGAGCCTCTCTAGAGTCCGGAGTTCATGATCGCAGCAAAGGGACTACTACACGGAGCTATTGAAGTGAAGAACTGGTCTACAAAGGTGGTATTCCTCGCTCACTACTTATGCAAAGTTGTTTGCATTTCATTCCGTCGCATTTTCTAGTTAACGATTCTAGGTTAGGGTTAGCTAGAAAGGCAAATTTTTGAATTTGGCATGGTTGATGCCTCCCGAAACCTTGCTGCCGTCCTAGGGAACGCTGCAGGGGGGATGGCTGCCATTAATGGATGAGAGAGAGAGAGTGAATGTAAGCCATACACTCACCCCTCACACTCATTACTCTCAATTTCCTAACACTTACCTTCATTTCCTCACAACTTCCCTCTCAATTCTCACCTCACACTCTCAACTCTCTTGTCCTTCTCCTCATTCACAATTCTCTACTTGATATATATTTTCATCACAATCCTAAGCCTAAACCTTGATCCAACCTCACTAAACCCTTCACAATTCATGCTAAAGCCTATTGTGATGACTTGGAACTTGGAAAGCTAGGGTTTTTCCCAATTGGTGAGGTAGTGATCTTTATACCCTTATTAGGCTCTAATGAAGTGTGTATGCTTATTAGTTTCAGTTTTAAACACTAAAGTTATGGTTTTGTGCAAATATCGTATTTTTGGTGTATATTTTGGTGTCTCTGTGATCTACTATCACCAAGTTAGTCTACTGTAAAATCTAACAATACAGCAGTATAGTGTTAGAAGCCCTGAGTGTGCACCTGAAACCCGGACCCCATCCCTTCTAGTCGGCCCGGCGAGAATAAGGGAAACGGCCGGCGGCGCCGGATTTTTAGGGGCCTGGGAAGTTGTGTTTTTTAGGGTAGCTGTTTGTAGGTTATCCTTGGTGTTTGGTTCTGTTTGATTTTCCTATATTGTCTGTAGGCAAAATTCGGAACTACTTTACTAGTTTCTAGTGTTTCGGCAACGCGCGATACAATATCCGACACGGTTTTTGTAATTCGTGTAGATTGCTGCACTTGGGTTGGTTTAGGGTGTCGCTACACACGTTCGCCACTAAGCTAACACTTGATAGCTTGTGGGAGTCAGTGCATTGGGTTAAGCGTTGTTTGCATGTGTTATCAGAAAGTTTCTAATTTGCACTTGTTGTTTTTTTAGTGCGATATTAGGATCGATTGCGGGGACTTCGGACGCTACAAAGAAAGGGAAGGAGGTGGTTGGATTTATAGGGTTATTAAGCACTGCCACAAGAGTCTATAAGGCATCAACCATGCCCGATAAAAATTTTAGCCGTGCCGAACAACCCAAAGCCGGATCTTTAAACTAGAGTTTATGCGAAAACAAGCATGTTAAACACTTTAACACTAAGTGAGAGGGATTACAACCTTTGTAGATCCGGTCCTTCACTTCAATAGCTCCGTGTAGATGTCCCCTTCACTGCGATCATGAACTCCGGACTCTAGAGAAGCTCCACAAGAAGAACGTACATGCTTGCTTCGATGACTTCGAGGCCGAAAATGATCTACGTCGGGGAGACACTAACTCAAGCTATTCCTTCACTAGGTCATGAACTTTGTGAAGAGAACACACTCTACTACATGGCAAGTGGTAGAGGATGAAGAAGTAGGAGGTGGGCTCACTTTAGAATTGATTTTCTCACATTTTTCCTCATAGCACCATTAGAGCTTGAAAGCTTTTTCAAGGAGCTTGATGAAGAAGAAGAAGAAAGAATAATATCATCATATGAATTATCTAACCTCAATAATGTAACCATGGGTGAGTTAAGCTATCATGCTTAACTCATGTAGAGAATTGACCAAGGTATATGGTTAAGGGTTGGGTTAACTAAATATCCTAAAGAATGACAAAAGAGTTGACTTTGTCAATGTTTCCACAAGCTTCATGAAAGCTTGAGAACTTTGACAAAGTCTTTCTCTTTTGTTATTCTTAAGATATAAACAAAACCCTAATCTTGGTATAAGTCTCATACACCCATCTTTGATGTATCATCAAGCATGACACAATCATATGTACACAAATATATATCACACATATACACTTATGCACAATCAAGTGAGAAAATAAATCTTAAGTGAGCTAATACTAGTTAATGTAATTTAATATATCAAATATATAATTATACATTAAATTATTAAATCAACTCTTGATTTAATAACCCGGCTATAACCGACTAATATCATGTGTAACAACTTATCGAATCAACACTTGATCCGATAACCCGGCTATATCGCATACAACCGATCAATGTTACAAATCGCGAGAATAGAATACGGTATCTCATATCGTATCAATCTCGGTCCCGCACATATCACATATGTGCTCCTACTCCGTTTCGCTTGAGCCAGGAAACCCCTGTGTAGGACTCTAAAGACTCGTCAGTACGCCGGCAGTAGGTGATGATCATATCAAACACCCACAAGCCGCAAGCGGTCTGCTAAACGTAACGGCCACCCGGGTATTGAGCGATCAAAAGATCAACAAGCAAGCCTGTACATTCTCCTGTGAATCCAATCAGTAACACTCCCGTACAGTCCGGTCTCGTCGTCTGATATGTCGCATATCTCGCCTAGGGGTGGTAAACGTCAGACCCCAGTAGCTCGATAAGTCTTGTCGATATGAGGTCTATAACAGTTCGAGAAACTACTGATAACACTTACCAGTAAATCTCAGCAAGCCTGGCCAGGGATTTCAGGTTATAGCCAATCGAACACAGCGCAACATCAACTCCCTATACCGGGAGAGACAAATCCCCTCCTATCGCTCATTGCCTCCATGTGATTCGGGACTGTACCCAAAAGCCACCTTTTCGCACGCCCTCTTGGACGTGGTATGATGGAAATCAAAGCACAGTGGGAATCACACAAGACTCTATGACGATCACGGGTCAACAGACTACTCTGTACCAGTGTCACCTGAGAACTGCCATCTGACGTAAGGTATAATACCATCTGGGAGTTCTCGGCGAGTACGTCCAGTGTACCCAGTCTCTACTGAGCACCCATACACCATCCTTGATGTCAAACACCGATGGATATGGGATCATCCATCGCCCATCATACGGGTCAAGATGCGTATACGCTAGTCTACTCTGGTGTATCGATGCCCTGTCTCGATACACCCTCGACTAGGAACAGTTATAAGATGTACTCGTCGACTACCGTGGCCCCACTAGTATGATCTCATCATAGTCCCAGTAGTCGAGTACATATCATAAGGGCTTTATCAACATGTAACATAGAGACAATCAGAGTACATGTTAAGATAAAGTACAACCAGATAGCATACTATCATGTCGAGCAAGAAAGTCCTCCCTATATATGTCCTAGCATCCACTACAATATACATCGTATGTACAGTAATGGCCTCTACGGCATACATATAACTAACAATCTCCCACTTGCACTAGGGCCATCTGTTGTTGTATCACATACCCAACAATTAGCTGTGGTTGAAGTATCTCATACTCAACCATCCCATAAAAGTCTCTACTGGGAAAAAGGCCTTTGTGAGTGGATCCGCGCTGTTTTCCTCTGTGTCTACTCTCCGAACCTCGATCTCCCTGGAGATCAACCATCTCCATGATCAGGTGATACTGCCTAAGAATTATATCTGGATTTCTGATGGGACGAGGGTTCCTTGGCTAAAGCCACAACTCCATTGTCACACAATGGTAGGAACGAAGTTCATCTCATGAACTTATATATATCCAGACTGCCTCTTTGGTAGCATCCTTGGTAATGATGTATCTTGCCTTTAATCGTCTAGTAAGTCACGGTATCTAGCTTGGAACTCTTCCAACATACCGTCCCTCTACTGAGGGTAAAGACAATGCCTGCGACTGACATTCAGTCGTCCTTATCACCCTGGAACCTTTCCAGTGATTCTCCCCAGGATCGATTGATACCATCTCACTACAACTAGTGAGTGTCCTAACATCCAATTAGATCTATCTCATAGATCCAAAATCCAGGATTCAGGAGGTATCACTATAATCCTATATGGAGAATCCTTGTGATAAGCGGAGATTGACCGAGCGTAGCATAGGAAACTCCTTCCCTATCAAGAGTATGTCATCCACGTACTCTACGAGGATCACCACCATACTCCCTACTACCTTTTTGTATATACAAGGTTCATCTACCATTTTGATGAAGTCAAACTCTTTGACAACCACATCAAAACAGATGTTCCAACTCCGCGATGCTTGCTTTATCACATAAAATATCTTGCACGCGTTTCCGCTGCTCCCACTATCTACGAAGCCCTCTGGCTGTGTACTTATAGACGCTATCTTCTAAAACATCATTTAGAAAAGCAGTCATGACACCCAACCACCAGATATCGTAGCCATGGTATGTAGCCGTGGCAAGTAGGATCTGGATGGACTTAAGCATAGCTTTGAAAGTCTCAACTTTTCCATGTACACCAAGTAATCTTCTCAAGATATACTTGCTCTTGATGGGGATTTGACCCTTCAGATAAAGCAACCAAAGTCCATACTTTGTTGGTGTATAAGGATTCCATCTCAGATCGATAAGCATCCAGCCATTCTTACAGAGTCCCACTCCTGATAGCCTGCTCGAAACTAGTTGGGTCATCATTTCATGATGCAATCCTCGCTCCCACTGTCATAGAGAAACCGAAGTATCTCTCAGGTGGGTGAGGAACCGTACTAGATCGGCGGAGAGGCTGAGGTTCGTTGGTTACTATTGAATCCTTTGGTTCTACCAAATCATCAGCTGCAGTTTGTATAGCTGGAACCTTTCCAGTTCTACATAACAGACCTTGCCTCGAGCTTGTCCGGATTTTGGTTTTAGACATAGTCCGGACAACCCCAAATCTTAACAAACTTAAGATATGGGCTCTTCCCTTTCCATATCACATAAGAAGTGGTAGGGAACTGATTTGATTTGAACCCTATTCAATAGGTATGCAGCTTCTCAAGCGCATAACACCCAAAAGGAAATAGGAAACTCAGTAGTACTCATCATAGAGCACACCATATCACATAAGGTGCTATTGCTCCGTCCCGATACACCGACGTGCTATGGTGTATACGGAGGAATAATGCTGAGAGAGAATCTCATTCTCCTTTGAATAGTCCAGAAATTCCGTGCTCAAGTATTCTCCTCCTTGATCACATCAAAGGACATAATACTTTTGTAAGTCCACGTTGCCCACCCCGGTGCTTGCGGGGAGGCGGAAACGTTATGAAAAATCGGATTTTTACAACACTAGGCAACATGGACTATGCTAAAGGAGGGATCTTTGCTAAACAAAACTAACTACAAAGCTAAAAGAGTTAGCTACTCGGAAAAGGGGTTATACCTAGGTCTTCAAGTCCTTCTCTTCTTGCTCCTTGGAGTGAAAGAACGGGTTCTCCTTGTCGCCTTCTCTTGCCGAAGAAAGATCCACCCGAAGGCCTCTACCTTTGGCTCCAACCTCAAACTAGAAGTAACTAAGGTGCTTGGTGTGCTAAACCTAGAACCTTAGAAAGAGTAGAGAGTAATTTTAAGGGATTTATCTCAAGCTCAAATGGTTCTCAACTCATGAGAGGGGAGAGCTAGAGAGAGAGGAAGAGGAGGAAAGAGAATGAGAATGATAGAATGAGAAGAATAAACCAACCCTTCTCACATATATGTGAATTATGATAAATAAATAATTAGCTAAAGATAATTGGGATGGTTAATCATGAAATGATCATTATCATTTCACATTAAATACATTTGCAAGGATCAAAGAGCATCTTTCATATGAAATGATGATGGTCAACTTGTCAACCTAGGTCAACAAGTCAAGCAAAGTCAAATGGTCAACAACCATAACCATAACACAATTATAATTAACTAATATTAATAAATCATATTTCACACATAAACATTAGGGTTAAGAAAATGACAATGGTCATCAACCCTAATGAAAGTCCGCTGCCTCTGTCTCAGTCAACTGTGCATACACACCCGTATCCGTGTTCCGAGGAACATGAATACAATGAGATAAAACCAATCCCAAAACATATACTAGGATCTGGCTTAAACCAAAGCCCGCTAGTATAAGCTGTCCGGACACTAAACGTGCACAAGTGCGCGGATGTGAACGAACCCCGTCGCAAAACCATGCGACCTCTACTCATTTTGCTTAAAGGCGAATAACCCTCTGTGTAGGACTCTAAAGACTCGACACTACGCTGGCAGTGGGTTTAACCACAGACCGCAAGCGGCACTAGCTGTACGTAACGGTCCCCAGGTAGATGCCGATAAGAAGACCGACGAGTAAAACCCATCTGAACTCCTACTGTGCCTGAATGTTGTTAGTTATATGTATTCTCTAGAGGCCATTACTGTACATACGATGTATATTGTAATGGATGCTTGGACATATATAGGGAGGACTTTCTTGCTCGACATGATAGTATGCTATATGGTTGTACTTTATCTTAACATGCACTCTGATTGTCTCTATATTACATGTTGATAAAGCCCTTAGGATATGTACTCGACTACTGGGACTATGATGAGATCATACTAGTGGGGCCAGGGTAGTCGGCGAGTACATCCTATAACTGTTCCTAGTCGAGGGTGTATCGAGATAGGGCATCGATGCACCAGAGTAGACTAGCGTATGCGCATCTTGACCCATATGATGGGCGATGGATGATCCCATATCCATCGGTTTTGACATCAAGGATGGTGTACGGGTGCTCGGTAGAGACTGGGTACACTGGACGGACTCGCCGAGAACTCCCAGATGATATTATACCTTACGTCAGATGGCAATTCTCCGGTGACACTGGTACAGAGTAGTCTGTTGACCCAAGATCGTCATAGAGTCTTTTGTGATTCCCACTGTGCTTTGATTTCCATCATACCACGTCCAAGAGGGCATGCAAAAAGGTGGCTTTTGGGTACTGTCTCGAATCACATGGAGGCAATGAGCGATAGGAGGGGATTCGCCTCTCCCGGTATAGGGAGTTGATGTTGCGCTGTGTTCGATTGGCTATGACTGGAAATCCCTGGCCAGGGTTGCTGAGATTTACTGGTAAGTGTTATCAGTAGTTTCTCGAACTGTTATAAACCTCATATCGACACGACTTATCGAGCTACTGGGGTCTGACGTTTACCACCCCTAGGCGAGATATGCAACATATCAGACGACGAGACCGGACTGTACGGGAGTGTTACTGATTGGATTCGCAGGAGAATGTACAGGCTTGCTTGTTGATCTTCTGATCGCTCAATACCCAGGTGGTCGTTTCGTTTAGCAGACCGCTTGCGGCTTGTGGGTGTTTGATATGATCATCACCTACTGCCGGCGTATTGACGAGTCTTAAGAGTCCTACACAGGGGTTTCCTGGCTCAAGCGAAACGGAGTAGGAGCACATATGTGATATGTGCAGGACCGAGATTAATACGATATGAGATACCGTATTCTATTCTCGCGATTCGTAACATTGATCGGTTGTATGCGATATAGCCGGGTTATCGGATCAAGTGTTGATTCGATAAGTTGTTACACATGATATTAGTCGGTTATAGCCGGGTTATTAAATCAAGAGTTGATATAATAATTTAATGTATAATTATATATTTGATATATTACATTACATTAACTAGTATTAGCTCACTTAAGATTTATTTTCTCACTTGATTGTGCATAAGTATATATGTGATATATATTTGTGTACAAATGATTGTGTCATGCTTGATGATACATCAAAGATGGGTGTATGAGACTTATACCAAGATTAGGGTAAAGATTAGGGTTTTGTTTATATCTTAAGAATAACAAAAGAGAAAGACTTTGTCAAAGTTCTCAAGCTTTCATGAAACTTGTGGAAACATTGACAAAGTCAACTCTTTTGTCATTCTTTAGGATATTTAGTTAATCCAACCCTTAACCATATACCATGGTCAATTCTCTACATGAGTTAAGCATGATAGCTTAACTCACCCATGGTTACATTATTGAGGTTAGATAATTCATATGCTGATATTATTCTTTCTTCTTCTTCTTCATCAAGCTCCTTGAAAAAGCTTTCAAGCTCTAATGGTGCTATGAGGAAAAATGTGAGAAAATCAATTCTAAAGTGAGACCACCTCCTACTTCTTCATCCTCTACCACTTGCCATGTAGTAGAGTGTGTTCTCTTCAAAAAGTTCATGACCTAGTGAAGGAATATCTTGAGTTAGTGTCTCCCCGACGTAGATCATCTTCGGCCTCGAAGTCATCGAAGCAAGCACGTTCGTTCTTCTTGTGGAGCTTCTCTAGAGTCCGGAGTTTATGATCGCAGCGAAGGAGACATCTACACGGAGCTATTGAAGTGAAGGACCCGATCTACAAAGGTTGCAATCCCTCTCACTTAGTGTTAAAGTGTTTAACATGCTTGTTTTCGCATAAACTCTAGTTTAAAGATCCGGCTTTGGGTTGTTCGGCACGGCTAAAATTTTAATCGGGCATGGTAGATACCTCGTAGACCCTTGTGCATGTGCCTAGCAACCCTACAGTGGTATCAGAGCCAAGCTAGAGCTTTAGGCGAAGTCTGAGCGAAGTTTAAAGTCCGATCGAACCCGGAAACCCCGATGTTTACCCCTCTCTGGACATTTTTCAAAAATGTGATGTTTTATGAATTAAAAATGCTCAGAAAAACAAGCTGGAAAAACTAAGAATTACTGTGAAGGACGGTCCACTAAGTCACTTATTCGACCGCGGAACCGCGGCCAAACCAAGGGTTTGGCGGCGGTTCCGCGGCCAAAATTTAACTTAGTCCCTCATATTTCATATATTTATTCTTAGGTCCTTTCTTGTCATTTTTTTCTGGGAAATTTTTGATTCCACTCAAGTGTTGAGTTTTCTAGGGTTGTATTGGGGACTCGTTGATTCGATCGGATAATTTAACTTCGTTTAAGTTTTTCCGGATAATTTTAGAAACTGTTAAAAAGTTCTAACGGATATCAATAACTCACTTTTTCCCCTGTCGGAAAATTTTCAAAAGTTGGATTTTTTCTCGAGTTTGAAACTTTCGTAAAGTCATGCAAGTAACGCGGTGGACCCTCTAGAAGACAACAAACCTTAACTTGATTATGTGACCATCTTGAACTGCCTCTAAACCTTAGGGTTTGCGGCAGTACGGCGTGCCATATGTGAGGCGTTGGCTTGACCCTTCTATGGCTGTACCATTGGTACTGTGGCATGTGATAGATATTTTTAATCTGATTTCAAGTGTTGAGATATATTGGGGAAATCTTGGGTGTTTGATTATTCGATCGGAAAGTTTAACATTGTCTATTTATCTGGAATGTGATACAATATTTGGAATCCACAGGTAGTTATGAGATAACTAATTTGAATGTTATAAATCTAGCAGTTCAGTCTCAGATGATCGGTTGCCACGGAATTTTGATGTGATCAAAAGTCCGTCGCAATCACGTAGTGTACACGGATACTCACCGGATAAACTTAACAGACAACCATGCCCCATAGCCCCGACCAAGTGACTGTAGGAGAACCCCGTTGCCAAAAGCATCCGTTCGAGTGCTCGCGGTAGCGGTGTTCCGCCTTAGTGCACTTTGTCGACGGCATCCGGGGGTGCGGCCGTCTACTAAAGTTTGCGACGAGCATTCGATCAGGATGTCGGGAATCTTGTTGAATTGCCCGACTTGATATTTGTAGGGTTCCTAGGCACTCTTGTGAGGGTTCATAAGGCATCAACCATGCCCGAATAAAAATTTAGACGTGCCGAACAACCCAAAGCCGGGATCTTTGGTAGATTATTAGGGTTTAACATGCAAGTAAACATCTTTACTAATAAGTGTGAGGGATTACAACCTTTGTAGTCCGCTCCTTCGCTTCATAAGCTCCGAGTAGAAGTCCCTTCGCCGCGATCCACGATCTTCCGGACTCAAGAGAGGCTCCACGACTCGAACGATCCATGCTAGCTTGTAGTATTCCTTTTCTCCGATGATCTACGTCGAAGTTGCAATAACTCAAGCTCTCTTACTCTAATGAGATGAACACCCTAATCTAATGGGCTATATTAGATGAGGATGATGGAGTAGTATTTATGCTTTCTTCTTATATCGTATTCTCACAAGAAATCATCACAAAAGGAAAATCAAGTAAGCTTTCTCAAAGCTCAAGAGAGAAGAAGATGATGAATAATGAGATAATCCTTTTGTGATGAATAATGAAATGAGTATATCAATAATAATGCAACCCTGGTTAATGATGACAAGGATAACCCTTGTAAAGAGTTAACTAAGGCTAGGGTTTGATTGGGTTAAGAAATGAGTCATAAGAAAATATCTATCATAATATCTTCTTCATGACAAAAGAAGAACTTCTAGAAGGTGCAAGAAGAAACTAACCCAATTAAACCCTAACCTTGTTTAATCACCACTAAACATGTTTTATTATTAATCATATCATGTTACTATAATATATATCACATATACATTATATATTTGTAACAAAAGAAATAATACCTTTAATATATATCTCATATATATCAATGTATTATCCGGTGAGAAAATGAAATAATAAAGCGAGCCAATATTACATAATGTAATACAATATATCATATATATTATTATACATTAAATCATCGAATCAACACTTGATCCGACAATCCGGCTATATCGAATATAACCGACTAATATATCATGTACCGATTCATCGAATCAACACTTGATCCGATGACCCGGTTCAAATCTAAATATCGCGAGAATATAATACGGTATCTCATATCGCATTATCCTCGGTCCTGCACATATCACATATGTGCCTTTACTCCGTTTTGCCTGAGCCAAGAAACCTCTGTGTAGGACTCTAAAGAATCGTCAATACGCCGGTAGCAGGTGATGATCATATCAAACACCCACAAGCTGCAAGCGGTCACCTAAACGTAACAGCCACCCAGGTATTGAGCGATCAGAAGATCAACAAGATAGCCTGTACGTTCTCCAGTGAATCCAATCAGTAACACTCCCGTACGGTCCGGTCTCTTCGTCTGATATGTCGCATATCAAGTCTAGGGGTGGTATACGTCAGACCCCAGTAACCGATAAGTCATGTCTATGTGAGGCTTATAACGGGTCGAGAAACTACTGGTAACACTTACCAGTAAATCTCTATATCAGACGTGGCCAGGGACTTCCAGTTATAGCCAATCGAACACAGCACAACATCAACTCCCTATACTGGGAGAGACGAATCCCCTCCTATCGCTCATTGCCTCCATGTGATTCGGGACTGTACCCAAAAGCCACCGTTTTGCACGCCCTCTTGGACGTGGTAAGGTGGAAATCAAAGCACAGTGGGAATCACACAAGACTCTATGACGATCTCGGGTCTACAGACTACCCTGTACCAGTGTCACCGGAGAACTGCCATCTGACGTGTGGTATATCACCATCTGGGAGTTCTCGGCGAGTCCGTCCAGTGTACCCAGTCTCCACTGAGCACCCGTACACCATCTCTGATGTCAAACACCGATGGATATGGGATCATCCATCGCCCATCATCTGGGTCAAGATGCGTATACGCTAGTCTACTCTGGTGTATCGATGCCCTGTCTCGATATACCCTCGACTAGGAACAGTTATAGGATGTACTCATTGACTACCATGGGCCCACTAGTATGATCTCATCATAGTCCCAGTAGTCGAGTACAGACCCTAAGGGCTTTATCAACATGTGAGAGAAAAACAGTAAACCAATACAAGTCAACATGTTAAGATAAAGTGAAACCAAATAGCATACTATCATGACGAGCAAGAAAGTCCTCTCTATATATATCCAAGCACCCATTATAATATACATCATATGTACAACAATGGCCTCTAGGGCATATACATAACTAACAATCTCCCACTTGCACTAAGGCCAGCTGTTGTAGTATCTCATACCTAGCATCCCGAATAATCTCTCAAACTGTATCTGGGGAATGGCCTTCGTGAATGGATCCGCAGTGTTGTCCTTCGTATCTACTCTCCTGACCTCGATCTCCCGGCGATCAACTATCTCCCTGATCAGGTGATACCGCCTCAGAATATGTCTGGACTTTTGATGGGACCTGGGTTCCTTGGCCAACGCCACAGCTCCAATGTTATCGCAATACAGAGGTATTGGATGTTCAATGGATGGAACCACACCAAGTTCACTAATGAACTTCTTGATCCAGACAGCCTCTTTGGCAGCATCGTTGGCAGCGATGTATTCAGCCTCCATCGTCGAGTCTGCAACGGTATCCTGTTTGGAACTCTTCCAACATACCGTCCCTCCATTGAGGATAAAGACAAATCCCGAGTGCGACTTAGAGTCGTCCTTATCACTTTGGAAGCTGGAATCGGTAAAGGACTCCACCTGGAGTTCTCCGTTACCATACACCAAGAACATCTCCTTAGTCCTTCGTAAGTACTTGAGAATGCTCTTCACAGCTATCCAGTGACTCTCTCCAGGATCTAACTGATACCGACTCACTACACTTAGTGAGTATGCTACATCGGGTCTGGTACATAGCATCGCATACATGATAGAGCCTACTGCCGAAGCATAGGGTATCCCTTGCATGCGAGCTCTCTCCAATTCAGTCTTGGGAGACATCTCTTTGGAGAGAGTGAGTCCAGAGATCGTGGGTTGGTTCCCACGCTTGGATTCCTCCATACTAAACCTTTTTAGTATGGTGTCAATGTACCTGGATTGGGACAATCCCAGTATCCGTTTAGATCTATCTCTATAGATCATGATTCCCAATATGCAGGAGGCATCACCTAAATCTTTCATTGAGAATCTTTGTGATAAGAAGAGCTTGACTGATTGCAGCATAGGAATATCATTTCCTATCAAGAGTATGTCATCCACGTACAATACGAGGAAGACAACCTTACCCTCTGCTACCTTCTTATAAATACAAGGTTCATCTATATTTTTGATGAAGTCAAACTCTTTGACTACTACATCAAAACAGATGTTCCAACTCTGCGATGCTTGCTTTAACCCATAAATGGATTTAAGCAGCTTGCACACCTTTCTGCTGCTCCCACTATCTACGAAGCCGTCTGGCTGAGTCATATACACGCACTCTTCTAAATCACCGTTTAGAAAGGCGGTCTTAACATCCATTTGCCAGATTTCGTATTCATGGTATGCAACAATGGCAAGTAAGATCCAGATGGACTTAAGCATAGCCACTGGAGAAAAGGTTTCGTCATAATCCACACCTGGTCATTGACGAAAACCCTTTGCTACAAGTCTCAACTTTTCCATCTACACCAAATTTCTTTTTAAAGATCCACTTGCTCCCAATGGGTTTTACCCCTTCAGGAGCAATTTCCAAAGTCCATACTTTGTTGGTGTGCATGGATTCCATCTCAGATCGCATTGCATCCAGCCATTTCACAGAGTCGCCACTTGTGATGGCCTGCTCGAAACTAGTCGGGTCATCATCTTCCATGATGCAATCCTCGCTTCCACCATCAATGAGAAAACCGTAATATCTCTAAGGTGGATGAGAAACCCTACTAGATCGACGGAGAGGCTGGGGTTCGTCGGGTACTACTGAATCCTCTGGTTCCACTAAATCTTCAGTTGTAGTTTGTGTTGCTTGAACTTCTTCCAGTTCTACCTCAGAGCCACTAATCTCTTTTGCAAGAAATTCCTTTTCTAAAAAGGTGGCATGTTGAGCAACAAACACCTTTTGCTCCTCACTTTGGTAGAAAAAATATCCATAAGAATTCTTCGGATATCCTACAAACTTGCAAAGAACTGACCGTGCCTCGAGTTTGTCCGGATTTTGCCTTTTGACATAGGCCGGACAACCCCATATCTTAACTCGTTTAAGATACGGTCTCTTCCCATTCCATATCTCATATGGTGTGGTAGGTACAGATTTAGACGGAACTTGATTGAATAGGTATGCTGTTGTCTCAAGCGCATAACCCCAGAAGGAAATAGGTAACTCAGCAGTGCTCATCATAGAGCGCACCATATCTAATAGGGTGCGATTCCTCCGCTCCGATACACCGTTGTGTTGTGGTGTATAAGGAGGAGTAAGCTGAGAGAGAATCCCATTCTCTTTTAGATAATCTAGGAACTCATTGCTTAAGTATTCACCTCCTCGATCAGATCGAAGAATCTTAATACTTTTGCCCGTTTGATTCTCTACTTCGTGCTTATATTCTCTGAATTTCTCAAAAGCTTCAGACTTGTGTTTCATCAGGAACACATGTCCGAATCTAGAGAGATCGTCAGTGAATGTAATGAAGTAGGAAGAATCGTTCCTGGCATGCGTAGACATGGGACCGCATACATCACTATGTACCAGTCCTAAGAGTTCGGTAACTCTTTCTCCGTGTCCACTAAACCGAGCTTTGGTCATTTTTCCTTTGAGACATGAATGGCAAGTATCATAAGATGATAATTCGAACGGATTCAAATATCCATCCTTATGTAACTTAGCCAGTCGTGTCGCATTGATATGACCAAGTCTACAATGCCACAAGTAGGATTCGTTCATTTCTGAACTTTTCCTCTTGTGTGTGTTTTGTATATTGAGGACTGTATTTTGATTGAGAATGAATATGCCATTATGTAACGAGCCTGATGCAATCAACTTTTGATTTAGGAAGATGTTCATAACATTATCCTGTACTACAAAATTATATCCTTCTTTACTTAATAAAGAAACCGATATAATGTTGCACATCATGTTCGGTATATAATAACACTCATTCAGAATCAGTGTATTACGACTTGGTAATACTAGGTGATATTCGCCAACTGCTTTGGCTGCAATACTTGCACCATTCCCTACTTGAACGGAATGATCACCTCTTCCCAGTTCTCTACCTTTCCGTAGCCCATGTAACAATTTACATATGTGGGATCCTGATCCGGTATCTAATACACAGGACGTAGGGTGAACTGAGAAACAGTTCTCAATAACTAACACACCCGAAGAAGATGCATCAGCATGCAAGTTCTTTTGAGCGGCGTGAGAATCCAGATATTCTCCTGTTTCCTGTTCAGTCTTATAACTCTTATAAGAAAGAACGGGACCAACGATCCCCTGCTTAGTATAATAAACGGGTTCAGCTAATGGATCCATATTATTATCTTGATTAAGTCCTGACACGGTCGCTACCTGGAGAGAGAGAGAAGGAAACACTTTAGCGTATGCTCTTGCAAGATTAGATTGGTTATTATATTATCTAATCAGGATGTCTCCCACTGTTTTTATCAAATCTTCCTTCAAACCCTAAAAGGTAAGATTAGCCGGGATTAATTACACCCTACAATTTCGTCAATCTTTCAGCCAGATCAGTGTCGGTACTTTGAGGGAGGTTCCCCGTGCTTTCGCACGGACCTTATTAAAGTAAACCTCGTTTTCCCAGAGGCGTAACCCCGTTAACACTTTTCTAGACACCTACTTGATCGGCTAATTGTCCTGTGTAAAACTCTCCCAGGAGTAACTCTTACTCGCAGTGGGTATTGATTGATCGTTTCTTTGTGTGTCGGTTTAGAAAATGAATAGAAATCACAATCAAAGAATTAGTTGACCGCAATCAATAACGTTGTCGGTTTGTAGCGCATTAGTGAGTGCGGATCGTCCACAGGGATTGTGCGATTCGTTCGTATTTTGTTTTGTTTGAATCGAAAATTTAATAGAAAAGAAAAGAAAAAACGATTCAAGATTTATATCGATGAATTTCAAGAATCAACTAGTCTAATCAAGAATCAAGAAAGCGATAAACATCAAGAATCAAGTATTGATAGAATTCCAATCAATTTAGGTTTCAAGATTTGAAGTAAAGCTCGTAGGAATCGATTAGATCGTAGATGTGAAGAATATTCAAAATTACGATTTCTTATCCATTAACAAATTGATTCTAAATCGATGTAGATTCATCGAGGATCAAGGATCTTGCGAAGAATTAGAGTTCCTCATCCTATCCTTTGTCCTTTCGATGAATCACATTCACTAGATAGCTTCTAGGAAATCGAATGATCGATCGTTGATCTCTAGATCGTGCGAAAAGAATCAAGAGCGCATTTCGCATCGATCTAGATCATCGATCATTAAATTTTCAAGAATTTACAATTGTTATAGGACTTAAGAAAACGTTTAAAGATTCGTCAACATCATCATTCTACAATCGTTTCGATTCCTCCACGAGCGGAGTTTTATTCAAGCATCATCACAAAGAATACATTCAAGAATTGAAGATGAATCATAATGCTCGAATTGAAATATAAGCAAGTTTAAAGAATCTTCACCTTTATTATATCAACAATTAGTTACAACTCTCAAGAACTACAAGAAGAAGGAACTTTGATCGTCGAATCTAGCATCGCTCGGCTCCTTGAGTCATTGATCGGCTTGGATCTCGTGCTCCGTTGAAGTCCTGCTTCGCTTCTAAAGGATCGTTGAAGACTTGCTTTGCTAGAACTCAAAGGATCTTGAATTTGGAGTTTCTTGATTAGGGTTAGGGTTTGGAGGTGGTAGGTGTTGGGTTGAAGAACTAGAGAGTGATTAGCTTTCCACAACTAAAGATTAGCCATTTCAAGAGAGGCCTAGGGTCTTTTTATAGGTTTCCCAAACCCTAGGTCTAGGATTTTGAATTTTGAATTTCCCTCCAAAAGTTTGTTATAGGGAGAGGCTTCTAGAAGTAGTTAGTTAGGGGCTTAGCTTCCACCTTAAGCTAGGAGGTTAGGGAGAAGGTTCTAGGCTCTTAATGGAGTTAGGGTGAAGCTTGTTGTGGAAGCTTGGGGTGTTTAGTTTAGAACCCAAGGGCTTGCTGATCTGGCAGAATGTTCTGGAGTAATCTGGAGATTGCAGTAGCTTGATGAAGTGTACACACTGAGGGAGGAGTTCTGGAGTCAAGCAGGGGGGCTGACATGGCAAGGCCGCCGCAGAACCGCGGCGCAAGGCGGCTCCGGCCGCGGTTCGGTGGCCAAGTGGCTGAGCTAGGGCTTCAACTCCTTTGTAGTGCTTTGTTCTGTCTCTAAGTGTACTTTCTGATATGTTGATTTCCTGAATTCCTTTTAGATTATTTCCAGATTTCAAATCCTTGAGTTGGCGTCTTTTTTAACAGTCTTTGTTTCACAATTTTGGCCGATCTCTTGGAATTTCCTGCACAGACTTCGAGACACAAGTTGCGCAATATAGGAATGATGCCATGCTATGAAATACAGTCAATTTCCCTTGAAATGCCGGTTTTAGAGTATAACACATGCAATCTGATATTTTACGACTGTTTCGCTAATATGTGCTATATGAATGCTGAACAGCTCTAGATGAGTGCAAATGATAGGGAAATTGCCGGTTTAAATATGCAATATTTTCGACTGATCAAATTCCCCCAAACTTATTTTCGATCGTCTCGAGCGAACTTTTTATTAAAAAGCGAAGGAGAAAATAAAGAAAGAGAAAAACTAACTAGCACACTTTCGTAGGCAACACGATTGCACTAAGCACGTGCAACAAGCCTTTAAACCTCTAGGTGTCCCTAGTAGGATGAGTGTTGTCTCCTGAGGGTTTTCAGCGGATTGCACCCACAAAATCCAATAATAAAAGGAAGATCATGAAATTTACATTTAAAGAAAAGAATTGTAAAAGAAAAGCTTTGAAAATTAGGGTTTCCAACTAAGCTAGCTTTTCGGTTGTCATGAGCCCTATCTTAATAGTCATGAAAAGATGTCAGAAATCACGTCCTCCCTCAATAAAATATCGTCTTATTCTTCATTCCTATCTTTCTTCCAAACATCGATCATATAACCCTGCGTGTGTATAAAGACATCCCTACACCCGGAGAATTCAATTCAAGCTATCATACTCTTGCCCATCAGCCTCAGTACATTTTAATTAATGAATATTTAGATGAGATTGCTCACACACTTTCATGCGACCGTTAATACTTCTTGAGGTACTAACCGACCGATTACTCATGTGCTTGCTTATTTGGTGTATTTTCCTCGTCTTACACCACCTAAGGCTTAGTAGTGACTCCCAGACCAGTTGGCCTTAGGGCACTAGGTGAAGAGGCACCCTCGCTATAATTTTTTTATTGCTGCCTTGGCGATAACAAAACCAGTGTCCATTTTTCTCACCATTTTATATTTTCTTCATTTTTTATTTCCTTCATACATCGGCTTTAAGACAAGAGCATTTCAAGGTATCCTCTACTATCCCGGGCTTCAAGACGTGTGTAAGTGCGAATAGCAGGGTATCAACGTTCAAAATGTTTGGCTTCCAGAAATAGAAACTATTTTTCAGACTTATTTTTATCCTCAGATTAATGACGTCCTTCATCTTACTAACCCTTGGGACAACGGCTCATAACTACTTATTACTAGTTCGTATAAGAAAACTTCTAATTTTCTTGGTTTTCTTAAATTTTTCCAATCTCATGGATGTAATTTTTCACTATCTAATCTTTTATTATCTTATTTATGTACAAAAAATGTTAAATATTAAAACATTTTTATATTTTGAAAATTTTAAATTTTTATAGGTTTTGAAAAATTTTAAATTTTTATAGGTTTTTAAAGAAATGTTTTGTGCTTATGCAAATGATATGCAAATGATGCAAAAATAAGCACAAACCTTCCCCAAACTTGTTTTCAACAGTGTCCTCACTGTTGCCAACCACTATATCTACAAAACCTGTAAACCTGGGAGGAATTTATTAGTGGGGGCAAAATATATAAGTGAAGAACCTCCCCCAAACTTATTCTTTTCACTCACCTCCATTCAAAAGATGATGCAGTGATATACAGGATATGGAAGTGAGACGGAGGAATTTTAATCAAGGTAAAATGGCTCCTGTAAGAACAGGGGCTCCTCCGTGGGGTCAGTGGAAAAATACGGCTTTAGTCTATGTCCATTCACTTTGAAAAAGGTGCAGTTTTTAACATTTTCTACTTCTACTGCCCCGTGCGGGTATACAGACCGCACAACAAAAGGTCCCTTCCACCGAGATCGAAGCTTACCCACGTGAAGGTGTAGTCGTGAATCATAAAGAAGGACTTGCTGACCTGGTGAAAATGTTTTCCTCAAAATGTTTTTATCGTGAAAAACCTTAGTCCTATTCTTTATGATTACAGCGTTATCATAAGCTTCATCGCGGAGTTCGCTTAGCTCATTTAATTGCAGCTTCCGAAAGTTGCAGGCTTGGTTTAGGTCAAAGTTGATATCCTTAATAGCCCACAATGCTTTATGCTCAATCTCGACAGGTAAGTGACATGCCTTCCCAAACACTATCCTATATGGAGACATCTCTAGGTCGGTTTTAAATGCAGTTCGGAATGCCCAAAGTGCATCCGTCAGTTTGGTCGACCAATCTTTTCTATTCTTAGCGATAGTTTTCTCCAGGATTTGTTTGATCTGTCTATTTGAAATCTCAGCCTGCCCGCTCGTTTGGGGATGATAGGGTGTAGAAAGTCTGTGGTTGATTGCGTATTTCCGCATCAGAGTCTCGAAAGACCTGTTGCAGAAATGTGTCACATTATCGCTAATGATAGCGTGTGGGTGTCCAAATCGCGAAAAGATATTCTCTTTTAAGAACTTAATAACAACTTTCTTGTCATTAGTGCGACATGGAATGGCTTCAACCCACTTTGAGACATAATCAACCGCCAGCAGTATGTACAAATTCCCAAAGGAGTTGGGAAAGGGACCCATAAAGTCAATGCCCCAAACATCGAAAATTTCAACAACTAAGATGGGTTGCTGAGGCATTTCATTTCTCCGGGAAATTCTACCCGTGTACTGACTGTTAGTTATATGTATGCCCTAGAGGCCATTACTGTACATACGATGTATATTGTAGTGGATGCTTGGACATATATAGGGAGGACTTTCTTGCTCAACATGATAGTATGCTATCTGGTTGTACTTTATCTTAACATGTACTCTGATTGTCTCTATGTTACATGTTGATAAAGCCCTTAGGATATGTACTCGACTACTGGGACTATGATGAGATCATACTAGTGGGGCCACGGTAGTCGATGAGTACATCCTATAACTGTTCCTAGTCGAGGGTGTATCGAGACAGGGCATCGATACACCAGAGTAGACTAGCGTATACGCATCTTGACCCATATGATGGGCGATGGATGATCCCATATCCATCGGTGTTTGACATCAAGGATGGTGTACGGGTGCTCAGTAGAGACTGGGTACACTGGACGGACTCGCCGAGAACTCCCAGATGGTATTATACCTCACGTCAGATGGCAGTTCTCCGGTGACACTGGTACAGAGTAGTCTGTTGACCCGAGATCGTCATAGAGTGTTGTGTGATTCCCACTGTGCTTTGATTTCCATCATACCACGTCCAAGAGGGCGTGCAAAAAGGTGGCTTTTGGGTACAGTCCCGAATCACATGGAGGCAATGAGCGATATGAGGGGATTCGTCTCTCCCGGTATAGGGAGTTGATGTTGTGCTGTGTTCGATTGGCTATAACCAGAAATCCCTGGCCAGGGTTGCTGAGATTTATTGGTAAGTGTTATCAGTAGTTTCTCGAACTGTTATAGACCTCATATCGACACGACTTATCAAGCTACTGGGGTCTGACGTTTACCACCCCTAGGCGAGATATGCAACATATCAGACGACGAGACCGGACTGTACGGGAGTGTTACTGTTTGGATTCACAGGAGAAGTTACAGGCTTGCTTGTTGATTTTCTGAGCGCTCAATACCTGGGTAGCTGTTACGTTTAGCTGACCGCTTGCAGCTTGTGGGTGTTTGATATGATCATCACCTACTGCCGGCGTATTGACGATTCTTTAGAGTCCTACACAGAGGTTTCTTGGCTCAGGCAAAACGGAGTAGGAGCACATATGTGATATGTGCGGGACCGAGGATAATGCGATATGTGATACCGTATTCTATTCTCGCGATATATGATATCAGCCGGGTCATCGGATCAAGTGTTGATTCGATGAATCAGTACGGATAAATATTAGTCGGTTATATGCGATATAGCCGGATTGTCGGATCAAGTGTTGATTCGATAATTTAATGTATAATAATATATATGATATATTAAATTACATTAACTAATATTTTCTCACTAAAAGATTCTTTTTCTCACTCGGGTAATACATTGATATATATGCGATATATGTTAATTGTATTATTTTATTTGGTTACTATAAATATTGTATATGTGATATATAATATTGTAACATGATATGATAAATAATGCAACATGTTTAGTAGAGATTAAACAAGATTAGGGTTTGATTTGGGTTAATGATTTCTAGATGATTCTAGAAGGTTTTGTTTTGTCATGGAAAAGATATTTACTTATTACTCATTCTTAACTCAACCCAAAACCCTAACCCTTGGTTAATTCTCTTCAATGGTTAAGTGAACCATGGTTGCATAATTCATCATTATCTCTTTTGCATTATTCATCACAAAAGGAATTCGATTATTGTAACGTCTTCAAAATAATAAAATATGATTTTTGGGAAATTTTATAATTTAATATTATTTTAATGAATATTTTAATATTCTGGTATAATTAAATACAGATAAATGGGGAAAAATTATGGAAAATTCTAAAATAAGGTATTTTAAGGAATTGCTTCGTTTTCTGTGCATGCCCCCATTTCCTCTAGTTTTGACTGATTCCATCTAGGGTGAAATCTGGGTTGATTTTCCTATGTTGGTGTATAATTTGGGACTTGTTTTAGCATGGATTTTGGTATTTGGTGATTCATTCCTGTCGGGTGGCGTTTGGACGTCAACGACAAGTGGATTTTGATTGTGTTTACATGCGAGTCGATAGGTTTTTACCTATGCGGGTAGCGTGTGCTATTTTGGTTTCCGATATGATTTTCATGTGCTTTAGCATTGTGATATACTTGTAGGTACCCCGCGTGATGTTGAGGCAAAGGAGGTGAAGATAGCGACATCGGCTTTGGCACACGAGAAGCAATGTGAGTAGATTTATATCTGTGGGGAGAAGTCGGGTGGATGGCGTATAGCACCCCCGCAGTCCGTGGTGAAGTATACGAATACGTATACACACGAATATTTATTATGTGTTGTTTAGGGTTATTGATGGTAATAATGATATTTTGATGATAAGAATATATTGGTTTAGTTTAGTGCGAACCCTAGAGTAGTGGTTGCACTCACACATACATTTACACACATACTTGCATTCATTCTTTCATTTATTAGAGTGCATATGATGGTGCGTATATCTACACATGGGTATGGGACTATGTGTTTATATACTGGATTTGAGGATAGTATTTGGGATTTGAGATGAGTCGATGAGATTGGGCTTGAGGCCAGGAGATCGGTGATGTGATTTGGTTCGTATCGAGATACGACACGATGTTTTAACGGGTCTTTTGACGTAGTGATTCTTACACCTGCATGCATACATTGAGGGTATCAATATTGTACTAGACGTAGATCAGTACCCCGATCATGACATTTGATAAAGAGGATACCAGATAAATAGTATGATGAATGTGATATTGACCCGTACCCAGATTTGGGATGCCGTACGACGGATTTACGTACAAGCTATATTTTGATGATTGATCCGCACTCTTGACTTGGGATGTCTGATTATAGATAGGGTATCGGATATGATATTATTGAGGCGGGATCACCGACTAATATATATACATGTATGTATATGTATCGACTCAGATGTTAGGCGGTTTCCTCACCCGTAGCTCTACTTGTTAGTTCAGCCGTATAGTTTAAGATGGTTGTTAGATTAGATTAGACTCCTACCTATTTCAAAAACTAACGAATCGTGGGTATTTTAAAAGACAGCCCAAGGGATCCTACGGATATTTCAAAAGACGTATCTTTTCATAAAAACACCGTAGCCCCTATTTTCAAAACCCCATGATTCGTGTTATTTCAAAAGGCACCAATTGTAGAGGTTATTTTAGATTAATGCAGATTAGTTATAGTTGCGTCTAGTATTCAGCTTCCGCTCATTATTGTGGTTCGCATCGCATCGCATGCTTATATTATGTTTCATACTCCATTATTGATGTTATGCTGTTAGGACACCAGCACCATTACCGATGATGCGTATGTACCACGTACACTTACTTGCCGGCTCACACACATCTTCATCGGTAATTGCCATGTCACGTACACCTTAGAAAATATTATTGCATCGACATAGGTTAGCTAATAATTTAGACATGATATTAGTGTACTTGCCTTATATGCTAGATTAGACATTGTAATTATTAGTTGTTACATCATGCATGTTATTATTCATGGATTTTTATGCCTGTATGCACCGTTTACATGCTATTGAGGATTGGATTCGGATTTCCATGAGATTTTCTGGATTTGGGGGAAAACCGCAAAACTTATATAAACTTCTTTTCTCTCTTTAAAATAAAAAGTGCGGTTTTCCCATGATGTATGAGTCGTCCACCATGAGTTTGCTGATGGATTTGGAAACCCGATTCGAGGAGACGGATGAACCGTTTCGGGTACATGGTGGACCCGGTAAGGTACCCCGGGGCAAGAAGCGCGTGGTGATGACGATGTGAGCCTGGCGGGGGAGCACTACCTACCGGTGATTTTACCCGACGCGTCGGATATCCGGAGGATACCGTCGTGGTCTTGAGATGGATGGTAGGGGCCGGTCTGGACTGACGGCGCCCTAGATATTATGATTGAGACATTGGGATTTCGAGATTTCGAGGTACAGAGACTGTGATACAGAGATATCGAGATATTGGGATTACGTTTTGTGCCGATGCTAGGCACTGTTTTATGCTGATTTCATTATGATACCTCAACTAAAAATACAAGGGAAATCTCACTAAATTATGAAAACAGTTTCTTCATTTACATGTATTCTGCTTTCATGCATTCATACCTCATATTCATTACATACTATTACCTGAGGCACTAGCACGAGCACTTGGCACTACATTCACGTATAGAGATTACATTGCCAGTTTAGCATGCTTCAGCTTTATTCATATTGAGGTTTCTTTATATCTGATCGTATTGACCTAGGTTGGGTCATGCATTCGATCTCTGCTTGTAGATATCTTTCTATTCACGAGTTGGCAACTCACCCCCGTTGTGCCCCAGTTCTTGCAGGTTTGCCGTACAGTTCTATAGCGGCATTTCTGGCACACTGCTTCCTTTTGGGTGATTTGCTTGGATAGGTGGGTTCTTTTGTATCAGAACCGCCGTTGTATTTATATTATTCATTGTATCTAGAATATCCATCAACCAAAACTCGTATATTGTTTCAGACCTAGACTAGTGATGTATTATTCGACCATAGAGTCGCGCTTAGTAGTGTTGCGGTTTTCTTGTTGCTTTTGAGCTTTCTTTTGGATTTGATCCTCGCCACTTGGCGTTGTATATTATTGTTGCATGTGTGGTGGTGACCGTCGATTGACGAAGAGCTAGCTCCCGCTTGGGGATGCCTTTATCATTGCATATATTGTTATCCTTGTTATACCCCATTCGGGGCCAGTTTTACAAAAGAAACTCTGCCGAAATTTTTAGAAAAGACTGTACTGTTTTTAAAAATGCATATTCGGCTTAGTTATTTAAAAACCTTGATTTCAAACATGTTTTTCTTCACTTCTTTAAACCAGTTTCTTTACTTATTCTTAAAAATGGTTTTAGATTTCTGGGCTTTTGGCTTACTTGGATCAGATGGAGTCCTATAGACTTCATATGGTTCAAGGGCCAGTCACGTGCTCTTTCGGGTCGTGACAAAGTTGGTATCAGAGCGCTAGGTTGACCTTGGTTCGAGTCTAAGTTTGACTATGTGGAGCCTACGGCGTTTATATATATACGGAACTTAGGCTTGACCTTACGGAACTTAGACTTGGTCGAGGGGGTATTAGACCCGAACTTTCGTCGTGTAGGATGACCCTTGGTTGATGGAATAGGTAACTAAAGTAGAGTGACGTACCGTTGGTATGTTCCGCGGCATACTTACGACACGCCATTCCGCTTAAGGAACCTTAGGATGTACATATTTTCGAGATCAGTGATCCTCTTTATATCCAGGATTATACATCCATTTGAGATCCCCGATTCTATTAGTTTCATGATCATACCTTTATTGATGCTGTTCCTTCCCATGATCATGTATCCACTTTGGATCTGTTGTTTCCTTTCTTGCCATTGATGTGCTTTCCTTGATACTCGATTGAGGTTCCTGTCACCATGTTTGAGGGCAGTTTGGGCTGCTGCTAGGGTTACGGCCGGTGTGAGCTCGTTTGGTACAAGGGCCGACCATTGTGTTTTCTGGTGACATGGGAACGTCTCGAGTTAGTGTTGGTGATTGTGACCTCTAGTGGAGGCGAGTGCTTGGTCTTGCACCGGATGATCGGGCCATTGTTAGAGCTGCCAGTTGAGAGAGGACTGTTGATGTACAGCATACCTCAGAGATTGTGATGTCGCCTACCGTGCAGACAGATGGACCAGCTGTTGCTGAGATTGACAGGATGTCGCTTCCGAAGCTTACGAGCTGAGATTGCCGTAGCTTTCAGGCAGATATGAGACAGATGATAGCTAGTCTACCCGATTTGAGAGACGAAGGTGATTCGTCCGATTTTGCGCCGGAGCGGGCCCTGATGAGTTGAAGATTTCCAGTGTGGAGAGTCTTACTCAGATCTAGAGCAGACCGACTCAGAGATGACCGCCTATGTATTGCCTTTCCTGGAGGATTGAGGCGCTGTTCGGCGTACAGGCGAATAAGCCAGTTGCTGCTGCAAATGACGAGATGTCGCCCAGATGGTTGGAGCTACTGCAGCGTGAGCATATACTTAGAGAGATGATAGCGAGTCGCTAGTCACCTGAGGATGAATGACTAGGACAGGTGGTTCGTTTGTTTACCGATGCGAGGTCATCAGATAGATTGTTTCCAGCTAGAGACGACTTCACGCAGGTTCGTTGAGAGTCGATAGAGATGATCGAATGTCAGGAGCCCATTTTCCAAGTTTAAAGTATACGGAAAGACATGCAGGTGATTCTATGGACTCTCTAGAAGAATGAAACCCTAACTCGACTTAATGACCGTGTGAAAGCCTTTGAACCTTCGGGTTTCCGGCGGTTCCTCGGCGCCATTAGTGAGGCTTGGGTTTGCCCTTCTACGGCTGGACCACCGACGCTGTGACATGTACTCGATACTATTAAACTGTACCCATGATGTGACCTCTTGGGGGATTATGAGGATCTGACGAGTCGATCGGATGGTTCGACATCTTTCGGATATCGTGATGGGACACTGCTTGGGAGACTCCAGATGCGAGCGTAGCCGTCGGAGCGCAGTTCGTGTAGCCACGATGAGTTAAGTCCGAATCAGTCGACATTGAGCAAGGTGGAGTAAAGAGTTCGTACGAGATGACGTCCCACTCCGCTGACATTAGAGATGTGATATGCACCCCGAGGCGTGGTATATGGATGTATCTTCCAGAGAGAAGCGCGATAGGTATGCAGCCGTTCCGGAATAAGCTTTAGCTTCAGCATTGGATGATGACTTCCGGGCATTTCGGCAGGATTGAGATTTGAGAAAGGAACCTCGACAGGACCTTTCTGGAGTACGTTACGAGAAGACCTAGACCAGGAGTGGTCGTATTGCGCACACCCAGCAGGACAGAGTTCGGCATTGTCGACGAGGTAGTTGACCATGTTCGGATAAAGGAACTTACCCAGATGCGTTGCAGATCGATCAGGGACAGACGAGTGATGAGTATTCCTCCGATGGTTGGGACGTGTTCCCGAGGACCTGTTCGGCCTGACATCCTCTACAGAATGATGAAGCTACAGAATATGCGATTTCGAGTCCGTGCGAGAGACTTCAGATTGACCGTGGCCGAGAACAGTGCAGTGCGTAGTAGCTTGGCGTGACGTCATAGTGGACGACGATAGAGACAGTTGGAACAAGAGGTTCGTGTGAGACACTGATGAGCTGTCATTGCTTCCCGTCGAGACTAGAGACCTGATATGCTTACAGAGACGTTGGAATGTTACCAGTTTCCGAGAAAATATTGTGCTGAGGACACAGGTGTTTTTGAGCGAGAAGAGGTTGTGCAGGAAGCCAGCCTCTGTACAGATCGGCATAGGCATGATCGGAAGAGACCTTGAGCAGGATTCCTTCCAGGACATTGCTGCAATGATGTTTGCACCCAGGATCAGATGTGTGACGTGCTTTCAGAGAGCCAGAGGCCGACGCCAGTGATACGCTGCCTTACGAGCGGTCGTAAGGATTGACCGAAAGGTGACCAGGAAAGTGCCAGAACGGAATCGTTCCTGTCAGTACTCCTGACCGGGCCGATGAACCGATGGATTGCGAGATTGGTAATCTACAGGAAAGATCAGGAACCAGAGGCAGAGGACGCCAGCCGCGAGCAAGAGGCAAGTAGATATCTTGCGCAGCTAGCATCGGATGTTCCGGTACCTTCTCGACCCTGAAGGATGGTATACCGACGACGGTAATTATGATTTGTGATTTTGTGATTTGATTATCACGTATCCGTTGCTTTGGATTTCGGTATTTTGGGCGATCTATTCACATGATTTAGTCTTGATGACTGAGTTTCATGATATTTGATTTTATGCACCATGGTTGCACCTACTGGGTATTTATACCTTGTACATAGTTATTACTCTTGAGCTGTTGATTGCGATTTCATGCCTATTTTATGCTGGTGATTTGATTTACGCTTCCAGCAGAGTTTCATGTAATTTTAGTGTTTTGATTTTGCACCCGGTATAGCTTATATGTGCTTGTAGTGTATCGATATGTGTTTTGTGCTCGCAGCTGCACACGTTTATGATTTTCTTCATATCTGGATACACTTGGTGTTGCTGCTTACGTATTTGAGTTATTGCTTGGTATTTGTGCATGGGATGCACCAGTTCTATACTTCGTGCATTTGTCGCACCAGTTTTATGTTTCTTGCGTTTATCGCCTCAGATTTATATTTCGTGCCTTTGTTGCACCGGATTTATATTTTGTGCATTACGATTGCACCTGACTTCGATTTGATGCCTTTCGGTATGTCGATTTTGATTGTGATATTGATGTGGATTCTTGCACTCCGTGCTTTTGACTGGACTTACGCATATTCGACGTTGCTATTGGATTTTGTGATTCCGTGCATATTGAGTGCGCAGGGTCTAGATTTTCATTCGTGCATGATGGATGCACCGATTTGGATTTTCGCGCATGTTGGGCGCATGTTTTGAGATACGATTTTGGGGCACACCAGATGCACTAAATCGAGATTCTTCGTGCATGTCAGATGCACCTGTTTTGGCTGCCAGGCACACGTTGCCTATGACAGATGCTTCGTGCATACCCGTTGCACCTAGATGTTGTTTTGTGCACATGTTTAGCACATATATGGATTTTGATTTCCGTGCGCACCAGACGCACAGAGTGGTGTTATGTGATTTTTGGGATTTATTCCTTTTGGAGCAGTACATTTTTATGATGTTGGATATTTGCTTTCATACTGAGCAGGACTAGTCAGTGGGCAGTACCTGGATATATTTTGCATGCATCGATAGTTATCGAAGGGATTTCCGAAAAGCGAGCTATAGTCTCAGTATATACCTACGTGTCCGATATGACACGAAACGTTTTAAAAACAAGGAAACCCTTCTAAACTGTTTTCAAAACGGCGGAACGTACCTATTAAACAAAGGATATATATACACATATATAGTTATTTTCTTATGAGAAACGTCCGCCACTGTGCAGTGTTACGCGCATCGCACAGCGACTTAAAAAGATTTGGCATACATTTGCATCAGCTATTTACATGTATAGTCTTGGTCCATATCATATTGATTTTGTATTGGATTTGACATTGTGTCGTTACCATGACTCCGATGATTGCGGATGCTTGATGGAGTGTTGCTTTTGAGTTATCTGCTCAGTACTCATGCGCATGCATTGCGCTATGATGTTTTATGTATAGATGATTTCGGAGCCCCGATGACTTGGAATTTGTATTGAAATATTTTAGTATTTGGGGGTTTAAATTTAAATTCGGGGACCGAATTTCTTTAAGGGGGGTAGATTGTAACGTCTTCAAAATAATAAAATATGATTTTTGGGAAATTTTATAATTTAATATTATTTTAATGAATATTTTAATATTCTGGTATAATTAAATACAGATAAATGGGGAAAAATTATGGAAAATTCTAAAATAAGGTATTTTAAGGAATTGCTTCGTTTTCTGTGCATGCCCCCATTTCCTCTAGTTTTGACTGATTCCATCTAGGGTGAAATCTGGGTTGATTTTCCTATGTTGGTGTATAATTTGGGACTTGTTTTAGCATGGATTTTGGTATTTGGTGATTCATTCCTGTCGGGTGGCGTTTGGACGTCAACGACAAGTGGATTTTGATTGTGTTTACATGCGAGTCGATAGGTTTTTACCTATGCGGGTAGCGTGTGCTATTTTGGTTTCCGATATGATTTTCATGTGCTTTAGCATTGTGATATACTTGTAGGTACCCCGCGTGATGTTGAGGCAAAGGAGGTGAAGATAGCGACATCGGCTTTGGCACACGAGAAGCAATGTGAGTAGATTTATATCTGTGGGGAGAAGTCGGGTGGATGGCGTATAGCACCCCCGCAGTCCGTGGTGAAGTATACGAATACGTATACACACGAATATTTATTATGTGTTGTTTAGGGTTATTGATGGTAATAATGATATTTTGATGATAAGAATATATTGGTTTAGTTTAGTGCGAACCCTAGAGTAGTGGTTGCACTCACACATACATTTACACACATACTTGCATTCATTCTTTCATTTATTAGAGTGCATATGATGGTGCGTATATCTACACATGGGTATGGGACTATGTGTTTATATACTGGATTTGAGGATAGTATTTGGGATTTGAGATGAGTCGATGAGATTGGGCTTGAGGCCAGGAGATCGGTGATGTGATTTGGTTCGTATCGAGATACGACACGATGTTTTAACGGGTCTTTTGACGTAGTGATTCTTACACCTGCATGGATACATTGAGGGTATCAATATTGTACTAGACGTAGATCAGTACCCCGATCATGACATTTGATAAAGAGGATACCAGATAAATAGTATGATGAATGTGATATTGACCCGTACCCAGATTTGGGATGCCGTACGACGGATTTACGTACAAGCTATATTTTGATGATTGATCCGCACTCTTGACTTGGGATGTCTGATTATAGATAGGGTATCGGATATGATATTATTGAGGCGGGATCACCGACTAATATATATACATGTATGTATATGTATCGACTCAGATGTTAGGCGGTTTCCTCACCCGTAGCTCTACTTGTTAGTTCAGCCGTATAGTTTAAGATGGTTGTTAGATTAGATTAGACTCCTACCTATTTCAAAAACTAACGAATCGTGGGTATTTTAAAAGACAGCCCAAGGGATCCTACGGATATTTCAAAAGACGTATCTTTTCATAAAAACACCGTAGCCCCTATTTTCAAAACCCCATGATTCGTGTTATTTCAAAAGGCACCAATTGTAGAGGTTATTTTAGATTAATGCAGATTAGTTATAGTTGCGTCTAGTATTCAGCTTCCGCTCATTATTGTGGTTCGCATCGCATCGCATGCTTATATTATGTTTCATACTCCATTATTGATGTTATGCTGTTAGGACACCAGCACCATTACCGATGATGCGTATGTACCACGTACACTTACTTGCCGGCTCACACACATCTTCATCGGTAATTGCCATGTCACGTACACCTTAGAAAATATTATTGCATCGACATAGGTTAGCTAATAATTTAGACATGATATTAGTGTACTTGCCTTATATGCTAGATTAGACATTGTAATTATTAGTTGTTACATCATGCATGTTATTATTCATGGATTTTTATGCCTGTATGCACCGTTTACATGCTATTGAGGATTGGATTCGGATTTCCATGAGATTTTCTGGATTTGGGGGAAAACCGCAAAACTTATATAAACTTCTTTTCTCTCTTTAAAATAAAAAGTGCGGTTTTCCCATGATGTATGAGTCGTCCACCATGAGTTTGCTGATGGATTTGGAAACCCGATTCGAGGAGACGGATGAACCGTTTCGGGTACATGGTGGACCCGGTAAGGTACCCCGGGGCAAGAAGCGCGTGGTGATGACGATGTGAGCCTGGCGGGGGAGCACTACCTACCGGTGATTTTACCCGACGCGTCGGATATCCGGAGGATACCGTCGTGGTCTTGAGATGGATGGTAGGGGCCGGTCTGGACTGACGGCGCCCTAGATATTATGATTGAGACATTGGGATTTCGAGATTTCGAGGTACAGAGACTGTGATACAGAGATATCGAGATATTGGGATTACGTTTTGTGCCGATGCTAGGCACTGTTTTATGCTGATTTCATTATGATACCTCAACTAAAAATACAAGGGAAATCTCACTAAATTATGAAAACAGTTTCTTCATTTACATGTATTCTGCTTTCATGCATTCATACCTCATATTCATTACATACTATTACCTGAGGCACTAGCACGAGCACTTGGCACTACATTCACGTATAGAGATTACATTGCCAGTTTAGCATGCTTCAGCTTTATTCATATTGAGGTTTCTTTATATCTGATCGTATTGACCTAGGTTGGGTCATGCATTCGATCTCTGCTTGTAGATATCTTTCTATTCACGAGTTGGCAACTCACCCCCGTTGTGCCCCAGTTCTTGCAGGTTTGCCGTACAGTTCTATAGCGGCATTTCTGGCACACTGCTTCCTTTTGGGTGATTTGCTTGGATAGGTGGGTTCTTTTGTATCAGAACCGCCGTTGTATTTATATTATTCATTGTATCTAGAATATCCATCAACCAAAACTCGTATATTGTTTCAGACCTAGACTAGTGATGTATTATTCGACCATAGAGTCGCGCTTAGTAGTGTTGCGGTTTTCTTGTTGCTTTTGAGCTTTCTTTTGGATTTGATCCTCGCCACTTGGCGTTGTATATTATTGTTGCATGTGTGGTGGTGACCGTCGATTGACGAAGAGCTAGCTCCCGCTTGGGGATGCCTTTATCATTGCATATATTGTTATCCTTGTTATACCCCATTCGGGGCCAGTTTTACAAAAGAAACTCTGCCGAAATTTTTAGAAAAGACTGTACTGTTTTTAAAAATGCATATTCGGCTTAGTTATTTAAAAACCTTGATTTCAAACATGTTTTTCTTCACTTCTTTAAACCAGTTTCTTTACTTATTCTTAAAAATGGTTTTAGATTTCTGGGCTTTTGGCTTACTTGGATCAGATGGAGTCCTATAGACTTCATATGGTTCAAGGGCCAGTCACGTGCTCTTTCGGGTCGTGACAAATATTGTTCATCTTCTTCCTTCATCTTTCTTCATGAAAAAGCTTGCTAGCCTTTTTCAATGTGATGAATAAATATGAGAAAAAGATAAATAAAGAGAGAGAAAATCCTACTTCATCATCCTCATCTTCCCTTACCATTTAGATGAGGGTGTTCACATCATTTCATGAGTGTTAGCTTGTGTTAAAGAAACTTCAAGGTAGATCATCTTGGTATCGAAGATCGGAAGCAAAGGTTGCGTCTTTCTCTTCGTGGAACCTCTCGAGAGTCCGGATCCCGATGATCGCAGCGAAGGGACCATAACATGGAGCATATGAAGTGAAGGACCGGATCTACAAAGGTTGTAATCCCTCTCACTTAGTGTTAAAGTGTTTAGCATGCTTGTTTTCGCCTAATCTCTAGTTTAAAGATCCGTATTCGGGTTGTTCGGCACGGCTAAATTTTTAATCGGGCATGGTTGATGCCTCGTAGACCCTTGTGCGCGTGCCTAGCAACCCTACAGTGGTATCAGAGCCAAGCTAGAGCTTTAGGCGAAGTCTAGACGAAGTTTAAAGTCCGATCGAAACCCGAAACCCCGATAAAACCCGCTCTCTGGACTTTTTCTAAAAACTGGGATTTTTCCACATTAAAAATGCTTAAAAAATTCAGCAGGGAATTCTAAGAATTACGGTACAAAAATTATTTGATGAACAGTACAACACGCGGCGGAACCGCGGCAGAAGCATGCCTTCTGCGGCGGTTCCGCGGCGCAATGATGACGTCATCAATTTCTGTTTGCACAGTAACTCCTATTTTATTATGCTGGATTTTCTTGGAATTTTTAATATTTATTCAAGAGTTGAATTTTCTGGGGTTGTTTTGGGGATTCGATGATTCGATCGGATTATCAGATTTTTTCTATGTATGGTTTTCCGGATAACTTTTAGAAACTGTTAAAAAGTTCGAACGGATATCAATAACTCACTTTTTCCCCTGTCGGAAAATTTTTCAAAAGTTGGATTTTTTCACGTGTTTAAGAATGTTCTAAGTCATGCAAGTAACTCGGTGGACCCTCTAGAAGACAACAAACCTTAACTCGATTATGTGACCGTCTTGAACTGCCCTTTGAACCTTACGGTTTGGGGCAGTACGGCGTGCCACATGTGAGGCGTTGGCTTGACCCTTCTACGGCTGGACCATTGGTACTGTGGCATGTAATGGATGTTTTTAAACTGATTTCAAGTGTTGAGATATATTGGGGAAATCTTGGGTGTTTGATGATTCGATCGGAAAGTTTAACTTTGTCTATTTATCTGGAATGTGATACAATATTTGGAATCCACAGGTAGTTATGAGATAACTAATTTGAATATTATAAACATAGTAGTTTAGTCTCAAATAATCGGTTGCCACGGAATTTTGATGTGATCAAAAGTCCGTCGCAATCACGTAGTGTACGCGGATACTCGCCGGGTAAACTTCATAGACAGCTACGCCCCAAAGCCCTGACCAAGTGACTGTAGGAGAACCCCGTCGCCGAAAGCATCCGTTCGGGTGCTCGCGGCAGCGGTGTTCCGCCTTAGTGCACTTCGTCGACGGCATCTAGGGGTGCGGCCGTCTACTAAAGTTTGCGACGAGCATTCGATCAGGACGTCGGGAATCTTGTTGAATTGCCCGACTTGATATTGAAAAGGGTTTTCGATAATGAGACTAAAATGCGGGGTTTATAATAGTTAGGCATGCGATGTCTAAGGAATTCATTTGGTTAGGCATGCGATGTCTAAGGAGGTTGCGGATTCCAACTGTTGTAGTTTTACACTTTCTTTTCTGTGACCGTAAGCGTAGTATGTGGTGTATCGCCGGCTTCGTTGCTATACATCAACGACAATCGGGATACGCATACTTGCTTACGTTGATGATATGAGATATTATGTGTTGCTGTGATATGTTGTATTGGATCGTCGCGTTTGAATAGCCGGGGGTTTTATGTGAGATGAGAGTTTTTCTTTTTCATTCATGTAAAATTCTTTTGTATGTAATATTCTTTTATTGGGGCACTTCCAGGTAGCGGAAGATGTCACCGTTGTATATTATTTACTTTTCCGCATTAGGTAGACCCAAGGCGGGGAGCACAAGTAACCGGGTTCTAGGGTCCAGTGGGAGACCATTTCGAGGAGTCGAGACCGGGTCTCCTAACCCTAGAATTGGCAGTGTTACTTGCCGCTCTCGTAGGGGTCTAGGGATGTGGGTTTGGCTATTCATCGCGACCGTGGAATCCGTGTTTTATACTGGCTCGTATTGAAAACACGGACGTCCTAGTATATCCAATATTTCATATATGTTCTTCTGCTGCAATGTTCTGTGATGAGATCATATTACTGCCTGAGACGAATGTTTATATTTTATATATATGAGATATATGTTATATTGCAGATTTCGTTTCAAAAGAGATGCTTATGAAGCATAATAAAATGGGACTTCATTAATGAGATTAATGAAATAAAAGAAACCTAAGATGTTGTAGAAACTTGTTTATAAAAACTGGTAGCTACAGTTCTTGCTTTGCATAGCGGTGTTCCTTGTAGAACATCCAGCACCTTATTCGATAAGGAAAGGACCGAGATCCCTTCACCGGGAGTGACTCCTTTAGCAATAACTGGCAGATGCTACAAACTCGGTTTTTCTTTTGATTGCTTCTATAGTTCTTGCTTTGCACAGCGGTATATATGATATATCCTGCACCTTATTCGATGAGGAAAGGGCCGACGATCCCTTCGCCGGGAGTGACCCCTTTAGCAAAACTAGAAAGGCCTCAAAAACACTCCATTTAAAATCACTCGATTCTACAACGATATCAAGTTCATTATGCAAAGGGTTTTCTTAAAAACCTGTCGTAGCCCTCCGTCATTTCAGATAAGTCCTACTTAGTATTCGTGCTGCGTTTGTTGGCCTGCGTCAAGGCGTAGTATACGGTAGCTAACTAGTATTTATCTGTTTATGCATATGATGCAGATTGGATTAGGGTAGTCGTGCGACTTTGTTGGCCTGCGTCAAGGGTCGTGCGGGTGGGTTTAATTCAATCAAGAAATGACGGGTTGAACTTGACTGGTGCACTGTGGTTTGTTGGCCTGCGTCAAGGTCATGGGACGCTAGGGGTAAAATATTATTGGGAATTTCAAGTGTTGAAATTTGCAATGAGATTGCATACCTTCTATGAGATAGTTGGATCCCGATACCCGCTGCGAGTAAGAGTTACTCCTGGGAGAGTTTTACACATTACAATTAGCCGATCAAGTAGGTGTCTAGAAAGGTGTTAACGGCGTTACGCCCCTGGGAAAACGAGGTTTACTTTAATTAGGTTCGTGCGAAAGCACGGGGGACCTCCCTCAAAGTACCGACACTGGCTTGGCTGAAAGATTGGCGAACTTGTAGCGTGTAATTAATCCCGGCTAGTCTTTCCTTTTAGGGTTTGATGGAAGATTTGATTAAAACAGTGGGAGACATCCTGATTAGATATATTATATAACCAATCTAATCTTGCAAGAGCATACGCTGAGTGTTTTCTTCTCTCTCTCTCCAGGTAGCGACCATATCACGCCTTAATCAAGATAATAATACGGATATATTGACCGAACCCGCTTGTTATACTGAGCTGGGGAACGTTGGTCCTGCTCCAACTTATAATTGTTATAAGACAGAGCAGGAAATTGGGGATTACCAGAACTCCCGTGCCGTCCAAACGAAGAAAGTGCATGCTGATGCATCATCTTCGGGTGTGTTCATTACAGAGAACTGTTTCTCAGTATCCTTTACATCCTGGGTATGTGATACCGGATCAGGATCCCGCATATGTAATCTGTTACATGGGCTACAGATAGGTAGAGAACTGAGAACGGGTGATAAGTTTCATGAGACAGAAAGCGGTGCAAGTGTTGCAGCCAAGTCTGTTGGTCACTATCACCCTGTATTACCAGAATACATTGATTCTGAACGATTGTTATTAGATACCGAACCTGATCTACAAAATCATACCAGTCTCTTTATTAGTAAAGAAAGGATATAATTTTGTATTGTTGGATAATGTTTTGAACATTTCCTATATCAAAAGTTGATCGGTTCAGGCACATTATCTAAAAGTATTGACGTTCTATACAATTCTTAGTATACAGAACATACACAAGAGGAAGAGTTCAGAAATGAATGACTCCTTCTTGAGGCTTTATAGACTAGGTCATATCAATGCGACCCGACTAGCTGAAATTACATATAGATGCATATTTAAATTAGTTTGAATTTACATCTTGTGAAACTTGCCGGTCATGTCACAAAGATAAGATGACCACAGCTCTGTTTATTGGAAACAGAGAAAGAGTTAGTGAACTCTTGGGATTGATACATGTTGATGTATGAAAGTCCCCTGTCTACATATGCCAGGACCGGTTCTTTGTACTTCATTCCATTCATTGATGATCTCTCAAGATTCAGACATATGTTCCTGCTGAAACACAAGTCCGAACCTTTTCAGATATTCACAGAATATAAATTAGAAGTAGAGAACCAAAATACGGGTATAAGTATTATGTCCTTTGAAGAGATCAAGGAGGAGAATACTTGAGCACGGAATTCCTGGACTATTCTAAAGGAGAATGAGATTCTCTCTCAGCATTACTCCTTCGAATACACCACAACACGTCGGTGTATCGGGGCGGAGCAATAGCACCCTATGTGATATGGTGTGCTCTATGATGAGTACTACTGAGTTTCCTATTTCCTTTTGGGAGTTATGCGCTTGAGAAGCTGCATACCTATTGAATAGGGTTCAAATCAAATCAGTTGTCTACCACTTCATATGTGATATGGAAAGGGAAGAGCCTATATCTTAAGTTTTTTAAGATTTGGGGTTGTCCGGCCTATGCCTAAAAGCAAAATCCGGACAAACTCAAGGCAAGGTCTGTTATGTAGAACAGGAATGGTTCCAGCTATACAAACTGCAGCTGATGATTTGGTAGAACCAAAGAATTCAAAAGTTTCCAACGAACCTCAGCCTCTCCGCCGATCTAGTAGGGTTCCTCACCCACCTGAGAGATACTTCGGTTTCTCTATGACAGTGGGAGCGAGGATTGCATCATGAGATGATGACCCAACTAGTTTCGAGCTGGCCATCAGGAGTAGGACTCTGTAAGAATGGCTGGATGCTTAGCGATCTGAGATGGAATCCTTATACACCAACAAAGTATGGACTTTGGTTGCTTTATCTGAAGGGTTAAATCCCCATCAGGAGCAAGTATATCTTGAGAAGATTACTTGGTGTACATGGAAAAGTTGAGGCTTTCAAAGCTAGACTTGTTAAAGGTTTGCATCATTGACCAGGTATGGATTATGTTGAAATCTTTTCTAAGGATCTATGCTTAAGTCCATCCAGATCCTACTTGCCACGGCTACATTCCATGACTACGATATCTGGTGGTTGGGTGTCATGACTGCTTTTCTAAGTGATGTTTTAGAAGAGAACGTCTATAAGTACACAGCCAGAGGGCTTCGTAGACAGTGGGAGCAGCGGAAACGTGTACAAGATGTTTTATTTGATAAAACAGGCATCGCGGAGTTGGAACATCTGTTTTGATGTGGTAGTCAAAGAGTTTGACTTCATCAAAATGGTAGATGAACCTTGTATATACAAAAAGGTAGTAGAGAGTATGGTGGTGATCCTCGTAGAGTACGTGGATGACATACTCTTGATAGGGAAGGAGTTTCCTATGCTACGCTCGGTCAATCTCCGCTTATCACAAGGATTCTCCATATAGGATCAAAGTGATACCTCCTGAATCCTGGATTTTGGATCTATGAGATAGATCTAATTGGATGTTAGGATTCTCACTAGTTGTAGTGAGATGGTATCAATCGATCCTGGGAAGAATCACTGGAAAGGTTCCAAGGTGATAAGAACGACTGAATGTCAGTCGCAGGCATTGTCTTTACCCTCAGTGGAGGGACGGTATGTTGGAAGAGTTCCAAGCTAGATACCATGACATACTAGACGATTAAAGGCAAGATACATCGTTACCAAAGATACTACCAAAGAGGCAGTCTGGATATATATAAGTTCATAAGATGAACTTCGTTCCTACCATTGTGTGACAATGGAGTTGTGGCTTTAGCCAAGGAACTACCGTCCCATCAGAAATCCAGATATAATTCTTAGGCACTATCACCTGATCATAGAGATGGTTGATCTCCAGGGAGATCGAGGATAGGAGAGTAGACACAGAGGACGACAGCGCGGATCCACTCATAAAGGCCCTTTTCCCAGTAGAGACTTTTATGGGATGGTTGAGTATGAGATACTTCAACCGCAGCTAATTGTTGGGTATGTGATACCACAACAGATGGCCCTAGTGCAAGTGGGAGATTGTTAGTTATATGTATGCCCTAGAGGCCATTACTGTACATACGATGTATATTGTAGTGGATGCTTGGACATATATAGGGAGGACTTTCTTGCTCAACATGATAGTATGCTATCTGGTTGTACTTTATCTTAACATGTACTCTGATTGTCTCTATGTTACATGTTGATAAAGCCCTTAGGATATGTACTCGACTACTGGGACTATGATGAGATCATACTAGTGGGGCCACGGTAGTCGATGAGTACATCCTATAACTGTTCCTAGTCGAGGGTGTATCGAGACAGGGAATCGATACACCAGAGTAGACTAGCGTATACGCATCTTGACCCATATGATGGCGATGGATGATCCCATATCCATCGGTGTTTGACATCAAGGATGGTGTACGGGTGCTCAGTAGAGACCGGGTACACTGGACGGACTCGCCGAGAACTCCCAGATGGTATTATACCTCACGTCAGATGGCAGTTCTCCGGTGACACTGGTACAGAGTAGTCTGTTGACCCGAGATCGTCATAGAGTCTTGTGTGATTCCCACTGTGCTTTGATTTCCATCATACCACGTCTAAGAGGGCGTGCAAAAAGGTGGCTTTTGGGTACAGTCCCGAATCACATGGAGGCAATGAGCGATATGAGGGGATTCGTCTCTCCCGGTATAGGGAGTTGATGTTGTGCTGTGTTCGATTGGCTATAACCAGAAATCCCTGGCCAGGGTTGCTGAGATTTACTGGTAAGTGTTATCAGTAGTTTCTCGAACTGTTATAGACCTCATATCGACACGACTTATCAAGCTACTGGGGTCTGACGTTTACCACCCCTAGGCGAGATATGCAACATATCAGACGACGAGACCGGACTGTACGGGAGTGTTACTGTTTGGATTCACAGGAGAAGTTACAGGCTTTCTTGTTGATCTTCTGAGCGCTCAATACCTGGGTAGCTGTTACGTTTAGCTGACCGCTTGCAGCTTGTGGGTGTTTGATATGATCATCACCTACTGCCGGCGTATTGACGATTCTTTAGAGTCCTACACAGAGGTTTCTTGGCTCAGGCAAAATGGAGTAGGAGCACATATGTGATATGTGCGGGACCGAGGATAATGCGATATGTGATACCGTATTCTATTCTCGCGATATATGATATCAGTCGGGTCATCGGATCAAGTGTTGATTCGATGAATCAGTACGGATAAATATTAGTCGGTTATATGCGATATAGCCGGATTGTCGGATCAAGTGTTGATTCGATAATTTAATGTATAATAATATATATGATATATTAAATTACATTAACTAATATTTTCTCACTAAAAGATTCTTTTTCTCACTCGGGTAATACATTTATATATATGCGATATATGTTAATTGTATTATTTTATTTGGTTACTATAAATATTGTATATGTGATATATAATATTGTAACATGATATGATAAATAATGCAACATGTTTAGTAGAGATTAAACAAGATTAGGGTTTGATTTGGGTTAATGATTTCTAGATGATTCTAGAAGGTTTTGTTTTGTCATGGAAAATATATTTACTTATGACTCATTCTTAACTCAACCCAAAACCCTAACCCTTGGTTAATTCTCTACAATGTTTAAGTGAACCATGGTTGCATAATTCATCATTATCTCTTTTGCATTATTCATCACAAAAGGAATTCGATTATTGTTCATCTTCTTCCTTCATCTTTCGTCATGAAAAAGCTTGCTAGCCTTTTTCAATGTGATGAATAAATATGAGAAAAAGATAAATAAAGAGAGCAAAAATCCTATTTCATCATCCTCATCTTCCCTTGCCATTTAGATGAGGGTGTTCACATCACTTCATGAGTGTTATCTTGTGTTAAAGAAACTTCAAGGTAGATCATCTTGGTATCGAAGATCGGAAGCAAAGGTTGCGTCTTTCTCTTCGTGGAACCTCTCGAGAGTCCGGATCCCGATGATCGCAGCGAAGGGACCACAACACGGAGCATATGAAGTGAAGGACCGGATCTACAAAGGTTGTAATCCCTCTCACTTAGTGTTAAAGTGTTTAGCATGCTTGTTTTCGCCTAATCTCTAGTTTAAAGATCCGTATTCGGGTTGTTCGGCACGGCTAAATTTTTAATCGGGCATGGTTGATGCCTCGTAGACCCTTGTGCGCGTGCCTAGCAACCCTACACTGACACTGTGTGCAGGTTTTGCAATAGTCAAATGCGTCCTTGAACAAGGTCGGCCAATAAAAACCGCATTGCAAAACCTTTTCCACCGTCTTTTTAGGACCGAAGTGACCCCCACAGGCCTGATCATGACAAAAAGAAAGAACACTCTTGAACTCTTCTTTCGGGACACATCGGCGAATGATCTGATCAGGACATTACTTAAACAAATATGGATCGTCCCAGTAAAAATGTTTTACTTGGGATAGAAAACGGTATTTGTCCTGTTTTGACCAATTGCTGGGTATAAGTCCCGTGACAAGATAGTTCACTATATCCCTGAACCAAGGTTCATTGGATATGCTCAAGAGTTGTTCGTCCGGAAATGAATCATTGATCGGCAGGGTCACAGGGGAAGAAGAGATGCGTGAAAGATGGTCGGCTACTACGTTTTCACATCCTTTCTTATCTTTGATAACAAGATCAAATTCTTGTAATAGAAGGATCCAACGCATTAGCCTACCTTTTGCATCTTTATTCGCCAAAAGATGTTTTAAGGCGGAATGGTCCGTGTACACAACTATAGGTGAGCCAATCAAGTAAGGCCTGAATTTTTCTAATGCAAATACAACCGCCAAAAGTTCTTTCTCAGTGGTTGTATAGTTGATTTGTGCCTCATCCAGGGTCTTACTCGCATAGTAGATCACGTGTGGCATCTTTTCAATGTGTTGTCCTAAGACTGCACCTACTGCAAAGTCGGATGCATCACACATCAGCTCAAAGGGGTAGTCCCAATTTGGAGACGATAGAACGGGGGTTGTAGTGAGGGAGTGTTTGAGTGAGTCGAAAGTTGCTTCACAATCCGAGTCAAAGTGGAAGGTCGTATCCTTGGCCAAGAGAAGAGTTAAAGGTCTAGCAATTTTGCTAAAATCCTTAATGAATCTCCTATAAAAGCCCGCATGGCCAAGAAATGATCGAATGTCCTTGACGCTTTTGGGATGAGGGAGGTTTTGAATGACATCTATCTTAGCTCTGTCAACCTCAATGCTTTTCTGTGAAATAACATGTCCAAGCACAATTCCCTCTTGGACCATGAAATGACATTTTTCCCAATTCAAGGTTAAGTTCTTCTCTTTGCAACGAGTAAGAACTGCGTCAAGATTCGATAGGCAATCAGAAAAAGAGTCTCCAAAAATCGAGAAATCGTTCATAAAGATCTCCAGAAAATTCTCTACCATGTCAGAGAATATCCCCATCATACACCGCTGAAAGGTAGCGGGAGCATTGTATAACCCAAAGGGCATGCGTCTATAAGCAAAGGTACCAAAAGGACAAGTAAAAGTGGTTTTATCTTGATCCTTTTTGGCTATAGGGACCTGATTATAGACTGAGTATCTGTCCATAAAGCAATAATACTCTCGTCCAGCTAAGCGTTCCAGCATTTGATCAATGAATGGTAGAGGAAAGTGGTCTTTCCTCGTGGCGGCATTGAGTTTTCTATAATCAATACATACACGCCACCCAGTTTGGGCGCGTGTCTGAATCAACTCATTTGCCTTATTAGTAATAACAGTGATACCGGATTTCTTAGGGACGACATGTATAGGACTCACCCATTGGCTATCGGAGATTGGGTATATAATACCATTATCTAGGCATTTGACGATCTCTTTCATCACTGCTTCCTTCATGACGGGATTCAACCGTCTCTGTGGTTCTCGGGTTGGTCTGGCATCATCCATCACATGTATATGATGTTCTACTATCAAAGGACTAATCCCTTTGATGTCCGCCATAGTCCAACCAAACGCCTCTCTATTAGATCTCAATACCGATAAAAGTGCATTCTCTTGCTCTAATGCTAGAGAAGCGGATATGATAACCGGTAAAGACTCATTCTCACCTAAATAAGCATATTTAAGATGAGAAGGTAAAATTTTGAGATCTAATGCTGGCGGAGAAATGATAGAAGGTGGGATCATCGAGTGATTTTTGGAGTCACAAAGAAGCTCATAGCCTGTGAAAGATACAGACTCGGGTGGTGATAGGTCAGGAGTGTCGGACTCAGGTGTGGGAAAGGTGTCCTCACTAAGATCATGTGTAAGATCAAACAGTGATGTGGTAGTGTCGTCGAGATCTGTAAAGCAAAGTTCCTCAACTCCGCAACTTTCGGGAGCGATCTCGTGGACAGAGCACACATCAAGAATATGAGCAGATGGTTCTGATGGCTGACTTCCAACTTTGTAGATGTTTAGTTCAATGGTCATATTTCCAAATGATAAGTTCATTGAACCATTTCTACAGTTAATAACAGCGTTGGAAGTGGCAAGAAAAGGTCGACCCAAAATCTCCGGAATTTGGCTCCGGGGGTTTGCTACAGGTTGTGTATCAAGTATAATGAAGTGTACAGGGAATACAAATTCCCCGACCTTTATCAACACATCCTCTAGTTCACCCCTTGGTTTGGTGATTGAACGGTCTGCCATTTGGAGAGTGCAGTGAGCAGGTTTCAACTCTCCAATCCCTAGTTGCTCATAGACAGAATATGGAAGCAGGTTAACACTTGCGCCAAGGTCTAAAAGAGCACGATTTATGTTTTTACCCCCAATAGAAATCGATATCGTAGGACATCCTGGGTCCTTACGTTTCTTTGGTAGCTGGGGGATAAAAGCAGTGCTAATGTTATTAGACATGAAGACCTTCTTTGGCACTTGAGTCTTCCTCTTCCTAATGCACAAGTCCTTAAGAATTTACGCATAAGCGGGAACTTGTTGAATAGCATCTAAGAGAGGGATATTGATGTTAACCTGTTTGAACATTTCCATAATTTTCTCCATATGTGGACTCGATTTGTTACCCCTTAACCGATTCGGGTAAGGAGCTTTCTCAATAAGCGCCGGGTCCATCATAGGAGAAGGATGTGGGGGTAGACGTGATCCCAAAAGAGGAGTGAGGATCGTCTGTAGAGAACTAGAAGGGCTATAATGAGGTGTCGAGCCTAGTGGGAAATGGAGAATAGGCTCGTGAGAAGGCGGTGGGGTAGAAGAACAAGGATCAGAAGTAGAAGTGTGTGTGTGAGGAAAGGTCTCAGCCGGGGTGTTATTGATAGGATTTTCAATATCATCAATTACTTCCCCGACATGGTTATTCAGCACTCTTCCTGATCTCAACGTTGTGACGGCATTTACATTGTAATGCCCAGGTTTCGGTAGGGGTTGAGACGGAAGTTTCCCTTTTTCTCTCGCACTCATTTCGGCTTTAAGTCGTGCAATTTTAGCTTCCATCGATCTGATACTCTCAGCTTGGGACGCTGAGTTTTTCTTTATCTCACTGACGGAAGATCTAACCTCTATGAAATTTGACAAGAGTGATTTCATGGTTTGAGTGAATTGAGAGAATTCGTCAGAACAGGACAACTGCATAGGATTAGACTGTGCAGGAGTGTTGACCTGGTTTTGAAAATTTTGTGACAGGTAGGAGTGCTGAGTGAGTTGAAGTGGTTGCTGTTGTGGTGGAAGAGCCCTTTGGAAATTCACCCAGCTTCCGACTGAACCATTTTCAAAATGCTTTGAACGTTTCAAGGATCTTTTGGTTCAATGTCCTCATCAAGGCATCCCGAGATGGGATCTTTGCCGAATCATGTTTGGAACTCTTCCAACATACCGTCCCTCCATCGTCGAGTCTGCAATGGTATCCTGTTTGGAACTCTTTCAACATACCGTCCCTCCATTGAGGGTAAAGACAAATCCCGAGTGCGACTTAGAGTCGTCCTTATCACTTTGGAAGCTGGAATCGGTAAAGGACTCCACCTGGAGTTCTCCGTTACCATACACCAAGAACATCTCCTTAGTCCTTCGTAAGTACTTGAGAATGCTCTTCACAGCTGTCCAGTGACTCTCTCCAGGATCTAATTGATACCGACTCACTACACTTAGTGAGTATGCTACATCGGGTCTGGTACATAGCATCGCATACGATCTCCAAAGGTTCAGTCGGAAGCTGGGTGAATTTCCAAAGGGCTCTTCCACCACAACAGCAACCACTTCAACTCACTCAGCACTCCTACCAGTCACAAAATTTTCAAAACCAGGTCAACACTCCTGCACAGTCTAATCCTATGCAGTTGTTCTGTTCTGACGAATTCTCTCAATTCACTCAAACCATGAAATCACTCTTGTCAAATTTCATAGAGGTTAGATCTCCCGTCAGTGAGATAAAGAAAAACTCAGCGTCCCAAGCTGAGAGTATCAGATCGCATGCAAGGGAACCAACCCATGATCTCTGGACTCACTCTCTCCAAAGAGATGTCTCCCAAGACTGAATTGGAGAGAGCTCGCATGCAAGGGATACCCTATGCTTCGGCAGTAGGCTCTATCATGTATGCGATGCTATATACCAGACCCGATGTAGCATACTCACTAAGTGTAGTGAGTCGGTATCAATTAGATCCTGGAGAGAGTCACTGGACAGCTGTGAAGAGCATTCTCAAGTACTTACGAAGGACTAAGGAGATGTTCTTGGTGTATGGTAACGGAGAACTCCAGGTGGAGTCCTTTACCGATTCCAGCTTCCAAAGTGATAAGGACGACTCTAAGTCGCACTCGGGATTTGTCTTTACCCTCAATGGAGGGACGGTATATTGGAAGAGTTCCAAACAGGATACCGTTGCAGACTCGACAATGGAGGGACGGTATGTTGGAAGAGTTCCAAACATGATTCGGCAAAGATCCCATCTCGGGATGCCGTGATGAGGACATTGAACCAAAAGATCCTTGAAACGTTCAAAGCATTTTGAAAATGGTTCAGTCGGAAGCTGGGTGAATTGATTTAGTTCGCTACGGATTCAAGCTGTCTTTTGCATTGGGTAAAATTTCTTAAGGAATGCCGCAACGAATTCTTCCCAATTCGTAATGGAATGTGCGGTAGTGTTATATAGCCACTTCTCGGCCATATCGCACAAAGTAAATGGAAGAAGTCGTAGACGCATAGCATCCACTGAAAGTTGTGACGTACCCATCATTGCGCATACGTTTTCAAATTTGGTGATGAAAACGTATGCATCCTCAGTCTCGAGTCCGTGGAATTTGGGTAAAAGGTTGATGTATTGGGGTTTAATTTCAAAATTATCCCCGTTGGCTGGTGGAATGGATAAGCAGGTCGAAAGAGGACCTCGCAATGGATAGCACCTCTCTTGGAGAGAGATGCGGGGTGGATTCTGCGCACCAACGGACGGCGGCAGATTAGTGTTAAAGAAATTCGATGGAGACGAATCCATCGGTGTGGGTGTGGTGGTGGGTAAAGAAGAAGTAAATGGAGAAATACCGACTTCGGAGTCGATAAAGGGTACGCGGACTAAACGGGCACTAGAATCCCGTGTCCAGCCTATCTTGCACTAAAAAGGGTTAGTACAAGTGGCAGCGTGACTTATAATTAGGGGTAATGAATGAATGAATGCGGTGTTCGTTTTGAAAAGTGGACGGATTTTTGAAAATATGATGCAAGCACAACAAATGCAACACACAAAACCCTAATTCTAGGGGTCACCTAGGTCAAATCTCTAGACCGCTCCTAACTGCCAAAAGACAAGTTGCAGGATAAATCATCCACTGCCTCTTTGTCTCTCTTGTGGCCAGGTAAGTGTCAGGTAAGTGGGAGGTTCTCTACTACAGAAGTAGTGGGCCTAATTAAGTAACCACTAGCCTTCTACACACTTGCCTTAGACACCACAAAAGAAACGCGGATAAACAATGAATTACCCACGGCCTTCTTCTGTCCTAAGTGAGCGCGACGGTCCTTAGAGTCATCTCTAGATTTCTTTTAGTTAATGAGGGTCAATACGGATGCAAATTTTACGATTTTTGGGGCTTAGGAAGGGTAATGAACTCCCCACCTAATCTGGATTTGGTCTTTGCCCCTTAATGTCCATATTAGTATGCAAACAACCACGAAACCAAAAACAAGCGCAATTTAATTTTTGCTTTTTACGGCGCTGCGATTTTTGCAAAGAAGCCTGCAGAAAATTGTTAATTGGAGCAGACAGAGAAGGAGATAAGAAAGTTAGGATTCGCCTGAGCAAATTTGGAACAGAGAGCTGCCTGAGGAACCGCGGTTCCTCCGCAATAAGTCCCTTAAACCGCGGAAACGCCGCACTTTCAACAGTTCACTGCACAGAAATTTAACAGAGAGCTTCTCCTTACTCCCTCAGTCCTCTGGAATATTCTGAAAAAAATTTCAATTGCTCCACAGCTTCCAGAATTCCTCGCAATCAAATCACAACAACACGTTTAGATTTTGTGCGAATTTTGATCTCAAAATTGTAATGGAATAAATCTTTCAATTCAAATTTCAATATAGAATGAATTAGCGCGCGATCCTCGGCAACGACGCCATTTGATTGATCGTTTCTTTGTGTGTCGGTTTAGAAAATGAATAGAAATCACAATCAAAGAATTATTTGACTGCAATCAATAACGGTGTCGGTTTGTAGCGCATTAGTGAGTGCGGATCGTCCACAGGGATTGCGCGATTCGTTCGTATTTTGTTTTGTTTGAATCGAAAATTTAATAGAAAAGAAAAGAAAAAACGATTCAAGATTTATATCGATGAATTTCAAGAATCAACTAGTCTAATCAAGAATCAAGAAAGCGATAAACATCAAGAATCAAGTATTGATAGAATTCCAATCAATTTAGGTTTCAAGATTTGAAGTAAAGCTCGTAGGAATCGATTAGATCGTAGATGTGAAGAAGATTCGAAATTACGATTTCTTATCCATTAACAAACTGATGCTAAATCGATGTAGATTCATCGAGGATCAAGGATCTTGCGAAGAATTAGGGTTCCTCATCCTATCCTTTGTCCTTTCGATGAATCACATTCACTAGATAGCTTCTAGGAAATCGAATGATCGATCGTTGATCTCTAGATCGTGCGAAAAGAATCAAGAGCGCATTTCGCATCGATCTAGATCATCGATCATTAAATTTTCAAGAATTTACAATTGTTATAGGACTTAAGAAAACGTTTAAAGATTCGTCAACATCATCATTCTACAATCGTTTCGATTCCTCCACGAGCGGAGTTTTATTCAAGCATCATCACAAAGAATACATTCAAGAATTGAAGATGAATCATAATGCTCGAATTGAAATATAAGCAAGTTTAAAGAATCTTCACCTTTATTATATCAACAATTAGTTACAACTCTCAAGAACTACAAGAGGAAGGAACTTTGATCGTCGAATCTAGCGTCGCTCGGCTCCTTGAGTCGTGGATCGGCTTGGATCTCGTGCTCCGTTGAAGTCCTGCTTCGCTTCTAAAGGATCGTTGAAGACTTGCTTTGCTAGAACTCAAAAGATCTTGAATTTGGAGTTTCTTGATTAGGGTTAGGGTTTGGAGGTGGTAGGTGTTGGGTTGAAGAACTAGAGAGTGATTAGCTTTCCACAACCAAAGATTAGCCATTTCAAGAGAGGCCTAGGGTCTTTTTATAGGTTTCCCAAACCCTAGGTCTAGGATTTTGAATTTTGAATTTCCCTCCAAAAGTTTGTTATAGGGAGAGGCTTCTAGAAGTAGTTAGTTAGGGGCTTAGCTTCTACCTTAAGCTAGGAGGTTAGGGAGAAGGTTCTAGGCTCTTAATGGAGTTAGGGTGAAGCTTGTTGTGGAAGCTTGGGGTGTTTAGTTTAGAACCCAAGGGCTTGCTGATCTGGCAGAATGTTCTGGAGTAATCTGGAGATTGCAGTAGCTTGATGAAGTGTACACACTGAGGGAGGAGTTCTGGAGTCAAGCAGGGGGGCTGACATGGCAAGGCCGCCGCGGAACCGCGGCGCAAGGCGGCTCCGGCCGCGGTTCCGCTGCCAAGTGGCTGAGCTAGGGCTTCAACTCCTTTGTAGTGCTTTGTTCTGTCTCTAAGTGTACTTTCTGATATGTTGATTTCCAGAATTCCTTTTAGATCATTTCCAGATTTCAAATCCTTGAGTTGGCGTCTTTTTTAACAGTCTTTGTTTCACAATTTTGGCCGATCTCTTGGAATTTCCTGCACAGACTTCGAGACACAAGTTGCGCAATATAGGAATGATGCCATGCTATGAAATACAGTCAATTTCCCTTGAAATGCCGGTTTTAGAGTATAACACATGCAATCTGATATTTTACGACTGTTTCGCTAATATGTGATATATGAATGCCAAACAGCTCTAGATGAGTGCAAATGATAGGGAAATTGCCGGTTTAAAGATGCAGTATTTTCGACTGATCAGGTATCGGGATCCAACTATCTCATAGGAGGTATGCAATCTCATTGCAAATTTCAACACCTGAAATTCCCGATAATATTTTGCCCCTAGCGATCTATGACCTTGACAAGGTCAACAAACTATAAATCGCAAGTCAAGTTCAACCCGTCATTTCCTGATTGAATTAAACCCACCTGCATGACCCTTGACAAGGTCAACAAGGCCGTACGAATACCCTAATCCAATCACATCTCATGTTTTAGCAGATAAACACTAATTAGCTACCGTACACTGTGCCTTGACAAGGTCAACAAACACAGCACGAATACTAAGTAGGATTTATCTGAAATGACGGAGGGCTACGACAGGTTTTTCAGAAAACCTATTGCGTAATGAACTTGATATCGTCGTAGAATCAAGTGGTTTTTGAAAAGGAGTGTTTTTCAGGCTTCTAGTTTCGCTAAAGAGGTCACTCCCGGTGAAGGGATCTCGGCTCTTTCCCCATCGAATAAGGTGCAGGATATATCATATATACCGCTGTGCAAAGCAAGAACTATATAAACTGTCAAAAACTAAACCGCGAGTTTGTAGCATCTGCCAGTTTCGCTAAAGAGGTTACTCCCGGTGAAGGGATATCGTCTCTTTCCTCATCGAATAAGGTGCAGGGCATATCATATATACCGCTATGGAAAGCAAAACTGTAGCTACCCTTTTTATAAAGTTTTGATTCTACAACATCTTTTAGGTTTCTTTTCTTTTTATTAATCTTATTAATAAAAATCCCATCAGCTTATTCTTCCTAAGCATCACAGAAGAAACGAAAGCAGTAATATTTATATATCAGCATATATATATATTTAGTATAAGCATTCGTCTCAGGCAGTAATAGATCTCATCACAGAACATTGCAGCAGAAGAACATATATGAAATATTTGATATACTAGGACGTCCGTGTTTTCAATACGAGCCTGTATAAAACACGGATTCCACAGTCACGACGAATAGCCAAACCCACATCCCAAGACCCCTACGGGAGCGGCAAGTAACATTGCCAATTCTAGGGTTAGGAGACCCGGTCTCGACTCCTCGAGATGGCCTCCAACTGGACCCTAGAACCCGGTTACTTGTGCTCCCCTCCTTAGGTCTACCTAATGCGGAAAAGTAAATAATATACACTGGTGACATCAACCTCATCCCGGAAGTGCCCCAATAAAAGAATATTACATACAAATGAATTTTACATGAATGAAAATTAAAAGCCCTCATCTCACATAAAAAACCCGGCTATTCAGAACACGACGATCCAATAAAACATATCACAGCAACACATAATATCACATATCATCAATGTAAGTAAGTATGCATACACCGATCGTCGTAGATGTATAACAACGAAGACCGGCAATAATACTACATACTACACTTACGGTCACAGAAAAGAAATTGTAAAACTACAATATTTGGAATCCACAATCACTTTAGACATCGTAAATCCGAAATATCACATACTTCGCATTTCATGCCTAACTTTATGAATTCCACATATTGTATCACATTCCAGATAAATAGACAGTATTAAACTTTCCGAACAGATAATCAAATACCCAAAATTTCCTAAATAGCTCAACACTTGAGCGGAGTTCAAATAATCTCAGAAACTGTCACAGTACCGATGATCCAGCCGTAGAAGGGTCAAGCCAACGCCTCACATGTGGCACGCCGTACTGCTCCAAACCCTAAGGTTTAGTGGCAGTTCAAGACGGTCACATAATCGAGTTAAGCTTTGTTGTCTTCTAGAGGGTCCACCGCGTTACTTGCACATTTTTCCGAAAGATTTAAACCCGATAAACATTCAACACTTGAAAGTTTTACGTGCCGGGAAAAAATGAGTTAATGATATCCGCTCGAAAATTTTAACAGTTTCTAAATATCCGGAAATAATAACGAATTTAAACTTTCCGATCGAATCAACGATTACAGAATAAACCCCAGAACACTCAATATTTGAGTCAGATTAAAAGTACCCAGAAAATTACAAAATCACCTACGGATATAACCATGGGAAAACGAGTCAACGATTTGACTGTACGGCCGCGGATCCGCGGCAGGAGCAAGGTATTGCCGCGGTTCCGCGGCTGAATGTACGGATCATTGACACGTGTTTCACAGTGATGCTTATATTTTCATGCTGGTATTTTTAAGTATTTTTAATTCTGAAAAATCACAGTTTTGGAAAAAAATCCAGAGAGGGGTCTAAAATTGCGTTTCGGTGTTCGATCGGAGTTTTAACTTCGTATACACGTCGCCTAATGCTCTAGCTAGGCTCTGATACCATTGTAGGGTTCCTAGGCACTCTTGTGAGGGTTCATAAGGTATCAACCATGCCCGAATAAAAATTTAGACATGCCGAACAACCCAAAGCCGGGATCTTTGCTAGATTATTAGGGTTTAGCATGCAAGTAAACATCTTTACTAATAAGTGTAAGGGATTACAACCTTTGTAGTCCGCTCCTTCGCTTCATAAGCTCTGAGTAGAAGTCCCTTCGCCGCGATCCACGATCTCCCGGACTCAAGAGAGGCTCCACGACTCGAACGATCCATGCTAGCTTGTAGTATTCCTTTTCTCTGATGATCTACGTCGAAGTTGCAATAACTCAAGCTCTCTCACTCTAATGAGGTGAACGCCCTAATCTAATGGGCTATATTAGATGAGTATGATGGAGTAGTATTTATGCTTTCTTTTTATATCATATTCTCACAAGAAATCATCACAAAAGGAAAATCAAGTAAGCTTTCTCAAAGCTCAAGAGAGAAGAAGATGATGAATAATGAGATAATCCTTTTGTGATGAATAATGAAATGAGTAGATCAATAATAATGCAACCATGGTTAATGATGACAAGGATAACCCTTGTAGAGAGTTAACTAAGGCTAGGGTTTGGTTGGGTTAAGAAATGAGTCATAAGAAAATATCTATCATAATATCTTCTTCATGACAAAAGAAGAACTTCTAGAAGGTGCAAGAAGAAACTAACCCAATTAAACCCTAACCTTGTTTAATCACCACTAAACATGTTTCATTATTAATCATATCATGTTACTATAATATATATCACATATATATTATATATTTGTAACAAAAGAAATAATACCTTTAATATATATCGCATATATATCAATGTATTATCCGGTGAGAAAATGAAATAATAAAGCGAGCCAATATTAGATAATGTAATACAATATATCATATATATTATTATACATTAAATCATCGAATCAACACTTGATCCGACAATCCGGCTATATCGAATATAACCGACTAATATATCATGTACCGATTCATCGAATCAACACTTGATCCGATGACCCGGTTCATATCTAAATATCGCGAGAATATAATACGGTATCTCATATCGCATTATCCTCGGTCCTGCACATATCACATATGTGCCTTTACTCCGTTTTGCCTGAGCCAAGAAACCTCTGTGTAGGACTCTAAAGAATCGTCAATACGCCGGTAGCAGGTGATGATCATATCAAACACCCACAAGCTGCAAGCGGTCAGCTAAATGTAACAGCCACCCAGGTATTGAGCGATCAGAAGATCAACAAGCTAGCATGTACGTCCTCCTGTGAATCCAATCAGTAACACTCCCGTATGGTTCGGTCTCTTCGTCTGATATGTCGCATATCAAGTCTAGGGGTGGTATACGTCAGACCCCAGTAACCGATAAGTCGTGTCGATGTGAGGCTCATAACTGGTCGAGAAACTACTGGTAACACTTACCAGTAAATCTCTATATCAGCCCTGGCCAGGGACTTCCAGTTATAGCCAATCGAACACAGCACAACATCAACTCCCTATACCGGGAGAGACGAATCCCCTCCTATCGCTCATTGCCTCCATGTGATTCGGGACTGTACCCAAAAGCCACCGTTTTGCACGCCCTCTTAGACGTGGTAAGGTGGAAATCAAAGCACAGTGGTAATCACACAAGACTCTTTGACGATCTCGTGTGGTATATCACCATCTGGGAGTTCTCGGCGGAGTCCGTCCAGTGTACCCAGTCTCCACTGAGCACCCGTACACCATCTCTGATGTCCAACACCGATGGATATGGGATCATCCATCGCCCATCATATAGGTCAAGATGCGTATACGCTAGTCTACTCTGGTGTATCGATGCCCTGTCTCGATATACCCTCGACTAGGAACAGTTATAGGATGTACTCATCGACTACCATGGCCCCACTAGTATGATCTCATCATAGTCCCAGTAGTCGAGTACAGATCCTAAGGGCTTTATCAACATGTGAGAGAAAAACAGTAAACCAATACAAGTCAACATGTTAAGATAAAGTGAAACCAAATAGCATACTATCATGACGAGCAAGAAAGTCCCCTCTATATATATCCAAGCATCCATTATAATATACATCATATGTACAACAATGGCCTCTAGGGCATATACATAACTAACAATATTGAAAAGAGTTTTCGATAATGAGACTAAAATGCGGGGTTTATAATTATTATGCATGCGATGTCTAAGGAATTCATTTGGTTAGGCATGAGATGTCTAAGGAGGTTGCGGATTCCAACTGTTGTAGTTTTACACTTTCTTTTCTGTGACCGTAAGCGTAGTATGTGGTGTATCGCCGGCTTCGTTGCTATACATCAACGACAATCGGGATACGCATACTTGCTTACGTTGATGATATGAGATATTATGTGTTGTTGTGATATGTTATATTGGATCGTCGCGTTCTGAATAGCCGGGGATTTTATGTGAGATGAGAGTTTTTCTTTTTCATTCATGTAAAATTCATTTGTATGTAATTTTCTTTTATTGGGGCACTTCCGGGCTGAGGATGATGTCACCGTTGTATATTATTTACTTTTCCGCATTAGGTAGACCCAAGACGGGGAGCACAAGTAACCGGGTTCTAGGGTCCAGTGGGAGACCATCTCAAGAAGTCGAGACTGGGTCTCCTAACCCTAGAATTGGCAGTGTTGCTTGCCGCTCTCGTAGGGGTCTAGGGATGTGGGTTTGGCTATTCATCGCGACCGTGGAATCCGTGTTTTATACAGGCTCGTACTAAAACACGGACGTCCTAGTATATCCAATATTTTATATATGTTCTTCTGCTGCAATGTTCTGTGATGAGATCATATTACTGCCTGAGACGAATGTTTATATTATATATATGAGATATATGTTATATTGCAGATTTCGTTTCAAATGAGATGCTTGTGAAGCATAATAAAATGGGACTTCATTAATGAGATCAATGAAACTAAAAGAAACCTAAAGATGTTGTAGAAACTTGTTTAAAAACTAGTAGCTCTAGTTCTTGCTTTGCATAGCGGTGTTCCTTGCAGAACATCCAGCACCTTATTCGATAAGGAAAGAGCTGAGGTCCCTTCACTGAGAGTGACCTCTTTAGCGAAACTAGCAGATGCTACAAACTCGGTTTATCTTTTGATTGCTTCTATAGTTCTTGCTCTGCATAGTGGTATATATGATATATCCTGCACCTTATTCGATGAGGAAAGGGCCGACGATCCCTTCACCGGGAGTGACCCCTTTAGCAAAACTAGAAAAGCCTCAAAAACACTCCATTTAAAATCACTCAATTCTACAACGATATCAAGTTCATTACGCAAAGGGTTTTCATAAAAACCTGTCGTAGCCCTCCGTCATTTCAGATAAGTCCTACTTAGTATTCGTGCTACGTTTGTTGGCCTGCGTCAAGGCGTAGTGTGCGGTAGCTAACTAGTATTTATCTGTTTATGCATATGATGCAAATTGGATTAGAGTAGTCGTGCGACTTTGTTGGCCTGCGTCAAGGGTCGTGCGGGTGGGTTTAATTCAATCAAGAAATGACGGGTTGAACTTGACTAGCGCACTGTGGTTTGTTGGCCTGTGTCAAGATCATGGGACGCTAGGGGCAAAATATTATTGGGAATTTCAAGTGTTGAAATTTGCAATGAGATTGCATACCTTCTATGAGATAGTTGGATCCCGATACCCGCTGCGAGTAAGAGTTACTCCTAGGAGAGTTTTACACATTACAATTAGCCGATCAAGTAGGTGTCTAGAAAGGTGTTAACGGGGTTACGCCCCTAGGAAAACGAGGTTTACTTTAATTAGGTTCGTGCGAAAGCACGGGGGACCTCCCTCAAAGTACCGGCACTGGCCTGTCTGAAAGATTGGCGAACTTGTAACGTGTAATTAATCCCGGCTAGTCTTTCCTTTTAGGGTTTGAAGGAAGAATTGACTAAAACAGTGGGAGACATCCTGAGTAGATATATTAGATAACCAATCTAATCTTGCAAGAGCAAACGCTGAGTGTTTTCTTCTCTCTCTCTCCAGGTAGCGACCATATCTCGCCTTAATCAAGATAATAATACGGATGTATTGACCGAACCCGCTTGTTATACTGAGCTGGGGAACGTTGGTCCCGCTCCAACTTATAATTGTTATAAGACAGAGCAGGAAATTGGGGAATACCAGATTTCCCGTGCCGCCCAAACGAAGAAAGTGCATGCTGATGCATCTTCTTCGGGTGTGTTCATTACAGAAAACTGTTTCTCAGTATCCTTTACGTCCTGGGTATGAGATACCGGATCAGGATCCCGCATATGTAATCTTTTACATGGGCTACAGAAAGGTAGAGAACTGAGAACGGGTGATAAGTTTCATAAGACAGAAAACGGTGCAAGTTTTGTAGCCAAGTCTGTTGGTCACTATCACCCTGTACTACCAGAATATATTGATTCTGAACGAATGTTATTAGATACCGAACCTGATATACAAAATCATATCAGTCTCTTTATTAGTAAAGAAAGGATATAATTTTGTATTGTTGGATAATGTTTTGAACATTTCCTATATCAAGAGTTGATCGGTTCAGGCACGTTATCTAAATCATTGACGTTCTAAATCAAACTACAGTTCTTAGTATACAGAACACACACGAGAGGAAGAGTTCAGAAATGAACGAATCCTTCTTGAGGTATTGTAGACTAGGTCATATCAATGCGACCCGGCTAGCTAAGTTACATTTAGATGCATATTTAAATCTGTTTGAATTTACATCTTGTGAAACTTGCCGGTCATGTCACAAAGATAAGATGACCATAGCTCTGTTTATTGGAAACAGAGAAAGAGTTAGTAAACTTTTGGGATTGATACATGCTGATGTATGAAAGTCTCCCGTCTACACATTCCAAGACCGGTTCTTTGTACTTCATTACATTCTCTGATGATCTCTCAAGATTCAGACATATGTTCCTGTTGAAACACAAGTCCGAACCTTTTGAGATATTTACAGAATGTAAGTTAGAAGTAGAGAACCAAAATACGGGTAAAAGTATTATGTCCTTTGATGTGATCAAGGAGGAGAATACTTGAGCACGGAATTCCTGGACTATTCTAAAGGAGAATGAGATTCTCTCTCAGCATTACTCCTCCGTATACACCACAGCACATCGGTGTATCGGGGCGGAGCAATAGCACCCTATGTGATATGGTGTGCTCTATGATGAGTACTACTGAGTTTCCTATTTCCTTTTGGGTGTTATGCGCTTGAGAAGCTGCATACCTATTGAATAGGGTTCAAATCAAATCAGTTGCCTACCACTTCATATGTGATATGGAAAGGGAAGAGCCCATATCTTAAGTTTGTTAAGATTTGGGGTTGTCCAGACTATGTCTAAAAGCAAAATCCGGACAAGCTCGAGGCAAGGTCTGTTATGTAGAACTGGAAAGGTTCCAGCTATACAAACTGCAGCTGATGATTTGGTAGAACGAAAGGATTCAAAAATTTCCAACGAACCTCGGCCTCTCCGTCGATCTAGTAGGGTTCCTCACCCACCTGAGAGATACTTCGGTTTCTCTATGACAGTGGGAGTGAGGATTGCATCATGAGATGATGACTCGACTAGTTTCGAGCTGGCCATCTAGAGTGGGACTATGTAAGAATGGCTGGATGCTTATCGATCTGAGATGGAATCCTTATACACCAACAAAGTATGGACTTTGGTTGCACTATCTGAAGGGTTAAATCCCCATCAAGAGCAAGTATATCTTGAGAAGATTACTAGGTGTACATGGAAAGGTTGAGACTTTTAAAGCTATGCTTAAGTCCATCCAGATCCTACTTGCCACGGCTACATACCATGACTACGATATCTGGCGGTTGGGTGTCATGACTGCTTTTCTAAATGTTGATTTGGAAGAGAGCGTCTATAAGTACACAGCCAGGGGGCTTCGTAGACAGTGGGAGCAGCGGAAACGTGTGCAAGATGTTTTATGTGATAAAGCAGGCATCACGGAGTTGGAACATCTTTTTTGATGTGGTAGTCAAAGAGTTTGACTTCATCAAAATGGTAGATGAACCTTGTATATACAAAAAGGTAGTAGGGAGTATGGTGGTGATCCTCGTAGAGTACGTGGATGACATACTCTTGATAGGGAAGGAGTTTCCTATGCTACGCTCGGTCAATCTCCGCTTATCACAAGGATTCTCCATATAGGATCATAGTGATACCTCCTGAATCCTGGATTTTGGATCTATGAGATAGATCTAATTGGATGTTAGGATACTCACTAGTTGTAGTGAGATGGTATCAATCGATCCTGGGGAGAATCACTGGAAAGGTTCCAGGGTGATAAGGACGACTGAATGTCAGTCGCAGGCATTGTCTTTACCCTCAGTGGAGGGACGGTATGTTGGAAGAGTTCCAAGCTAGATACCGTGACTTACTAGACGATTAAAGGCAAGATACATCGTTACCAAAGATGCTACCAAAGAGGGAGTCTGGATAGATAAGTTCATGAGTTGAACTTCGTTCCTACCATTGTGTGAGAATGGAGTTGTGGCTTTAGCCAAGGAACCCCCGTCCCATCAGAAATCCAGATATAATTCTTTGGCAGTATCACCTGATCATGGAGATGGTTGATCTCCAGGGAGATCGAGGTTAGGAGAGTAGACACAGAGGACAACAGCGCGGATCCACTCACAAAGGCCTTTTTCCCAGTAGAGACTTTTATGGGATGGTTGTGTTGGAGATAGTGCCCTCAGAGTCGATTATTGGATCACAGGCACGTGATTGCAATGATTGAGGGAGGACCTATCCCGGTAGGACAGTCTTACTCGAGATGATAGTATGCTATCTGGTTTACCTTTATCATCGTGTAATGCTTTAGGTGACCTGACAGGTCGCTATTACACGTTGATAGAGCCCTTAGGATTCTTCCTTGACTGCCAGCAGTATGAGGGCGATCATATAAGTGAGAGCTGGAGTCTATAAGCACATCCTTAAAAGGTCCCTAGTCGTGGGAGTTTCGAGACAGGGCATCGATTCTCCAGAGTAGACTAGTGTATACAGTCGAGACCCCGACGAGGGGCGGTGGCCGGTCTCACAAGCCACTGGTGTCAGTTGGTTCACCTAAGATGTATACAGGTGCTCATTGGGTTATGAGTACACCGGACAGAACTCGCCGGGAACATACTAGTTGGTCTTATACCTGACGTCAGATAGCAGTTCCCAGGTGACATGTGTACAGGTTAGTTCATCGACCTGGGGATCGTCATTTGTCTCGTGTGAGTTCCCACTGTGCTTTGATTACTACCCTACCATGGCTCAAAGGAGTCGTGCAAACAGGTTTTAGTTGGGTACAGTCCCGTGCCACGTGGAGGCAGTGAGCGGATCTTCAGGGGTTCGTCTCTCCCGGTATTGGGGGTGAGGTCGCGCTGTGTCTAGGAGAGCCATTACACGAAGTCCTTGGCCAAGGCAGGAGATTTACTGGTAGGTATTCCAGTAGTATCTCAGGGTGTTCTGGGCTACACTCCGACACGACTTGTACCGCTTTTGGGGGTCTGACTTTTACCAACCCCCTAGGCCCGACATGCGATGCTCATAGACGAACGGACCGGACTGTACGGATATTGTCACTGACAGGCTCAGTAGGGTGTCAGGATGAGTTCGCTCATCGACGTCCCTTTTGGTCAATAGCTGGTGGCCCGTCACGTATTGGCTTATACCTCTGACGTGCTAGTGGTTAAATCCACAGCCATAGTATTGACGAGTCTTTAGAGTCCACCACACTTACAGTTACTCAAGCTTTCGGGCGAAACGCTGTAGAGACCGTATGGAGATATGGCAGGGTTCGATCAGATACGTGCGGTATTGCACGGATCAAGATCGGACGGATATTACTAGCCGGCTTTGGTTTAAGCCGGATCCTAGTTTAGTATAGTGTAGATTTTGTCTCATTGCATTTGTATCTGGTCGGAATACAGATGCGGGTGTGTATGCACAGTATTGGGGTTTTCCTGTATTTTATTACGGGATCAGTTTTCTGGAGTTGCCAGTTTGCATTCCGTTCCGGCCGGTTTTCCTTTGTTCTTTCCCGGCCGGACATTTTCGATGGAGGGTGTTATTTGCAAGTTTGCAAATAACATTTTGTGGAGGGGTTTCTTGCACTTGTGGCATTATGATGAGTTAAGCATCTTTGCTTTTTCATCATGGTTTTGCTTTTTGAGATTAGATGAGATTTGATATGAAATTGACATTGTTATCATTTCATTTTGGCTAAGGTCGCCCCTTGCTTTTACTACCATTACCTCCCTTCATAGTTTTGCAATTTTGATTCCTCCACCATTCTTGAAAAGGGGCCGGCAACATATTGTGAGGGAGAGAGAGAGAATGGTTCATTTTTAGTATAAGAAAATTTCATGATCTCTTTTTGCCTTGTACACAAAAACCTTCTCACCTCTCCAAAGTTCTTCTTGATTCCTCCATCAAAGGTAACTCCAATACCCCAAAGAGACATTAGCCACTACACATTCTACAGTAAATCTTGGGCACGTCGACTTGCCAGCTTCGTGCCCGAGTTGCCTCGGTATTGAGGTGGGAGCCCGTAAAAGATACAGGCGATGTGGTGCCCTTCCGGTGAGGAGGCGACGACCGGAGTTTCCGCAGGAGATCGGGACAACGAGGAGAAGACCGGAGGACTCGGATCATTCGGTATATCTCTTCCCCTTCTTGTAGTTAGCTTAGACTAGTTAATGGTTCGATCCGGGTGTTTAGTGCGCGGTGGTGCCGGTTTGCTAAGTTCGCAAAATTAAAGTTTATCACCGTTTCCGCATTTGGCCGTCGGATTGACGGCCGGGGCGCCGCCGTGCACTTACAGTGGTATCAGAGCCTCGCCATTAACTTAGTCTAGCTTTGTTTGATGTTTTTGCATTTCCGATCGACCAAAATTCCAAAAAAAACCTCATTTTCCTCGCATCAGTTTTCTGTTGAAATTTTTTGATGTCTAAAAATTTTTCAGGTTGTAGAAATTGATGTACTATAAGTTCTAAGAGTTCTGGGAAAATTCAAGACATTGATCTCTCAGGTAGAGCGCGGAACCGCGGCAAAACCCCCCTTGTTGCCGCGGTTCCGCCGCAGGTTTGAGGGATCAATGGGTCGAAATTTTCCAGTGGGCTTGTGGGCTGATTTTGGGGGTTTTGGAATATTAAACTTGGGCCCAGAATTTCTGTGAGTGCTACAGTATTGCTTTGGGGCCCACTTGTTAATTTTTGATCGATCGGATATTTTAAACACATTTTTCACAGTGTTTACATTATATCTGCGACCGTGAATGTCACTCGATCGGTAAATCCAGCCTAACTGCTATAGCCCGGTTAGACGGATTTGCGAACGTGACTTTCACGTTGATGTTCTGTGTTTATGCTGTGATGTTGCGGATCGGTCGTGGGGGATAGCCTGGATGCAATGCTAGTACAGTGCTGTTGTATTATGTACATTTGTTATTGCGGGGCGAGCGTCCGACATGTGGACTGCCGTCACTGCCAGTTTGTATTATTCTTTTGGGGCACGACCTGGTTGCGGTCGATGTACCTGTTGTATGTATATTTTACTTTCTGTACTAGGATTACCCCGCGAAGGGGTGCACGGATAGCCGGGTTCTAGAGGGCAACAAGCCCGCATCTCATGGCATTGAGACGGAGGGGGCTTCACTCTAGGATTGGCGGGATATTCGCCGCACTCGTAGGGGGTACAGGTTGACCCAGGAGGGGTGCCCAAGTTACCGGATTCCGTGAAGTGCTGGGTGGTCCATTCACGGAGCTGAAGGGGGCTGCCTCGCTTCAGGTTTTGGCGGGTAACTTGCCGCGCCCGTAGGGGTCTAGGATTTCATTGCACAGGCTATCCACACGACCAGGGGAACGTCGGGTTTCAGTAGTGGCTCTGTGAAACCCGGGGATCCCAGATATCTGTATTGTTCTGTGATGCTGTACATTTCTGTGATGTTGCATTTTTATCACGCCTTGAGCGAATATAATATATTGGTATATATACTAGTAGATGTTGTATATGTTTTTCATCCGCGCTAGTCCAGTCCCCGCTCTGCCGTTAGTTAGCTAACCTAACGGGTGATGACGGGACCCAGTGGCGAATGCGGATGGCATATACGTACGTCAGTATATTTTCGTTCTTTATTGGTGTGATCAATTGATGGGACTGCGTTGATTTAGATCAATGCAAGTTAAAACAAACATATTCTGATGTTGTTGGAACACTTTTCAAAAAGCTGTTATTGCAAGGACGTTCACTTTTGTTTTGCATCGTGGTATTCATTTGGAATATCCTGCTCCTCAGTCGACGAGGCAAGGGCCGAGATCCCTTCACCGGGAGTGACCCCTTGGACAGAAGTTTGCGTCAGGGCATTAACTTCACTATAGCCGATTACTTTTGCTTTGCATCGTGGTATTCATTTGGAATATCCTGCACCCCATTCTACGGGGAAAGAGTCGAGATCCCTTCACCGGGAGTGACCTCTTTAGTAAAGGTTTTCGTCACTATATTTTCTAAAAAGCTATCCGTTCCTTCAACGATATCAAGTTCACTACATTAGAGGTTTTCGCCAGAAACCATTCGTAGCCCTCCGTCGTTTCATATGGGTAGTCAATAGTATTCAAGCTGTGTTTGTTGGCCATAGTCAAGGCACAGTGTTTGGTAGCTGTTGGGTATTCATATGCTGCATAGATAGATGCGTTGGTTTGGGACAGTCGTATAGCCTTGTTGGCCCTAGTCAAGGGCTTGTACGGGTGGGTTCAAATCAACCTGGACAATGACGGGTAGAACTTGACATGTGACTTATGATTTGTTGACCTTAGTCAAGGTCATAAGAGCATGGGGCAAAAATCCACATCGGGAGTTTCAAAAGAACTGAAACTTGCCAGATATGCGCATACCTTCTGGAGTGTGATGACGTGAGCGGATTCCGTCACGTTATCATGCAATGATAGTTGGATCCCGATTCCCACTGATGAGTTGGTTTACTCCTCGGGTGACCCCGACTAATTCTTCTTTCAGGTTTGGAGGAGAATTTGAGGTACAGTGGGAGGTTTCCAGATTAGATAAATTGGTAACCATTCTGATCTAGGATAGAGTGCACGCTGAGTGTTTCTTTTCTCTCTCTCTCTGGCAGCGACCATTGACCCGACCCTAAGACTATGACTCAGTGACCAAGTTGACCGAACCTTCTTAACACTGGCTTTTGGATTGTCAGAGTTGCAGACCTCATTGCCACTCCTACTTTTACCCTTTTCTCCAGGACACCCCGTATTACTGCGAACGTCCACTTCCATTGGACAAAACCATCGTATGGTTAGATACGAACTCGAAGGAATTCGAGGATGGTTTCTGGTTCTGGAGAAAACGGATAAGATTTATTCAGTTGTCTTTTCCTTTTTGCCTTCTCTCAAGTTGCGAGTACTCCTTAGTTTAGGAGATAGTACACCTATTACGCAAATTGGATAGTCTTCTTCCAAACTTTAGGCTGGTGCCGAACAGTGGGGAATGAAGAAAACCAATTAGCATAACGATGGTGTGCATAAGGTATTAAGATTAAGACAAAGCAAGGGATTAGTAAGAGGGCAAAGTAAATTGCGACTGCTATTCACGACCAAACCAAGTATTTCTTCGTCAATCCTAAATCACCTTTGTATTTCTCCAGGACACTCCGTATCACTAGGAAGATCCCAGTTTATTGGATAATCCATCGTATGGTTATATACGAACTCGAAAGGAACTTGTTCCAGATCGGGGATGGATCCTGGTTCAGGAGAAATAGGAATAAAGTACATTCAGGTGTCTTTTATCTTCACCTTCTCTCGCATTGCGAGTGCTCCTAGGATTAGGACAGTACACCCTTTATGCTTTTTGGATAGTCTTCTTCCAAACCATAGGCTGGTGCCGAACGGTAGGGAAAGAAGAAAACCGTTTGGCCTAAAGGGGTGTACAGAAGGTAATGACTAAAGACATATAAAGAGATTTGGAGAGGTGGCATAGAATTATACGGTTACAGTTGTGAATCTGGATAATGGAAGAGACATTACTAGGAATACCAGGATACCCCATCGCAACATTTCAATGTTTCAGTTTCACTGTGTACTGTTAAAAGAAAACTGATTTCCCAATTAGACACTTGCTCCAGGGTATGTATTTACCAGGTTGGATTCTCATATCTGTATGGTTTTACAGATGATGAGTGGGAGTAAGTTATTTGGAATTAGGTGACCATCCTCATTATATCGGGATTCGTTGCAATTGGTGATATTTGAGGAAGCCACCTGGGTTGTTTGCCGGTCGGCAAATATTTGGTTTTGAATATCCGCTGTTGTGCACCAATTTCAAATTGATATATCTGTACGTCTATTTTCATAGAGTGAGATATACCTTTTGATATTATGTCGATGACATTTACCTATAGCAGTGGATGGTTAGGTAAGGAGCATTGAACAGCGGTGTAATTCTTCTTAACCATAAGTACAGTTTTCAACCTACGACACACAGTGAAAGAGTTGTTAGACTCAGCGGACTTATACAGAGTATTGTATGTTGTCCAGTGTCCATTAGGACAGAGGGGTTGGTCCTCATACTATATTCTGTTTACTTTTGACTTCTCTGGTTCTTAGACATGTGTTTCGTAGAAACACAGGGTCTAAGTTTTGAGGAGTTATAGGTATTTGAATAGAGTATAGAACCAGGTGTAGCAAGTATCGGGATTCTTCCAAGTGATCGAAGATGTAGATACTTGTGTATGGTATTCAGTTGATAGTAATGATAAAGAGAAATTGCTTCTCTTTCAGGTTACTCATAATTGGAAGCATTCCTAAGTTGAGTAACGCTGATCGGCCTCTCTCCATTTAGTTGACATGCACTGGAGACAGCTGCATGATTTGAATCTGGTTAAATTAAATCAGTGCCTCTGGTTCTATATTGGATGTAGAACAGTTCATATCTTAACGTTGTTAAGGTACGGGGAGTTGTCCGGCTTATGATTAAAACCAGACACTGGACAACTCAAGGCACGTTTCTGTAATGGCTGTTTGTGGGTTGACCCAGGCTATGACGAGGGTTGACTTTCTACCATCTGGCAGATCAATAGAAATATTGTTCTAGACTCGCCACAGTTTTATTAAAAATGGATTTTTTCAAAAACAGTAGTGGGAGTATGGTAGAACTGGAAGTGATTCCAGAACCGCAAACGATTACCGAAGATTTGATAAGGAACCTAAAGATTCAATCTGATTTGACATTCCATTGGCCACTCCGCAGATAAGGTGGGTAACTTCAGGCACCCGAGAGGTACTCCGGTAGCCTCAAGGACGGTGACAGGGAAGTTCTTGTTTACCCACACTTGCCATTGTTGTTGTTTCAGGCTGCGAGACCCGGCAGGAGGATGAGTATAGCGTCGTTCTGAACTAGCTTCAGAAGTGTACATGTATATGACTCTGCCAGAGGGTTGTCGTAGTCAGTGGGAGCAGCGGAAGCATTGGTGGACATCAGGCTTATGTCTATTTATAGACTAAAGCAGATATAGCGGAGATAGATCATCTATTTCTAATGTGACAGTCATAGGTTTGACGTCATCAGAATAGGGGATGGATCTGTTGAGAAGGTAGTAGGGTGTGATATCCGGGTTTTGGATGACATACACAAAGTAGGAAGTGACATTCCTATACTACGATCGGTTATACTTTGGTCGTCACACAGTGGTTTCTCCACGAGGCACTTGGACATTATATAAGACATACTGGTTACTAGATCTATAGTTTTAGATCTAGATTTAGGTGGTTTCCCAATCTGGGTACTTAGATAGCATTCTAAGAGTATTTAGAATGGACGACTCCTGGCATGGTAGTGCACCTGCAGGTAATGGAGTCACCCTCTCTAAAGGTGTCTTACAGACTAAAGGGGAGAGGGATGTGCATGATTGGCAGATCACTTGCTCAGGCAATTGAGTCAATCATGAGATGTCAAGTACCACACCAGATGTTGTTCTTGCACTAGATGCAATAAGTTGACATTGATCCAATCCTGGAGAAACAGTCGGAAGCAGTTTTAGAACATAAGTGAATGTTCTAGGGATATGATAACGGCTGCCTCCTTTAGGAGACGGTTATCATTCCAGGCTTCCAAGGTGACCTGGACGACAAGGAGATTGTCAGAGTTATAGTTTTTCCTTCTGACGAGGGGCAGTATTTTGGACAGGTGATCCAGGCAGATACTGAGGGAGGCATGGCGCAGGATACTGATTAAGTTCAGTTGACGATACAGTCTAAGAAATTTGGATTTGGAGTTCATTTATGAGCTAGGTCCCATCAGACATCCAGACATTCTAAGATAGGTATTGCTCATTTCGGGAGATGGTTTTCTCCGCGAACTTGAGATATAGAGAGACATAGAAAGAAACATCACGGCGGATCCACTCACTGAGGCTATTCCTCGAACGCAATAGTTTCGCAAACGAGCTTTGTGAGACTGACTAGTAGAGGAGTTGGGTGTTCGGTATCACACGGGCTGTGAGTATGCGACATCGCAATAATTACCCTTGAGTGCAAGTGGAAGATTGTTGGAGATAGTGCCCTCAGAGTCGATTATTGGATCACAGGCACGTGATTGCAATGATTGAGGGAGGACCTATCCCGGTAGGACAGTCTTACTCGAGATGATAGTATGCTATCTGGTTTACCTTTATCATCGTGTAATGCTTTAGGTGACCTGACAGGTCGCTATTACACGTTGATAGGGCCCCTAGGATTCTTGCTTGACTGCCAGCAGTATGAGGGCGATCATATAAGTGAGAGCTGGAGTCTATAAGCACATCCTTAAAAGGTCCCTAGTCATGGGAGTTTCGAGACAGGGCATCGATTCTCCAGAGTAGACTAGTGTATACAGTCGAGAACCCGACGAGGGGCGGTGGCCGGTCTCACAAGCCACTGGTGTCAGTTGGTTCACCTAAGATGTATACAGGTGCTCATTGGGTTATGAGTACACCGGACAGGACTCGCCGGGAACATGCTAGTTGGTCTTATACCTGACGTCAGATAGCAGTTCCCAGGTGACATGTGTACAGGTTAGTTCATCGACCTGGGGATCGTCATTTGTCTCGTGTGAGTTCCCACTGTGCTTTGATTACTACCCTACCACGGCTCAAAGGAGTCGTGCAAACAGGTTTTAGTTGGGTACAGTCCCGAGCCACATGGAGGCAGTGAGCGGATCTTCAGGGGTTCGTCTCTCCCGGTATTGGGGGTGAGGTCGCGCTGTGTCTAGGAGAGCCATTACACGAAGTCCTTGGCCAAGGCAGGAGATTTACTGGTAGTTATTCCAGTAGTATCTCAGGGTGTTCTGGGCTACACTCCGACACGACTTGTACTGCTTTTGGGGGTCTGACTTTTACCAACCCCTAGGCCCGACATGCGATGCTCATAGACGAACGGACCGGACTGTACGGATATTGTCACTGACAGGCTCAGTAGGGTGTCAGGATGAGTTCGCTCATCGACGTCCCTTTTGGTCAATAGCTGGTGGCCCGTCACGTATTGGCTTATACCTCTGACGTGCTAGTGGTTAAATCCACAGCCATAGTATTGACGAGTCTTTAGAATCCACCACACTTACAGTTACTCAAGCTTTCGGGCGAAACGCTGTAGAGGCCGTATGGAGATATGGCAGGGTTCGATCAGATACGTGCGGTATTGCACGGATCAGGATCAGACGGATATTACTAGCCGGTTTTGGTTTAAGCCGGATCCTAGTTTAGTATAGTGTAGATTTTGTCTCATTGCATTTGTATCCGGTCGGAATACAGATGCGGGTGTGTATGCACAGTATTGGGGTTTTCCTGTATTTTATTACGGGACCAGTTTTCTGGAGTTGCCAGTTTGCATTCCGTTACGGCCGGTTTTCCTTTGTTCTTTCCCGGCCGGACTTTTTCGATGGAGGGTGTTATTTGCAAGTTTGCAAATAACATTTTGTGGAGGGGTTTCTTGCACTTGTGGCATTATGATGAGTTAAGCATCTTTGCTTTTTCATCATGGTTTTGCTTTTTGAGATTAGATGAGATTTGATATGAAATTGACATTGTATCATTTCATTTTGGCTAAGGTCACCCCTTGCTTTTACTACCATTACCTCCCTTCATAGTTTTGCAATTTTGATTCCTCCACCATTCTTGAAAAGGGGCCGGCCACATATTGTGAGGGAGAGAGAGAATGGTTCATTTTTAGTATGAGAAAATTTCATGATCTCATTTTGCCTTGTACACAAAAACCTTCTCACCTCTCCAAAGTTCTTCTTGATTCCTCCATCAAAGGCAACTCCAATACCCCAAAGAGACATTAGCCACTACACATTCTACAGTAAATCTTGGGCACGTCGACTTGCCAGCTTCGTACCCGAGTTGCCTCGGTATTGAGGTGGGAGCCCGTAAAAGATACAGGCGATGTGGTGCCCTTCCGGCGAGGAGGCGACGACCGGAGTTTCCGCAGGAGATCGGGACGACGAGGAGAAGACCGGAGGACTCGGATCATTCGGTATATCTCTTCCCTTTCTTGTAGTTAGCTTAGACTAGTTAATGGTTCGATCCGGGTGTTTAGTGCGCGGTGGTGCCGGTTTGCTAAGTTCGCAAAATTAAAGTTTATCACCATTTCCGCATTTGGCCGTCGGATTGACGGCCGGGGCGCCGCCGTGCACTTACAGGTTGAGTATGAGATACTTCAACCACAGCTAATTGTTGGGTATGTGATACTACAACAGATGGCCCTAGTGCAAGTGGGAGATTGTTAGTTATATGTATGCCCTAGAGGCCATTACTGTACATACGATGTATATTGTAATGGATGCTTGGACATATATAGGGAGGGATTTCTTGCTCGACATGATTGTATGCTATATGGTTGTACTTTATCTTAACATGTACTCTGATTGTCTCTATATTACATGTTGATAAAGCCCTTAGGATATGTACTCGACTACTGGGACTATGATGAGATCATACTAGTGGGGCCAGGGTAGTCGGTGAGTACATCCTATAACTGTTCCTAGTCGAGGGTGTATCGAGACAGGGCATCGATGCACCAGAGTAGACTAGCGTATACGCATCTTGACCCATATGATGGGCGATGGATGATCCCATATCCATCGGTGTTTGACATCAAGGATGGTGTACGGGTGCTCAGTAGAGACTGGGTACACTGGACGGACTCGCTGAGAACTCCCAAATGGTATTATACCTCACGTGAGATGGCAGTTCTCCGGTGACATTGGTACAGAGTAGTCTGTTGACCCGAGATCGTCATAGAGTCTTGTGTGATTCCCACTATGCTTTGATTTCCATCATACCACGTCCAAGAGGGCGTGCAAAAAGGTGGCTTTTGGGTACAGTCCCGAATCACATGGAGGCAATGAGCGATAGAAGGGGATTCGTCTCTCCCGGTATAGGGAGTTGATGTTGCGCTGTGTTCGATTGGCTATGACTGGAAATCCCTGGCCAGTGTTGCTGAGATTTACTGGTAAGTGTTATCAGTAGTTTCTCGAACTGTTATAGACCTCATATCGACACGACTTATCGAGCTACTAGAGTCTAGGCGAGATATGCAACATATCAGATGACGAGACCGGACTGTACGGGAGTGTTACTGATTGGATTCGCAGGAGAATGTACAGGCTTGCTTGTTGATCTTCTGATCGCACAATACCCGGGTGGCCGTTACGTTTAGCAGACCGCTTGCGGCTTATGGGTGTTTGATATGATCATCACCTACTGCCGGCGTATTGACGAGTCTTAAGAGTCCTACACAAGGGTTTCTTGGCTCAAGCGAAACGGAGTAGGAGCACATATGTGATATGTGCGGGACCGAGATTAATACGATATGAGATATCGTATTCTATTCTCGCGATTTGTTGCATTGATCGGTTGTATGCGATATAGCCGGGTTATCGGATCAAGTGTTGATTCGATAAGTTGTTACACATGATATTAGTCGGTTATAGCCGGGTTATTAAATCAAGAGTTGATTTAATAATTTAATGTATAATTATATATTTGATATATTACATTACATTAACTAGTATTAGCTCACTTAAGATTTATTTTCTCACTTGATTGTGCATAAGTGTATATGTGATATATATTTGTGTACAAATGATTGTGTCATGCTTGATGATACATCAAAGATGGGTGTATGAGACTTATACCAAGATTAGGGTAAAGATTAGGGTTTTGTTTATATCTTAAGAATAACAAAAGAGAAAGACTTTGTCAAAGTTCTCAAGCTTTCATGAAGCTTGTGGAAACATTGACAAAGTCAACTCTTTTGTCATTCTTTAGGATATTTAGTTAACCCAACCCTTAACCATATACCTTGGTCAATTCTCTATATGAGTTAAGCATGATAGCTTAACTCACCCATGGTTACATTATTGAGGTTAGATAATTCATATGATGATATTATTCTTTCTTCTTCTTCTTCTTCATCAAGCTCCTTGAAAAAGCTTTCAAGCTCTAATGGTGCTATGAGGAAAAATGTGAGAAAATCAATTCTAAAGTGAGCCCACCTCCTACTTCTTCATCCTCTACCACTTGCCATGTAGTAGAGTGTGTTCTCTTCACAAAGTTCATGACCTAGTGAAGGAATAGCTTGAGTTAGTGTCTCCCCGACGTAGATCATCTTCGGCCTCGAAGTCATCGAAGCAAGCACGTTCGTTCTTCTTGTGGGGCTTCTCTAGAGTCCGGAGTTCACGATCGCAGCGAAGGGGACATCTACACGGAGCTATTGAAGTGAAGGACCGGATCTAGAAAGGTTGTAATCCCTCTCACTTAGTGTTAAAGTGTTTAGCATGCTTGTTTTCGCATAAACTCTAGTTTAAAGATCCGGCATTGGGTTGTTCGGCAAGGCTAAAATTTTAATCGGGCATGGTAGATGCCTCATAGACCCTTGTGCGTATGCCTAGCAACCCTACAAATGTGACAGTCTCCGTACAGTCCGGTCTGTTCGTCTAAGAACATTGCATGGCGGGCCTATGGGGGCGGTAAACGTCAGTCCCCTACTAGCTGTACAAGTCGTGTCGGAGTGTAGCCCAGAACACCTGAGATAACAATGGAAACCTTCCAGTCTATCTCGCTTTCCCTGGCCAGGGACTTTGTGTAATGGCTCTCCTAGACACAACGCGATATCAACCCCCAATACCGGGAGAGACGAATCCTGTCTAACCGTCACTGCCTCCAAGTGCTTCGGGACTGCACCAAAAAACTACCTGTTTGCACGACTCCTTTGAGCCATGGTAGGGTAGTACTCAAAGTACAGTGGGAACACACTCGAGACGAAGTGACAGTGTCAAGTCAACGGACTAAGCTGTACTCATGTCACCTGGGAACTGATAACTGACGATAGGTATAATACCAACCAACAGTTCCCGACGAGTCCTGTCCAGTGTACTTGTAACCTAACGAGCACCCGCATACTATCCTAAGTACGACGTACTGACGGCTGTGGGACAGACCGTCTCCCAAGCTGGGATGAGAAGCGCATACGCTTGTCTTCTCCGGAGTGTCGATGCCCTGTCTCGATAGTCCTATGACTAGGGACCTGCATAAGGATGTGCTTGTAGATTACCCAGCCCCCACGAGCGTGACTGCCATCACAACGCTGGTAATCAAGAAAAGATTCTAAGGGCTCCACTAATGTGTAAAGGCGATATGCTAAAAGAAACACATGCACACATTAAAGCAGAAACAAACCAAGTAGCATACTGCCATTTTGAGCAAGATTGTCAATACAAGGTGAATATCCCAAGCTTCCATCAAGTAATATACAAACTAGTATGATACAATAATGGCCTCTAGGGCATATACACTAACAATCTCCCACTTGTACTAAGGCCATGTACTGGCGTATCGAAGACCTATCATCTCGATCAGCCGCTCGAACTGAGTCTGGGGTAAGGCCTTGGTGAATGGATCAGCAGTGTTATCTTCCGTAGCAACTCTCCGAACCTCGATCTCCTGGCGACCCACGATCTCCCTGATCAGGTGATACCACCTCAAGATGTGCCTGGACTTCTGATGGGACCTGGGTTCCTTTGCTAAAGCTATAGCCCCGTTGTTGTCGCAATACAGAGGTACTGGACCAACAATGGACGGAACCACCTAAAGTTCTATTAGGAACTTCCTTATCCAGACGGCTTCTTTTGCGGCATCTGCAGCAGCGATATATTCCGCTTCCATCGTCGAGTCAGCAACGGTTTCCTATTTGGAACTCTTCCAACACACCGCCCCTCCATAGAGGGTAAAGACATAACCCGACATGGACTTGGAATCATCCTTGTCACTCTGGAAGCTGGAGTCAGCAAAGGCCTCGATCTGGAGGACTTTTCCGCCATACACCAAGAACATCTCCTTAGTCCTTCTCAGGTACTTGAGAATGTTCTTTACCGCTATCCAGTGTTTCTCCCCAGGGTTTGACTAATACCGGCTTACCACACTCAGTGCATAAGCTACATCCGGTCTGGTACACAACATCGTATACATTATAGAGCCTACCGCAGAAGCGTAAGGTATAATAGACATGCGATCCCTTTCCAAATCAGTCTTGGGAGACATCTCTTTGGAGAGGGTGATCCCGTGACAAGCCGGTAGATTACCGCGCTTGGAATCTTCCATACTGAATCTTTTCAGTATGGTGTCGATGTACCTGGACTGTGAGAGTCCTAATATTCTCTTGGATCTGTCACGATAGATCCGGATCCCCAGAATGTATGAGGCATCACCCAGGTCTTTCATGGAGAACCTGTGTGACAAGAACCCTTTGACAGATTGTAGCATAGGAATGTCATTTCCTATCAAGAGAATGTCATCCACGTATAAAACGAGGAATACTACAGTTCTTGCTACAAATCTACTATAGATGCATGGTTCATCTGGATTTTTGATAAAGCCAAATTCTTTGACCGTCTCATCAAAACAGATGTTCCAACTCCGCGATGCCTGCTTTAGTCCATAAATGGACTTAAGCAACTTGCACACCTTTCCGTTGCTCCCACTCTGAATGAAACCCTCTGGCTGGTCCATATAGACACACTCCTCTAAATTTCCATTTAGAAAAGCGGTCTTTACGTCCATTTGCCAAATCTCATAATCGTGGAAGGCAGCAATGGCAAGAAGGATCCGAATGGATTTCAGCATAGCCACTGGAGAAAAGGTTTCGTCATAGTCCAAGCCAGGTCTTTGACGGAAACCCTTTGCAACAAGTCTAGCTTTATAGGTCTCAACCTGTCCATCTACACCAATCTTCCTTTTGAAGATCCACTTGCATCCTACGGGTTTTACCCCATCTGGAGCAACGTCCAACGTCCATACTTTGTTGGTGTACATGGACTCCATTTCGGTCCGCATTGCATCCAGCCATTTTTCCGAGTTAACGCTCTGAATGGCCTGCTGTAAGCTAGTCGGCTCATCACTATCAATGATGCAATCCTCTCTATCCCCGTCTATGAGAAAACCGTAGTATCTCTCGGGCAGATGAGACTGCCTACTACTTCTGCGGAGCAGCGCAGGAATGTCCTGATCTTTCGAACCCTCTGGTTCTACTAAGTTTTCAATAATAGCTCGTGGTTCTGGAATTTCTTCCAGTTCTACTGCGCTCCCACTTATCTAATTTTCCAAAAACTCAGTTTCCAAGAAGTGGGCATGACGAGAAACAAAAACCTTTTGTTCCTCTTCGCAATAGAAGAAATATCCTTTGGAGTTCTTTGGATATCCCACAAACTTGCATTGTACTGAGCGTGCCTCGAGCTTGTCTGCATGCTGCTTTTTGACAAAAGCTGGACATCCCCATGTCTTAATGTGATTAAGATAGGGTCTCTTCCCACACCACATCTGATATGGTGTAGTAGGCACAGTCTTAGTTGGAACTCGGTTCAAAAGGTAAGCAGCTGATTCTAGTGCATATCCCCAGAATGATCGCGGTAACTCGGCGTTACTCATCATGGACCGTACCATATCCAATAGGGTTCGGTTCCGTCTCTCCGATACAACGTTATGTTGCGGAGTGTATGGAGGAGTAAGCTGAGAGAGAATTCCATTCTCTTTTAAGTAATCCAGGAACTCGGCACTCAAGTATTCATCACCTCGATCAGATCTCAGTATCTTGATACTTTTGCCTGTTTGTTTTTCAACTTCATTCTTATATTCCTGGAATTTTCCAAAGGCTTCGGATTTATGTTTCATTAAGAAGACATATCCGTACCTTGAAAAGTCATCCGTAAAAGTAATGAAGTAAGAATAACCGCTTCGTGCAAGCGTAGACATGGGACCGCACACGTCGCTGTGTACGAGTCCCAAGAGCTCGCTCGCTCTCACTCCGTGTCCAGTGAACGGAGTCTTTGTCATCTTTCCTTTGAGACAGGATTGACAAGTTGCATATGATTGATATTCGAACGGATCCAAATATCCTTCTGTATGTAACTTCGTCAACCTTCTCTCATTGATGTTACCCAGTCTACAATGCCATAAGAAAGCCTGATTTGTTTCCGGAGACTTTCTTTTGTGTGTATTCTGGACATTGAAAATCTGTGGTTGGTTTAATACGTATATACCATTGCTTAATGTACATGACCCAATCAGAACTTGATTAAGGTGAATGTTTACAACATTACTTACAAACGTAAATTCATAACCTTCTTTAGAAATTAAAGATACAGAAATGATATTACAAGTTGCATTGGGTACAAAAAAGCAATTACGTAAAATCAAAACATGTCCATCTGACATTCCCAGGTGATAGTCCCCCACGGCCTCAGCATCCATGCTAGCTCCGTTTGCAACTTTGAGGGTCATGTTACCTGCCTTCAAAAACCTACGTTTTCTCAATGCCTGCAAAGAATTACAGATATGAGATCCTGATCCGGTATCCAATACCCAGGACGTAGAGTTTATTGATGGACAGTTTTCAATAACATACACACCTGAAGCTGAAGCCGTAACTTGCTTCAGATCCTGTGTTCTGGCCTTCCAAGCCCTGCAATCTTTCTTCCAGTGTCCACTCTTGTGACAGTAAAAACACTCTTCCTTATCCACAAGCTTTCCCGCTACCTTTGTTGCCTTTGCCTTTCCCTTCGTATCCACTTTACTAACACCGCCCCTTGGTTTGGCGGGGATTTTCTTCTTCTTTTTCTTGGCTTTCGCCTTGGACCTAGAAGAGGAAGATCCTCCTACAAACAAAGTGGATGTTTCCCTACCTTTCTGTAGGGTGCCCTCTGCACTCCTCAGCATGTTGAGGAGTTCTGAAAGTTCAACCTCCTTTTCTTGCAAGTTGAAGTTCAGGATAAACTGGGCGTAAGTGGAAGGAAGGGACTGGAGAATCAAGTCCGTATAGAGCTCAATCTCCAACATGGTCCCAAGGTCCGCGAGCTCCTCTATGTAGCCAATCATCTTAAGCACGTGTTCCGCTACCGATGATCCGACGGCCAATCTCGCCGAAAACAACTTCTTCGACACTTCGTATCTGGCGATACGGGATTGCTCTCCATACAGTTCTTTTGTATGGAGAAATATGGATTCGAGGTCCATATTCTCGTGCCTCCTCTGATGTTCATTGTCCATAGAGGCAAGCACGAGGTACTTGGCCTTCGCGCAGTCGATTTACCAGGTCTTACGGATTTCCCTATCCGCGATGCTGGTTTTGGGACCTGGGACAGGGGGAGCTTTGGTGGTAAGAAGATACCCCAACTTGTCATAAGTGATTGCCATTTTGACATTCCTGAGCCAATCTTTGTAGTTTGGCCCTGTCAGTATGTTTTTATCTAGAAGTAACTTAAGTCCAGTCATGATAAATGGTCACTGCAATTAGGAGAGAGAGAAGAAACACTTTAGCATGATACTCTTGCAAGTTTAGAGTGGTTTTTAATTTGTCTAAACAGGATGGCTCCCACTGTCTCTCGAATCCCTCCTCAAACCATAAAGGAAGAACTAGTCGGGATCAATCTCACCGTACAATACTTGCTTAACCGTTCAGCCAGGCCAGTGTCGGTACTTCGAGGGAGGTTTTCCAACGCTTTTGCGAAGTTCCTTAATTAAGTAACCACTTTTCCCTGTGGGCGTAGCCCCGTAACACCTTTCTAGACACCTACTTGGTTTATAGCATTGATCGTTAAGTGAGAAAGTTCCTGAAGAGTAGCAAATACTCACAGTAGGATCGGGATCCAAATATCATCGCGTGACAAAACTGAAGGAATCCTACCAGAATCATCACACTCCAAATGGTATGCAGCGCTAGCAAGTTTCAGTTTCTATTGAAACTCCCGATGTGAATTTTTGCCCCATGCTCTTATGACCTTGACTTTGGCCAACAAATCATAAGTCACATGTCAAGTTCTACCCGTCATTCTCCAGGTTAATTTGATCCCACTCGCACATACCCTTGACTTTAGCCAACAAGGTAGAACGACTGCCCCAAACCAACACATCTATATATGCTGCACATGAATACCCAATAGCTACCAATCACTATGCCTTGACTTTGGCCAACAAACATAGCTTGAATACTTATTGACCATTCATATGAAACGACGGAGGGCTACGAATGGTTTTGGCGAAACCGTGAACGTAGTGAACTTGATATAATCTATGGAACGAGATAGCTTTCAAAAAGGAGTGGTTCAAGCTCCGCATTTAAAATTTGGTTTTGAAAAGAACCGAGTGGTTTTGAAAGTGTTCCAACGACTTTTACTTGGTTTATTTTTTTCTTCCATTAATTCCAATGCGTCCCATCAATTAATCCTACCATTGCAGAAAACAACGAAAATATGACGTACGCTTATGCTATCCGCATTCGCCACGGGGTCCCGTCATCACCCGTTAGGTTACTTAACTAACGACAGAGCGGTGGCTGGACTAGCGCGGATGCAAAACATAAGCAACGCCTAAATAGATATCATATAGATATATATAAACATTCGTCGCATGCAATGATAGCCATTCCAGATCACAGATGAATACATTGGATATACTAGGAATCCGCAATTCGTACGAGCCTGTAACGAAGAACGGATTACACGGTCGCGATGAATAGCCAAACCCCACCCTAGACACCTACAGGTGCGGCAAACTACCCGCCAAGTACCCGAAGTGAAGCAACCTACCTCAACACCGTGAGTAGGCCACTCGGCACTTCGAGATACCCGGTAGTTTATGCACCCCACCTTGGGTCTATCCTAGGAGAAAAAACAGTAAAAGAAATTATACAATGACGGCTACAACCCCGACCTGGTTGTGCGGCCATACAAATAATATTACATCAATTTACATATTACAAGAATTGAAAGAATAAGAAAACTCTCATCTCACAACCCCCGGCTATTCATCCGCGACAATCCAACGAATTCATATACACAAACCATCAACATTACAGATCACAGATATGTATAACCCCCACTAATCGACCTATAGCGATTAGCAGACATTCAATACATATATCACATCACAGATATAACCCATTAGACAAAGTGTAAAGAAGTTCGATCAAAAATACGGATTTGTGACCACCCCAAAAACTAACTTGTTCTCTGAAAAATCTGGGCAGAAACAAACCATCCTAAAAATCCCAAAACAGCAACAGAAGAACACTGCAGGAAAAACGAGCCACGGCCGAGTCAACTCGGCCGCGGATCCGCGGAAAGAGCATGCTCTTGCCGCGGTTCCGCGGTGAGTTGGTCGACTCGCTGGTTCGTTTTTCTTGGGTGTTCTGTAAGAACCCTGAGCCGATTTTTAGTGTATAATTTATTATTTTTAAAGCAGAAATAAAAATCGGCAGAAACTTAGGGTTTTTCATAAGTGTTTTGCGATTTTTTCCGATCGAAGTTCTAGATACTTTGCTAACTAGTTAGTTTGTGTTTAGCTAGGCTCTGATACCACTGTAAGTCCACGTTGCCCACCCCGGTGCTTGCGGGGAGGCGGAAACGTTATGAAAAATTGGATTTTTACAACACTAGGCAACATGGACTATGCTAAAGGAGGGATCTTTGCTAAACAAAACTAACTACAAAGCTAAAAGAGTTAGCTACTCGGAAAGGGGGTTATACCTAGGTCTTCAAGTCATTCTCTTCTTGCTCCTTGGAATGAAAGAACGGGTTCTCCTTGTCGCCTTCTCTTGCCGAAGAAAGATCCACCCGAGGGCCTCTACCTTTGGCTCCAACCTCAAACTAGAAGTAACTAAGGTGCTTGGTGTGCTAAACCTAGAACCTTAGAAAGAGTAGAGAGTAATTTTAAGGGATTTATCTCAAGCTCAAATGGTTCTCAACTCATGAGAGGGGAGAGCTAGAGAGAGAGGAAGAGGATGAGAGAGAATGAGAATGATAGAATGAGAAGAATAAACCAACCCTTCTCACATATATATGAATTATGATAAATAAATAATTAGCTAAAGATAATTGTGATGGTTAATCATGAAATGACCATTATCATTTCACATCAAATACTTTTGCAAGGATCAAAGAGCATCTTTCATATGAAATGATGATAGTCAACTTGTCAACCTAGGTCAACAAGTCAAGCAAAGTCAAATGGTCAATAACCATAACCATAACACAATTATAATTAACTAATATTAATAAATCATATTTCACACATAAATATTAGGGTTAAGAAAATGACAATGGTCATCAACCTTAATGAAAGTCCTCTGCCTCTGTCTCGGTCAACTGTGCATACACACCCGTATCCGTGTTCCGAGGAACACGAATACAATGAGATAAAACCAATCCCAAAACATATACTAGGATCTGGCTTAAACCAAAGCCCGCTAGTATAAGCTGTCCGGACACTAAACGTGCACAAGTGCGCGGATGTGAACGAACCCCGTCGCAAAACCATGCGACCTATACTCATTTTGCCTAAAGGCGAATAACCCTCTGTGTGGGACTCTAAAGACTCGACACTACGCTGGCAGTGGGTTTAACCACAGACCGCAAGCGGCACTAGCTGTACGTAACGGTCCCCAGGTAGATGCCGATAAGAAGACTGACGAGTAAAACCCATCTGAACTCCTACTGAGCCTGAATGTGACAGTCTCCGTACAGTCCGGTATGTTCGTCTAAGAACATCGCATGGCGGGCCTAGGGGGCGGTAAACGTCAGTCCCCTACTAGCGGTACAAGTCGTGTCGGAATGTAGCCCAGAACACCTGAGATAACACTGGAAACCTACCAGTCTATCTCGCTTGCCCTGGCCAGGGACTTTGTGTAATGGCTATCCTAGACACAGCGCGATATCAACCCCCAATACCGGGAGAGACGAATCCTGTTTAACCGTCACTGCCTCCAAGTGCTTCGGGACTGCACCCAAAAACTACATGTTTGCACGACTCCTTTGAGCCGTGGTAGGGTAGTAATCAATACAGTGGGAACACACTCGAGGCGAAGTGACAGTGTCAAGTCAACGGACTAAGCTGTACTCATGTCACCTGGGAACTGATAACAGACGATAGGTATAATACCAACCAACAGTTCCCGACGAGTCCTGTCCAGTGTAGTTGTAACCTAACGAGCACCCGCATACTATCCCAAGTACGACGTACTGACGGCTGTGGGACAGATCGTCTCCCAAGCTGGGATGAGAAGCGCATACGCTAGTCTACTCCGGAGTATCGATGCCCTGTCTCGATAATCCTACGACTAGGGACCTGCATAAGGATGTGCTTGTAGATTACCCAGCCCCCACGAGTGTGACTGCCATCACAACGCTGGTAATCAAGCAAAGATCATAAGGGCTCCACTAATGTGTAAAGGCGATATGCTAAAAGAAACACATGCACACATTAAAGCAGAAACAAACCAAGTAGCATACTGCCATTTTGAGCAAGATTGTCAATACAAGGTGAATATCCCAAGCTTCCATCAAGTAATATACAAACTAGTATGATACAGTAATAGCCTCTAGGGCATATACACTAACAATCTCCCGCTTGCACTAAGGCCATGTACTGGCGTATCGAAGACCTATCATCTCGATCAGCCGCTCGAACTGAGTCTGGGGTAAGGCCTTGGTGAATGGATCAGCAGTGTTATCTTCCTTAGCAACTCTCCGAACCTCGATCTCCTGGCGACCCACGATCTCCCTGATCAGGTGATACCGCCTCAAGATGTGCCTAGACTTCTGATGGGACCTGAGTTCCTTTGCTAAAGCTATAGCCCCGTTGTTGTCGCAATACAAAGGTAGTGGATCAACAATGGACGGAACCACCTGAAGTTCTGTTAGGAACTTCCTTATCCAGACGGCTTCTTTTGCGACATCTGCAGCAGCGATATATTCCGCTTCCATCGTCGAGTTAGCAACGATTTTCTGTTTGGAACTCTTCCAACACACCGCCCCTCTATAGAGGGTAAAGACATAACCCGACATGGACTTGGAATCATCCTTGTCACTCTGGAAGCTGGAGTCAGCAAAGGCCTCGATCTGGAGGTCTTTTCCGCCATACAGCAAGAACATCTCCTTAGTCCTTCTCAAGTACTTGAGAATGTTCTTTACCGCTATCCAGTGTTTCTCCCCAGGGTTTGACTGATACCGGCTTACCACACTCAGTGCATAAGCTACATCCGGTCTGGTACACAATATCGCATACATTATAGAGCCTACCGCAGAAGCGTAGGGTATAATAGACATGCGATCCCTTTCCAAATCAGTCTTGGGAGACATCTCTTTGGAGAGGGTGATCCCGTGACAAGCCGGTAGATTACCGCGCTTGGAATCTTCCATACTGAATCTTTTCACTCCTTTTCAAAGCTATCAAGGTTCCTTCGATTATATCAAGTTCACTACGTTCACGGTTTCGCCAATACCATTCGTAGCCCTCCGTCATTTCAGTTAAATAGTCAGTAGTATTCAAGCTATGTATTTTGACCTTCGCCAAGGCATAGTGAATGGTAGCTGCTGAATATTTATCAATAGCATAGATAGATGCGTTGGTTTGGGACAGTCGTACTACTATTTTGGCCTTCGTCAAGGGTATGAACGGGTGGGTTCAAATTAACCTGGATAATGACGGGTAGAACTTGACATGCGACTTATGATATGTTGTCCTTCGTCAAGGTCATAAGAGCATGGGGCAAAAATCCACATCGGGAGTTTCTAAAGAAACTAAAACTTGCTAGTGCTGCATACCATTTGGAGTGTGATGATTCTGGTAGGATTCCTTCAGTTTTATCACGCGATGATATTTGGATCCCGATCCTACTGTGAGTATATGCTACTCCTCGGGAACTTTCTCACTTAACGATCAATGCTATAAACCAAGTAGGTGTCTAGAAAGGTGTTAGCGGGGCTACGCCCACAGGGAAAAGAGGTTACTTAATTAAGGAACTTCGCGAAAGCATTGGAAAACCACCCTCGAAGTACCGACACCAGCCTGGCTGAACAGTTAAGCAAGTATTGTACGGTGAGATTGATCCCGACTAATTCTTCCTTTATGGTTTGAGGAGGGATTCGAGAGACAGTGGGAGCCATCCTGTTTAAATAAATTAAAAACCAATCTAAACTTGCAAGAGCATCATGCTAAAGTGTTTTCTTCTCTCTCTCTTAATTGCAGCGACCCAGTGACCAGACATAGGTTACATCTAGATAATAAAATGACTGAATCTGACTGTTATGACTGGCAAAAGTCTGTCCAGATGTCCATTGCCCATGACAAGCTGGAACACCTCTTGACTGATCCAACCCCTGCCGTCTCAGGTCCAGTTTCCCCTGTCACGGATATTCATATCCGCAAGACATCGGAAAAAGACTGTACGAAAGCCAAGTGCCTCGTGTTAGCCTCAGTTGATGGTGCATACCAGAGGCAGCACGAGAAGATGGACTTAGTTTCTATCTTCCTCCATAACAAAGATTTATATGGAGAGCAATCTCGTATCGCAAGATATGAGACCTCGAACGAATTGCTTCCAGCGAGGTTGGCTATCGGGTCATCTGTAGGGGGCAACGTCCTTACAGACACCAGCTATTTTGAGCTCACGGACCTGAAGACCACGTTGAAGAACGGGTCAGATGCTGACTTGATTCTACAGTCTCTACCTTCTACCCTGAAAGAAACCAGGGAAGTAAAAGGAAAGGAAAGGGCAGAAGTTTCGGGACTGGATGCAGTAAAAGAGGGACGTTCCTATTGTTACAGGAATGAACATTGGCAGAAGGATTGCAGGGCTAGCATAGCCAGTAGCCAGGATTCGAAGCATGTTGTGGCTTCGGCTTCGGGTGTGTTTATGATAGAGAACTGTATGTCAGTTAACCCTACCTCCTGGGTATTGGATAACAGATCAGGATCTCATATCTGTAATTCGTTACAGGCTCTGAGAAACCATAGGGTTATCAGGATAGGTGATATGACTCTCAGGGTTGCTAACGGAATGAGCATGTACGCTGAATCCATAGGGGAGTATCATCTTGGACTGACAACTGGGCAGATATTGATTCTGCGTGACTGTTTTTATGTACCAGGTGCAACTTGTAATATCATATCTGTATCCTTGCTTTCTAAAGAAGGATATGATTTTACTTTTGTAAGCGATGTGGTCAACATCCACCTAAATCAAGTTCTGATTGGGTCAGGCACATTAAAAAATGGGATATACGTATTAAATCAAGCTCAGATTTTCAGTGTCCACAACACACTTAAAAGAAAGTCTCCGGAATTAAATCAGGCTTTCTTATGGCATTGTAGACTGGGTCACATTAATGAGACACGGTTAACAAAGTTACATAAAGAAGGATACTTTGATCCGTTCGAGTACCAGTCTTAAGCCACTTGTGAATCTTGTCTCATGGGAAAGATGACAAAGACTCCGTTCACTGGACACGGAGAAAGAGCAAGCGAGCTCTTGGGACTCATACACAGTGGTGTGTGTGGTCCAATGTCTATACATGCGCGAAGTGGTTATTCATACTTCATTACTTTTACAGATGATTTCTCTAGGTATGGACATGTCTTCTTGATGAAGCATAAATCCGAGGCCTTTGAGAAATTTCGGGAATACAAGAATGAAGTTGAAAAACAAACAGGCAAAAGTATCAAGATACTGAGATCTGATCGAGGTGGTGAATACTTGAGTGCCGAGTTTCTGGGCTATTTAAAAGAGTATGGAATTTTCTCTCAGCTTACTCCTCCATACACACCACAACACAACGGTGTATCAGAAAGGCGGAATCGAACCCTATTGGATATGGTTCGTTCCATGATGAGTAAGGCTGAGTTACCACGATCTTTCTAGGGTTATGCACTAGAATCAGCTGCATATCTTTTGAACAAGGTTCCCTCCAAGACTGTGCCTACCACACCATATGAGATGTGGTGTGGGAAGAAACCCCATCTTCAATATCTGAAGATATGGGGATGTCCAGCTTTTGTAAAGAAGCAGCATGCGGACAAGCTCGAGGCACGCTGAGTACTGTGTAAGTTTGTGGGATACCCAAAGAACTCTAGGGGGTATTTTTTCTATTACGCAGAGGAACAAAAGGTTTTTGTTTCTCGTAAGGCCCACTTTCTGGAACATCAGTTTTTAGAAAAAGGTGAAAGTGGGAGCGTAATAGAACTGGAAGAAATTACAGAACCACAAGCTATTACTGAAAGTTTGGAAGATCCAGAAGGTTCAGGAGAACCGGACATCCCAGCGCCACTCCGCAGGAGTAGTAGGCAGTCTCATCCGCCCGAGAGATACTACGGTTTTCTCATAGACGGGGATAGAGAGGATTGCACCATTGACTATGGTGAGCCTACTAGCTTCCAGCAAGCCATTCAGAGCGGTGACTCGGTAAAATGGCTGGATGCAATGCGGACCGAGATGGAGTCCATGTACACCAACAAAGTTTGGACTTTGGACTTTGCTCCAGAAGGGGTAAAACCCGTAGACTGCAAATGGATCTTCAGAAAGAAGATTAGTGTGGATGGGCAGGTTAAAACCTATAAAGCTAGACTTGTAGCAAAGCGTTTTCGTCAAAGACCTGGTTTGGACTATGATGAGACCTTTTCTCCAGTGGCTATGCTCAAATCCATTCGGATCCTTCTTGCCATTGCTGCCTTCCACGATTATGAGATCTGGCAGATGGACGTAAAGACGGCTTTCCTAAATGGAAATTTGGAAGAGTGCGTCCATATGGATCAGCCGGAGGGATTCATTCAGAGTGGGAGCAGCGGTAAAGTGTGCAAGTTGCTCAAGTCCATCTATGGACTGAAGCAGGCATCGTGGAGTTGGAACATCTGCTTCGATGATACTGTCAAAGAATTCGACTTTATCAAAAACCTAGATGAACCATGCATTTACAGCAAGATTGTAGGGAGAACTGTGGTATTCCTCGTCTTGTACGTGGATGACATTCTCCTAATAGGAAATGATATTCCTATGCTACATTCAGTCAAAGGATTCTTGTCACAGAGGTTCTCAATGAAGGACCTGGGCGATGCCAACTACATTCTGGGGATCCAGATCTATCGTGATAGATCTAAGAGGATGTTGGGACTTTCACAGTCGAGGTACATAGACACCATACTAAAATGATTCAGTATGGAAGATTCCAAGCGTGGTAATCTACCGGCTTGTCACGGAATCACCCTCTCCAAAGAGATGTCTCCCAAGACTGATTTGGAAAAGGCTCGAATGTCATTTATACCCTACGCATCTGCGGTAGGCTCTATAATGTATGCGATGTTATGTACCAGACCAGATGTAGCATACGCATTGAGCGTTGTAAGCTGGTATCAGTCGGACCCAGGGGAGAAACACTGGATAGCAGTAAAGAACATTCTCAAGTACCTGAGAAGGACTAAGGAGATGTTCTTGGTGTATGGTGGAAAAGACCTCCAGATCGAGGCCTTTGCTGACTCCAGCTTCCAGAGTGACAAGGATAACTCCAAGTCCATGTCGGGTTATGTCTTTACCCTCAATGGAGGGGCGGTTTGCTGGAAGAGTTCCAAGCAGGAAACCGTTGCTGACTCAACTATGGAAGCGGAGTACATAGCTGCTTGCGATGCCGCAAAGGAAGCTGTCTAGATGAAGAAGTTCCTCACGGAGCTTCAGGTGGTTCCTACCATTGTTGATCCAATACCGCTGTATTGTGACAACAACGGAGCTATAGCTTTAGCGAAGGAACCCAGGTCCCATCAGAAGTCCAGGCACATTTTGAGGCGGTACCACCTGATCAGGGAGATCGCTGATTGCTGGGAGATCGAGGTGAAGAGAGTTAATTCAGAAGATAACACTGCAGATCCATTCACGAAGGCCATTCCCCAGACTCAGTTCGAGCGGCTGATCGAGATGATAGGTCTTCGATACGCCAGTACATGGCCCTAGTGCAAGTGGGAGATTGTTAGTGTATATTCCCTAGAGGCCATTACTGTATCATACTAGTTTGTATTTTACTTAATGGAAGCTTGGGATATTCACAGTTGTATAGACAATCTTGCTAAAAATGGCAGTATGCTACTTGGTTTGTTTCTACTTTAATATGTGATGTGTTTCTTTTAGCATATCGCTTATACATTTTAGTAGAGCCCTTAGGATCTTTGCTTGATTACCAGCGTTGTGATGGCAGTCACACTTGTTGGGGCTGGGTAATCTATAAGCACATCCTTATACAGGTCCATAGTCGCAGGACTATCGAGACAGGGCATCGATACTCCGGAGTAGACTAGCGTATGCGCGTCTCATCCCAGCAGGGGAGATGGTCTGTCCCTCAGCCATCAGTACGTCATACTGGAGATAGTATGCGGGTGCTCATTAGGTTACGAGTACACTGGACAGGACTCGTCGGGAACTGTTGGTTGGTATTATACCTATCGTCGGTTATCAGTTCCCAGGAGACATGAGTACAGCTTAGTCCGTTGACTTGACACTGTCACTTCGCCTCGAGTGAGTTCCCACTGTTCTTTGATTACTACCCTACCACGGCTCAAAGGAGTCGTGCAAACAGGTAGTAGTTGGGTGCAGTCCCGAGGCACTTGGAGGCAGTGATGGTTAGACATGATTCGTCTCTCCCGGTATTGGGGGTTGATATCGCGTCGTGTCTAGAAGAGCCATTACACAAAGTCCCTGGCCAGGGAAAGCGAGATATACTGGTAGGTTTCCAGTGATATCTCAGGGTGTTCTGGGCTACACTCCGACACGACTTGTACCGCTATTAGGGGACTGACGTTTACCGCCCCCCTAGGCCCGCCATGCGATACTCTTAGACGAACAGATCGGACTGTATGGATATTGTCACATACAGGCTCAGTATGAGTTCGGATGGGTTTACCTCATCGGCCTTCTTATCGACATCTACCTGGGGACCGTTACGTACAGCTAGTGCCTCTTGCGGTCTGTTGTTAAACCCACTGCCAGGGTAGTGTCGAGTCTTTAGAGTCCCACATAGAGAGTTTCCCTGCACTGAGCGATAGGTGTAGAGGCCGTATGGTTTTACGGCAGGGCTACGATCACTTACGTGCACTTGTGTGCGTATGCTGTTCGGGCAGGCAATACTAGTGGGCTTTGGTTTAAGCCGGATCCTAGTATTGCACGGATGGATTTGTTTTGTCTTCTATGCATTCGTATTCTACGGAATTCGGATGCGGGTGTGTATGCACAGTTGTGAGGAGCGAAGAGGAAGGTGGTGCCTCATTAAGGTTTTGACAGTTGATTCGGTCGAAACCAAAATGAGGCGGACTCATTAGGGTTTTGGCAGTTCGTTCGGTCAAAATCGTAATGAGCCGGGGACATTATTTACTAATCTTTTTAGTGATTATTGTGTGGTGGCTAATTGCTTTGACCATTTGACCATACTTGACTTTGTTGACCGTTTGACCAAAGTTGACTTGGACCTTCATGAGAGGTCTAGAGTATTCTTTAGATTTCTTATTTCTTTTGGATTATGATAATGGTCAAGTCAATTGTTGCCATCAACTTAATCTTGAAAAGATTAGTAATGATGATAGTGGTGTATTATTGCAACCATGGTTCATTCTCTCTACACAATAATTCATTTCTCATTTCTCTTTCTCTCTCTTGAAAAGAAATGAGAGAGCTCCATGGTTGTTCTCCTTCTTCTTCCTCCTCTTGATTATTTCTTTTGATCTCATGTGTTGAGAGAAAAAGAATCCAAATAGACAAACACATCCATCTATCTCTTCTACACATCCTAGGACATCAAGACTAGCGATCTTGTTGCCCTAGTTGCCTCGGCTCGAGGTGGAGCTCGGAGTACATCTCTCGGGTGGATCGTCTTCGACTCAAGAAGGCCGCGGAGGTGATCAAGATCCGGATCGACCATCGGAGCGTGGATGGACAAGCCGGACAGCGGAATGAAGACCCGAAGGACCGGAGTCGTAAGGTATAATCTCTATGACATAGTATATAGAATCTCTAGTAGTTTGCTAGTTTGTTGTTTAGCAAAGATCCTTCCTTTAGTCCATGTTGCCTTTGCACTAAAAATTGATTTTTTACCGTTTCCGCCTCCCCGTAAGAACCGGGGTGAGCAACGTGGACTTACAGTACCAATGGTCCAGCCGTAGAAGGGTCAAGCCAACGCCTCACATGTGGCACGCCTTACTGCCCCAAACCCTAAGGTTTAGAGGCAGTTCAAGACGGTCACATAATCGAGTTAAGGTTTGTTGTCTTCTAGAAGGTCCACCGTATTACTTGCATGACTTAGAACGCTCTTAAACTCGAGAAAAAATCCAACTTTTGAAAAAATTTCCGGCAGGGGAAAAAGTGAGTTTTTGATATCCGTTCGAACTTTTTAACAGTTTCTAAAAATTATCCGGACAAACTAAACAAAGTTAAATTATCCAATAGAATCAACGAGTCCCCAATACAATCCTAGAAAACTCAACACTTGAGTGGAATTAAAAAATTCCCAGAAAAAAATGACAAGAAAGGACCTAAGAATAAATATATGAAGTTCCAGGGACTAATTCACAATTTTGGCCGCGGAACCGCTGCCAAACCCTTGGTTTGGCCGCGGTTCCGCGGTCATATGAGCGAATTAGTAGGTTGTACTTCACAGTAATTCTTAGTTTTTCCTGCTTGTTTTTCTGAGTATTTTTAATACTGAAAAATCACATTTTTAGAAAATGTACAGAGAGGGGTATAAACCGGGTATTCGGAGTTCGATCGGACTTTAAACTTCTCCTAGACTTTGCCTAAAGCTCTAGCTTGGCTCTGATACCACTGTAGGGTTGCTAGGCACTGCCACAAGGGTCTACGAGGCATCAACCATGCCCGATAAAAATTTTAGCCGTGCCGAACAACCCAAAGCCGGATCTTTAAACTAGAGTTTATGCGAAAACAAGCATGTTAAACACTTTAACACTAAGTGAGAGGGATTAAAAACTTTGTAGATCCGGTCCTTCACTTCAATAGCTCCGTGTAGATGTCCCCTTCGCTGCGATCGTGAACTCCGGACTCTAGAGAAGCTCCACAAGAAGAACGTACGTGCTTGCTTCGATGACTTTGAGGCCGAAGATGATCTACATCGGGGAGACACTAACTCAAGCTATTCCTTCACTAGGTCATGAACTTTGTGAAGAGAACACACTCTACTACATGGCAAGTGGTAGAGGATGAAGAAGTAGGAGGTGGGCTCACTTTAGAATTGATTTTCTCACATTTTTCCTCATAACACCATTAGAGCTTGAAAGCTTTTTCAAGGAGCTTGATGAAGAAGAAGAAGAAGGAATAATATCATCATATGAATTATTATCCTCTCAATAATATAACCATGGGTGAGTTAAGCTATCATGCTTAACTCATGTAGAGAATTAACCAAAGCATGAGGTTAAGGGTTGGGTTAACTAAATATCCTTAAGAATGACAAAAGAGTTGACTTTGTCAATGTTTCCACAAGCTTCATGAAAGCTTGAGAACTTTGACAAAGTCTTTCTCTTTTGTTATTCTTAAGATATAAACAAAACCCTAATCTTTACCCTAATCTTGGTATAAGTCTCATACACCCATCTTTGATGCATCATCAAGCATGACACAATCATATGTACACAAATATATATCACATATACACTTATGCACAATCAAGTGAGAAAATAAATCTTAAGTGGGCTAATACTAGTTAATGTAATGTAATATATCAAATATATAATTATACATTAAATTATTAAATCAACTCTTGATTTAATAACCCGGCTATAACCGACTAATATCATGTGTAACAACTTATCGAATCAACACTTGATCCGATAACCCGGCTATATCGCATACAACCGATCAATGTTACAAATCGCGAGAATAGAATACGGCATCTCATATCGTATCAATCTCGGTCCCGCACATATCACATATGTGCTCCTACTCCGTTTCACTTGAGCCAGGAAACCCCTGTGTAGGACTCTAAAGACTCGTCAATACGCCGGCAGTAGGTGATGATCATATCAAACACCCACAAGCCGCAAGCGGTCTGCTAAACGTAACGGCCACCCGGGTATTGAGCGATCAGAAGATCAACAAGCAAGCCTGTACATTCTCCTGTGAATCCAGTCAGTAACACTCCCGTACAGTCCGGTCTCGTCGTCTGATATGTCGCATATCTCGCCTAGGGGTGGTAAACGTCAGACCCCAGTAGCTCGATAAGTCGTGTCGATATGAGGTCTATAACAGTTTGAGAAACTGCTGATAAAACTTACCAGTAAATCTCAGCAACCCTGGCGAGGGATTTCCGGTTATAACCAATCGAACACAGCGCAACATCAACTCCCTATACCGGGAGAGACGAATCCCCGCCTATCGCTCATTGCCTCCATATGATTCGGGACTGTACCCAAAAGCCACTTTTTTGCACGCCCTCTTGGACGTGGTATGATGGAAATCAAAGTACAGTGGGAATCACACAAGACTCTATGACGATCTCGGGTCAACAGACTACTCTGTACCAGTGTCACCTGAGAACTGCCATCTGACGTAAGGTATAATACCATCTGGGAGTTCTCGGCGAGTCCGTCCAGTGTACCCAGTCTCCACTGAGCACCCGTACACCATCCTTGATGTCAAACACCGATGGATATGGGATCATCCATCGCCCATCATATGGGTCAAGGTGCGTATACGCTAGTCTACTCTGGTGTATCGATGCCCTGTCTCGATACACCCTCGACTAGGAACAGTTATAGGATGTACTCGTCGACTACCGTGGCCCCACTAGTATGATCTCATCATAGTCCCAGTAGTCGAGTACATATCCTAAGGGCTTTATCAATATGTAACATAGAGACAATCAGAGTACATGTTAATATAAAGTACAACCAGATAGCATAATATCATGTCGAGCAAGAAAGTCCTTCCTATATATGTCCTAGCATCCACTACAATATACATCGTATGTACAGTAATGGCCTCTAGGGCATACATATAACTAACAGGATTCACCTAGCTCGAGATCATCGGTGAGTAGATTTAACATCTATGGGGAAATCGTCCGTATGGCGCTAAGCGTCGAGGGCTCGATTCGGTGATATAAACCTATGTTGTTAGTATATACATTAATTGTGCATGAACATCATCTTGCACATCCCATTACTTGTTGTACATTGACACTGTATTGATTGGACACTACACTATTACTAACGGTTCATATTGCACGAGCACTGAATTGTATGCCACACACACACACTGTTAGTAATTGCCATGACGCGCACACTATAGAAATTACCATGGATAATATATATTGCATCACCTTCGTTATCATTAACAATTAGATAGTAATTCTTGTCCTATCACATATATGAATTGCATCATACATGTACGCATACTACATACATTGCTATAGTTACCCAATTACTTTAAAAGATGTTGCATTTCTATTTTCGTAGATTGGGGAAACCGCAAGATACCTTTGAAAACTTGATAATTAAAAAGAGCGGTTTTCCCTTGATATGCTTACATTACTGTTCCGTATTTGCATATCTCGTTTTCATGGACATATGCATTGATTTATTGACTTCATGCGATTTCTGGATTCGAGAACCGCGGTTATATTTAAAAAGGGAAAATATAATATATTGCTTTAAAAATGTGGTTTCTCTTGATATGATATTTCGAGGTGTCCACCATGAGTTTTCTCGGTTCTGAAATGTGAGTATACCCGATTCGAGGAGCAGTAGGCACCGTCTGTGGGTACATGGTGGACCCGGTATGGTACCCTGGGGCAAGAAATGATTTTTGTGGAGTAGACGATAAGCCTGGCAGAGGGAACACTACCTACCGGTGATAGTTTTGGGCTTGGTTGTTATCCGGAGGATATCGACCGGAATCGTGAGATAGATATGGGCCGATCCGGACTGACTGAGTCCGAGAGAGAAAGATGTGGATTTACGTGTCGATGCTGGACACGGGTTTCATGATGTTTTCGAGTGTCGATGTTGGACACTCAGGTTTCATGATGTGACGGATATAAGGGCCGGTCAGAGTGACGGGGCCTGAGATATTGGGATTTGGGGTGTCGTTGATGGACATCGACTTTCCATGATGATGATTCATACATGAGGTTTTATGTGTTATCATACACTCAGGATTTATTAGACATGCATTGTTTCATTTAGTTGTTGTACCCTGGTGGTGCACCTTGATCATGATTTTACTGCATATCCGTATTGTTATATTTATGCCATCAGATTGCATATTTCAGATTATCGCTTTTCATGCATACTTGCGATTATCTGTATGATGTTATTTACTATTCACGAGTTGGAAACTCACCCCCGTTATGCCATAGTGTTTTGCAGGCTTGAGCCTCGGTATAGTCGCGGCAGGGCTTCTCATTTCATCTACTTCTGCGGATACCGCTACCGTTGGTCGTGATTTTGGATAGGTGGGTGGTTTTGCGGTTATCCGTATGATCTCATTGTATATCTTATTGTATCTAGTACTCTCCATCCACCACTTTCATGTATATTGACTTAGAGACGAGTTTGTGAGAATCGATATTGTATTATTTTATGACTCTGGGTGTCGAGCTCGTACGAGCCGGCTATTTTATTTATGTTGTGATGTTGTTTCACTTCTTTATTGCTTATTCCTTCGCTACGGCATCGTGTGTGTGTGTACTTGTTGTGGTTGTGTTCCGCCTTTTGGCGTGAGTTGCTCCCGTTTGGGATGCTTTATATTTATGTTATGCATGTACCAGTTTGGGCTAGTTTTTATAAAGGAGATGCTGCCAAAATTTTTAAGAAAATAAACTAAGTTAAGATTTTATCACTTAAGATTTTCAAATGTTTTAGCAAATGTTTTAAATGTTCTATCTTTCTAACTTTTATGGTTTAGATTTCTGGGTGGTCGGCTTACTTGAATTACGTTACGCCTTTAGACATTGCGTGATTTAAGTGTCGGTCATGTTCCTAAATTGGGTCATGACAAGTTGGTATCAGAGTACTAGGTTTTACCTTTCAGAGTGTAGGATGACCCTTGGTATGATGGAATAGGTAGCTTAAGCGGAATAACGTAGCTTGTGTATGTTCCGCGGCATACTTACGACACGATACTCCGCCTAAGTGATCTTAGGACATATTGCTTGAATTCCTTCCTTGATTATATATATCCTTATGATTCGACTTCTATGTTCTTATCGAATCATGTTTCCTTATTCCATCCACTATGCCGCCGAAGACTACAAGGGCGCAGAGAGCTGCCGCGAGAGCCGAGGTCAGGGCAGGCTCGTCTGAGATGAGGACTGACCAGGGCGGTATGCCTATTTTACAGGAGCAGATTGATCCACCTTCTCCGGATCGTGATCCACCTTCTCCGAATCGTATTAATAGGCTAGAGGCCGGTATGTAGGATTTGCGCCAGATGATGGGATCGTTGGTCGAGGCTAGTCGGGCACAGAGTTCAGAGGTCGTTCCACCTGTTACGGGGACCGTGATGGTACCTACTATTCAGACAGTCGTACCTATTGTTATGGAGGTTATCACCGTGTCCTTATCTGAGTTCATGAGGCTGAAGCCTCCGGTTTTCATAGGCACCGACGCGGCTGAGGATCCACAGTCGTTCATCGATCGGATAGCCAGGATCTGTCGTTCGTTTAGATGCTCCGACACGAGATGGGTGGAGTTCACTAGTTTCCATATGGAGGGTCTTGCCCAGACTTGGTGCGAGTCTTTAGAGAGAGGTCGAGCTGCAGGTCTTCCTCCTATGACCTGGGTTGAGTTTAAGGCGATGTTTCTTGCTCGATTCCTCCCTCAGAGCGTTAGAGATGCTCGAGCTCGCAGATTTGAGTCGTTGCGCCAGACTCCGGTTATGACGGTGGCGGAGTATGATATTCAGCTTACCCAGCTATCCGTATATGCTCCGAATTTAGTGGATACTGAAGAGAGACGGATCAAGAGATTTTTACGAGGCATGATTACCCAGTTGTTCCTCTCCATCGGCGCCCAGCATTTCGATACATATGCAGCCACAGTGGACACAGCCCTACTGGTAGAGGAGCGTATTTCTGAGACTTCGGTCGTTCCGGGACCAAAGAGGATTCGTACTGATGTACCAGCCCGGGGACCGATATATAGACGCCGCGACAGATTCTTTTTAGGCCGTGGGGGTAGCGGAGACTTGGGACGAGGCCAGTTATATAGCTCTTACCCACATTGTCAGCAGTCGTCGTCTGGATGCTTTGGGTATGGGAGTCCACATCATCGCGTCAGAGATTGTACTGAGGTACGCTAGGGCGAAGCAGCTGTTCCATATGTTACCTTACCACCTTCTCCACCTCAGAGAGCGTTGCCTCTTACACCTGTTGTTGCTCCACGCCAGACTTATGCTCAGAGAGGTCGTGGTCGCGGTGGGTTTGTTCAGAGAGGATGGGGTGGCGGAGGCGGAGGCCAGCCATTTGCCGGTAGAGGGCAGGCTCAGGTATTTGCTTTGACTCATCAGGACGCGCAGGCGTCGAATGCAGTCGTGTCAGGTACTCTTTCTGTATGTTCTTTTGATGCGCACGTTTTATTTGATCCGGGATCTACTCACTTGTACGTTTCCACACACTTCGTGCCGAGGTTAGGCCGAAAGTCGTCTTTGCTAGATCAGCCGCTTGTCGTGATTACTCTTGTTGGAGAGTCTTTTGTTGCGCGACATGTGTTTAGGTCGTGTGCCGTTCGTACTGAAGATAGAGATTTTTCCGTCGACCTGATCCTTCTTGATATGTTGGACTTCGACGTTCTCCTTGGCAAGGAATGGCTAGCTACTTGCTATGCGTCTGTGGACTGCCATGAGAAGGCAGTCAGGTTTTGTTTTCTGGGCGAGTCGGTTCTTGTTGTGCAGGGGGACCGTAGTGCCGCCCCTCACAGTTTGATTTCTGCCCTTTGCGCTAGTCGGCTTTTGAGGAAAGAATGTCGTGGATTCTTAGCTTTTATTCATGATACCGGTGCCACGGTAGATTCATTGGACCGGGTTCCTATTGTGAGAGAGTTTTCCGACATATTTCCCGATGAGTTACCTGGATTGCCGCCAGAGCGCGATATTGAGTTTTGCATTGATTTGATCTCCGGCACGGGGCCTATTTCTATACCGCCTTATCGGATGGCCCCGGCGGAGCTTAAAGAGCTTAAGGATCAGTTGCAAGGGTTGCTTGATAGAGGACTTGTGCGTCCGAGTGTTTCGCCTTGGGGAGCTCCTGTTTTGTTCGTCAAGAAGAAGGACGACAATTTGAGGTTGTGCATTGATTATCATCAATTGAACCGAGTTACGGTGCGGAATAGGTATCCATTACCTCGCATTGACGATTTGTTTGATTAGCTCCAGGGTGCGGGACATTTTTCCAAGATTGATTTGTGGTCGGGTTATCATCAATTGCGGGTTCGGAATGATGACATTCCGAAAACTGCTTTTCATATGCGCTACGGGCATTATGAGTTTTTGGTGATGACGTTCGGACTCACCAATGCCCCAGTAGCGTTCATGGATTTGATGAACCGGATTTTCAGGCCGTTCCTCGACCAGTTCATTATTGTGTTTCTTGATGACATTCTGGTCTATTCCAGAAGTCAAGAGGAGCATGACCAGCACCTGAGGATTGCTTTGCAGACATTGAGAGAGCACCAGCTGTTTGCAAAATTCTCGAAGTGTGCATTCTGGCTTGATAGTATTGACTTCTTGGGTTGTGTGGTTACGGGAGACGGTATTCGTGTGGACCCGAAGAAGATTGAGGCCGTACAGCTCTGGCCTAGACCTGTATCAGTCACTGAGGACCGCAGCTTCTTGGGCTTAGTTGGTTATTACCGCTGTTTCGTGCAGAATTTCTCGAGTATCGCTGCACCGCTGACCGGACTGAACCGGAAGGGGGTACCTTTTCTTTGGACTGAGGCATGCGAGCAGAGTTTTCAGCAGTTGACGACTGCACCAGTTTTATCTCTGCCTTCTGGATTGTAATATTTCAGAAAATATAAAATATTAATTTTGGAATTTAATATTAAAATAATATATCTCCCGAAAACTGCCCGATTTGCGAAATTGGAGTTTTCGAAAAAGAGTATAAATATATACCTATAATTATGAAATAATTGGAAATTAAAATGAATTATGCATTTAAAAATATATTTAAAGGATTTGGCATTTTTAAAATTTATTATATGCAGTTTGGATAAAAACCCGATTAGTGCACCGCTAATCGCGATTTGGCCAAATCCGTGTTTCTACAGTTTTCCATGGTTAGTGCACCATGATATGTTACATGTTGTTTCATTTGTGTTGTTTTATTGGGTTTATGTGTTTATTGGTGAGAAAAGAAAAGAAATGAATTGTTGGAGAGGGGGGGGGACACAATGATGAGGGGTGAGCATGCTAGGAGAGAGAAAAGGGAGTGAGAATAAGTGTGGGGGAGAGAGAGGGGCTGCCTCATTCCCCATTCCCCTTTTGTTTTCTTCTTCTTCTTCAACTCCTCCTCCACCTCCTCTACCCTCTTGACCCATCTCAAACCCTTCCTCAAAACCCTATACCCCTTTCACAAAAAATGATCACCTCCTCACCCTCATCGCATTGGACCTAGCAAAGTGGGATTTTGACAAACTTTGAGATGCTGGGGTTTTATTGAGTGGCCTAAATGAGGTATAATTTCTACCATTTAGTTAGTTTCAAGTTTCTTTATATTCTAATTAGTTAGAAATGGGGTTAGGATGTGGATTTGTGAGCATGGAAACTTCAAGAGGAGGATTAGGGTTTGAGTTGGGTTGTGATGATGAGTAGTGGCTATTACTAAGCCTTAGTGTTAGAATTCTTGACCTGGACCAGTGACCAAACCCCAAAATATGAACTTTAGATTCGTCGATATCGGAAAATTGTGAGAATTGTGATGGTATTTAGGAATCTGGAGTGACTCGAGGACCTGGAAAATTATTTAACAAAGACAGTGAGATGAGCAGGTGATTGTGAGTGTACCCTAGAGACCCGGGACCCCAACTATAAACCCAGGCCACAGATTAATCCATTCTGGCCGCAATTTGCGGCCAGAGCAGGGAGGTATGGCATCGTGTTTGGTCCATGGCTTTGTTAGCTGTAAATTAGACCCTCCATATATGCAAAATTGGCTAATTTCACCTAGGCTAAAATCTGGGAGGTTTTACATGGTTTCTGAAATTGTTTTGCGGCTACTAATGAATTTGAATTTGGTATTTGGTATTGTGTTTTCATCGTGTGGCGTTTGAACGTCAACGACCAGGGTTATTGGTCGTGTTTTGCATGCAAGGCTATAGGTTTTAACCTATGAGCGAAGCGTGTGCCGTTTTGGTTTTCCGCCTTAATTTTAATACGCATTTGCGATTGTGTATTGGTTGTAGGTACCCCACGTATAATTAGAGACGATAAGGAGAGCATGGCATCATCGACTCCAGCGAACGAGGATCAAGGTGACTAGATCTATATCTACGGGGAAAGTCGGGTGGATAGCGTATAGCACCCCCGCAAACTTTGATGGAAACCGATTTATATATAGAATATGGTTAATGGAACTTTTAAATAGAAACTATATATAGAGTTAAAGGATAGTTAGAGAAACCATATTAGAAACTAAAGGAAAGTTAGAGGTGATATGATACGGCTAATATGTGATGACGGGATTTGAGGATGATGTTTGATGATATTGCCGTTTAGGGTACTATAGGACTAGATAGTCGACGTAGATGTGTCATCCGAACCATACCTATTTCTAAAATGAAGAATCGTATGCATCTTTTAAACAAATACCTTGAGGGACGTTACGGATTTTCAAATGATATATTTTCCTTAAAAACACCGTAGCCCCTACTTTCAAAACTACGATTCGCATCTTTCAAAAACTGTTTGTATGGTTCGGGTGTGTATGTTAGATTAGATACTTATGCTTATAGTAAAGGTAGAATGTATTTGTAAATTGACCTTATGTGAGATATAAATGTGATGAAAAGAGAATACGATTTGACATGTGATATGATGATATGTTGGTATACGGATGCGAGTCGATTGAGATGATTGATACCTTGCCGGTCCCCTGATATGAGATTGTTGTGGATGTGACCTATGACATATGTACATAGATATATATATTTATATGTGGTGAATCATGTGTGATTGTCGTACGAGACATTAGGTCCGTACCCCTTATTGTCATATAGGATGATAGGATCCCTATTGGTTTAGTGCCGCCGTATGATGATTTTCCGTACGTGATGAGTTTGACTTGATGATTGATCCATACCCTTGACTAGAGGATTCCGTACGATGGATTATACCATGTGTGATGTTGTGAGGCTAGATTCCGATTGATAGATTCACCGACTCGGTTATATTAGTTACGTGTACCTGTCAGCATTTGCATATGATTTACCTTATGCTGCTTCCATGTTATTCTCATTGCATGCATATACCTGTGCTAGTACACTTACACCATTATCGATGATGCGTATGTTACACATACACAGATTTTCCGGCTCACACACATCATCATCGATAATTGCCATGTCACTACACGGTAGGATTGCGGCATCATGATATGACTCCTTGCATAATTTACTTGCTATTGTTGCATATGCACCTTTATACGATGTTGTATTAGACTTTGGAGAAATTGGGAACCGCTGGATATATTTTAAAAACTGAAATCATTTAAAAGAGCGGTTTTCCCTTAATATGATACATTACTGTTCCATGTTGCATGATACACGGATATGCTTACATTTCTATTGTATGTCGCATACATCATGCTTTATGATTTTTACGCATTGAGATATGCTGTTTTCATGAGATTTCTGGATTTGAGAACCGTGGCTATTTCAAAAGAAAGTATGTACTGCTTTAAAAACCCGGTTTCTCTTGATATGATATTTCAGTGCGTCCACCATGCGTTTTCTCGGTTCTGAGACATGTGACATGTGAACCCGATTCGAGGAGCTGGATGAGGCCGATTGCGGGTACATGGTGGACCCGGTATGGTACCCCGGGGCGAGAACGGATTGCTGTGCTGCAAACGGTGAGCCTGGCAGAGGGACTACTACCTACCGGTGATTGTATTGAGCACGAAGGATATCCGGAGGATACCGACCGGAGTCGAGAGATGATATAGGCCGATCCGGACTGACGGAGCCCGTGGGCCGATCCGGACTGACGGAGCCCGAGATATGAGAATTTACGTGTCGATGCTGGACACGGGTTTCATGATGTTTTCGGGTGTCGATATTGGACACCCAGGTTCCATGATTTTGATGTGTCGCGAGGGACACCGTTGATTTATATCCTCATACTTACTTGCATACATACATTTATTATATGGTTGGACGAGATTCACATGCATACAGACATTGGTTATATTGTTGGATTACATCCGCATACTTATAGGTATTAATTACATTGTTGGCACATTTGATGACTCGGTCACCCTTGATATCATAGTATTACCTTTATGATATAGTTGACCTAGGAGTCGTTGTTTATTCGATTTCTACTTGTAGATATTTTTCTATTCACGAGTTGGCAACTCACCCCCGTTGTGCCACAGTTCTTGCAGGCTGACCGCACGGATCAGTAGCGGCATCGCTGGCACATAGCTACATTTGGGTGGTTTGCTTGGTAGGTGGGACATTTGTATCGTACCCACTCTTGTATTTCTTTTTCATATTGTATCTAGTCAACTCCATCAAATCAAACTAGTATTTGTATAAGTAATGAGACTTAGCGAGACTTGTAGTTGCGAGACTTGAGCGATGGGTAGTATGTTCGCATTTTGGGTTGATATCTCGCTTTATTCTTTATCTTTTGTGGTGAACTTCGTCGTTGGGCGTCGTATACTTATATTTACTGTCTTGTGTAGTTGTGATCCACCGGTTGGTGAAGAGCTAGCTCCCACTTAGGGATGCCTTTATATTATCTCGTATTGTGGTTTTGGATCAAAATATAAAAATGAGGTGCTGCCCAAATTTTTAAAAGACGAAACATGTTTTCAAACTAGTAAATTTCATTTGCATTATTTATGTCCTTTTTCCCATGCATTTAAGAAAACTTGATTTCATTATACCTTTATTTCAAAACTTCACCTCCTTTATTTTCTTTAAAAGGTTTAGATTTCTGGGTTTCAGCTTACTTGGATTCCATTACGCCTTTAGACGTTGCGTGATTCAAGTGCTGGTCAGGAGCTAATATTTCGGGTCATGACAAAGTTGGTATCAGAGCGCTAGGTTTAACCTTGGTTCGAGTCTATGTTTGACTATGCGGAGTCTAGGGCGGGTATGTATTTCGGAATTTAGGCTTGACCTTACGGAACTTAGACTTGAACGGGGGGTATTAGACCCGAACTTTCGTTTCATAGGCTGGCCCTGATTGATGGAGTAGGTAGCTTGAGTAGAGTGATGTACCGTACGTATGTTCCACGATATATTTACGATACGCTACTCCACTTAAGAAACCTTAGGATGTACATATTTTGAGATCTATGATTCTCTTCGTACCCTTGATTATACATCCATTTGAGATCCTTGATTTTATTCGTTTCCATGATCATACTCTCAGTGATGTTGTTCTTTCTTATGATCATGTATCCATTCTGGATATGTCGATTCCTTTCATGCCGTTGATCTGCTTTCTTCGATCCTCGATTGAGGTTCCTGTCACCATGGTTTGAGCGCAGATTGAGCTGCTGCTAGTGTTGCGGTCAGGGCGAGCTCGTCTGGTACGAAGACTGACCATCGTGTTTTCTGGTGACACGAGAACGTCTCGAGTTAGTATTTATGTTGTGACCTCTCGGTTGAGGCGAGTGTTTGGTTTTGCACCGGATGATCGGGCCATTGATAGAGCTGCCTGTTGCGAGAGGACTGTTGATGTACAGCATACCTCAAAGATTGTGATGTCTTCTACCGTGCAGACAGATGACCCAGCTGTTGCTGAGATGATGGGATGTCGCCTCTGTTGGATATAGTGCCCTCAGAGTCAATTATTGGATCACAGGCACGTGATTGCAAGGATTGAGGGAGGACCTATGCCGGCCGGACAGTCTTACTCGAGATGATAGTATGCTATATGGTTTATCTTTATCATCGTGTACTGCTTTAGGTGACCTTACAGGTCACTATTGCACGTTGATAGAGCCCTTAGGATTCTTGCTTGATGACCAGCACTATGATGGCGATCATATACGTGGGAGCTGGGGTCTATAAGCACATCCTTAAAAGGTCCCTAGTCATGGGAGTTTTCGAGACAGGGCATCGATACTCCAGAGTAGACTAGTGTATACAGTCGAGACCCAGACGAGGGACGGTGGCCGGTCTCACAAGCCACTGGTGTCAGTTGGTTCACCTAAGATGTATACAGGTGCTCATTGGGTTATGAGTACACCGGACAGGACTCGCCGGAAACCTGCTAGTTGGGATTATACCAGACGTCGGATAGCAGTTCCCTGGTGACATGTGTATAGGTTAGTTCATCGACCTGAGATCGTCATTTGTCTCGTGTTAGTTCCCACTGTGCTTTGATTACTACCCTACCACGGCTCAAAGGAGTCGTGCAAACAGGTTTTAGTTGGGTACAGTCCCGAGCCACATGGAGGCAATGAGCGGATCTGCAGGGGTTCGTCTCTCCCGGTATTAGGGGTGAGGTCGCGCTGTGTCTAGGAGAACCATTACACGAAGTCCTTGGCCAAGGCAGGAGATTTACTGGTAGGTAATCCAGTAGTATCTTGTTAGTTATATGTATGCCCTAGAGGCCATTACTGTACATTGGATGTATATTGTAGTGGATGCTGGGACATATATAGGGAGGACTTTCTTGCTCGACATGATAGTATGCTATCTGGTTGCTCTTTACCTCAACGTGCATACTGATTGTCTCTCTGTTACCTATTGGTAAAGCCCTTAGGATGTGTACTTGACTACCTGGACTATGATGCGGATCATACTAGTGGGGAAATGGTAGTCCATAAGTACATCCTTCAAAGTCCCTAGTCGTGGGTGTATCGAGACGGGGCATCGATATACCAGAGTAGACTAGCGTGTACCTTCTCGACCCATACAGATGGGCGATGGATGATCCCAAATCCATTGGTGTTTGACATCAGAGGAGATATACGGGTGCTCAGTAGAGACTGGGTACACTGGACGGACTCGCCAAGAACTCCCAGATGGTATTATACCTTACGTCAGATGGCAGTTCTCTGGTGACACTGGTACAGAGTAGTCTGTTGACCCGAGATCGTCATAGAGTCTTGTGTGGTTCCCACTGTGCTTTGATTTCCATCTTACCGCGTCCAAGAGGGCGTGCAAAACGGTGGTTTTGGGTACAGTCCCGAGTCACATGGAGGCAATGAGCGATAGGAGGGGATTCGTCTCTCCCGGTATAGGGGGTTGATGTTGCGCTGTGTTCGATTGGCTATAACAGGAAATCCCTGGCCAGGGTTGCTGAGATTTACTGGTAAGTGTTACCAGTAGTTTCTCGAATTGTTATAGACCTCATATCGACACGACTTATCGAGCTATTGGGGTCTGACGTTTACCACCCCTAGGCGAGAAATGCGACGTATCAGACGATCAGACCGGACTGTACGGTAGTGTTTCTGGTTGGATTCACTGGAGTGTGAGCGGGCTTGCTCGTCGATCTTCTGATCGCTCAATACCCGGGTGGCCGTTATGTTTAGCAGACCGCTTGCGGCTTGTGGGTGTTTGATATGATCATCATCTGCTGCCGGCGTATTGACGAGTCTTTAGAGTCCTACACAGAGGTTTCCTGGCTCAAGCGAAACGAAATAGGAGCGCATATGAGATATGTGCGGGACCGAGAATAATGCGAGTATGTGATACCGTATTCCATTCTCGCGATAAATGTATCGAATGGTTGTATGCGATATAACCTAGTTATCGAATCAAGGATTGATTCGATAAGCCGATACATAGGATACTAGTCGGTTATATGCGATATGACCGGATCGTTAAATCAAGCGTTGATTTAATTGATTAATGTATAATTATATATATGATATATTACATTGCATTAACTAGTATTGGTTCACTTTATATGGATTTTCTCACTTGATGTGCAAGAAGTATATGTGATATACTTTTGTGCACATATTTCTATCATGTTTGATGATACTTGATCATTTTGTTAAGTGTAAAGAATTAAAACCATGGTTAAGTGTTGATTAGGGTTTTGCATATTCATTTATTTATTTATTTGAAAAGGATTATGATGAGAATGGTGGCTTTCTTTGTTTTAAGTTGAAGCTTCATGAAGCTTTGACTTTTGTAACCATTCTTGTCATCATGCTTAACCCTAACCCTCTCAAGTGACCATGGTCTATTCTCTACACTTAACCTTAGTTAGTGAATGATAAGTCTTGATTTATTTTTATTTATCATATATACTTATCATATTCTAGCTTCATCTTCTTCTTCTTCTTAAAAAGAGAAAGCTTGATGCCATCAATGGCATCTTGAGTTCCAAAGTGAGAAATCCAATTCTAAAGTCTACCCACTTCCTATTTCTTCATCCTCTACCTCTTGCCAAGTTGTATAGGGTGTTTCCTTCACAAGTTTTCATGGCTTGGTGAAGTTGGAGCTTGTTCTTGTGATGCCTCGACGTAGATCATCTTTGGCATCGAACCGACGATCAAGCCCGCCCATTCTTCGATGATGCCGATGCTAGAGTCATGGGTTCGATTTGGACAGCGGAGGGAGTTCATTGCGGAGCCGTGGAGGTGGAGCACCGGATGTACAAAGGTTGTATTTCCGTTAGTATTTCCGTTAAACTCTTAGTTAAGTTGTTAACTACTTGCTTTTGTCGCCTAAAATTCTAGTTAACGATCTAGTCTAGGGTTTCTCGGCACCGTATTTTTGAAATTGGCATGGTTGATGCCTTGTGAGACCTCTAGTGTGTGCCCAGGAACCCTACAGTGGTATCAGAGCCTAGCTAGAGCCTTAGACGAAGTCTAGACGGAGTTTAAAGTCCGATCGAACCCGAAATCCCCGCTTTTCACCCCTTTCTGTACATTTTTGTAAACTGTGGTTTTTTCCAGATTAAAAATATGCAGAAAAATGAGCAGGGTTTTCTATGAATTACTGTGCAAAACGGTGCCCTAACTCCGTCAAACAGCCGCGGAACCGCGGCCTTACCCCACGTGGCGCGGCGGTTCCACGGCCAATTTGTTGACTCGTTGACTATTCTTTGCACAGTAATTGTTATATTTCACTCCTGTGTTTTCTGGGTATTTTTAATATTTATTCAAGAGTTGAATATTCTGGGGTGAATTGAAGCTTCGTTGATTCGATCGGAAATTTCAAACTTTGTCTATGTGGCTTTCCGGGTATTTTTAGAATATGTTAAAAAGTTCGACCGGATATAAATACCCAATTTTTCCCCTGTCGGGAAATTTCCAAGTGTTGGATTTTTCCGTGGTTTAAAGACGTTCTAAGTAGTGCAAGTAACGCGATGGACCCTCTAGAAGACAACAAACCTTAACTCGATTATGTGACCGTCTTGAACTGCCCTTTGAACCTTCGGGTTTGGGGCAGTACGGCGTGCCACATGTGAGGCGTTGGCTTGACCCTTCTACGGCTGGACCGTTGGTACTGAGGCACGAACTGAATGTTTTTAGACTTGTTTCATGTGTTGATCTGTATCGGGAAAACTTGGATGTTCGATTGTTCGATCGGAAAGTTTAACATTTTCTGTTTATCCGGAATGTGATACAACAATTGGAATTCACAAAAGTTATGTGATAACTGAATGAATATTATAAACATAGCAGTTTAGTCTCACTTGATCGGTTGCCACGGAATTTTGATGTGATCAAAAGTCCATCGTAATCACGTAGCGTACGCGGATACTCGCCGGGTAAACTTAATAGACAACCTCACTCCATTGCCCCGACCAAGTGACTGTAGGAGAACCCCATCGCCGAAAGCATCCGTCCGGGTGCTCGCGGTAGCGGTGTTCCGCCTTGGTGCACTTTGTCGACGATATCGGGGGTGCGACCGTCTACTGAAGTTTGCGACGAGCATTCGATCAGGATGTCGGGAATCTTGTTGAATTACCCGACTTGATATTGAAAAGTGTTTTCGATAATGAGACTAAAATGCGGGGTTTATAATTGTTAGGCATGTGATGTCTAAGTAATTCATTTGATTAGGCATGCGATGTCTATGGAGATTGCGGATTCCAACTGTTGTAGTTTTACACTTTCTTTTCTGTGACCGTAAGTGTAATATGTGATATCGCCGGTTTCGTTGCTATATGTCAACGACAATTGGGATGCGCATATTTACTTACGTTGATGACATGTGATGTTATGTGTTGCTGGATATGTTATATTGGATCGTCGTGTTTGAATAGCCGGGGGTTTTTATGTGAGATGAGTGTTTTTCATTTTCATTCATGTAAAAACTTGTATGTAATATTCTTTTATTGGGGCACTTCCAGGTTGCGGAAGTTGTCACCATTTGTATATTATTTACTTTTCCGCACTAGGATAGACCCAAGGAGGAGGGCACAAGTAACCGGGTTCTGGGGTCCAGTGGGAGACCAACTCGAGGAGTCGAGTCCGGGTCTCCTAACTCCAGAATTGGTAGGGTTGCTTGCCGCTCTCGTAGGGGTCTAGGTGTGTGGGTTTGGCTATTCATCACGACCGTGGAATCCGTGTTTTATACTGGCTCGTATTGAAAACACGGACGTCCTAGTATATCCAATGTTTCATATGTTTCTTCTGCTGCGATATCTGTGATGTGATCATGTGATGTTCTGTGATAGATACAGTATATAGTATATATGATATATTATATAGACGTTACTTATGTTTTACACCCGCGCTAGCCCTGCCCAGCTCTGTCGTTAGTTACCTAACCTAACGGTGCACGAGGGGACATCGAGGCGAATGCGGATGGCATAAGTGTACGTCGTATTTATCTGTGATGATTAGGTACTTAAATGATGGGACTTCATTAATATGATTAATAAAATAAAAGAAACCTAAGATGTTGTAGAATCGAATTTCAAAATAAAACAGGTAGCTACAGTTCTTGCTTTGCACAGCGGTATATGTGATATATCCTGCACCTTATTCGATAAGGAAAGGACCGAGATCCCTTCACCGGGAGTGACTCCGTTAGCAATAACTGGCAGATGCTACACCCTCGGTTTGTCTTTTGATTGCTTTTAAGAGTTTTTGCTTTGCACAGTGATATATATGATATATCCCGCACCTCATTCGACGAGGAAAGGACCGACGATCCCTTCACCGGGAGTGACTCCTTTAGCAAAACTAGAAAAGCCTCAAAAACACTCCATTTCAAAATCATTTGATTCTACAACGATATCGAGTTCATTACGCAATAGGTTTTCAGAAAAACCTGTCGTAGCCCTCCGTCATTTCAGATAAGTGGTAGTTAGTATTCATGCTACGTTTATTGGCCTGCGTCAAGGCGTAGTGTGCGGTAGCTAACTAGTATTTATCTGCTTATGCATATGATGCAGATTGGATTAGGGTAGTCGTGCGACTTTGTTGGCCTGCGTCAAGGGTCGTGCGGGTGGGTTTAATTCAATCAGGAAATAACGGGTTGAACTTGACTAGCGGACTATGGTTTGTTGGCCTGCGTCAAGATCATAGGACGCTAGGGGTAAAATATTATCGGGAATTTCAAGTGTTGAAATTTGCAATAAGATTGCATACCTTCTATGAGATAGTTGGATCCCGATACCCGCTGCGAGTAAGAGTTACTCCTGGGAGAGTTTTATACATTACAATTAGCCGATCAAGTAGGTGTCTAGAAAGGTGTCAACGGGGTTACGCCTCTGGGAAAACGAGGTTAACATTAATTAGGTTCGTGCGAAAGCACGGGGGACCCCCCTCAAAGTACCGACACTGGCCTGGCTGAAAGATTGGCGAACTTGTAGTGTGTAATTAATCCCGGCTAGTCTTTCCTTTTAGGGTTTGAAGGAAGATTTGATAAAAAGCAGTAGGAGCCATCCTGATTAGATAAAATAATAACTAATCTATTCTTGCAAGAGCGCACGCAGAGTGTTTTCTTCTCTCTCTCCAGGTAGCGACCATATCACGCCTTAATCAAGATAATAATACGGATTATTGACCGAACCCGCTTGTTATACTGAGCTGGGGAACGTTGGTCCCGCTCCAACTTATAATTGTTATAAGACAGAGCAGGAAATTGGGGAATACCAAATTTCCCGTGCCGCCCAAACGAAAAGAGTGCATGTTGATGCATCATCTTCGGGTGTGTTCGTTACACAGAACTGTTTCTCAGTATCCTCTGAATCCTGGGTATATGATACTGGATCAGGATCCCAGATATGTAATCTGTTACATAGGGCTACAAAAGGGTAGAAAAAAACTGAGAACGGGTGATAAGTTTCATGAGGCAGAAAACGGGGCAAGTGTTGCAGCCAAGTCTGTCGGTCACTGTCACCCTGTATTACCAATACATTGATTCTGAATGAATGTTATTAGATACCGAACCTGATATACAAAATCATATCAGTCTCTTTATTAGTAAAGAAATGATAAAATTTTGTATAGTTGGATAATGTTTTGAACATTTCCTATATCAAAAGTTGATCGGTTCAGGCACGTTATCTAAAAGCATTGATGTTCTAAATCAAACTACAGTTCTTAGTATTTGGAACACACACAAGAGGAAGAGTTCAGAAATGAACGGATCCTTCTTGAGGTATTGTAGACTAGGTCATATCAATGCGACCCGACTAGCTGGAGTTACATATAGATGCATATTTAAATTAGTTTGAATTTACATCTTGTGAAACTCGCCAGTCATGTCACAAAGATAAGATGACCACAACCCTGTTTATTGGAAACAGAGAAAGAGTTAGTGAAGTCTTGGGACTGATACATGATGATGTATGCAAGGTCTCCTGTCTACACATGCCAAGACTGGTTCTTAATACTTCATTACATTCTCTGATGACCTTTCGAGATTCAGACCTATGTTCCTGTTGAAACACAAGTCCGAATCTTTTGAGATATTCACAGCATATAAGTTAAAAGTAGAGAACCAAAATACGGGTATAAGTATTATGTCCTATGAAGAGATCAGGGAGGAGAATACTTGTGCATGGAATTCCTGGACTATTCTAAAGGAGAATGAGATTCTCTCTCAGCATTACTCCTCCGCATACACCATAGCACGATGGTATATCGGGGCAGAGCAGATACACCCTATTTGATATGGTGTGCTCTATGATGAGTACTACTGAGTTACCTTTTTCCTATTGGGTGTTATGCACTTATGAAGCTGCATACCTATTGAATAGGGTTCGAATCAAATCAGTTGCCTACCGCTTCATATGTGATATGGAATGGGAAGATCCCATGTCTTAAGCTGGTTAAGATTTTGGGTTGTCCGGCCTATGTCTAAAAGCAAAATCCGGACAAGCTCGAGGCAAGGTCTGTTATGTACAACTGGAAAGGTTCCAGCTATACAAATGACAGCAGATGATTTGGTACAACCAAAGGATTCAGTAGATTCCAACGAACCTCAGCCTCTCCGCCGATCTAGTAGGGTTCCTCACCCACCTGAGAGATACTTCTGTTTCTCTATGACAGTGGGAGCGAGGATTGCATCATGAGATGATGACCGAACTAGTTTCGTGCTGGCCATCAGGAGTGTGACTCTGTAAGAATGGCTGGATGCTTATCGATCTGAGATGGAATCCTTATACACCAACAATGTATGGACTTTAGTTGCTATATCTGAAGGGTTAAATCCCCATCAGGAGCAAGTATATCTTGAGAAGATTACTTGGTGTACTTGGAAAAGTTGAGACTTTCAAAGCTAGACTTGTTAAAGGTTTGCATCATTGACCAGGTATGGATTTTGTTGAAACCTTTTCTAAGTAGCTATGCTTAAGTCCATCCAGAACCTACTTGTCACGGCTACATACCATGACTACGATATCTGGTGGTTGGGTGTCATGACTGCTTTTCTAAATGATGTTTTAGAAGAGTGCGTCTATAAGTACACAGCCAGAGGGCTTCGTAGACAATGGGAGCAGCGGAAACGTGTGCAAGATGCTTTATAAGATAAAGCAGGCATCGCGGAGTTGGAACATCTGTTTTGATGGATTAGTCAAAGAAGTTGACATCATCAAAATGGTAGATGAACCTTGTATAAACAAAAAGGTAGTAGGGAGTATGGTGGTGATCCTCGTAGAGTACGTGGATGACATACTCTTGATAGGGAATGAGTTTCCTATGCTACGCTCGATCAATCTCCGCTTATCACATGATTCTCCATATAGGATCAAAGTGATACCTCTTAAATCCTGAGTTTTCATCTATGAGATAGATGTTATTTGGGTGTTAGAATACTCACTAGTTGTAGTGAGATTGTATCAGTTGATCCTGGGGAAAATCACTGGAAGTGTTCCAGGGTGATAAAGATGACTGAGTGTCAGTCACAGGCATTGTCTTTACCCTTAGTAAAGGGACGGTATGTTGGAAGAGTTCCAAGCTAGATACCGTGACATGCTAGACGATAAAGGCAGGATACATCGCTACTTAAGATGCTACCAAAGAGGCTGTTTGGGTGTATATTGGTTCATGAGATGAACTACGTTCCTCCCATTGTGTGACAATGGAGTTGTGGCTTATGCCAAGGAACGCAGGTCCCATCAGTGATCCAGACATAATCTAAGGCAGTATCACCTGATCATGGAGATGGTTGATCTCCAGGGTGATCGAGGTTAGGAGAGTAGACTCAGAGGACAACACGGCGGATCCACTCATGAAGGCCTGTTCCCAGAGAGAGACTTTTATGGGATGGTTGAGTATGAGATACTACAACCACTGCTACAGATGGCCCTAGTGCAAGTGGGGGATTGTTAGTTATATGTATGCCCTAGAGGCCATTACTGTACATTGGATGTATATTGTAGTGGATGCAGGGACATATATAGGGAGGACTTTCTTGCTCGACATGATAGTATGCTATCTGGTTGCTCTTTACCTCAACGTGTATACTGATTGTCTCTCTGTTACATATTGGTAAAGCCCTTAGGATGTGTACTTGACTACCTGGACTATGATGCGGATCATACTAGTGGGGACATGGTAGTCCATAAGTACATCCCTCAAAGTCCCTAGTCGTGGGTGTATCGAGACGGGGCATCGATATACCAGAGTAGACTAGCATGTACCTTCTCGACCCATACAGATGGGCGATGGATGATCCCATATCCATTGGTGTTTGACATCAGAGGAGATATACGGGTGCTCAATAAAGACTGGGTACACTAGACGGACTCGCCGAGAACTCCCAGATGGTATTATACCTTACGTCAGATGGCAGTTCTCTGGTGACACTGGTACAGAGTAGTCTGTTGACCCGAGATCGTCATAGAGTTGTTAGGTCCACGTTACCTCTCCCGGTACTTTCGGGGTTGCGGAAACGGTAAATCAAAATTTTTCTAATCTTTGTAACATGGACCGTAAAAGCCGGATCTTTGCTAAACTAAACTAGCATACTTGCAAAGAAGAATTAACTACTCGGCAAAGTGGTTATACCTCAACTTGAACTCCTTCACTTCTTGTTGTTGTTCTTCTTTGATGTTCTTCTCTTCTTGTTGTTCTTCTCATTGCTTGCTCAAAGGTTGATCCGGACTTCGGTCACCTCCGCGGCCTCCTTGAGTCGAAGACGATCCACCCGAGAGATGTGCGCCGAGCTCCACCTCAAGCCGAGGTAACTAGGGCAAGGAGATTGCTAATCTAGAAGCCCTAGGTTGTGTAGAGAGGATGTATGGATGTGTTCGTCAAGTAGAATCCTTTTTCTCTCAACACATGAGATCAAAGGAGAAGATCAAGAGGAGGAAGAAGAAGGAGATTATCTAGCAACCATGGAGCTTCTCATTTCAAGAGAGAGAATGAGAATGAGCAAATGAAAATGCTTAACCAAGAGAAAAGCTAACCATGGTTGCAATAATGCATAAACATCATCATTACAAATCCAATCAAGATAAAGGTGATGGCTACAAATGACATGACCATTATCATAACAAAATAAAAAGAAAACCAAAGATTACTTTAGATCTTCTAAGAAGGTCCAAGTCAACTTTGGTCAAATGGTCAACAAAGTCAAGATGGTCAAATGGTCAATGTAATTAGCCATGACATAATTATCAAAGAAAGGATTAGTAAGTAATGTCCCCGGCTCATTATGGTTTTGACCAAACGAACTGTCGAAACCCTAATGAGTCCGCCTCAATATGGTTTTGACCGAATCAACTGTCAAAACCCTAATGAGCCTGTCACATAGCGGTTTTGGCCGAACCATCTGCCAAAACCCCAATGAGGCACCTCCTCCTTCATCGCTCCAGAAAACTGTGCATACACACCTGCATCCGTATTCCGTAGAATGCGGATGCGCAGAAGACAAAACACATCCATCCGTGCAATACTAGGATCTGGCTTAGACCAAAGCCCACTAGTACTGCCTGCCCGAACATCATACGCACACCAGTGTACGCAAGTGATCGCAGCCCTGCCGTAAAACCATACGGCCTCTACACGTTTCGCTCAGTGCAGGGAAACTCTCTGTGTGGGACTCTAAAGACTCGACACTACGCTGGCAGTGGGTTTAACCACAGACCGCAAGCGGCACTAGCTGTACGTAACGGTCCCCAGGTAGATGTCGATAAGAAGGCCGATGAGGTAAACCCATCCGAACTCCTACTGAGTCTGTATGTGACAATCTCCGTACAGTCCGGTCTGTTCGTCTGATACATCGCATGGCGGGCCTAGGGGGGCGGCAAGCGTCAGACCCCTAATAGCGGTACAAGTCGTGTCGGAGTGAAGCCCAGAACACCCTGAGATAACACTGGAACCTACCAGTATATCTCGCTTGCCCTGGCCAGGGACTACTCGTGTAATGGCTCTCCTAGACACAGCGCGATGTCAACCCCCAATACCGGGAGAGACGAATCCTGTCTAACCGTCACTGCCTCCAAGTGCTTCGGGACTGCTCCCAACTACTACCTGTTTGCACGACTCAGTAGAGCCGTGGTAGGGTAGTAATCAAAGAACAGTGGGAACACACTCGAGGCGAAGTGACAGTGTCAAGTCAGCGGACTAAGCTGTACTCATGTCACCTGGGAACTGATAACTGACGATAGGTATAATACCAACCATCAGTTCCCGACGAGTCCTGTCCAGTGTACTCGTAACCTAACGAGCACCCGCATACTATCTCAAGTACGACGTACCGACGGCTGTGGGACAGACCGTCTCCCGTGCTGGGATGAGAAGCGCATACGCTAGTCTACTCCGGAGTATCGATGCCCTATCTCGGTACTCCCACGACTAGGGACGTGTATAAGGATGTGCTTGTAGATTACCCAGCCCCTACGAGTGTGATCGCCATCACAACGCCGGTAATCAAGCAAAGATCCTAAGGGCTCTACTAATGCGTATAGGTGATATAATAAATAAACACACATGTACACATTAAAGCAGAGACAAACCAAGTAGCATACTACTATATTGAGCAAGATTGTCTGTACAACTGTGAATATCCCAAGCTTCCATCAAGTAATATACATACTAGTATGATACAGTAATGGCCTCTAGGGCATATACACTAACAATCTCCCACTTGCACTAAGGCCATGTACTGGCGTATCGAAGACCTATCATCTCGATTAGCCGCTCGAACTGAGTCTGGGGTAAAGCCTTTGTGAATGGGTCCGCAGTGTTATCCTTTGTGTCCACTCTCCGCACCTCGATCTCCTGTCGATCAATGATCTCCCTGATCAGGTGATACCGCCTTAAGATGTGCCTGGATTTCTGATGGGACCTTGGTTCCTTCGCTAAAGCTATAGCCCCATTGTTATCGCAATACAGAGGTATTGGGTCAACAATGGACGGAACCACCTGAAGTTCACTAATGAACTTCTTTATCCAGACTGCCTCTTTTGCGGCATCGCTTGCAGCAATGTATTCAGCCTCCATCGTCGAGTCTGCGACGGTATCCTGCTTGGAACTCCTCCAACATACCGCCCCTCCGTTGAGGGTAAACACAAAACCCGAGACAGACTTGCTGTCATCTTTGTCACTCTGGAAGCTTGAATCGGTAAAGGACTCGACCCTGAGGTCTCCATTACCGTAAACCAGGAACATCTCCTTAGTCCTCCTTAGGTACTTGAGAATGTTCTTCACTGCTGTCCAGTGGTCCTCCCCTGGGTCTGACTGATACCGGCTTACCGTGCTCAACGCGTAAGCTACATCTGGTCTTGTACATAGCATCGCATACATTATAGATCCTACCGCCGAAGCGTAGGGTATAGTGCTCATGCGAACCCTCTCCTCGTCAGTCTTAGGAGACATCTTCTTGGAGAGGGTAATTCCGTGCAATGCGGGTATGTTACCGCGCTTGGAACCCTCCATACTAAATCTCTTTAGTACGGTCTCTATGTACCTGGACTGTGAAAGTCCCAACAGTTTCTTGGATCTATCTCTATAGATCTTGATCCCCAGAATGTACGAGGCATCACCCAGGTCCTTCATGGAGAACCTTTGTGACAAAAACAGCTTGACCGACTGTAGCATAGGAATATCATTTCCTATCAAGAGAATGTCGTCCACGTACAAGACTAGGAACACGACAGTTCGTCCTACAATCTTCTTATAAACACAGGGTTCATCTTCGTTCTTGATGAAATCAAATTCCTTGATTGCCTCATCAAAACAGATGTTCCAGCTCCGCGATGCCTGCTTTAATCCATAAATGGATTTAAGCAACTTGCACACCTTTCCGCTGCTCCCACTGTCTACGAAACCTTCTGGTTGATCCATGTAAACGCACTCTTCCAAACAACCGTTTAGGAAAGCCGTCTTAACATCCATCTGCCAGATTTCATAGTCATGGAAGGCAGCAATGGCAAGTAAGATCCGAATGGATTTGAGCATAGCCACCGGAGAAAAAGTCTCGTCATAGTCCAAACCAGGTCTTTGACGAAAACCTTTTGCAACGAGTCTAGCTTTATAGGTTTCCACCTGCCCATCTACACCAAGTTTCCTTTTGTAGATCCATTTGCATCCAACGGGTTTTACCCCAGGTGGAGCAACATCCAAGGTCCACACTTTATTGGCGTACATGGACTCCATTTCGGATTGCATTGCTTCCTGCCACTTATCAGAGTCCCTACTGATAATGGCCTGCCTGAAACTGGTAGGGTCATCTTCTTCCAAGATGCAATCCTCTCGATCCCCGTCTATGAGAAAACCGTAGTATCTCTCGGGCGGATGAGAAATCCTACCAGATCTGCGGAGTGGCTGAGGTTCGTCTGGGGTTATAGAATCTAGCGGTTCCTCCAAATTTTCAGTTACATTTTGTGGTCGCTGAATTTCTTCCAGTTCTACCGAACTCCCACTAGTTTCTTTTGCAAGAAACTCCCTTTCTAAGAAGGTGGCGTGGCGAGATACAAACACCTTCTGTTCCTCAGTGTGGTAGAACAGATATCCTAGTGAGTCTTTAGGATATCCCACAAATTTACAGAGAACTGACCGTGCCTCTAACTTGTCCGGTTTCTGTGTTTTTACATAGGCCGGACAACCCCATATCTTAATAAACTTCAGACATGGTTTCTTACTGCTCCATATTTCATACGGAGTTTTAGGCACAGATTTGGACGGAACTTGATTCAAAAGGTATGCCGCTGTCTGAAGCGCATGTCCCCAAAATGAAAGAGGTAACTCAGCACTACTCATCATGGAGCGAACCATATCCAATAGGGTACGATTCCTCCGCTCCGATACACCGTTGTGCTGTGGTGTATATGGAGGAGTAAGCTGAGAGAGAATACCATTCTCTTTTAAGTAATCTAGGAATTCCGTGCTTAAGTACTCCCCTCCCCTGTCAGACCGGAGGATCTTGATACTTTTGCCTGTCTGGTTCTCTACTTCCTTTCTGAATTCCTTGAATTTCTCAAAAGCTTCAGATTTGTGTTTCATCAGATACACATATCCGAACCTAGAGAGATCGTCAGTGAATGTGATGAAGTACGAGAACCCACCCTTTGCATGTATAGACATCGGACCACATACATCACTATGTACGAGTCCCAAGAGCTCTGCTGCTCTCTCTCCATGTCCGGTGAACGGAGATTTGGTCATCTTCCCTTTGAGACAAGAATGACAAGTTTCATAAGATGAAAACTCGAACGCATCCAAGAGTCCATCTTTATGCAACTTACTCAGTCTTTTCTCTCCGACATGACCAAGTCTACAATGCCACAAGTAGGATTTATTCGTATCTGAATTCTTCCTCTTGCGTGTGTTTTGTATATTGAGAACTGTATTCTGATTTAGAACGTAGATACCATTAAACAGTGTACCCTCTGCAACCATCACCTCATCAAGGTAAATGTTCATGATATTCTTTTCAAGAACAAACTTATATCTATCTTTATCGAGTAAAGAAACTGATATGATGTTGCAAACCATGGAGGGTACATAGTAGCAATCGTTCAAAATCATAGTCTTGCCATTCGGCAATACTAGGTGATATTCACCGACGGCTGCCGCATTAACTTGTGCTCCGTTCGCTACTCTGAGCGACATATCACCCGGTGCAACTTTCCTACTTTTTCTCAGTCCTTGCAATAAATTACAGATATGAGATCCTGATCCGGTATCAAGTACCCAGGAGGTAGGGCTGACCGTAAAACAGTTCTCAATTACAAGAACACCTGAAGTAGATGCAAAACCATGCTTCTTCTTCAACTGGGTATCCTGGAAATCCATACTTTCCTCTTTCCCATTCTCATACTTATGACTGTTGTCACAAGTTAGAGCTGAACCAACTTTCCCCAATCCCGAATGAGAATTCGGTTCGGTCAAGCGATACATTTTATTATCTTGATTAGGGCGTGAAAAGGTTGCTGCCTGGAGAGAGAGAAAAGAAACACTCAGCGTATGCTCTTGCAAGATTAGATTGGTTTATTAATTTATCTAACCAGGATGTCTCCCACTGTTTCCTCAAATTCTTCTTAAAACCTTTTAAAAGAAGAACTAGCCGGGTTTTAATTCACGTCACAATACTTGCTTAACCTTTCAGCCAGGCTAGTGTCGGTACTTCGAGGGAGGTTTTCCAACGCTTTCGCGAAGTTCCTTAATTAAAGAACCTCTTTTCCCTGGGGGCGTAACCCCGCTAACACCTTTCTAGACACCTACTAGGTTTATAGCATTGATCGTTAAGTGAAATAATCTCCCGAGAGTAAACCAACTCATCAGTGGGATCGGGATCCAACTGTCATTGTGTGATAACCTAGATGGAATCCACTCTAGTCACCACACTCCAGAAGGTATGCTAAATCTGCAAGTTTCAGTTCTTTTGAAACTCCCGATGTAGTTTTTGCCCCTAGGACCCAAGTGACCTTGACGAATAATCAACAAATCAAAAGGTCCTAGTCAAGTTCAACCCGTCGTTATCCAGGATTGCATTAGACCCGCCCGCATGATCCTTGACGAATAATCAACAAAATCATGCGACCGTCCTAACCAATCGCATCTATCAGTGCAACAGAGAATTATTACTCAGCTACCGTTCACTGTGTCTTGACGAATAATCAACAAACGCAGCACGAATACTAAGTATTAATTATCCGAAACGACGGAGGGCTACGGCTAGGTTTTTGGCGAAAAACCTGTTAACGTAATGAACTTGATATCGTTGAAGGAACATGATACGGTTTTTGAAAATATAGTGGCGAAAACTTTTTGCTAAAGAGGTCACTCCCTGCAAAGGGATCTCGGCTCTTTCCTCGTCGAATGAGGTGCAGGATATTCCAAATGAATACCTCGATGCAAAGCAAGAATAATCGACTATAGTGAAGTTATTACCCTGACGCAAACTTTTGTCCAAGGGGTCACTCCCGGTGAGGGGATCTCGGCCCTTGCCTCGTCGACTGAGGTGCTGGGCATTCAGAACCGAATACCACTATGCAAAACAAAAATGAACGTCCTTGTAATAACAGCTTTTTGAAAAACTTGTTCCAACAACGTCTTTTAGGTTTATTTTCTTGCATTAGTTCTTTTAATGCGTCCCATCATTTTAATCCTACCATTGCAGAAAACAACCAAAATATGACGTACGCTTATGCCATTCGCATTCGCCACTGGGCCCCGTCATTACCCGTTAGGTTACTTAACTAACGACAGAGCGGGGGCTGGGCTAGCGCGTCTGTAAAACATAAGCAACGCCTAAATAGTTATAGATATAGCAATAGTAGACATTACAGATCACAGATGAATGCATTGGATATACTAGTAATCCGCAATCCTTTCGAGCCTGAAACGAAAAGCGGATAACACGGTCGCGGTGAATAGCCAAATACCCCACCCAAGACCCCTACGGGTGCGGCAAACTACCCGCCAAGTACCCGAAGCGTAGCAACCTCCCTCATCTCCATGAGTAGGCCACTCGACACTTCGGCATACCCGGTAGTTCGTGCACCCCTCCATGGGTCTATCCTAGGAGCAAAAACAGTAAAAAGAATTATACAATGACGGCTACAACCCCGACCCGGTTGTGCGGCCAAACAAATAATATTATTACATCAATTTACATTTACAATGAATGAAAGGAAAAACAAAAGCTCATCTCACATCCACCCCGGCTATTCACCCGCGACAGTCCAACACTTTCATATACACATTCCAGCACATTACAGATCATGTATAACCCCGACTAATCGTCTTATAGCGATTAGTCGACGTTCAATACATGCAAACATCACAGATATAACCATCATAGTCAAAGTGCAGTGAAGTTCGGAAAAATACGGAATTATAGGCCCCCAAAAGTAAATTTTAGTTCTGGAAAATCTGGGCATATAATATATATCCTAAAAATCCCAAAATCAACAAATAAAGACACTGCACGAAAAACGATGCAGAGAGGACATCAAGTCGCGGCGGTTCCGCGGCGGCCAAGAAGGCTCACGCGGCGGAAGGGCGGCGGCTTAGATGAATCTCTGTGTCGTTTTTCATGGGTGTTTTTAAGAAACCCTGAGATGAATTTACAAATATAAAGTTTTTCATTTTGAGCCCAAAAAATTTCAACAGAAACTCAGGTTTTGAAAAATACGGTTTTTGGGTTTTTTACGGTTCCGAACTTCGTTACACTTCACTACCAAGCTAGTTTAAGTTTAGTTAGGCTCTGATACCACTGTTAGGTCCACGTTACCTCTCCCGGTACTTTCGGGGTTGCGGAAACGGTAAATCAAAATTTTTCTAATCTTTGTAACATGGACCGTAAAAGCCGGATCTTTGCTAAACTAAACTAGCATACTTGCAAAGAAGAATTAACTACTCGGCAAAGTGGTTATACCTCAACTTGAACTCCTTCACTTCTTGTTGTTGTTCTTCTTTGATGTTCTTCTCTTCTTGTTGTTCTTCTCATTGCTTGCTCAAAGGTTGATCCGGACTTCGGTCACCTCCGCGGCCTCCTTGAGTCGAAGACGATCCACCCGAGAGATGTGCGCCGAGCTCCACCTCAAGCCGAGGTAACTAGGGCAAGGAGATTGCTAATCTAGAAGCCCTAGGTTGTGTAGAGAGGATGTATGGATGTGTTCGTCAAGTAGAATCCTTTTTCTCTCAACACATGAGATCAAAGGAGAAGATCAAGAGGAGGAAGAAGAAGGAGATTATCTAGCAACCATGGAGCTTCTCATTTCAAGAGAGAGAATGAGAATGAGCAAATGAAAATGCTTAACCAAGAGAAAAGCTAACCATGGTTGCAATAATGCATAAACATCATCATTACAAATCCAATCAAGATAAAGGTGATGGCTACAAATGACATGACCATTATCATAACAAAATAAAAAGAAAACCAAAGATTACTTTAGATCTTCTAAGAAGGTCCAAGTCAACTTTGGTCAAATGGTCAACAAAGTCAAGATGGTCAAATGGTCAATGTAATTAGCCATGACATAATTATCAAAGAAAGGATTAGTAAGTAATGTCCCCGGCTCATTATGGTTTTGACCAAACGAACTGTCGAAACCCTAATGAGTCCGCCTCAATATGGTTTTGACCGAATCAACTGTCAAAACCCTAATGAGCCTGTCACATAGCGGTTTTGGCCGAACCATCTGCCAAAACCCCAATGAGGCACCTCCTCCTTCATCGCTCCAGAAAACTGTGCATACACACCTGCATCCGTATTCCGTAGAATGCGGATGCGCAGAAGACAAAACACATCCATCCGTGCAATACTAGGATCTGGCTTAGACCAAAGCCCACTAGTACTGCCTGCCCGAACATCATACGCACACCAGTGTACGCAAGTGATCGCAGCCCTGCCGTAAAACCATACGGCCTCTACACGTTTCGCTCAGTGCAGGGAAACTCTCTGTGTGGGACTCTAAAGACTCGACACTACGCTGGCAGTGGGTTTAACCACAGACCGCAAGCGGCACTAGCTGTACGTAACGGTCCCCAGGTAGATGTCGATAAGAAGGCCGATGAGGTAAACCCATCCGAACTCCTACTGAGTCTGTATGTGACAATCTCCGTACAGTCCGGTCTGTTCGTCTGATACATCGCATGGCGGGCCTAGGGGGGCGGCAAGCGTCAGACCCCTAATAGCGGTACAAGTCGTGTCGGAGTGAAGCCCAGAACACCCTGAGATAACACTGGAACCTACCAGTATATCTCGCTTGCCCTGGCCAGGGACTATTCGTGTAATGGCTCTCCTAGACACAGCGCGATGTCAACCCCCAATACCGGGAGAGACGAATCCTGTCTAACCGTCACTGCCTCCAAGTGCTTCGGGACTGCTCCCAACTACTACCTGTTTGCACGACTCAGTAGAGCCGTGGTAGGGTAGTAATCAAAGAACAGTGGGAACACACTCGAGGCGAAGTGACAGTGTCAAGTCAGCGGACTAAGCTGTACTCATGTCACCTGGGAACTGATAACTGACGATAGGTATAATACCAACCATCAGTTCCCGACGAGTCCTGTCCAGTGTACTCGTAACCTAACGAGCACCCGCATACTATCTCAAGTACGACGTACCGACGGCTGTGGGACAGACCGTCTCCCGTGCTGGGATGAGAAGCGCATACGCTAGTCTACTCCGGAGTATCGATGCCCTATCTCGGTACTCCCACGACTAGGGACGTGTATAAGGATGTGCTTGTAGATTACCCAGCCCCCACGAGTGTGATCGCCATCACAACGCCGGTAATCAAGCAAAGATCCTAAGGGCTCTACTAATGCGTATAGGTGATATAATAAATAAACACACATGTACACATTAAAGCAGAGACAAACCAAGTAGCATACTACTATATTGAGCAAGATTGTCTGTACAACTGTGAATATCCCAAGCTTCCATCAAGTAATATACATACTAGTATGATACAGTAATGGCCTCTAGGGCATATACACTAACAAGAGTCTTGTGTGGTTCCCACTGTGCTTTGATTTCCATCTTACCACGTCCAAGAGGGCGTGCAAAACGGTGGTTTTTGGGTACAGTCCCGAGTCACATGGAGGCAATGAGCGATAGGAGGGGATTCGTCTCTCCCGGTATAGGGGGTTGATGTTGCGCTGTGTTCGATTGGCTATAACAGGAAATCCCTGGCCAAGGTTGCTGAGATTTACTGGTAAGTGTTACCAGTAGTTTCTCGAATTATTATAGACCTCATATCGACACGACTTATCGAGCTATTGGGGTCTGACGTTTACCACCCCTAGGCGAGATATGCGACGTATCAGACGATCAGACCGGACTGTACGGTAGTGTTACTGGTTGGATTCACTGGAGTGTGAGCGGGCTTGCTCGTCGATCTTCTGATCGCTCAATACCCGGGTGGCTGTTACGTTTAGCAGACCGCTTGCGGCTTGTGGGTGTTTGATATGATCATCATCTGCTGCCGACGTATTGACGAGTCTTTAGAGTCCTACACAGAGGTTTCCTGGCTCAAACGAAACGAAATAGGAGCGCATATGAGATATGTGCGGGACCGAGAATAATGCGAGTATGTGATACCGTATTCCATTCTCGCGATAAATGTATCGAATGGTTGTATGGGATATAACCTAGTTATCGAATCAAGGATTGATTCGATAAGCCGATACATAGGATACTAGTCGGTTATATGCGATATGACCGGATCGTTAAATCAAGTGTTGATTTAATGATTTAATGTATAATTATATATATGATATATTACATTGAATTAACTAGTATTGGTTCACTTTATATGGATTTTCTCACTTGATGTGCAAGAAGTATATATGATATACTTTTGTGCACATATTTGTATCATGTTTGATGATACTTGATCATTTTGTTAAGTGTAAAGAATTAAAACCATGGTTAAGTGTTGATTAGGGTTTTTCATATTCATTTATTTATTTATTTATTTATTTGAAAAGGATTATGATGAGAATGGTGGCTTTCTTTGTTTTAAGTTGAAGCTTCATGAAGCTTTGACTTTTGTAACCATTCTTGTCATCATGCTTAACCCTAACCCTCTCAAGTGACCATGGTCTATTCTCTACACATAACCTTAGTTAGTGAATGATAAGTATTGATTTATTTTTATTTATCATATATACTTATCATATTCTAGCTTCATCTTCTTCTTCTTCTTAAAAAGAGAAAGCTTGATGCCATCAATGGCATCTTGAGTTCCAAAGTGAGAAATCCAATTCTAAAGTCTACCCACTTCCTATTTCTTCATCCTCTACCTCTTGCCAAGTTGTATAGGATGTTTCCTTCACAAGTTTTCATGGCTTGGTGAAGTTGGAGCTTGTTCTTGTGATGCCTCGACGTAGATCATCTTCGGCATCGAACCGACGATCAAGCCCGCCCATTCTTCGATGATGCCGATGCTAGAGTCATGGGTTCGATTTGGACAGCGGAGGGAGTTCATTGCGGAGCCGTGGAGGTGGAGCACCGGATCTACAAAGGTTGTATTTCCGTTAAACTCTTAGTTAAGTTGTTAACTACTTGCTTTTGTCGCCTAAAATTCTAGTTAACGATCTAGTCTAGGGTTTCTCGGCACCGTATTTTTGAAATTGGCATGGTTGATGCCTTGTGAGACCTCTAGTGTAACACTTTGAATTCCCGTTTGATGGTTTTGGTGATAATTAGTAGTCGTGTATGTTTATATTTATATGGGTTCTTAAGATTTCTAATTATAGTTCTTATGGGTAGTGTTACCTTTTTTAAAATTTTTCCCTTTGTAGGGTGCACCTTGCATACTTAGGCATTTTGTGACTTGTTAACCATTTTCTTGTGTGCATGGTTGCAAATTATCTTTTCCCCACCATTTTATTCATATCTTAACCCCCTTTGATAATTCCCAACTCCTAATAAAACAAATAGGTATGGTGTTAGGTGAGGCCTTGACTTTCTTTGACTTTCCTTCCCTCTTCTCTCTCTCTTTCCCTCATCTGAATTCTCTGCAGAATTCCAGCAAATAAACCCCCATTCCCTTCACCTTTTCTTCTCCTCTTCACTTCCCCTTGATTCCCAAACAAAACCCTACCCAAATCAATGCTTTTTCCTTCACTAAACCATGAAAACTTGAGGTTTTTGAGGAGTTCTTGGGCAAACCTGCACAACTGAGAGAAGAGCTGGAACCCTTGGTGTTTTAAGGTCAATTAAAGGTATAAAATCTTAATCCTAGCACCCAATTTCCATAACATGCATGTTTAGTTTAGAAATATCATATTTTTGTGCCATTTTAGTGCTTTTGGAGGGGGTTTAGTGTATCATGTTAAAACTTATGTTGTTGTGGCTTGATTAGCTTGTTAACAAGTTATTGGTGAGTGATTAGACCTAGGTTTGTTTCAGATTTCATCAAAATACCATAAAGTTCCATTTTTGTGCAAAATGTGTGTTTTGAACTGATTTTAGGCACTGTAGGAATCTACTGCTATCCGAGACTTTTCAGAACAAAACTAGTGATTTCTGTAGCATGAATGTATGGTATGGAGTGCACCAACCAAACCTGGGGACCCAATTCCCAAGTCTGGCCGCCAAAAATGGCATTCTGGCCACAAATTGCGGCCAGATTGGGGAGATTTGGGTTGAGGTTTGGGGTGTGGGTCTCTGCTTATATGTAGGTTATTTTGGTATTTATATTTTTGCATTTTCTTTCCTGTATAAAAATCTGGGGTAGAATACCTATTTTCCCGTATTTTCAACCTTTCGCAACACGCGTGTTACGTGTGTGTGGGTTTTGGGTTCTGCGTATCGCGACGCGTCGGAGTGATTTCAGACGCGTAACCACACGTTTTAGCGTATCGCGCACACGCGCGCTTGGTTCGCGACACGAGTTACTTGTTCGGCTTTAATGTCGCGTTTGTGTGATTTCGAGCTTACATATGATATATTGTGTAATTCTAGGTTCGCAGGCGAGTACGGCGGACGCAGTGAAGAAAGGGAAGCAGGTTGTTGGCTACACCTAGCGGGAGACTACGGTGAGTAGATTTCACATCTACGGGGATATCGCCCGCATGGCGTTCTACGTCAGGGCAGATAGGACCTTATAGTGTTCCTTATATATATATTGCATGTTCATGGTTACTAGCTAGTGCATTGCATACCTGCTACACATATCACATCGGATCATTGCATTCTAGTTCATCTATTTGTGACATGACTTGATATTCATACCTGCTACACATATCACATCGGATCATTGCATTCTAGTTCATCTATTTGTGACATGACCATATATTCATACTTGATGCCTATATCACATCGGATCATTGCATTCTAGTTCATCTATTTGTGACATGACTTGATATTCATACCTGCTACACATATCACATCGGATCATTGCATTCTAGTTCATCTATTTGTGACATGACCATATATTCATACTTGATGCCTATATCACATCGGATCATTGCATTCTAGTTCATCTATTTGTGACATGACTTGATATTCATACCTGCTACACATATCACATCGGATCATTGCATTCTAGTTCATCTATTTGTGACATGACCATATATTCATACTTGATGCCTATATCACATCAGATCATTGCATTCTAGTTCATCTATTTGTGACATGACTTGATATTCATACCTGCTACACATATCACATCGGATCATTGCATTGTAGCACATTATATGTGACATGATTTGATATTCATACCTGATGCATATGTCACATCGGATTATTATCTTGTAACTTATCTATATGTAACTTGACCGGATATTTACATTTGACGCACATATCATATCGGATCATTGACTTGTATTTGTTTAGATTATATGTGATTTCTGGATTTGGGAACCGTGGCTATTTCAAATATGTAATCATTTAAAAACCCGGTTCCCTTGATATGATATTTCGGTGCGTCCACCATGTGTTTTCTCGGTGCTAGAGTGATATATGGAAACCCGAATCGAGGAGGCGGTTGAGGCCGATTACGGGTACATGGTGGACCCGGTATGGTACCCCGGGGCGAGAACGATTTCGCTGTGCAGTAGACGGTGAGCCTGGCAGAGGGACCACTACCTACCGGTGATTGGTTGGACCTGACAGTTATCCGGAGTATACTGATCAGAGTCTATAGATGGATGTGGGTGACCCGGACTGACGGGGCCCGATGGATGAGGATTTGCGTGTCGATGCTGGACACGAGTATTTATGATATTTGGGTGCCTATGTTGGGCACTCGGGACTCTCAGAGGTGTACAGGATTCGAGGGCCGATGAGGGTGCCGGCGCCTGAGCTATTTGGGGGATCTGGGTGCATTGATGGACACAGATATACATATATCCCACGTTGACATTCCGTGTAGATACTATATTTCCCCTGCTCAGCATTTATTATTTGTACCTCATCCTGTAGTTACATTACCTGATAAAGCATTTGTACCTCATCCTGTAGTTACATTACCTGATAAAGCATTTGTACCTCATCCGGTAGATGCATTACTTGATAGAGCATTTGTACCTCACCCAGTAGTACAGTACCTGATAGAGAACTTGCATGATTATTGCACATGCTGCTTATCACATATTGATATCATCTGTTGGCATATGATAGAGTAGCGTAGTACGTGCATGCTCGCGATTACCTTTATATGTTATCTCTATTCACGAGTTGGCAACTCACCCCCGTTGTGCCACAGTGTTGCAGGTTGCCCTTCGGAGTAGTCGTGGCAGGCTGCGGTTGCATCTTTTGACACAGATACCCCCATAGTTGGTGTACTAGCTCTTTTGCTGATAGGTGGGTTTTGTGCGGTATCTGTTTATCTTTCTGTATGTACATTGTTGTATCTAGTATTCTCCATCTACCATGTATGTATTTGACTTAGAGACAGTGTGAGGACGATGTTGTACTTTATTTATGTTCTGGTGTCGTGCTCGTTGTGAGCCGACTTTTCTTTTGCAGTTTTATGCTATCTGTGATGTTCCCACTTGTGGATCTTGAGCTTCGCTACGGCGTCGTATATTGCTATCTTGGGATTGTTTACTTAGATTTCTTATCATGTTAGTTGGTGTTTTCATTTAATTCTTATCACACTCTATACTTTCACTGGTTTGTTTTCTGGGTTTCCGGTTCCCTTAGTCACGTTACGCCTGTAGACGTTACGTGGTTAAGTGCCGGTCACGGGCCAAACTTTGGGTCGTGACAAAGTTGGTATCAGAGCGTAGGTTTTACCTTTCGGAGTGTAGGATGACCCTGGTATGATGGAGTAGGTAGCTGCGGCAGGGTAGCGTAGCGTGTGTATGTTCCGCGGCATACTCACGACACGGTACTCCGCCTACGCGACCTTAGGACTTGTTTATATAAATTTCCTTCTTGAGTATATATATTCTCGTGATTCGATTTCCGTATCCTTATCGAATCCTATTGTTCCTTTCAGCCAATATGCCGCCAAAGACTACGAGGGCGCAGAGAGCGGCCGCGAGGGCCGAGATTCGAGTTGACTCGTCCGAGACGAGGACTGATCCGGGAAGTGCACCCGTTGTACCTGAGCATACTGTTCCTCCTTTGACAGATCAGATCGCCACGCTAGGGGCTGGTGTGCAGGAGATGCGCCAGACGGTGGGATCTAGCATGCAGGAGATGCGTGAGATGATAGGATCGCTAGTTGAGACGCTTCAAGCACAGCGACCAGAGGTAGCTCCACCTGTTCCAGCGACCGCGATGGTACCTACCACACAGCCAGTTGCCCCTGCAGCCACAGAGGTGATTACGGTATCGCTGTCAGAATTCATGAGGCTAAAACCTCCGGCTTTCACAGGCACCGACACAGCCGAGGACCCCCAGTCCTTCCTTGATAAGATGGCCCGTATATTTCGTTCACTTAGATGCGCGGATGCGAGATGGGTCGAGTTAGCGAGCTTTCGCCTAGAAGGTCTTGCACAGAAGTGGTGTGATTCAGTTGAGAAGGGCAGAGCAGCAGGTCTTCCTCCTATGACCTGGACCGAGTTTGTAGCGCTATTCCTTGCCCGTTTTCTTCCTCAGAGTGTTAGGGATGCCCGAGCACGCAGATTTGAGTCCTTGCGCCAGACACCAGGGATGTCAGTGGCAGAGTACGACGTGCTGTTCACAGAGCTAGCTATCTATGCCCCGTACCTAGTGGCTACTGAGGAGTTGCGAGTTAAGAGATTTGTCCGAGGCTTGCTTACACCACTATTCCTTGCTATCAGCGCGCAGCATTACGAGACATACGCAGCAGCAGTAGATGCAGCATTATTAGTTGAAGAGCGCCTTGCTGAGACTTCGGCAGTTCCAGGGACGAAAAGAGTTCGTGCAGATACGTCAGTGCAGAGACGGCCATTCCAGCGTCGTGACAGGCACCTTGCAGGTGGCAGAGATTTAAGACGAGGCCGATTGTTTAGCTCCTATTCCCAGGAGGGCCAGAGACCGTCATCAGGATGTTACCGTTGCGGGAGTTCTTATCATCGTGTGCGAGATTGTCCCGAGGTACCCCGGAGTGGGGCGGCAGCACCGCATGTTACATTACCACCTTCATCACCCCAGACGGCGTTGCCGATAGTACCTACTGTTACTCCGCATCAGACGCCTGCACAGAGAGGTCGTGGTCGCGGAGGATTCGTTCATAGAGGACGAGGTGGCCGGGGTAGAGGACGGCCAGCAGCCGGCAGGGGACAGTTAGTTGCAGGTGGAGGACAGGCATGAGTTTTTGCTTTGACGCATCAGGACGCGCAGGCGTCCAATGCGGTGGTCTCAGGTATCCTTTCTGTATGTTCGGTTGATGCACACGTGTTATTCGATCCCGGATCCACGCACTCGTACGTATCCACACACTTTGTGCCGAGTTTGGGTAGAGAGTCCGGTTTGCTTGGCCAGCCGCTTGTTGTGACTACTCCTGTGGGAGAGTCGTTTGTTGCTAGGCACGTGTTCCGATCCTGTACCGTCCGTATTGGCGAGAGAGAGTTGCCGGTCGACTTGATCCTTCTTGAGATGTTGGACTTCGACCTTCTGTTGGGCATGGATTGGTTAGCCACGTGCTATGCTTCTGTTGACTGCCGCGAGAAGACAGTTCGATTTTGTTTTCCCGGCGAGTCGGTTGTTGTTGTGTTGGGGGACCGTAGTGCCACCCCTCACTGTGTGATTTCTTCTGTTCGCGCTGGACAGCTTTTGCGGAAGGGATGTCAGGGATTTCTTGCTTATGTTTGCGATACTAGAGCTACAGAGGTTCCTCTGGATCAGGTTCCGGTGGTTAGCGAGTTCCCTGATGTGTTCCCTGACGAGCTTCCTGGGCTACCGCCCGAGCGTGATATTTCTTTCTGCATTGATTTGGTTCCTGGCACGGGGCCTATTTCAGTACCGCCTTATCGGATGGCCCCGGCGGAACTTAGAGAGTTGAAGGGTCAATTGCAGGACTTGCTAGATAAGGGACTTATTCGACCCAGTGTTTCTCCTTGGGGTGCTCCAGTCCTGTTCGTCAAGAAGAAGGACGGCAGCATGCGTTTGTGTATTGACTACCGCCAGCTGAACAGGGTGACAGTGCGGAACAGATATCCTTTGCCACGCATCGACGATTTGTTCGACCAGCTTCAGGGGGCAGGATACTTTTCGAGGATCGATTTGCGATCAGGCTACCATCAGCTGCGGGTTCGACAGGAGGACATTCCTAGGACAGCTTTCCGTACACGTTACGGCCATTATGAGTTTTTGGTGATGTCGTTCGGACTCACCAACGCGCCAGCAGCATTTATGGACATGATGAACCGTATTTTTCGGCCGTATCTTGACCTGTTCATTATAGTGTTTATTGACGATATCTTGGTGTATTCTCGGAGTAGAGAGGAGCACGAGCAGCACCTGCGGATTTCACTGCAGACCTTGAGGGAGCATCAGCTTTTCGCCAAATTCTCCAAGTGTGCCTTCTGGCTAGACAGCGTAGACTTCTTGGGCCACGTGATTACCCGAGATGGTATATGTGTCGACCCGAGGAAGATAGAGGCAGTTCGGAGTTGGCCTAGACCCACGTCAGTGACGGAGGTTCGCAGCTTTCTAGGGCTGGCAGGTTATTACAGGCGATTTGTGCAGGACTTCTCTCGCTTTGCTACACCATTGACCGGGTTGGCCCGGAAGGGAGTTCACTTTGATTGGACAGAGGAGTGTGAGCGCAGTTTCCAGCGGTTACGGGCTCTACTGACCACGACACCAGTGCTATCTTTGCCTTCAGGATCAGGCGGATTTGCGGTCTACTGCGATGCTTCACGAGTGGGGCTGGGTTGCGTTTTGATGCAGCATGACAGGGTGATTGCGTATGCTTCACGGCAATTAAAGAAACATGAACAGAATTACCCTACTCATGATCTGGAGATGGCTGCGGTGGTCTTTGCACTCAAGATCTGGCAACATTATCTGTATAGAGAGTCGTGCCAGATATTCACTGACCACAAAAGCTTAAAGTACATATTTCAGCAGCGAGACCTGAACCTTAGGCAGCGCCGATGGATGGAGTTAGTGAAGGACTACGAGTGTGAGATCTTATATCACCCGGGCAAGGCGAATGTAGTGGCAGATGCGTTGAGCAGGAGGCCCGGGGGTAGTCTATCTTGTGTGAGCGCAGTGCAGAGGCAGTCATTGGCAGATTGGCAGATCTTATGCGACGGCCGAGTACAGTTTGAGTTTACGCCGATCGGGGGACAGATTGCGCATGTTCGTGCACGCCCACAGTTGCTTGACCGTATATACGAGGCACAGCACAGTGATGACCGCTGTTCAGAGATCAGGACACAGATGGGACAGGGCAGATTTTCCGAGTTCGTGATCGACGATCAGGGGATACTACGATTTGGGGCTAGACTGTGCGTACCGGATGCTGAGGGATTGCGGCGCGAGATTCTTGAGGATGCACATCGATCGGTATATAGTGTTCATCCCGGTTCCACCAAGATGTACCATGACTTGAGAGATGTTTACTGGTGGGACGGTATGAAGAGGGACATCGCAGATTTTGTGTCGAGATGCCTGACTTGTCAGCAAGTCAAGGCTGAGCACTAGAGGCCCACGGGAGAGCTACAGCCATTACCCATTCCGGAGTGGAAATGGGAACAGATATCTATGGACTTCATTGTGGGTCTACCCAGGACTAGTCGAGGGTATGACTCCATCTGGGTGATCGTGGATCGTTTGACGAAAGCGGCTCACTTCCTACCGGTAAAGACGACTTTCGGATTTACTCAGTATGCCCAGGTTTACATTGATCAGATTGTGCGACTGCACGGAGTTCCGGCATGCATCGTGTCCGATAGAGGCACCCAGTTTACCAGCCGGCTATGGCAGAGGCTTCAGGAGGCTTTGGGCACTCGCTTGAGTTTCAGCACAGCATTCCATCCGCAGACCGACGGACAGTCAGAGCGGACTATTCAGACTCTCGAGGACATGCTCAGAGCATGCGTATTAGACTTCGGAGGTAGCTGGGATCATCATTTGCCCTTAGTGGAGTTCTCCTACAACAACAGCTACCAGGAGACCGTTCGGATGGCACCGTTTGAGGCTCTTTATGGGAGGAAATGCAGGTCGCCTACTTGTTGGACAGAGCTCAGTGAGAGCAGTATTTTAGGGCCACAGATTGTTGAGGAGACGACAGCGAAGATCCAGTTGATTCACGATAGGATGAAAGCAGCCCAGAGTAGGCAGAAATCTTATGCGGACCGTCGTCGACGCAGACTTGAGTTTTCTGTTGGTGATCATGTTTTCTTGAGGGTCTCCCCAATGAAGGGCGTGATGAGGTTTGGAAGGAAGGGAAAGCTTAGTCCCAGATACGTAGGCCCCTTCGAGATCCTTGAGCGTATTGGTGCAGTTGCGTATCGATTAGCCCTTCCGCCCAGTTTTCCAGACGTGCACCCCGTATTTCACGTTTCGATGCTCCGCCGATATCTTCATGATCCTTCGCATGCGATTCAGCACCCGACGATCCAGATTGAGCGCGATCTTTCCTATGCAGAGCAGCCAGTGATGATCTTGGATCGACAAGTGAAGAAATTGAGGTCGAAAGAGATACCGTCCGTCAAGGTACTTTGGCGCGGCCAGAGCAGGGAGGAGGTCACTTGGGAGACCGAGAGCGAGATGAGGAAGAGGTATCCCCATCTTTTTGAAGGTGCGTATGGGTAGATTTTTAAATTCGGGGACCGAATTTCCATAAGGGGGGTAGATTGTAACACTTTGAATTCCCGTTTGATGGTTTTGGTGATAATTAGTAGTCGTGTATGTTTATATTTATATGGGTTCTTAAGATTTCTAATTATAGTTCTTATGGGTAGTGTTACCTTTTTTAAAAATTTTTCCCTTTGTAGGGTGCACCTTGCATACTTAGGCATTTTGTGACTTGTTAACCATTTTCTTGTGTGCATGGTTGCAAATTATCTTTTCCCCACCATTTTATTCATATCTTAACCCCCTTTGATAATTCCCAACTCCTAATAAAACAAATAGGTATGGTGTTAGGTGAGGCCTTGACTTTCTTTGACTTTCCTTCCCTCTTCTCTCTCTCTTTCCCTCATCTGAATTCTCTGCAGAATTCCAGCAAATAAACCCCCATTCCCTTCACCTTTTCTTCTCCTCTTCACTTCCCCTTGATTCCCAAACAAAACCCTACCCAAATCAATGCTTTTTCCTTCACTAAACCATGAAAACTTGAGGTTTTTGAGGTGTTCTTGGGCAAACCTGCACAACTGAGAGAAGAGCTGGAACCCTTGGTGTTTTAAGGTCAATTAAAGGTATAAAATCTTAATCCTAGCACCCAATTTCCATAACATGCATGTTTAGTTTAGAAATATCACATTTTTGTGCCATTTTAGTGCTTTTGGAGGGGGTTTAGTGTATCATGTTAAAACTTATGTTGTTGTGGCTTGATTAGCTTGTTAACAAGTTATTGGTGAGTGATTAGACCTAGGTTTGTTTCAGATTTCATCAAAATACCATAAAGTTCCATTTTTGTGCAAAATGTGTGTTTTGAACTGATTTTAGGCACTGTAGGAATCTGCTGCTATCCGAGACTTTTCAGAACAAAACTAGTGATTTCTGTAGCATGTATGTATGGTATGGAGTGCACCAACCAAACCTGGGGACCCAATTCCCAAGTCTGGCCGCCAAAAATGGCATTCTGGCCGCAAATTGCGGCCAGATTGGGGAGATTTGGGTTGGGGTTTGGGGTGTGGGTCTCTGCTTATATGTAGGTTATTTTGGTATTTATATTTTTGCATTTTCTTTCCTGTATAAAAATCTGGGGTAGAATACCTATTTTCCCGTATTTTCAACCTTTCGCGACACGCGTGTTACGTGTGTGTGGGTTTTGGGTTCTGCGTATCGCGACGCGTCGGAGTGATTTCAGACGCGTAACCACACGTTTTAGCGTATCGCGCACACGCGCGCTTGGTTCGCGACACGAGTTACTTGTTCGGCTTTAATGTCGCGTTTGTGTGATTTCGAGCTTACATATGATATATTGTGTAATTCTAGGTTCGCAGGCGAGTACGGCGGACGCAGTGAAGAAAGGGAAGCAGGTTGTTGGCTACACCTAGCAGGAGACTACGGTGAGTAGATTTCACATCTACGGGGATATCGCCCGCATGGCGTTCTACGTCAGGGCAGATAGGACCTTATAGTGTTCCTTATATATATATTGCATGTTCATGGTTACTAGCTAGTGCATTGCATACCTGCTACACATATCACATCGGATCATTGCATTCTAGTTCATCTATTTGTGACATGACTTGATATTCATACCTGCTACACATATCACATCGGATCATTGCATTCTAGTTCATCTATTTGTGACATGACCATATATTCATACTTGATGCCTATATCACATCGGATCATTGCATTCTAGTTCATCTATTTGTGACATGACTTGATATTCATACCTGCTACACATATCACATCGGATCATTGCATTCTAGTTCATCTATTTGTGACATGACCATATATTCATACTTGATGCCTATATCACATCGGATCATTGCATTCTAGTTCATATATTTGTGACATGACTTGATATTCATACCTGCTACACATATCACATCGGATCATTGCATTCTAGTTCATCTATTTGTGACATGACCATATATTCATACTTGATGCCTATATCACATCGGATCATTGCATTCTAGTTCATATATTTATGACATGACTTGATATTCATACCTGCTACACATATCACATCGGATCATTGCATTGTAGTTCATTATATGTGACATGATTTGATATTCATACCTGATGCATATGTCACATCGGATTATTATCTTGTAACTTATCTATATGTAACTTGACCGGATATTTACATTTGACGCACATATCATATCGGATCATTGACTTGTATTTGTTTGGATTATATGTGATTTCTGGATTTGGGAACCGTGGCTATTTCAAATATGTAATCATTTAAAAACCCGGTTCCCTTGATATGATATTTCGGTGCGTCCACCATGTGTTTTCTCGGTGCTAGAGTGATATATGGAAACCCGAATCGAGGAGGCGGTTGAGGCCGATTACGGGTACATGGTGGACCCGGTATGGTACCCCGGGGCGAGAACGGTTTCGCTGTGCAGTAGACGGTGAGCCTGGCAGAGGGATCACTACCTACCGGTGATTGGTTGGACCTGACAGTTATCCGGAGTATACTGATCAGAGTCTATAGATAGATGTGGGTGACCCGGACTGACGGGGCCCGATGGATGAGGATTTGCGTGTCGATGCTGGACACGAGTATTTATGATATTTGGGTGCCGATGTTAGGCACTCGGGACTCTCAGAGGTGTACAGGATTCGAGGGCCGATGAGGGTGCCGACGCCTGAGCTATTTGGGGGATCTGGGTGCATTGATGGACACAGATATACATATATCCCACGTTGACATTCCGTGTAGATACTATATTTCCCCTGCTCAGCATTTATTATTTGTACCTCATCCTGTAGTTACATTACCTGATAAAGCATTTGTACCTCATCCTGTAGTTACATTACCTGATAAAGCATTTGTACCTCATCCGGTAGATGCATTACTTGATAGAGCATTTGTACCTCACCCAGTAGTACAATACCTGATAGAGAACTTGCATGATTATTGCACATGCTTCTTATCACATATTGATATCATCTGTTGGCATATGATAGAGTAGCGTAGTACGTGCATGCTCGCGATTACCTTTATATGTTATCTCTATTCACGAGTTGGCAACTCACCCCCGTTGTGCCACAGTGTTGCTGGTTGCCCTTCGGAGTAGTCGTGGCAGGCTGCGGTTGCATCTTTTGACACAGATACCCCCATAGTTGGTGTACTAGCTCTTTTGCTGATAGGTGGGTTTTGTGCGGTATCTGTTTATCTTTCTGTATGTACATTGTTGTATCTAGTATTCTCCATCTACCATGTATGTATTTGACTTAGAGACAGTGTGAGGACGATGTTGTACTTTATTTATGTTCTGGTGTCGTGCTCGTTGTGAGCCGACTTTTCTTTTGCAGTTTTATGCTATCTGTGATGTTCCCACTTGTGGATCTTGAGCTTCGCTACGGCGTCGTATATTGTTATCTTGGGATTGTTTACTTAGATTTCTTATCATGTTAGTTGGTGTTTTCATTTAATTCTTATCACACTCTATACTTTCACTGGTTTGTTTTCTGGGTTTCCGGTTCCCTTAGTCACGTTACTCCTGTAGACGTTACGTGGTTAAGTGCCGGTCACGGGCCAAACTTTGGGTCGTGACATCTAGTGTGTGCCCAGGAACCCTACATATCTCAGGGTGTTATGGATTACACTCCGACACGACTTGTACCGCTTTTGGGGGTCTGACTTTTACCAACCCCCTAGGCCCGCCATGCGATGCTCATAGATGAACGGACTGGACTGTACGGATATTGTCACTGACAGGCTCAGTAGGGTGTCAGGATGAATTCGCTCATCGACCTCCCTTTTGGTCAATACTTGGTAGCCCGTTACGTACGGCTAATACCTCTGACGTGCTAGTGGTTAAATCCATAGCCAAAGTATTGACGAGTCTTTAGAGTCCCCCACAGACAGTTTCTCAAGTTTCGGGCGAAACATTGTAGAGGACGTATGATATATGGCAGGGTTCGATCTTATACGTGCGGTATTGCACGGATCATGATCGGACAGATCATACTAGTGGGCTTTGGTTTAAGCCGGATCCTAGTATTAGATTTGTTGGATTACTTTAGTCTCATCACATTCGCATTCAGTCGGAATGCGGATGCAGGTATGTATATACAGGTGAGGGGTATCCTTGTGATCCGTCACGAGTTTACTTTAGATGTTGCCGGATCTTTTTATTGTTGCAAACATTTGGATTAATGTTTGTTAATGGAAATAATGAGCTAGAAATTCATCATGCATTGCATTAAATGTGACATGGACATTTAAATGACTCATGGTCTCTTTTTTAGCAAATATGTCACATTAGTGTTTTGTTTAATGTGTTGAAATAAGATGGAGAGAGAGAAGGGCTGCCATGGTGAGGATTCTTTGGTCTTGTATTTTTCCTTGAACTCACTCTCTCACTCATTATTCATAGCATCACAACAAAAGAAAAGAAAAGAGAAAGCCTTCTCTTCTTCCTCTTCTTCCTCTAGCTTGCTTTCTCCATTAATGGCAATATCTCTAACCTCCATCCATGCCATGGATGCAAGAGGTACAGTGATCACAAACATTCTCTACAACACCTTGGACGCGTCGGCTAGCACACTTCGTGCCCGAGTTGCTTCGGACGAAGCTGGAGCCCGTAAAAAGACTTCTCGATGTGGTGCCGTTTCCGACGAGGAGATGAAGACCGGAGTTGCCGCGGGGAGATCGGGATGGTGGCCGAAGACCGAAGGACACAGATCGCTCGGTATAGCTCTCTACCCTTTCTCTAGTTAGCTAGTAGTAGGTTAATGGTCCGATCCGGGTATTTTAGTATACGGTAGCGCCGGTTTTCAAGTTTAGAAAAAGTTTCGTTTCCGTATTTTAGCCTCGGAATGACGGCCGGGGCGCTGCCGTGCACTTACATTGGTATCAAAGCCACGCCATTAACCTAGTCTAGCTTGCTCTAACATGTTTACAAGTTCGATCGAATGGATTTTCCAGAAACCCCATTTTAAAGTCCAGGTTTCTGTCGAATTTTTGCTGTGCTCAAAAAATCATTTGGTACATTGAAAAAATACGTGCAGGGTTTTATAAGAATTCTGTGAAAATTTGGTCGGCTGAAATTACTGTAGCGCGGCAGATCAGCGGCCAAAACAACGTTTTGGACACGGATCCTCCGCCTTACTGTGGCCAAACTGCACCAAATTTCTACAGTGGGTTTCTGACATGGAAATAGGGTTTCTGGTATATTTTTTTTGGGCCCAGATTTATTTTGAGTGCTACAGTATTGCTTGGGGCCCACTTCGGGAAATTTAGTCGATCGAAAATTTTAAACATGTTAGTTCACAGTATTTACATTATATCTGCGACCGTGAATGTCATTTGATCGGTAAATCATGTCTAACTGCTATAGCCCTTTTAGACGGATTTGCGAACGTGACATTCACGTTGATGTTCTGTGTTGTGCTGTGATGTTGCGGATTTGTCGTGGTGGATAGCCTGGATGCAATGTTAGTACAGTTTGGTTGTATATGTACATTTGATATTGCGGGGTGAGTGTTCGACATGTGGACTGCCATCACTGTCTGTTTGTATATTATTCTTTTGGGGCACGACCGGGCTGAGGTCGATGTATCCGTTGTGTATTTTTACTTTTTGTACTAGGATTACCCCACGGAGGGGTGCATGGGTAGCCGGGTTCTAGAGGGCAACGAGCCCGCATCTCATGGCGTTGAGACGGAAGGGGCTTCGCTCTAGAATTGGCGGGCTATTCGCCGCACTCGTAGGGGGTATAGGTTGACCCAAGGAGGGGTGCTCAAGTTACCGGATTCTTGTTAGTTATATGTATGCCCTAGAGGCCATTACTGTACATACGATGTATATTGTAATGGATGCTTGGACATATATAGGGAGGACTTTCTTGCTCGACATGATAGTATGCTATCTGGTTGTACTTTATCTTAACATGTACTCTGGTTGTCTCTATATTACATGTTGATAAAGCCCTTAGGATATGTACTCGACTACTGGGACTATGATGAGATCATACTAGTGGGGCCACGGTAGTCGACGAGTACATCCTATAACTGTTCCTAGTCGAGGGTGTATCGAGACAGGGCATCGATGCACCAGAGTAGACTAGCGTATACGCATCTTGACCCATATGATGGGCGATGGATGATCCCATATCCATCGGTGTTTGACATCAAGGATGGTGTACGGGTGCTCAGTAGAGACTGGGTACACTGGACGGACTCGCCGAGAACTCCCAGATGGTATTATACCATACGTCAGATGGCAGTTCTCTGGTGACACTGGTACAGAGTAGTCTGTTGACCCGAGATCGTCATAGAGTCTTGTGTGGTTCCCACTGTGCTTTGATTTCCATCATACCACGTCCAAGAGGGCGTGCAAAAAGGTGGCTTTTGGGTACAGTCCCGAATCACATGGAGGCAATGAGCGATAGGAGGGGATTCGTCTTTCCCGGTATAGGGAGTTGATGTTGTTCTGTGTTCGATTGGATATAACCGGAAATCCCTGGCCAGGGTTGCTGAGATTTACTGGTAAGTGTTATCAGTAGTTTCTCGAACTGTTATAGACCTCATATCGACACGACTTATCGAGCTACTGGGGTCTGACGTTTACCACCCCTAGGCGAGATATGCAACATATCAGACGACGAGACCGGACTGTACGGGAGTGTTACTGTTTGGATTCACAGGAGAAGTTACAGGCTTGCTTGTTGATCTTCTGAGCGCTCAATACCTGGGTAGCTGTTACGTTTAGCTGACCGCTTGCAGCTTGTGGGTGTTTGATATGATCATCACCTACTGCCGGCGTATTGACGATTCTTTAGTGTCCTACACAGAGGTTTCTTGACTCAGGCAAACGGAGTAGGGGCACATATGTGATATGTGCGGGACCGAGGATAATACGATATGTGATACCGTATTCTATTCTCGCGATATTTGAATCACCCGGGTCATCGGATCAAGTGTTGATTCGATGAATCGGTACGGATAAATATTAGTCGGTTATATGCGATATAGCCGGATTGTCGGATCAAGCGTTGATACGATAATTTAATGTATAATAATATATATGATATATTAAATTACATTAACTAATATTTGCTCACTAAAAGATTCTTTTTCTCACACGGATAATACATTGATATATATGCGATATATGTTAATTGTATTATTTTATTTTGTTACGATAAATATTATATATGTGATATATAATATTGTAACATGATATGATAAATAATGCAACTTGTTTAGTGGAGTTTAAACATGATTAGGGTTTGGATTAGGGTTAAACTTTCTAGATGTTTCTAGAAGGTTTTCTTTTTGTTTTGTGAAAGATATTTGTGTGTGACTCATGCTTTAACCCAACCCAAACCCTAACCCTAGTTAATTCTCTACAAAGGTTCACTTGACCATGGTTGCATAATTCTATCATATTATTCTTTTCCTATTCATCACAAAAGGATTCCATGATAATTGTTCATCTTCTTCATTCTTCTTCTTTGCTTGAAATGGTTTCTTGCTTTGATTTTTGTGATGGATAAATATGAGAAAAAGATAAATAAAGAGAGCAAAAATCCTACTTCATCATCCTCATCTTCCCTTGCCATTTAGATGAGGGTGTTCACATCATTTCATGAGTGTTAGCTTGTGTTAAAGAAACTTCAAGGTAGATCATCTTAGTATCGAAGATCGGAAGCAAAGGTTGCGTCTTTCTCTTCGTGGAACCTCCCGAGAGTCCGGATCCCGATGATCGCAGCGAAGGGACCACAACACGGAGCATATGAAGTGAAGGACCGGATCTACAAAGGTTGTAATCCCTCTCACTTAGTGTTAAAATGTTTAGCATGCTTGTTTTCGCCTAATCTCTAGTTTAAAATTCCGTATTCGGGTTGTTCGGCATGGCTAAATTTTTAATCGGGCATGGTTGATGCCTCGTAGACCCTTGTGCGCGTGCCTAGCAACCCTACAATTCTGTGAAGTGCTTGGTGGTCCATTCACGTTGTTGAAGGGGGCTGCCTCGCTTCAGATTTTGGTGGGTAACTTGCCGCGCCCATAGGGGTCTAGGATTTCATTGCACAGGCTATCCACACGACCAGGGGAACGTCGGGTTTCAGTAGCGGCTCTATGGAACCAAGGGATCCCAGATATCTGTATTGTTCTGTGATGCTTATTACATTTCTGTGGTGTTGCATTTTATCATGCCTTGAGCGAATATTATATATTGATATATATACTGGTAGATGTTGTATATGTTTTGCATCCGCGCTAGTCCAGTCCCCGCTCTGTCATTAGTTAAGTAACCTAACGGGTGATGACGGGACCCAGTGGCGAATGCGGATGGCATATACGTACATCATTATTTTCGTTCTTTTGTGGTGTGATCAATTGATGGGACAGCATTGATTCGGATCAATGCAAGCTAAACAAACCTTTTCTGATGTTGTTGGAACATTTTTCAAAAAGCTGTTATTGCAAGGACGTTCTCTTTTGTTTTGCACAGTGGTATTCAGTTAGAATATCCTGCACCTCAGTCGACGAGGCAAGGGCCGAAATCCCTTCACCGGGAGTGACCCCTTGGACAGAAGCTTGCGTCAGGGCAATAACTTCACTATAGCCGATTGCCTTTTGCTTTGCATCGCGGTATTCATTTGGAATATCCTGCACCTCATTCTACAGGGAAAGAGCCGAGATCCCTTCACCGGGAGTGACCTCTTTAGCAAAGGTTTTCGTCACTATATTTTTATAAAAAGCTATCTGGTTCCTTCAACGATATCAAGTTCATTACGTTAAAGGTTTTTCGCCAAAAACCATTCGTAGCCCTCCGTCATTTCAGACGGGTAGCACTTAGTATTCATGCTATGTTTGTTGGCCAAAGTCAAGGCATAGTGTATGGTAGCTATTTGTTACTTTTCTGCAGCATAGATAGATGCATTGGTTTGGGACAGTCGTACTGCCTTGTTGGCCAAAGTCAAGGGTAGGTACGGGTGGGTTCAAATTAACCTGGAAAATGACGGGTAGAACTTGACATGTGACTTATGATTTGTTGGCCAAAGTCAAGGTCATAAGAGCATGGCGTAAAAATCACATCGGGGGTTTCTAAAGAAACTGAAACTTGCCAGATATGCGCATACCTCCTGGAGTGTGATAACGTGAGTGGATTCCATCACGTTATCATGCGATGATAGTTGGATCCCGATTCCCACTGATGAGTTCGTTTACTCCTCGGGTGATCCCGACTAATTCTTCTTTCAGGTTTGGAGGAGAATTTGAGGTTACAGTAGGAGGTTTCCTGATTAGATAAAGTGATAACCATTCTGATCTAGGTTAGAGTGCACGCTGAGTGTTTCTTTTCTCTCTCTCTTTGGCAGCGACCATGACCCGACCCTTGACTATGACTCAGTGACCAAGTTGATCGAACTTTCTTAAAACACTGGCTTTTGGATTGTCAGAGTTGCATACCTTATTGTCACTCCTACTTATACCCTTTTCTCCAGGACACCCCGTATTACTACGAACATCCACTTCCATTGGATAAAACCATCGTATAGTTATATACGAACTCGAAAGAACTTATTCGAGGATGGTTTCCGGTTCTGGAGAAAACGAATAGGACTATTCAGTTGTCTTTTCCTTTTACCTTCTCTCAGGTTGCGAGTGCTCCTTGGATTAGGACAGTACACCTATTACGCTTATTGGATAGTCTTCTTCCAAACCATAGGCAGGTGCCGAACGTTAGAGAATGAAGAAAACCAATTAGCCTAACGATGGTGTACAGAAGTGTAGGGTTCCTAGGCACACTATAGAGGTCTCACAAGGCATCAACCATGCCAAATTCAAAATTTACGGTGCCAAGAAACCCTAGACTACGGATCGTTGGCTAGAATTCTAGGCGATATAGTAAACTAGTTAACAACTTAACTAAAGTTAAGAAGCTACAACCTTTGTAGATCCGGATATCCACTTCCTTGGCTCTACGTGGGCCTCCTCTCGCTGTCCGTCTCGAATCCCGAACTCAAACGTCGGCTTCATCGGAGAATTGGGCGGACTAGGTCGTCGGCTTCGTGCCGAAGATGATCTACGTCGAGGCATCGCAAGTTCAAGCTCCAACTTCACCAAGTTGTGAAACTTGTGAAGAAAACACCCAAAACAACTTGGCAATAGGTAGAGGGTGAAGAAATAGGAGGTGGGTTCACTTTAGAATTGGATTTCTCTCACTTTAGCTCAAGTTGCCATTGATGGACCTTAAGCTTTTCTTGAAGAAGAAGATGATCAAGAAGAAAAAGAATATGATAAGTCTTTTAAAAATGAAACTAATATGAATACTTATCATATCTTGACCATGGTCAAGTGTAGAGATTAAACTAAGGTTAGTTGGAATGGTTAGGGTTAAGGATAAGATAAGGATGGTGGACTTTGTCAAAGCTTCATGAATCTTCAACATAGAAACAAAAAAAACCACCATTCTTAATAATATCCAAAATGAATAAATAAATAAATAACTAAGTAAATAATCAAAACCCTAACCATTATGCATGTAACCATGGTTTAATCTTTACACAAACCCAAGTGAGCAAGTATCATCAAACATGATACAAACAAGTGCACAAAAATATATCATATATACAATGTGCATCAAGTGAGAAAATCCTTTTAAAATGAACCAATACTAGTTAATGCAAAGTAATATATCAAATATATAATTATACATCAAATCATTAAATCAACACTTGATTTAACGATCCGGTCATATCGCATATAACCGACTAGTATCCTATGTATCGGCTTATCGAATCAATGATTCGATAACTAGGTCATATCGAATATAACCTATCGAAACATTTATCGCGAGAATGAAATGCGGTATCACATACACGCATTATTCTCGCTCCCGCACATAACTCATATGCGCTCCTATTTCGTTTCGCTTGAGTCAGGAAACCTCTGTGTAGGACTCTAAAGACTCGTCAATACGCCGGTAGCAGATGATGATCATATCAAGCATCCACAAGCCGCAAGCGGTCTGCTAAACGTAACGACCATCCGGGTATTGAGCGATCAGAAGATCGACGAGCTAGCCCGCTCACACTCCTGTGAATCCAACCAGTAACACTTACCGTACAGTCCGGTCTGTTCGTCTGATATGTCGCATATCAAGTCTAGGGGTGGTAAACGTCAGACCCGAATAACCGATAAGTCGTGCTGATGTGAGGCTCATAACGGGTCGAGAAACTACTGGTAACACTTACCAGCAAATCTCTGATCAGCCCTGGCCATGTTACGGCCAATCGAGCACAGCGCAACATCAACCCCCAATACCGGGAGAGACGAAACCCCTCCTATCGCTCATTGCCTCCATGTGACTCGGGACTGTACCCAAAGACCACCGTTTTGCACGCCCTCATGGACATGGTAAGGTGGAGATCAAAGCACAGTGGGAATCACACAAGACTCTATGACGATCTCGGGTCTACAGACTAACCTATACAAGTGTCATCTGAGAACTGCCATCTGACGTGAGGTATAATACCATCTGGGAGTTCTCGGCGAGTCCGTCCCGTGTACCCAGTCTCCACTGAGCACCCGTATACCATCTCTGATGTCAAACACCAATGGATATGGGATCATCCATCGCCCATCTCATGGGTCGAGAAGCGTATACGCTAGTCTACACTGGTATATCGATGCCTCGTCTCGATACACCCACGACTAGGAACCTTGAAGGATGTACTTATAGACTACCATGTCCCCACTAGTATGATCTGCATCATAGTCCAGGTAGTCAAGTACACATCCTAAGGACTTTATCAACATGTAACTATAAGACAGTTTAAAGAGACAAGTGTACATGTTAAGATAAAGAGTAACCAGATAGCATACTATCATATTGAGCAAGAAATTCATTTCTATATATGTCCAAGCATCCAATATAATATACATCATCTGTACAATACCGGCCTCTAGGGCATACATACAACTAACAATCTCCCACTTGCACTAAGGCCAGCTGCTGTAGTATCGCATACTGAGAATCCCGAAGAGTCTTTCAAACTGTATCTGGGGAATGGACTTCGTGAGTGGATCCGCCGTGTTGTTCTTCGTGTCAACTCTCCTGACCTCGATCTCCCGGCGATCAACTATCTCCCGGATCAGGTGATACCGCCTCAGAATATGCCTGGATCGCTGATGGGACCTGGGTTCCTTGGCCAAAGCCACCGCTCCATTGTTATCGCAATACAAAGGTATTGGATGCTCAATGGATGGAACCACTCCAAGTTCAGTAATGAACTTCTTGATCCAGACAGCCTCTTTGGCAGCATCGTTGGCAGCGATGTATTCAGCCTCCATCGTCGAGTCTGCCACGGTTTCCTGCTTGGAACTCTTCCAGCTAACCGCCCCTCCGTAAAGGGTAAAGACAAAACCCGACTGCGACTTAGAGTCGTCCTTATCACTCTGGAAGCTCGAATCGGTAAAGGACTCCACTTGGAGTTCTCCGTTACCATACACCAAGAGCATCTCTTTAGTCCTTCGCAAGTACTTGAGAATGCTCTTCACAGCTGTCCAGTGACTCTCTCCAGGATCAGCTTGATACCTGCTCACTATACTTAGTGAGTATGCAACATCGGGTCTGGTACATAGCATCGCATACATGATAGAGCCTACAGCCGAAGCATAGGGTATCCCTTGCATGCGAGCTCTCTCCAAATCAGTCTTGGGAGACATCTCTTTGGAGAGAGTGACTCCAGAGATCGTGGGCAAGTTCCCACGCTTGGATTCTTCCATACTAAACCTCTTTAGTATGGTGTCAATGTACCTGGATTGGGACAATCCCAATATCCTTTTGGATCTATCTCTATAGATCCTAATTCCCAATATGCAGGAGGCATCACCAAGATCTTTCATTGAGAATCTTTGTGATAAGAAGAGCTTGACCGATTGCAGCATAGGAATATCATTTCCTATCAAGAGTATGTCGTCCACGTACAATACGAGGAAGACAACCTTACTCTCTGCCACCTTCTTGTAGATACAAGGTTCATCTGGATTTTTGACGAAATCAAACTCTTTGATAACGACGTCAAAGCAGATGTTCCAACTCCGCGATGCTTGCTTTAATCCATAAATAGATTTAAGCAGCTTACACACCTTCCCGCTGCTCCCACTATCTACGAAGCCCTCTGGCTGAGTCATGTACACGCACTCTTCTAAATCACCATTTAGAAAGGCGGTCTTAACATCCATTTGCCAGATTTCGTAATCATGATGTGCAGCGATGGCAAGCATGATCCGGATGGATTTAAGCATAGCCACTGGAGAAAAGGTCTCGTCATAGTCCACACCTGGTCTTTGACGAAAACCCTTTGCTACAAGTCTAGCTTTGAAAGTCTCCACTTTCCCATCTACACCAAGTTTCTTCTTGAAGATCCACTTGCTCCCAATGGGTTTTACCCCTTCAGGAGCAACTTCCAAAGTCCATACTTTGTTGGTGTACAAGGATTCCATCTCGGACCGCATAGCATCCAGCCATTTCACTGAGTCCCCACTCGTGATGGCCTGCTCGAAGCTAGTTGGGTCATCATACTCCATGATGCAATCCTCTCTCCCACCGTCCATGAAAAAAAACCGTAGTATCTCTCAGGTTGGCGAGGAACCCTACTAGATCGGCGGAGAGGCTGGGGTTCGTCGGGTACTACCGAATCTTCTAGTTCTACTAAATCTTCAGTTATAGTTTGTGTTTCTGGAACTTCTTCCAGTTCTACCTCAGAGCCACTAATCTCTTTTGCAAGAAATTCCTTTTCTAAAAAGGTGGCATGTTGAGCAATAAACACTTTTTGTTGTTCACTGTGGTAGAAAAAATATCCATTTGAATGTTTAGGATATCCCACAAACTTACATAGAACTGACCGTGCCTCGAGTTTGTCTGGATTTTTCATTTTGACATAGGCCAGACAACCCCATATCTTAACTCGTTTAAGACATGGTCTCTTCCCACTCCATATCTCATATGGTGTGGTAGGTACAGATTTAGTTGGAACTTGATTCAATAGGTATGCCGATGTCTCAAGCGCATACCCCCAGAAGGAAATAGGTAACTCAGCTGTACTCATCATGGAGCGCACCATATCTACTAGGGTGCGATTCCTCCGCTCCGATACACCGTTGTGCTGTGGTGTATAAGGAGGAGTAAGCTGAAAGAGAATCCCATTCTCTTTTAGGAAGTCCAGGAATTCATTGCTCAAGTATTCACCTCCTCGATCAGATCGAAGGATTTTAATACTTTTTCCGGTTTGTTTCTCGACTTCTTGTTTATATTCTCTAAATTTCTCAAAAGCTTCAGACTTGTGTCTTATCAAGTACACATGTCCGTATCTTGAGAGATCGTCAATGAATGTAATGAAGTACGAAGAACCATCCCTGGCATGTGTAGACATGGGACCGCATACATCACTATGTATTAGTCCCAAGAGTTCGGTAACTCTTTCTCCGTGTCCCGTAAACGGAGTTTTGGTCATCTTGCCTTTGAGACATGACTGGCAAGTGTCATAAGATGAAAATTCGAATGGTTTCAAATACCCATCCTTATGCAACTTAGCCAGTCGTGTCGCATTGATGTGACCCAGTCTACAATGCCACAAGAAGGATTCGTTCAGTTCAGAACTCTTCCTCTTGTGTGTGTTTGTTATACTCAGAACTGTTGATTGATTTAGAACATAAATGCCATTGCACAACGTGCCTGATCAAACCAACTTTTGGTTACGGAAAATGTTCATAACATTGTCCTGTAATACAAAATTATATCCCTCTTTACTCAACAAAGAAACCGATATAATGTTGCATATCAGGTTCGGCATGTAATAGCATTCGTTCAGAACCAATGTATTACCAGTTGGTAATGCAAGGTGATATTCCCCGATAGTCTTAGCTGAAACAATTGCACCATTTCCAACTCTAATGTCTTTATCACCTTCTCCAAGTTCTCTACCTTTTCTAAGCCCATGTAACTGATTACATATATGGGATCCTGATCCGGTATCTAATACCCAGGACGTAGAGCAAATGGAGAAACAGTTCTCAGTAACGAACACACCCGAAAAAAATGCATCAACATGTACTTTCTTCAATCGGGTGGCATGGGAATCCTGGTATTCCCCTATATCCTGTTCATTCCTATAACTCTTATAAGAATGAACGAAACCAACGTTCCCCAGCACAGTATAACATGCGGGTTCGGTCAATACATCCATATTATTATCTTTATTAGGGCATGAAATGGTCGCTACCTGGAGAGAGAGAGAAGAAAACACTTTAGCGTATGCTCGTGCAAGATCAGATTGGTTATTATCTTATCTAATCAGGATGGCCCCACTGCTTTTTATCAAATCTTCCTTCAAACCCTAAAAGGAAAGACTAGCCGAGATTAATTACACACTACAAGTTCGTCGATCTTTCAGCCAGGCCAGTGTCGGTACTTTGAGGGAGGTCCCCCGTGCTTTCGCACGAACCTAATTAATGTAAACCTCGTTTTCCCAGAGGCGTAACCTCGTTAACACCTTTCTAGACACCTACTTGATCGGCTAATTGTAATGTGTAAAACTCTCCCAGGAGTAACTCTTACTCGCAGCGGGTATCGGGATCCAACTATCTCATAGAAGGTATGCAATCTCATTGCAAATTTCAACACTTGAAATTCCCGATAATATTTTGCCCTTAGTGTGCCATGACCTTGACAGAGGTCAACAAATCATAGTGCACTAGTCGAGTTCAACCCGTCATTTCTTGATTGAATCAAACCCACTCGCACGACCCTTGACAGTGGTCAACAAGGTCGTACGACTACCTTAATCCAATCACATCACATGCTTTGCAGATAATTACTAGTTAGCTACCGCACACTACGCCTTGACAGAGGTCAACAAATGCAGCACGAATACTAAATAGTCTTTATCTGAAATGACGGAGGGCTACGTCAGGTTTTTCTGAAAACCTATTGCGTAATGAACTCGATATCGTTGTAGAATCAAATGAAGTTTTGAAATGGAGTGATTTTGAGGCTTTTCCAGTTTTGCTAAAGGGGTCACTCCCGGTGAAGGGATCGTCGGCCCTTTCCTCGTCGAATGAGGTGCGGGATATATCATATATATCACTGTGCAAAGCAGAAACTATAAAAGCATTCAAAAACAAACCGAGTGTGTAGCATCTGCCAGTTATTGCTAAAGGAGACACTCCCGGTGAAAGGATCTCGGTCCTTTCCTCATCGAATAAGGTGCAGGGTATATCATATATACCGCTATGCAAAGCAAGAACTGTAGCTACATGTTTTATTTAAAATTTGATTCTACAACATCTTAGGTTTCTTTTCTTTCATTAATCACATTAATGAAGTCCCATCATTTAAATACCTAAACATCACAGATAAATACGACGTACACTTATGCCATCCGCATTCGCCTGGATGTCCCCTCGTGCACCGTTAGGTTAGGTAACTAACGACAGAGCAGGACAGGGCTAGTGCGGGTGCAAAACATAAGTAACGTCTATATAATATATCATATATACTATATACTGTATCTATCACAGAATCACATCACAGATATCGCAGCAGAAGAAACATATGAAATATTGGATATACTAGGACGTCCGTGTTTTCAATACGAGCCAGTATAAAACACGGATTCCACGGTCGCGATGAATAACCAATCCCACACCCCTAGACCCCTACGAGAGCGGCAAGCAACCCTGCCAATTCTAGGGTTAGGAGACCCGGACTCGACTCCTCGAGTTGGTCTCCCACTGGACCCCAGAACCCGGTTACTTGTGCTCCCCTCCTTGGGTCTATCCTAATGCGGAAAAGTAAATAATATACAAAAGGTGACAACTTCCGCTACCTGGAAGTGCCCCAAATAAAAGAATATTACATACAAGTTTTTACATGAATGAAAATGAAAAACACTCATCTCACACAAAAACCCCCGGCTATTCTTACACGACGATCCAATATAACATATCCAGCAACACATAACATCACATGTCATCAACGTAAGTAAGTATGCATACCCCAATTGTCGTTGACGTATAACAACGAAACCGGCGATATGAACATACTACACTTACGATCACAGAAAAGAAAGTGTAAAACTACAACAATTGGAATCCGTAACTTCTTTAGACATCACATGCCTAATCAAATGAAAAATACTTAGACATCACATGCCTAACAGTTATAAACCCCGCATTTTAGTCTCATTATCGAAAACTCTTTTCAATATCAGGTGAAACTAAACTGCTAGATTTATAACATTCATTCAGTTATCTTATAACTGTTTGTGAATTCCAATTATTGTATCACATTCCAGATAAACAGAAAATGTTAAACTTTCCGATCGAACAGTCGAATACCCAAGTTTTCCCGATACAGCTCAACACATGAAATAAGTCTAACAACATTCAGTTCGTGCCTCAGTACCAACGGTCCAGCCGTAGAAGGGTCAAGCCAACGCCTCACATGTGGCACGCCGTACTGCCCCAAACCCGAAGGTTCAAAGGGCAGTTCAAGACGGTCACATAATCGAGTTAAGGTTTGTTGTCTTCTAGAGGGTCCATCGTGTTACTTGCACTACTTAGAATGTCGTTAAACTACGGAAAAATCCAACACTTGAAAATTTCCCGACAGGGAAAAAATTGGGTATTTATATCCGGTCGAACTTTTTAACATATTCTAAAAATTATCCGGAAATACACAAAGACGAAATTTGATAATCCGATCGAAACACCGAATCCCCAAAACAACCCCAGAAAATTCAGCTCTTGAAAAAATATTAAAAATTCCCAGGAAAATCACCACTGTAAACTAAGAGTTACTGTGCAAAAAACTTTTCATACTGTGGCCGTACGGCCGCGGAACCGCCGCATGAGCCTTGCTCATGCCGCGGAACCGAGGTGATAAAGTGGAATTAGGCTCACGAATTTTACAGTAAACCTTAGAATTCCCTGCTGATTTTTCTGCATATTTTTAATATCGAAAAACTCCAGATTTTGGAAAAAGTCCAGAGAGCATGTTTGTGTTAGGGTTTCGGGTTCATTCGGGTTTGAAACTTCGTCTAGACTTCGCCTAAGGCTCTAGCTAGGCTCTGATACCACTGTAGGGTTCCTAGGCACACTATAGAGGTCTCACAAGGCATCAACCATGCCAGATTCAAATTTACGGTGCCGAGAAACCCTAGACCACGGATCGTTGGCTAGAATTCTAGGCGATATAGTAAACTAGTTAACAACTTAACTAAAGTTAAGAAGCTACAACCTTTGTAGATCCGGATATCCACTTCCTTGGCTCCACGTGGGCCTCCTCTCGCTGTCCGTCTCGAATCCCGAACTCAAACATCGGCTTCATCGGAGAATTGGGCGGACTAGGTCGTCGGCTTCGTGCCGAAGATGATCTACGTCGAGGCATCGCAAGTTCAAGCTCCAACTTCACCAAGTTATGAAACTTGTGAAGAAAACACCCAAAACAACTTGGCAAGAGGTAGAGGGTGAAGAAATAGGAGGTGGGTTCACTTTAGAATTGGATTTCTCTTACTTTAGCTCAAGTTGCCATTGATGGACCTTAAGCTTTTATTGAAGAAGAAGATGATCAAGAAGAAAAAGATTATGATAAGTCTTTTAAAAATGAAACTAATATGAATACTTATCATATCTTGACCATGGTCAAGTGTAGAGATTAAACTAAGGTTAGTTGGAATGGTTAGGGTTAAGGATAAGATAAGGATGGTGGACTTTGTCAAAGCTTCATGAAGCTTCAACATAGAAACAAAAAAAGCCACCATTCTTAATAATATCCAAAATGAATAAATAAATAAATAACTAAGTAAATAATCAAAACCCTAACCATTATGCATGTAACCATGGTTTAATCTTTACACAAACCCAAGTGAGCAAGTATCATCAAACATGATACAAACAAGTGCACAAAAATATATCATATATACAATGTGCATCAAGTGAGAAAATCCTTTTAAAATGAACCAATACTAGTTAATGCAAAGTAATATATCAAATATATAATTATACATCAAATCATTAAATCAACACTTGATTTAACGATCCGGTCATATCGCATATAACCGACTAGTATCCTATGTATCGGCTTATCGAATCAATGATTCGATAACTAGGTCATATCGAATATAACCTATCGAAACATTTATCGCGAGAATGAAATGCGGTATCACATACACGCATTATTCTCTCTCCCGCACATATCTCATATGCGCTCCTATTTCGTTTCGCTTGAGTCAGGAAACCTCTGTGTAGGACTCTAAAGACTCGTCAATACGCCGGTAGCAGATGATGATCATATCAAGCATCCACAAGCCGCAAGCGGTCTGCTAAACGTAACGGCCATCCGGGTATTGAGCGATCAGAAGATCGACGAGCTAGCCCGCTCACACTCCTGTGAATCCAACCAGTAACACTTACCGTACAGTCCGGTCTGTTCGTCTGATATGTCGCATATCAAGTCTAGGGGTGGTAAACGTCAGACCCTAATAACCGATAAGTCGTGCTGATGTGAGGCTCATAACGGGTCGAGAAACTACTGGTAACACTTACCAGCAAATCTCTGATCAGCCCTGGCCATGTTACGGCCAATCGAGCACAGCGCAACATCAACCCCCAATACCGGGAGAGACGAAACCCCTCCTATCGCTCATTGCCTCCATATGACTCGGGACTGTACCCAAAGACCACCGTTTTGCACGCCCTCATGGACGTGGTAAGGTGGAGATCAAAGCACAGTGGGAATCACACAAGACTCTATGACGATCTCGGGTCTACAGACTAAACTATACAAGTGTCATCTGAGAACTGCCATCTGACGTGAGGTATAATACCATCTGGGAGTTCTCGGCGAGTCCGTCCAGTGTACCCAGTCTCCACTGAGCACCCGTATACCATCTCTGATGTCAAACACCAATGGATATGGGATCATCTATCGCCCATCTCATGGGTCGAGAAGCGTATACGCTAGTCTACACTGGTATATCGATGCCCCGTCTCGATACACCCACGACTAGGGACCTTGAAGGATGTACTTATAGACTACCATGTCCCCACTAGTATGATCTGCATCATAGTCCAGGTAGTCAAGTACACATCCTAAAGGCTTTATCAACATGTAACTATAAGACAGTTTAAAGAGACAAGTGTACATGTTAAGATAAAGAGTAACCAGATAGCATACTATCATATTGAGCAAGAAAGTCATCTCTATATATGTCCAAGCATCCAATATAATATACATCATCTGTACAATACTGGCCTCTAGGGCATACATACAACTAACAATCTCCCACTTGCACTAAGGCCAGCTGCTGTAGTATCGCATACTGAGCATCCCGAAGAGTCTCTCAAACTGTATCTGGGGAATGGACTTCGTGAGTGGATCCGCCGTGTTGTTCTTCGTGTCAACTCTCCTGACCTCGATCTCCCGGTGATCAACTATCTCCCGGATCAGGTGATACCGCCTCAGAATATGCCTGGATCGCTGATGGGACCTGGGTTCCTTGGCCAAAGCCACCGCTCCATTGTTATCGCAATACAAAGGTATTGGATGCTCAATGGATGGAACCACTCCAAGTTCAGTAATGAACTTCTTGATCCAGACAGCCTCTTTGGCAGCATCGTTGGCAGCGATGTATTCAGCCTCCATCGTCGAGTCTGCCACGGTTTCCTGCTTGGAACTCTTCCAGCTAACCGCCCCTCCGTAAAGGGTAAAGACAAAACCCGACTGCGACTTAGAGTCGTCCTTATCACTCTGGAAGCTCGAATCGGTAAAAGACTCCACTTGGAGTTCTCCGTTACCATACACCAAGAGCATCTCTTTAGTCCTTCGCAAGTACTTGAGAATGCTCTTCACAGCTGTCCAATGACTCTCTCCAGGATCAGCTTGATACCTGCTCACTATACTTAGTGAGTATGCAACATCGGGTCTGGTACATAGCATCGCATACATGATAGAGCCTACAGCCGAAGCATAGGGTATCCCTTGCATGCGAGCTCTCTCCAAATTAGTCTTGGGAGACATCTCTTTGGAGAGAGTGACTCCAGAGATCGTGGGCAAGTTCCCACGCTTGGATTCTTCCATACTAAACCTCTTTAGTATGGTGTCAATGTACCTGGATTGGGACAATCCCAATATCCTTTTGGATCTATCTCTATAGATCCTAATTCCCAATATGCAGGAGGCATCACCAAGATCTTTCATTGAGAATCTTTGTGATAAGAAGAGCTTGACCGATTGCAGCATAGGAATATCATTTCCTATCAAGAGTATGTCGTCCACGTACAATACGAGGAAGACAACCTTACTCTCTGCCACCTTCTTGTAGATACAAGGTTCATCTGGATTTTTGACGAAATCAAACTCTTTGATAACGACGTCAAAGCAGATGTTCCAACTCCGCGATGCTTGCTTTAATCCATAAATGGATTTAAGCAGCTTACACACCTTCCTGCTGCTCTCACTATCTACGAAGCCCTCTGGCTGAGTCATGTACATGCACTCTTCTAAATCACCATTTAGAAAGGCGGTCTTAACATCCATTTGCCAGATTTCGTAATCATGATGTGCAGCGATGGCAAGCATGATCCGGATGGATTTAAGCATAGCCACTGGAGAAAAGGTCTCGTCATAGTCCACACCTGGTCTTTGACGAAAACCCTTTGCTACAAGTCTAGCTTTGAAAGTCTCCACTTTCCCATCTACACCAAGTTTCTTCTTGAAGATCCACTTGCTCCCAATGGGTTTTACCCCTTCAGGAGCAACTTCCAAAGTCCATACTTTGTTGGTGTACATGGATTCCATCTCGGACCGCATAGCATCCAGCCATTTCACTGAGTCCCCACTCGTGATGGCCTGCTCGAAGCTAGTTGGGTCATCATACTCCATGATGCAATCCTCGCTCCCACCGTCCATGAAAAAAACCGTAGTATCTCTCAGGTTGGCGAGGAACCCTACTAGATCGGCGGAGAGGCTGGGGTTCGTCGGGTACTACCGAATCTTCTGGTTCCACTAAATCTTCAGTTATAGTTTGTGTTTCTGGAACTTCTTCCAGTTCTACCTCAGAGCCACTAATCTCTTTTGCAAGAAATTCCTTTTCTAAAAAGGTGGCATGTTGAGCAATAAACACTTTTTGTTGTTCACTGTGGTAGAAAAAATATCCATTTGAATGTTTAGGATATCCCACAAACTTACATAGAACTGACTGTGCCTCGAGTTTGTCTGGATTTTGCCTTTTGACATAGGCCAGACAACCCCATATCTTAACTCTTTAAGACATGGTCTCTTCCCACTCCATATCTCATATGGTGTGGTAGGTACAGATTTAGTTGGAACTTGATTCAATAGGTATGCCGATGTCTCAAGCGCATACCCCCAGAAGGAAATAGGTAACTCAGCTGTACTCATCATAGAGCGCACCATATCTAATAGGGTGCGATTCCTCCGCTCCGATACACCGTTGTGCTGTGGTATATAAGGAGGAGTAAGCTGAGAGAGAATCCCATTCTCTTTTAGGAAGTCCAGGAATTCATTGCTCAAGTATTCACCTCCTCGATCAGATCGAAGGATTTTAATACTTTTTCCGGTTTGTTTCTCGACTTCTTGTTTATATTCTCTAAATTTCTCAAAAGCTTCAGACTTGTGTCTTATCAAGTACACAAGTCCGTATCTTGAGAGATCGTCAGTGAATGTAATGAAGTACGAAGAACCATCCCTGGCATGTGTAGATATGGAACCGCATACATCACTATGTATTAGTCCCAAGAGTTCGGTAACTCTTTCTCCGTGTCCCGTAAACGGAGTTTTGGTCATCTTGCCTTTGAGACATGACTGGCAAGTGTCATAAGATGAAAATTCGAATGGTTTCAAATACCCATCCTTATGCAACTTAGCCAGTCGTGTCGCATTGATGTGACCCAGTCTACAATGCCACAAGAAGGATTCGTTCAGTTCAGAACTCTTCCTCTTGTGTGTGTTTGTTATACTCAGAACTGTTGATTGATTTAGAACATAAATGCCATTGCACAACGTGCCTGATCCAACCAACTTTTGGTTACGGAAAATGTTCATAACATTGTCCTGTAATACAAAATTATATCCCTCTTTACTTGCATATCAGGTTCGGCATGTAATAGCATTCGTTCAGAACCAATGTATTACCAGTTGGTAATGCAAGGTGATATTCCCCGACAGTCTTAGCTGCAACAATTGCACCATTTCCAACTCTAATGTCTTTATCACCTTCTCCAAGTTCTCTACCTTTTCTAAGCCCATGTAACTGATTACATATATGGGATCCTGATCCAGTATCTAATACCCAGGACGTAGAGCAAATGGAGAAACAGCTCTCAGTAACGAACACACCCGAAGAAAATGCATCAACATGTACTTTCTTCAATCGGGTGGCATGGGAATCCTGGTATTCCCCTATATCCTGTTCATTCCTATAACTCTTATAAGAATGAACGAAACCAACGTTCCCCAGCACAGTATAACATGCGGGTTCGGTCAATACATCCATATTATTATCTTTATTAGGGCATGAAATGGTCGCTACCTGGAGAGAGAGAGAAGAAAACACTTTAGCGTATGCTCGTGCAAGATCAGATTGGTTATTATCTTATCTAATCAGGATGGCTCCCACTGCTTTTTATCAAATCTTCCTTCAAACACTAAAAGGAAAGACTAGCCGGGATTAATTACACACTACAAGTTCGTCGATCTTTCAGCCAGGCCAGTGTCGGTACTTTGAGGGAGGTCCCCCGTGCTTTCGCACGAACCTAATTAATGTAAACCTCATTTTCCCAGAGGCGTAACCTCGTTAACACCTTTCTAGACACCTACTTGATCGGCTAATTATAATGTGTAAAACTCTCCCAGGAGTAACTCGTACTCGCAGCGGGTATCGGGATCCAACTATCTCATAGAAGGTATGCAATCTCATTGCAAATTTCAACACTTGAAATTCCCGATAATATTTTGCCCCTAGTGTGCCATGACCTTGACAGAGGTCAACAAATCATAGTGCACTAGTCGAGTTCAACCCGTCATTTCTTGATTGAATCAAACCCACTCGCACGACCCTTGACAGAGGTCAACAAGGTCGTACGACTACCCTAATCCAATCACATCACATGCTTTGCAGATAATTACTAGTTAGCTACCGCACACTACGCCTTGACAGTGGTCAACAAACGCAGCACGAATACTAAATAGTCTTTATCTGAAATGACGGAGGGCTACGTCAGGTTTTTCTGAAAACCTATTGCGTAATGAACTCGATATCGTTGTAGAATCAAATGAAGTTTTGAAATGGAGTGATTTTGAGGCTTTTCCAGTTTTGCTAAAGGGGTCACTCCCGGTGAAGGGATCGTCGGCCCTTTCCTCGTCGAATGAGGTGCGGGATATATCATATATATCACTGTGCAAAGCAGAAACTATAAAAGCATTCAAAAACAAACCGAGTGTGTAGCATCTGCCAGTTATTGCTAAAGGAGTCACTCCCGGTGAAGGGATCTCGGTCCTTTCCTCATCGAATAAGGTGCAGGGTATATCATATATACCGCTATGCAAAGCAAGAACTGTAGCTACCTGTTTTATTTAAAATTTGATTCTACAACATCTTAGGTTTCTTTTCTTTCATTAATCACATTAATGAAGTCCCATCATTTAAATACCTAAACATCACAGATAAATACGACGTACACTTATGCCATCCGCATTCGCCTGGATGTCCCCTCGTGCACCGTTAGGTTAGGTAACTAATGACAGAGCAGGACAGGGCTAGTGCGGGTGCAAAACATAAGTAACGTCTATATAATATATCATATATACTATATATTGTATCTATCACAGAATCACAACACAGATATCGCAGCAGAAGAAACATATGAAATATTGGATATACTAGGACGTCCGTGTTTTCAATACGAGCCAGTATAAAACACGGATTCTGTAAGTCCATGCTACCTCTCCCGGTACTTTCGGGAATGCGGAATTTGGTAAAAAACGATTTTCTTAAAGATGGTAACATGGACCTAAAACCCGGATCTTGGTTAAACATCTATCTAACAACCTAACTATGAGTTTCTAGCTACTCGGGTAGGGGGTTATACCTAGCTTGTCTTGAACTCCTTCGTCTTCAAGCTCCGATGGTGGTCCGATTGGCTTATTCTCGTCGTCTCCGTACGCCGAAGATAGATCCACCTGAAAGCTCCAACCTTTAGCTCCTTCTTCATTCTTTGAAGAAACTAGTTCACTTGGTTTGCTAAACCTAGTGAACTAGAATGAGTAGAGAAGAAATAGAATGGGATTTTATCTATGGTTCTTGATTCTCAACTCATGAGAGATATGAACCATAGATTCAAGAGAGGGAGCAAGAGCAAAAAGGGTGAGAGCAAAAGGAGAGCTCAAGAACAAGAGAGAGAATGAGCAAGAAAGAATGAGCAAGTCTTTTGTCTCTCACCCTCTCATAATCCAAAGTAATCATAACTCATCATATCAAAAAAGTCTTATGTGATGGTTGAAGCAACCATAACCATATCATATCATGCACTCATTTTACACAAATGAGCAAGCAAGTAAAAGTCTTTGCCATGAAATGATGGCTATGGTTATCATGATGGTCAACTAGTCAAGCCTAGTAACCGGTCAACAAAGTCAACAAGTCGACAAGTCAACAAAGTCAACAAAAGTCAACAACCATGTCACTCTAATACTTAATCAATATAATAGTTAATCACATATCATATTCTCATTAGGGTTGATCAAAAGGTCAAATAGTCAACGGTCAACTGTCAACAACCCTAATGAGAATCCACTGCCTCTGTCTCCCTGTCAACTGTGCATACACACCCACATCCGCGTTTCGAGGAACACGAATGCAAACTGGATAAATCCAATCCCATAAGGTACACTAGGATCTGGCTTAAACCAAAGCCCGCTAGTGCAAGCTGTCCGGACACTGTACGTGCACAAGTGCACGGATGTGACCGAACCCTGTCGCAAAACCATGCGACCTGTCGCAATACCATGCGACCTCTACTCTTTTGCCTAAAGGCGAAAAGCTTTCTGTGTGGGACTCTAAAGACTCGACACTACTCTGGCAGTGGGTTTAACCATAGACCGCAAGCGGCACTAGCTGTGCGTAACGGTCCCCAGGTAATGCCGACAAGAAGACCGACGAGGCGAAACCCATCTGAACTCCTACTGAGCCTGAGTGTGACATTCTCCGTACAGTCCGGTCTGTTCGTCTGATACATCGCATGGCGAGCCTAGGGGGCGGTAAACGTCAGTCCCCTAATAGCGGTACAAGTCATGCCGGAGTGAAGCCCAAAACACCCTGAGATAACACTGGAAGCCTACCAGTATATCTCGTTTGCCCTGGCCAGGGACTACTCGTGTAATGGCTCTCCTAGACACAGCGCGATGTCAACCCCCAATACCGGGAGAGACGAATCCTGTCTAACCGTCACTGCCTCCAAGTGCTTCGGGACTGCACCCAACCACTACCTGTTTGCACGACTCCTTTGAGCCGTGGTAGGGTAGTGATCAAAGTACAGTGGGAACACACTCGAGGCGAAGTGACAGTGTCAAGTCAGCGGACTAAGCTGTACTCATGTCACCTGGGAACTGATAACTGACGATAGGTATAATACCAACTAGTCAGTTCCCGACGAGTCCTGTCCAGTGTACCCGTAACCTAACGGGCACACGCATACTATCTCAAGTACGACGTACTGACGGCTGTGGGACAGACCGTCTCCCACACTGGGATGAGAAGCGCATGCGCTGGTCTACTCCGGAGTATCGATGCCCTGTCTCGATAGTCCTGCGACCAGGGACCTGCATAAGGATGTGCTTATAGATTACCCAGCCCCACTAGTGTGACGGCCATCACATCGCTGGTAATCAAGCAAAGTTCCTGAGGGCTCCACTAATGTGTATAGGCGATATACAAAAATAAACACATGTACACATTAAAGTAGAAACAAACCAAGTAGCATACTACTATTTTGAGCAAGATTGTATATACAAGGTGAATATCCCAAGCATCCATTAAGTAATATACAAACTAGTATGATACAGTAATGGCCTCTAGGGCATATACACTAACAATCTCCCACTTGCACTAAGGCCATGTACTGGCGTATCGAAGACCTATCATCTCGATCAGCCGCTCGAACTGAGTCTGGGGCAAGGCCTTGGTGAATGGATCTGCAGTGTTGTCTTCTGAAACGACTCTCCGAACCTCGATCTCCTGGCGATCCACGATCTCCCTGATCAGGTGATACCGCCTCAAGATGTGCCTGGATCTCTGATGGGACCTGGGTTCCTTCGCTAAAGCTATAGCCCCGTTGTTGTCGCAATACAGAGGTATTGGATCAACAACGGACGGAACCACCTGAAGTTCTTTCAAGAACTTCCTCATCCAGACAGCTTCTTTTGCGGCATCAGATGCAGCGATGTATTCCGCTTCCATCGTCGAGTCAACAACGGTTTCCTGTTTGGAACTCTTCCAACACACCGCCCCTCCATTGAGGGTAAAGACAAAACCCGACATGGACTTGGAATCATCCTTGTCACTCTGGAAGCTGGAGTCAGCAAAGGCCTCGATCTGGAGGTCTTTTCCGCCATACACCAAGAACATCTCCTTAGTCCTTCTCAGATACTTGAGAATGTTCTTTACCGCTATCCAGTGTTTCTCCCCAGGGTTTGACTGATACCGGCTTACCACACTCAGTGCATAAGCTACATCCGGTCTGGTACACAACATCGCATACATTATAGAGCCTACCGCAGAAGCGTAGGGTATAATAGACATGTGATCCCTCTCCAAATCAGTCTTGGGAGACATCTCTTTAGAGAGGGTGATCCCGTGACAAGCCGGTAGGTTACCGCGCTTGGAATCTTCCATACTGAATCTCTTCAGTATGGTGTCGATGTACCTGGACTGTGAAAGTCCTAATATCCTCTTGGATCTATCACCGTAGATCCGGATACCCAGAATGTACGAGGCATCACCCAGGTCTTTCATGGAGAACCTGTGTGACAAGAACCCCTTGACAGATTGTAGCATGAACCCCTTGACAGATTGTAGCATAGGAATGTCATTTCCTATTAAGAGAATGTCATCCACGTATAAAACGAGGAATACTACAGTTCTCGCTACAAATCTACTATAGATGCATGGTTCATCTGGATTTTTGATAAAGCCAAATTCTTTGACCGTCTCATCAAAGCAGATGTTCCAACTCCGTGATGCCTGCTTTAGTCCATAGATGGACTTAAGCAACTTGCACACCTTTCCGCTGCTCCCACTCTGAATGAAACCCTCTGGTTGGTCCATATAGACACACTCCTCTAAATTTCCATTTAGAAAAGCGGTCTTTAAGTCCATTTGCCAGATCTCATAATCGTGGAAGGCAGCAATGGCAAGAAGGATCCGAATGGATTTCAGCATGGCTACTGGAGAAAAGGTCTCGTCATAGTCCAAGCCAGGTCTTTGAGGAAAACCCTTTGCTACCAGCCTAGCTTTATAGGTCTCAACCTGTCCATCTACACCAATCTTCCTTTTGAAGATCCACTTGCATCCTACGGGTTTTACCCCGTCTGGAGCAATGTCCAACGTCCATACCTTGTTGGTGTACATGGACTCCATTTCGGTCCGCATTGCATCCAGCCATTTCACTGAGTCAACGCTCTGAACGGCCTGCTGGAAGCTAGTAGGCTCATCATAATCTATGATGCAATCCTCTCTATCCCCGTCTATGAGAAAACCGTAGTATCTCTCGGGCTGATGAGTCTGCCTACTACTTCTGCGGAGCGGCGTAGGAATGTCCTGTTCTTCCGAACCCTCTGGTTCCACTAAACTTTCAGTAATAGTCCGTGGTTCTGGAATTTCTTCCAGTTCTACTGCGCTCCCACTTATTTCCTTTTCTATGAACTGGTGTTCTAGAAAGTGGGCATGACGAGAAACAAGAACTTTTTGTTCCTCTTCACAGTCGAAGAAATATCCCTTGGAATTCTTTGGATATCCCACAAACTTGCACAGTACTGAGCGTGCCTCGAGCTTGTCCGCATGCTGCTTTTTGACAAAAGCTGGACTTCCCCATGTCTTAATATGATTAAGATGGGGTCTCTTCCCACACCACATCTCAAATGGCGTGGTAGGCACAGTCTTAGTGGGAACTCGGTTCAAAAGGTATGCGGCTGATTCTAGCGCATATCACCAGAATGATCGCGGTAACTCAGCGTTACTCATCATGGACCGCACCATATCCAATAGGGTGCGGTTCCGTCTCTCCGATACACCGTTATGTTGCGGGGTGTATGGAGGAGTAAGCTGAGAGAGAATTCCGTTCTCTTTTAAATAGTCCAGGAACTCGGCACTTAAGTATTCTCCACCTCGATCCGATCTTAGAATCTTAATACTTTTGCCGGTCTGTTTCTCTACTTCATTCTTATACTCCTGGAATTTTCCAAAGGCCTCGGACTTATGTTTCATTAAGAAGACATAACCATACCTTGAGAAGTCATCCGTAAAAGTAATGAAGTAAGAATGTCCGCTTCGGGCATGTGTAGACATTGGACCGCACACGTCACTGTGTACGAGTCCCAAGAGCTCGCTCGCTCTTACTCCATATCCAGTAAACGGAGTCTTTGTCATCTTTCCTTTGAGACAGGATTGACAAGTGGCATACGACTGATATTCGAACGCATTCAAATACCCTTCTGTATGTAACTTCGTCAACCTTCTCTCATTGATGTGACCCAGTCTACAATGCCATAAGAAAGTCTGATTTATTTCTGGAGACTTTCTTTTGTGTGTATTCTGGACATTAAAAATCTGTGGTTGGTTTAACACGTATATACCATTACTCAATGTACCTGACCCAATCAAAACTTGATTAAGGTGAATGTTTACAACATTACTTACAAACGCAAATTCATAACCTTCTTTAGAAACTAAAGATACAGAAATGATATTACAAGTTGCGTTGGGTACAAAAAAGCAATTACGCAAAACCAAAACATGTCCATCTGACATTCCCAGGTGATAGTCCCCCACGGCTTTAGCATCCATGCTAGCTCCGTTCGCAACTCTGAGGGTCATGTCACCTGCCTTCAAAACCCTACGGTTTCTCAACGCCTGCAAAGAATTACAGATATGAGATCCTGATCCGGTATCCAATACCCAGGAAGTAGAGTTTATTGAAAGACAGTTTTCAATAACATACACACCTGAAGCTGAAGCTGCAACCTGCTTCAATTCCTGTGTTCTGGCCTTCCAGGCCCTGCAATCATTCTTCCAGTGTCCTTTCTTATGACAATAGAAGCATTCTTCCTTATCCACAAGCTTCCCCGCTATCTTTGTTGCTTTACCTTTTCCCTTCGTATCCACCTTACTAACACCGCCCCTTGGTTTGGCGGGGGCCTTCTTCTTCTTTCCCTTGGCTTTCGCCTTGGACCTAGAAGAAGATGATCCTCCTACAAACAAAGTGGATGTATCCCTACCTTTCTGTAGGGTGCCCTCTGCGCTCCTCAGCATGTTGAGGAGCTCTGAAAGTTCAACCTCTTTTTCTTGTAAGTTGAAGTTCAGTATAAACTGGGCGTAAGTGGAAGGAAGGGACTGGAGAACTATATCCGTATAGAGTTCAGCCTCCAATGTGGTCCCTAGGTCCGCGAGCTCCTCAATGTAGCCGATCATCTTTAGCACGTGCTCGGCTACCGATGATCCGACGGCCATCTTTGCTGAAAACAACTTTTTCGACGCTTCGTATCTTGCGATACGTGATTGCTCTCCATACAGTTCTTTTGTATGGAGAAATATGGATTCAAGGTCCATATTCTCGTGCCTCCTCTGATGTTCGTTGTCCATCGAGGCAAGTACGAGGCACTTGGCCTTCGCGCTATCAATCTCCCAAGTCTTGCGGATTTCCTTATCCGCGACGCTGGAAGTGGGACCAGGGACAGGGGGAGCTTTGGTGGTAAGAAGATACCCCAGCTTGTCGTAAGTGATTGCTATCTTGACATTCCTGAGCCAATCTTTGTAGTTTGGCCCTGTCAGTTTGTTTTTATCTAGGAGTAACTTAAGTCCAGTCATGTTGATTGGTCGCTGCAATTAGGAGAGAGAAGAAGAAACACTCAGCATGATGCTCTTGCAAGTTTAGAGTGGTTTTTAGTTTGTCTAAACAGGATGGCTCCTACTGTTTCTCGAATCCCTCCTCAAACCATAAAGGAAGAATTAGTCAGGATCAATCCCACCGTACAATACTTGCTTAACCGTTCAGCCAGGCCGGTGTCGGTACTTCGAGGGAGGTTTTCCAACGCTTTCGCGAAGTTCCTTAATTAAAGAACCTCTTTTCCCTGGGAGCGTAGCCCCGCTAACACCTTTCTAGGCACCTACTAGGTTTATAGCATTGATCGATTAGTGAGAAATTTCCCGAGGAGTAGCATATACTCACAGTAGGATCGGGATCCAAATATCATCGCGTGACGAAACTGAAGGAATCCAACCAGAATCATCACACTCCAAATGGTATGCAAATCTAGCAAGTTTCAGTACTTATGAAACTCCCGATGTGGGTTTTTGCCCCATGCTCTTATGACCTTGACTTTGGCCAAAATATCATAAGTCACATGTCAAGTTCTACCCGTCATTATCCAGGTTAATTTGGATCCATCCGTACCTACCCTTGACTTTGGCCAAAATGGCGGTACGACTGTCCCAAACCAACGCATCTATCTATGCTACACATGAACACCCAATAGCTACCAATCACTGTGCCTTGACTTTGGCCAACATACACAGCTTGAATACTATTGACCATTCATATGAAACGACGGAGGGCTACGGATGGTTTTGGCAAAACCGTGAATGTAGTGAACTTGATTTGGTCGATGGAACGAGATAGCTTTTAAATGGAGTGGCTCATACTCCGTATTTTAAAAGTTTGTTTTGAAAAGAACCGAGTGGTTTTTCGAAAGTGTTCCAACGACTTTAACTTGGTTTATTATCTTGCATTAGTTCTTTTAATGCGTGATATTCCTGCATTAGTTCTTTTAATACGTCCCATCATTTAATCCTACCATTGCAAAAAACAACCAAAATATGACGTACGCTTATGCCATTCGCATTCGCCACTGGGCCCCGTCATTACCCGTTAGGTTACTTAACTAACGACAGAGCGGGGGCTGGGCTAGCGCGTCTGTAAAACATAAGCAACGCCTAAATAATATCATATATAGATATACTGCAATGATAAACATTTCAGATCACAGATGAATACATTGGATATACTAGGAATCTGTAATTCGTACGAGCCTGTAACGGAAGACAGATTACACGGTCGCGGTGAATAGCCAATACCCCACCCAAGACCCCTACGGGTGCGGCAAACTACCCGCCAAGTACCCGAAGCGTAGCAACCTCCCTCATCTCCATGAGTAGGCCACTCGACACTTCGGCATACCCGGTAGTTTGTGCACCCCCTCCATGGGTCTATCCTAGGAGCAAAAACAGTAAAAAGAAATTATAAAATGACGGCTACAACCCCGACCCGGTTGTGCGGCCATACAAATAATTATTACATCAATTTACAAATTTACAAGAATTGAAAGAAAAGAAAACTCTCGTCTTACAACCCCCGGCTATTCACCCGCGACAATCCAACATATTCATATACACATTCCAGCACATTACAGATCACAGATTTGTATAACCCCCACTAATCGACATATAGCGATTAGTAGACGTTCAATACAAATATCTCATTACAGAAAACCCGTTAGCTTAAGTCTTTTAGAAGTTCGATCAAAAATACGGATTTTCGGGACCCCAAAATAAAATTTTCGTTCTGGAAAATCTGGGCAGAAAATATATATTCCAAAAATCCCAAAATACCCCAATGAGCAATCTGCAAAAAATAAAACCCATGACCGAGTCAACTCGGCCGCGTTTCCGCGGCGGGAGCGTGCTCCCGCCGCGGAACCGCGGCGCTTTGATCGAGTCATGGGCCCAAATTTTTGCAGTTTCTTTAAAAAAGCCTGAGTCGATTTTTGGTGTTTTTCAAAAAAGTTTTCCAGCACTTTTAAAATCGGCAGAAAGTTTAAAATTCCGGGGTTCGTTTCGGGACTTTTTCGTTGATCGATCTTCTAGTTACTTGCTAACATGTTAGATAGAGTTTAACTAGGCTCTGATACCACTGTAAGTCCATGCTACCTCTCCCGGTACTTTCGGGAATGCGGAATTTGGTAAAAAATGATTTTCTTAAAGATGGTAACATGGACCTAAAACCCGGATCTTGGTTAAACATCTATCTAACAACCTAACTATGAGTTTCTAGCTACTCGGTTAGGGGGTTATACCTAGCTTGTCTTGAACTCCTTCGTCTTCAAGCTCCGATGGTGGTCCGATTGGCTTCTTCTCGTCGTCTCCGTACGCCGAAGATAGATCCACCTGAAAGCTCCAACCTTTAGCTCCTTCTTCGTTCTTTGAAGAAACTAGTTCACTTGGTTTGCTAAACCTAGTGAACTAGAATGAGTAGAGAAGAAATAGAATGGGATTTTATCTATGGTTCTTGATTCTCAACTCATGAGAGATATGAACCATAGATTCAAGAGAGGGAGCAAGAGCAAAAAGGGTGAGAGCAAAAGGAGAGCTCAAGAACAAGAGAGAGAATGAGCAAGAAAGAATGAGCAAGTCTTTTGTCTCTCACCCTCTCATAATCCAAAGTAATCATAACTCATCATATCAAAAAAGTCTTATGTGATGGTTGAAGCAACCATAACCATATCATATCATGCACTCATTTTACACAAATGAGCAAGCAAGTAAAAGTCTTTGCCATGAAATGATGGCTATGGTTATCATGATGGTCAACTAGTCAAGCCTAGTCAACCGGTCAACAAAGTCAACAAGTCAACAAAAGTCAACAAGTCAACAAAGTCAACAAGTCAACAACCATGTCACTATAATACTTAATCAATATAATAGTTAATCACATATCATATTCTCATTAGGGTTGATCAAAAGGTCAAATAGTCAACGGTTAACTGTCAACAACCCTAATTAGAATCCACTGCCTCTGTCTCCCTGTCAACTGTGCATACACACCCGCATCCGCGTTCCGAGGAACACGAATGCAAACTGGATAAATCCAATCCCATAAGGTACACTAGGATCTGGCTTAAACCAAAGCCCGCTAGTGCAAGCTGTCCGGACACTGTACGTGCACAAGTGCGCGGATGTGACCGAACCCTGTCGCAAAACCATGCGACCTGTCGCAATACCATGTGACCTGTCTACTCTTTTGCCTAAAGGCGAAAAGCTTTCTATGTGGGACTCTAAAGACTCGACACTACGCTGGCAGTGGGTTTAACCACAGACAGCAAGCGGCACTAGCTGTGCATAACGGTCCCCAGGTAATGCCGACAAGAAGACCGACGAGGCGAAACCCATCTGAACTCCTACTGAGCCTGAGTGTGACATTCTCCGTACAGTCCGGTCTGTTCGTCTGATACATCGCATGGTGGGCCTAGGGGGCGGTAAACGTCATTCCCCCAATAGCGGTACAAGTCGTGCCGGAGTGAAGCCCAAAACACCCTGAGATAACACTGGAAGCCTACCAGTATATCTCGTTTGCCCTGGCCAGGGACTACTCGTGTAATGGCTCTCCTAGACACAGCGCGATGTCAACCCCCAATACCGGGAGAGACGAATCCTGTCTAACCGTCACTGCCTCCAAGTGCTTCGGGACTGCACCCAACCACTACCTGTTTGCACGACTCCTTTGAGCCGTGGTAGGGTAGTGATCAAAGTACAGTGGGAACACACTCGAGGCGAAGTGACAGTGTCAAGTCAGCGGACTAAGCTGTACTCATGTCACCTGGGAACTGATAACTGACGATAGGTATAATACCAACTAGTCAGTTCCCGACGAGTCCTGTCCAGTGTACCCGTAACCTAACGGGCACCCGCATACTATCTCAAGTACGACGTACTGACGGCTGTGGGACAGACCATCTCCCACACTGGGATGAGAAGCGCATGCGCTGGTATACTCCGGAGTATCGATGCCCTGTCTCGATAGTCCTGCGACCAGGGACCTGCATAAGGATGTGCTTATAGATTACCCAGCCCCACTAGTGTGACGGCCATCACATCGCTGGTAATCAAGTAAAAATCCTAAGGGCTCCACTAATGTGTATAGGAGATATACAAAAATAAACACATGTACACATTGAAGTAGAAACAATCACATCGCTGGTAATCAAGCAAAAATCCTAAGGGCTCCACTAATGTGTATAGGAGATATACAAAAATAAACACTTGTACACATTGAAGTAGAAACAAACCAAGTAGCATACTACTATTTTGAGGAAGATTGTATATACAAGGTGAATATCCCAAGCATCCATTAAGTAATATACAAACTAGTATGATACAGTAATGGCCTCTAGGGCATATACACTAACAGATTCCACGGTCGCGATGAATAGCCAATCCCACACCCCTAGACCCCTACGAGAGCGGCAAGCAACCCTGCCAATTCTAGGGTTAGGAGACCCGGACTCGACTCCTCGAGTTGGTCTCCCACTGGACCCCAGAACCCGGTTACTTGTGCTCCCCTCCTTGGGTCTATCCTAATGCGGAAAAGTAAATAATATACAAAAGGTGACAACTTCCGCTACCTGGAAGTGCCCCAAATAAAAGAATATTACATACAAGTTTTTACATGAATGAAAATGAAAAACACTCATCTCACACAAAAACCCCCGGCTATTCTTACACGACGATCCAATATAACATATCCAGCAACACATAACATCACATGTCATCAACGTAAGTAAGTATGCATACCCCAATTGTCGTTGACGTATAACAACGAAACCGGCGATATGAACATACTACACTTACGGTCACAGAAAAGAAAGTGTAAAACTACAACAATTGGAATCCACAACTTCTTTAGACATCACATGCCTAATCAAATGAAATACTTAGACATCACATGCCTAACAGTTATAAACCCCGCATTTTAGTCTCATTATCGAAAACTCTTTTCAATATCAGGTGAAACTAAACCGCTAGATTTATAACATTCATTCAGTTATCTTATAACTGTTTGTGAATTCCAATTATTGTATCACATTCCAGATAAACAGAAAATGTTAAACTTTCCGATCGAACAGTCGAATACCCAAGTTTTCCCGATACAGCTCAACACATGAAATAAGTCTAACAACATTCAGTTCGTGCCTCAGTACCAACGGTCCAGCCGTAAAAGGGTCAAGCCAACGCCTCACATGTGGCACGCCGTACTGCCCCAAACCCGAAGGTTCAAAGGGCAGTTCAAGACGGTCACATAATCGAGTTAAGGTTTGTTGTCTTCTAGAGGGTCCATCGCGTTACTTGCACTACTTAGAACGTCGTTAAACTACGGAAAAATCCAACACTTGAAAATTTCCCGACAGGGGAAAAATTGGGTATTTATATCCGGTCGAACTTTTTAACATATTCTAAAAATTATCCGGAAATACACAAAGACGAAATTTGATAATCCGATCGAAACACCGAATCCCCAAAACAACCCCAGAAAATTCAACTCTTGAAAAAATATTAAAAATTCCCAGGAAAATCACCACTGGAAACTAAGAGTTACTGTGCAAAAAACTTTTCATACTGTGGCCGTACGGCCGCGGAACCGCCGCATGAGCCTTGCTCATGCCGCGGAACCGTGGTGATAAAGTGGAATTAGGCTCACGAATTTTACAGTAAACCTTAGAATTTCCTGCTGATTTTTCTGCATATTTTTAATATCGAAAAACTCCAGATTTTGGAAAAAGTCCAGAGAGCATGTTTGTGTTAGGGTTTCGGGTTCGTTCGGGTTTGAAACTTCGTCTAGACTTCGCCTAAGGCTCTAGCTAGGCTCTGATACCACTGTAGGGTTCCTAGGCATACTATAGAGGTCTCACAAGGCATCAACCATGCCAGATTCAAAATTTACGGTGCCGAGAAACCCTAGACTACGGATCGTTGGCTAGAATTCTAGGCGATATAGTAAACTAGTTAACAACTTAACTAAAGTTAAGAAGCTACAACCTTTGTAGATCCGGATATCCACTTCCTTGGCTCCACGTGGGCCTCCTCTCGCTGTCCGTCTCGAATCCCGAACTCAAACGCCGGCTTCATCGGAGAATTGGGCGGACTAGGTCGTCGGCTTCGTGCCGAAGATGATCGACGTCGAGGCATCGCAAGTTCAAGCTCCACCTTCACCAAGTTGTGAAACTTGTGAAGAAAACACCCAAAACAACTTGGCAAGAGGTAGAGGGTGAAGAAATAGGAGGTGGGTTCACTTTAGAATTGGATTTCTCTCACTTTAGCTCAAGTTGCCATTAATGGACCTTAAGCTTTTCTTGAAGAAGAAGATGATCAAGAAGAAAAAGAATATGATAAGTCTTTTAAAAATGAAACTAATATGAATACTTATCATATCTTGACCATGGTCAAGTGTAGAGATTAAACTAAGGTTAGATGGAATGGTTAGGGTTAAGGATAAGATAAGGATGGTGGATTTGTCAAAGCTTCATGAAGCTTCAACATAGAAACAAAAAAAGCCACCATTCTTAATAATATCCAAAATGAATAAATAAATAAATAACTAAGTAAATAATCAAAACCCTAACCATTATGCATGTAACCAAGGTTTAATCTTTACACAAACCCAAGTGAGCAAGTATCATCAAACATGATACAAACAAGTGCACAAAAATATATCATATATACAATGTGCATCAAGTGAGAAAATCCTTTTAAAATGAACCAATACTAGTTAATGCAAAGTAATATATCAAATATATAATTATACATCAAATCATTAAATCAACACTTGATTTAACGATCCGGTCATATCGCATATAACCGACTAGTATCCTATGTATCGGCTTATCGAATCAATGATTCGATAACTAGGTCATATCGAATATAACCTATCAAAACATTTATCGCGAGAATGAAATGCGGTATCACATACACGCATTATTCTCGCTCCCGCACATATCTCATATGCGCTCCTATTTTTTTTCGCTTGAGCCAGGAAACCTCTGTGTAGGACTCTAAAGACTAGTCAATACACCGGTAGCAGATGATGATCATATCAAGTATCCACAAGCCACAAGCGGTCTGCTAAACGTAACGGCCATCCGGGATTGAGCGATCAGAAGATCGACGAGCTAGCCCGCTCACACTCCTGTGAATCCAACCAGTAACACTTACCGTACAGTCCGGTCTGTTCGTCTGATATGTCGCATATCAAGTCTAGGGGTGGTAAACGTCAGACCCCAATAACCGATAAGTCGTGCTGATGTGAGGCTCATAACGGGTCGAGAAACTACTGGTAACACTTACCAGCAAATCTCTGATCAGCCCTGGCCAGGGACTTCCCTGTTACGGCCAATCGAGCACAGCGCAACATCAACCCCCAATACCGGGAGAGACGAAACCCCTCCTATCTCTCATTGCCTCCATGTGACTCGGGACTGTACCCAAAGACCACCGTTTTGCACGCCCTCATGGACATGGTAAGTTGGAGATCAAAGCACAGTGGGAATCACACAAGACTCTATGACGATCTCGGGTCTACAGACTAACCTGTACAAGTGTCACCTGAGAACTGCCATCTGACGTGAGGTATAATACCATCTGGGAGTTCTCGGCGAGTCCGTCCAGTGTACCCAGTCTCCACTGAGCACCCGTATACCATCTCTGATGTCAAACACCAATGGATATGGGATCATCCATCGCCCATCTCATGGGTCGAGAAGCGTATACGCTAGTCTACACTGGTATATCGATGCCCCGTCTCGATACACCCACGACTAGGGACCTTGAAGGATGTACTTATGGACTACCATGTCCCCACTAGTATGATCTGCATCATAGTCCAGGTAGTCAAGTACACATCCTAAGGGCTTTATCAACATGTAACTATAAGACAGTTTAAAGAGACAAGTGTACATGTTAAGATAAAGAGTAACCAGATAGCATACTATCATATTGAGCAAGAAAGTCATCTCTATATATGTCCAAGCATCCAATATAATATATATCATCTGTACAATACTGGCCTTTAGGGCATACATACAACTAACAAGAAGGTAATAAGTTAAGAAAAATAAAGGGATTAGTAAGAGAACAAAGTAAATTGCGACTGCTATTCACGACCAAACCAAGTATTTTTTCGCCAATCCTACATCACCTTTGTATTTCTCCAGGACACTCTGTATCACTATGAAGATCCACAGTTTATTGGATACTCCATCGTATGGATATATACGAACTCGAAGGAACTTGTTCCAGTTCGGGGATGGATTCTGGTTCAGGAGAAATAGGAATAAGGTTTATTCGGTTGTCTTTTATCTTCACCTTCTCTTGCATTGCGAGTGCTCCTAAGATTAGGACAGTACACCCATTATACTTATTAGATAGTCTTCTTCCAAACCATAGGCTGGTGCCGAACGGTAGGGAAGGAAGAAAACCATTTGGCCTAAAGGGGTGTACAGAAGGTAATGACTAAAGACATATAAAGGGATTTGGAGAGATGGAAAAGAAATATACGGTTACAGTTGTGAATCTGATAATGGAAGAGGCATTACTTAGAATACCCGGATACCCTTTCGAAACATTTACATGTTTCAGTTTCACTGTGTACTGTTAAAAGAAAACCGATTTCCCAAATTAGTCCTTGCTCCAGGGTATGTATTTACCAGGTTTGATTCTCACATCTGTATGGTTTTACAGATGATGAGTGGGAGTAAGTTATTGGGAATTAGGTGATCATCCTCATTATATCGGAATTCGTTGTAATTGGTGATATTGAGGAAATCGCCTGAGCTGTTTGCTGGACGGCAAATATTTGGTTTTGAATATCCGTTGTTATGCACCAATTTCAAATTGATATATCTGTACGTCTATTTTTATAGAGTGAGATATACCTTTTTGAAATTATGTCCATGACATTTACCTATATCAGTAGATGGTTAGGTAAGGAGCATTAAACAGCGGTGTAATTCTTCCTAACCATAAGTACAGTTTTCAACCTACGACACACAAGGAATGAGTTATTAGACTCAGGGGAATTATACAGAGTATTGTATATTGTCCAGTGTCCATGAGGACAGAGGAGTTGGTCCTCGTACTATATTCGGTTTACTTATGACTTCTCTAGTTTTTAGACAAGTGTTTCGTAGAAACACATGGTCCAAGTTTTGAGAAATTATAGGTATATGAATAAAGTAGAGAACCAGGTGTTGCAAGTATTGGGATTCTTCAAGGTGATCGAAGATGTAGATACTTATGTATGGTATTCAGTTGAGAGTAATGGTTTTGAGAGAACTTGCTTCTCTTTCAGATTACTCATAATTGGAAGCACTCCTAAGTTGAGTAATGCTAATCGGCCTCCTTCCATTTAGTTGACATGCACTGGAGACAGTTGCATGATTTGAATCTGGTTAAATTAAATCAGTGCCTCTATTTCTGTAATGGATATAGAACGGTTCATATCTTAACGATGTTAAGGTACGGGGAGTTGTCCGGCTTATGCTTAAAACCAGACTCTGGATAACTCAAGGCACGTTTCTGTAATGGTTGTTTGTGGGTCGACCCGGGCTATGACGAGGGTTGACTTTCTACCATATGGAAGATCAATAGTGATATTGTTCTTGACTCGCCACAGTTTTAGTAAAATGGATTTTTTTCAGAAAAACAGTAGTGGGAGTATGGTAGAACTAAAAGTGATTCCAGAACCGCAAACGATTACTGAAAATTTGATAAGAACCTAAAGATTCAATCTAGTTTGACATTCCATTAGCCACTCCGCAGATATGGTGGGTAACCTCAGGCACTCGAGAGGTACTTCGGTATGCTCAAAGACGGTGACAGGGAGGTTCTTGTTTACCCAGACTTGCCAATGCTGTTGTTCCAGACTGTGAGACCCGGCAGGAGGATGAGTATAGCGTCGTTCTAAACTAGCTTTAGAAGTGCACATGTATATGACTCTGCCAGAGGGTTGTCATAGTCAGTGGGAGCAGCGGAAGCATTGGTGGAAAAGTGGCTTATGTCTATTTATGGACTAAAGCAGATATAGCGGAGATAGATCATCTATTTCTGATGTGACAGTCATAGGTTTGACTTCATCAGAATAGGGGACGGATCTATTAAGAAGGTAGTAGGGTGTGATGTCCTGGTATTTGGATGACATACACAGAGTAGGAAGTGAAATTCCTATACTACGATCAGTTATACTTTGGTTGTCACACAGTGTTTTCTCCACATAGGGCTTGGATATAATATTACACATTCTGGTTACTAGATCTATGGTTTTAGATCTAGATTTGGGTAGTTTCCCAATCTGGGTACTTAGACAGCATTCTAAAGGTGTTTTAGAATAGACGACTCCTGGCACGGTAGTATACCTGCAGGTGATGGAGTCACCCTCTCTAAAGGTGTCTTACAGACTAAAGGGGAGAGGGATGTACATGATTGGCAGATCACTTGCTTAGGCAATTGAGTCAATCATGAGATGTCAAGTACCACACCAGATGTTGTTTTTGCAGTAGATGCAATAAGTTGATATTGATCCAATCCTGGAGAAACATTCGGAAGCAGTTTTAGAACATAAGTGGATGTTCTAGCGATATGATAGCGACAGCCACATTCGGGAGACAGTTATCATTCCAGGCTTCCAAGGTGACCTGGTTGACAAAGTGGCTATCAGAGTTATAGTTTTCCCTCCGACGAGGGGCAGTAGTTTGGACAGGTGGTCCAAGCAGATACTGAGGGAAGTGTGGCGCAGGATACTGATTAAGTTCAGTTGACGATACAGTCTAAGAAGTTTGGATTTGGAGTTCATTTATGAACTAGGTCCCATCAGACATCCAAACGTATTCTAAGACAGGTATTGCTCATTTCGGGAGATGGCTTTCTCCGCGAACATGAGAAAAAGAGAGACATAGAGAGAAACATCAGAGCGGATCCACTCACTGAGGCTATTCCTCGAACGCAATAGTTTCGCAAACGAGCTTTGTGAGACTGATTAGTAGAGGAGTTGGGTGTTCGGTATCACACGGGCTGTGAGTATGCGACATCGCAATAATTAGCCTTGAGTGCAAGTGGGAGATTGTTGGATATAGTGCCCTCAGAGTCAATTATTGGATCACAGGCACGTGATTGCAATGATTGAGGGAGGACCTATGCCGGCCGGACAGTCTTACTCGAGATGATAGTATGCTATATGGTTTATCTTTATCATCGTGTACTGCTTTAGGTAACCTTACAGGTCACTATTGCACGTTGATAGAGCCCTTAGGATTCTTGCTTAACGACCAGCAGTATGATGGCGATCATATAAGTGGGAGCTGGGGCTATAAGCACATCCTTAAAAGGTCCCTAGTCGTGGGAGTTTTCGAGACAGGGCATCGATACTCCAGAGTAGACTAGTGTATACAGTTGAGACCCCGACGAGGGGCGGTGGTCGGTCTCACAAGCCACTGGTGTCGGTTGGTTCACCTAAGATGTATACAGGTGCTCATTGGGTTATGAGTACACTGGACAGGACTCGCCGGGAACCTGCTAGTTGGGATTATACCAGACGTCAGATAGCAGTTCCCTGGTGACATGTGTACAGGTTAGTTCATCGACCTGAGATCGTCATTGTCTCGTGTGAGTTCCCACTGTGCTTTGATTACTACCCTACCACGGCTCAAAGAAGTCGTGCAAACAGGTTTTAGTTGGGTACAGTCCCGAGCCACATGGAGGCAGTGAGCGGATCTGTAGGGGTTCGTCTCTCCCGATATTGGGGGTGAGGTCGCGTTGTGTCTAGGAGAACCATTACACGAAGTCCTTGGCCAAGGCAGGAGATTTAATGATAGGTATTCCAGTAGTATCTCAGGGTGTTATGGGCTACACTCCGACACGACTTGTACCGCGTTTGGGGGTCTGACTTTTACCAACCCCCTAGGCCCGCCATGCGATGCTCATAGACGAACGGACCGGACTGTACAGATATTGTCACTGACAGGCTCAGTAGGGTGTCAGGATGAGTTCGCTCATCGACCTCCCTTTTGGTCAATTCTTGGTAGCCCGTTACATACGGCTAATACCTCTGACGTGCTAGTGGTTAAATCCACAGCCAAAGTATTGACGAGTCTTTAGAGTCCCCCACAGACAGTTTCTCAAGTTTCGGGCGAAACGTTGTAGAGGCCGTATGATATATGGCAGGGTTCGATCTTATACGTGCGGTATTGCACGGATCATGATCGGACGGATCATACTAGTGGGCTTTGGTTTAAGCCGGATCCTAGTATTAGATTTGTTGGATTACTTTAGTCTCATCACATTCGCATTCAGTCGGAATGCGGATGCTGGTATGTATATACAGGTGAGGGGTATCCTTGTGATCCATCACGAGTTTACTTTAGATGTTGCCGGATCTTTTTATTGTTGCAAACATTTGGATTAATGTTTGTTAATGGAAATAATGAGTTAGAAATTCATCATGCATTGCATTAAATGTGACATGGACATTTAGATGACTCATGGTCTCTTTTTTAGAAAATATGTCACATTAGTGTTTTGTTTAATGTGTTGAAATGAGATGGAGAGAGAGAGGGGCTGCCATGGTGAGGATTCTTTGGTCTTGTATTTTTCCTTGAACTCACTCTCTCACTCTCATTCTTCATAGCATCACAACAAAAGAAAAGAAAAGAGAAAGCCTTCTCTTCTTCCTCTTCTTCCTCTAGCTTGCTTTCTCCATTAATGGCAATATCTCTAACCTCCATCCATGCCATGGATGCAAGAGGCAAAGTGATCACAAACATTCTCTACAACACCTTGGACGCGTCGGCTAGCACACTTCGCGCCCGAGTTGCTTTGGACGAAGCGGAAGCCCGTAAAAAGCCTTCTCGATGTGGTGCCCTTTCTGACGAGGAGATGAAGACCGGAGTTGCCGCGGGGAGATCGGTATGGTGGCCGAAGACCGAAGGACACGGATCACTCGGTATAGCTCTCTACCCTTTTTCTAGTTAGCTAGTAGTAGGTTAATGGTTCGATCCGGGTATTTTAGTATGCGGTAGCGCTGGTTTTCAAGTTTAGAAAAAGTTTCGTTTCCGCATTTTGGCCTCGGAATGAAGGCCGGGGCACTACCGTGCACTTACAGCCTCCATACCTTACGAGCTGAGATCGCTGGAGCTTCTAGGCAGAGATGCGACAGATGATAGCTAGTCTATCCCGAGTTGAGAGACGAAGGCGGTTCATCAGATTGATGCGCCGACGCAGGCCCAGTTGAGTTGAAGATTTCCAGTGTGGAGAGTCTTACTCAGATCTAGAGTAGACCGATCCAGAGATGACCGTTGATGTATCGCCTTTCCTGGAGGATTGAGGCATTGTTTAGCGTGCAGATGAAGGGTATTCTCATGTCATCTAGGCGAAATTTAAAGGTTCGAACGAATGTCAGAAACCCATTTTTCCAAGTTTAAAGTATTCGGAGGAACATGCAAGTAATTCTGTGGACCCTCTAAAAGAATGAAACCCTAACTCGACATGATGACCATGGAACCGCTTTTGAACCTTAGGGTTTGCGGCAGCTTAGCGGTGCCATCAGTGAGGCTTGGGTTTGCCCTTCTACGGTTGGTCCGTAGGTACCAGATATTTTTTAAACTGTGCTCAGGTGTTGAGCTTTCAGGGAATTATAGGAATTTGACGAATCGATCGAAACATTTAACGTCGTCCGTATATCATGTGATAAGAGATCAGCAAGCTGACCAGCTTTTGATAGAGGACCTCACCCAGATGCGTTGTGAGTTGATCGAGAACGGAGGAGTATAGAGTATTCCTCCGATGGTTGGGGCGAGTTCCCGAGGACGTTTTCGGCTAGATATCTTCTACAGAGTGATGAAGATACCGAGTTCGTGATTTCGAGTCCATGTAAGAGACTCCGGATTGACTGTAGCCGAGGACCATTGCAGTACGCAGATAGCACGACGTGACATCAAAATGGACGATGATACAGACGAGTAGAACCAGAGGTTCATGCGAGATGATGACGAGCTGTTGCTACTCCCCGTTGTTGCCAGAGGATCTGATATTTATACAGAGATGTTGGGATGCGGCCAGTTCCCGAGGAAATGTTGTGCTGAAAACGCAGATGTCCAGAGAACGAGAAAAGATTATGCAAGAGTACCAGCCTCCGTACAGTTCGGCATAGGTGAGATCGGAAGAGACCTTGAGCAGGATTCCTTCCAGGACACTGCTGCAATGAGATTTGCATCCAGGATCAGTTGTGTCACATGTATACCGAGGACCAGAGGCCGACGCCAGTGACGTGCTGCTTTACGAGTGGTCATGATAATTGGCCGAGAGATGACCAGAGAAGTGCCAGAACGGAATCATTCCCGTTAACAAACCTGACCGGGCCGATGAGCCGATGGATTGCGAGATTGGTAATCCGAAGGGAGGACCCAGAGACAGAGGACGCCAGGCCGTGAGCAGGAGGCAAGCGGATGTTCTTGCTCTGCCAGTTTTGGGCGCACCGACATTTTTGCAACATTGTAGGAGGTGTACCTCGATGTCATTTATTGCGATTTGCGTTGTGATCCGAGTATCACGTTTATATCGCTTGGATTTGAGTTTTGATAATGAGTTTCCTTATATTGATTTCGTGCACCATGGCTGCACCTGCTGGGTATTTACATTTTTGGGCATAGTTATTGCGTTGGATATATATTTTATACACCATTGTGTTGATTTACGATTTGTGCATACCTATTGCGTTTGATGTCGTTTTTGTACCTTCGTACCATGTGTTTATGATTTCGTGGATTTCATACGGATGATGTGATTTTTGCACTCGGTATAGCTCACATGTGCTTGTAGTGCATTGATACGGATTTGTGCTCATAGTTGCACACGTTTTTTATTTATACACCTTGGTACACTCGGTGTCGTTCTTATACGCATTTAAGTTATTAATGTGATTTTCGTGCATTGGTTGCACCGTACTTGTATTTCGCGCATTTGATGCACCAGATTTGAGATTTTAGTGCACAATAGATACACCAGATATTGTTGTCATGCACACCCGTTGCACTGGACAGATGTTTTCGTGCACACCTGTTGCACTTAGTTTTTCTTTGTGCATATTGTGGCGCCTGTATTTGGATTTGATTTCCGTGCGCACCAGACGCACGTGATTGTTGGATACGCCTTTCGAGGCTGATTTTGCTTTTGAGCACTTTGTTCTCATGTTGGGCACAATATTGTGTAGTAGCCAAACAGGACTGATCCGAGGACGGTACCTGAGTACTTTGCATGCATTAAAAGTTTACCAAGAGGTTTTTGAAAATGGGCTATAGTCTCGCTATTTCCTACGTGTCCGTGAGCGACACGAAAGTTTAAAAAGGAAAACCTTTGGGGATATTTTGAAACGACGGAACGTATATTTAGCAAAACGTATATGGACATATATTGTTTTACAAATGAGCGTCCGTCACTTATGCCGTGAGTTACGCATTCACGCGGCGATTTAAAAAATATTTTTGCATGAGTTTTATTCAGTTCTTGAAAGTTTTCCAAAGATACGTACTATACACGTATTATAGTATTTGACTAGTGTATATTGGATTTCAGTAGTGGATTTCGAGATCTGTATCTCTATTGTAACTCTGAGGATATTCGTGCAAATCAGATGATTTGCGTGACGCTTGACGGAGTTCGATTTTGAGTTTTATACTCGTTTTCATGCGTGCTTGATGCGCTGTGTTACTTCTATATCTTCCGTAATTTCGGAGCCCCATTGATTTGAGTTGATTATTGAAATGTTTTAGATTTTGGGGGTTTAAATTTAAATTCGGGAACCGAATTTATTTAAGGAGGGAAGATTTTAACATTTCATAAAATATAAAATATTAATTTTGGAATTTAATATTAAAATAATATATCTCCCGAAAACTACCCGATTTGCGAAATTGGGGTTTTCGAAAAAGGGTATAAATATATACCTATAATTGTGAAATAATTGGAAATTAAAATGAATTACGCATTTAAAAATATATTTAAAGGATTTGGCATTTTTAAAATTTATTATATGCAGTTTGGATAAAAACCCGATTAGTGCACTGCTAATCACGATTATGCCAAATCCGTGTTTCTACAGTTTTCCATGGTTAGTGCACCATGACATGTTACATGTTGTTTCATTTGTGTTGTTTTATTGGGTTTATGTGTTTATTGGTGAGAAAAGAAAAGAAATGAATTGTTGGAGAGAGAGGGGGGACACAATGATGAGGGATGAGCATGCTAGGAGAGAGAAAAGGGAGTGAGAATAAGTGTGGGGGAGAGAGAGGGGTTGCCTCATTCCCCATTCCCCTTTTGTTTTCTTCTTCTTCTTCAACTCCTCCTCCACCTCCTCTACCCTCTTGACCCATCTCAAACCCTTCCTCAAAACCCTATATCCCTTTCAAAAAAAATGATCACCTCCTCACCCTCATCGCATTGGACCTAGCAAAGTGGGATTTTGACAAACTTTGAGATGCTGTGGTGGCCTAAATGAGGTATAATTTCTATCATTTAGTTAGTTTCAAGTTTCTTTATATTCTAGTTAGTTAGAAATGGGGTTAAGATGTCGATTTGTGAGTATAGAAACTTCAAGAGGAGGATTAGGGTTTGAGTTGTGTTGTGGTGATGAGTAGTGGCTATTACTAAGCCTTAGTGTTAGAATTCTTGACCTGGACCAGTGACCAAACCCCAAAATACGAACTTTAGATACTTTGATATCAGAAAATTGTGAGAATTGTGATGGTATTTAGGAATCTGGAGTGACTCGGAGACCTGGAAAATTATTTAGCAAAGACAGTGAGATGAGCAGGTGATTGTGAGTGTACCCTAGAGACCCGGGACCCCAACTCCAAACCCAGGCCGCAGATTAATCCATTCTGGCCACAATTTGCGGCCATAGCAGGGAGGTATGGCATCGTGATTGGTCCATGGCTTTGTTAGCTGTAAATTAGACCCTCCACATATACAAAATTGGCTAATTTCACCTAGGCTAAAATCTGGGAGTGTTTTACATGGTTTCTGAAATTGTTTTGCGGCTTTTAATGAATTTGAATTTGGTATTTGGTATTGTGTTTCCGTCGTGTGGCGTTTGAACGTCAACGACCAGGGTTATTGGTCGTGTTTTGCATGCAAGGCTATAGGTTTTAACCTATGAGCGAAGCGTGTGCCGTTTTGGTTTTCCGCAATGATTTTAATACGCATTTGTGATTGTGTATTGGTTATAGGTACCCCCACATAGAATTCGAGATGACAAGGAGAGCATGGCGTCATCGACTCCAGCGAACGAGGATTAAGGTGAGTAGATCTATATCTACGGGGGAAGTCGGGTGGATGGCGTATAGCACCCCCGCAAACTTTGATGGAAACCGATTTATATATAGAATATGGTTAATGGAACTTTTAAATAGAAACTATAGATAGAGTTAAAAGTTAGTTAGAAAAACCAATTTAGAAACTAAAGGAAAGTTAGAGGTGATATGATACGGCTAATATGTGATGACGGGATTTGAGGGTGATGTTTGATGATATTACCGTTTAGGGTACTATAGGACTAGATAGTCGACGAGACGTGTCATCTGAACTATACCTATTTCCAAACTGAAGAATCGTATGCATCTTTTAAACAAATACCTTGAGGGACGTTACGGATTTTCAAATGATATCTTTTCCTTAAAAACACCGTAGCCCCTACTTTCAAAACTACGATTCGCATCTTTCAAAAACTGTTTGTATGGTTCGGGTGTGTATGTTAGATTAGATACTTATGCTTATAGTAAAGGTAGAATGTATTTGTAAATTGACCTTATGTGAGATATAAATGGGATGAAAAGAGAATATGATTTGACATGTGATATGATGATATGTTGGTATACGGATGCGAGTCGATTGAGATAATTGATACCTAGTCGGTCCCCTGATATGAGATTGTTGTGGATGTGACCTGGGACATAGGTACATAGATATATATATATTTATATGTGGTGAATCATGTGTGATTGCCGTACGAGACGTTAGGTCCGTACCCCTTATTGTCATATAGGATGATAGGATCCCTATTAGTTTAGTGCCGCCGTACGATGATTTTCCGTACGTGATGAGTTTGACTTGATGATTGATCCATACCCTTGAGTAGAGGATTCCGTACGATAGATTATACCGTATGTGATGTTGTGAGGCTGGATGTCGATTGATAGATTCACCGACTCGGTCATATTAGTTACGTGTACCTGTCAGTATTTGCATATGATTTACCTTATGTTGCTTCCATGTTATTCTCATTGCATTGCATACACCTGTGCTAGTACACTTACACCATTATCGATGATGGGTATGTTACACATACACAGATTTGCCGGCTCACACACATCATCATCGATAATTGCCATGTCACTACACAGTAGGATTGCGGCATCATGATACGACTGTTAGGTCCACGTTACCTCTCCCGGTACTTTCGGGGTTGCGGAAACGGTAAATCAAAATTTTTCTAAACTTTGTAACATGGACCGTAAAAGCCGGATCTTTGCTAAACTAAACTAGCATACTTGCAAAGAAGAGTTAACTACTCGGCAAAGTGGTTATACCTCAACTTGAACTCCTTCACTTCTTGTGGTTGTTCTTCTTTGATGTTTTTCTCTTCTTGTTGTTCTTCTCATTGCTTGCTCAATGGTTGATCCGGACTTCGGTCACCTCCGCGGCCTCCTTGAGTCGAAGACGATCCACCCGAGAGATGTACACCGAGCTCCACCTCAAGCCGAGGTAACTAAGGCAAGGAGATTGCTAATCTAGAAGCCCTAGGTAGTGTAGAGAGGATGTATGGATGTGTTTGTCAAGTAGAATCCTTTTTCTCTCAACACATGAGATCAAAGGAGAAATCAAGAGGAGGAAGAAGAAGGAGATTTTCTAGCAACCATGGAGCTTCTCATTTCAAGAGAGAGAATGAGAATGAGCAAATGAAAAGCTTAACCAAAAGAAAAGCTAACCATGGTTGCAATAATGCATAAACATCATGATTACTAATCCCTTCAAGATAAAGGTGATGGATACAAATGACATGACCATTATCATAACAAAAGAAAAAGAAAACCAAAGAATACTTTAGAACTTCTAAGAAGATCCAAGTCAACTTTGGTCAAATGGTCAACAAAGTCAAGATGGTCAAATGGTCAATGTAATTAGCCATAACAAAATTATCAAGGAAAGGATTAGTAAATAATGTCCCCGGCTCATAATGGTTTTGACCAAACGAACTGTCGAAACCCTAACGAGTCGGCCTCAAAATGGTTTTGACCGAATCAACTGTCAAAACCCTAATGAGCCTGCCACATAGCGGTTTTGGCCGAACCATCTGCCAAAACCCTAATGAGGCACCTCCTCCTTCATCGCTCCAGAAAACTGTGCATACACACCTGCATCCGTATTCCGTAGAATGCGGATGCGCAGAAGACAAAACAAATCCATCCGTGCAATACTAGGATCTGGCTTAAACCAAAGCCCACTAGTACTGCCTGCCCGAACATCATACGCACACAAGTGTACGTAAGTGATCGCAGCCCTGCCGTAAAACCATACGGCCTCTACACGTTTCGCTCAGTGCAGGGAAACTCTCTGTGTGGGACTCTAAAGACTCGACACTACGCTGGCAGTGGGTTTAACCACAGACCGCAAGCGGCACTAGCTGTACGTAACGGTCCCCAGGTAGATGTCGATAAGAAGGCCGATGAGGTGAACCCATCCGAACTCCTACTGAGTCTGTATGTGACAATCTCCGTACAGTCCGGTCTGTTCGTCTGATACATCGCATGTCGGGCCTAGGGGGGCGGCAAGCGTCAGACCCCTAATAGCGGTACAAGTCGTGTCGGAGTGAAGCCCAGAACACCCTGAGATAACACTGGAACCTACCAGTATATCTCGCTTGCCCTGGCCAGGGACTACTCGTGTAATGGCTCTCCTAGACACAGCGCGATGTCAACCCCCAATACCGGGAGAGACGAATCCTGTCTAACCGTCACTGCCTCCAAGTGCTTCGGGACTGCTCCCAACTACTACCTGTTTGCACGACTCAGTAGAGCCGTGGTAGGGTAGTAATCAAAGAACAGTGGGAACACACTCGAGGAGAAGTGACAGTGTCAAGTCAGCGGACTATGCTGTACTTATGTCACCTGGGAACTGATAACTGACGATAGGTATAATACCAACCATCAGTTCCCGACGAGTCCTGTCCAGTGTACTCGTAACCTAACGAGCACCCGCATACTATCTCAAGTACGACGTACCGACGACTGTGGGACAGACCGTCTCCCGTGCTGGGATGAGAAGGGCATACGCTAGTCTACTCCGGAGTATCGATGCCCTATCTCGATACTCCCACGACTAGGGACGTGTATAAGGATGTGCTTGTAGATTACCCAGCCCCCACGAGTGTGATCGCCATCACAACGCCGGTAATCAAGCAAAGATCCTAAGGGCTCTACTAATGCGTATAGGTGATATAATAAATAAACACACATGTACACATTAAAGCAGAGACAAACCAAGTAGCATACTACTATATTGAGCAAGATTGTCTATACAACTGTGAATATCCCAAGCTTCCATCAAGTAATATACATACTAGTATGATACAGTAATGGCCTCTAGGGCATATACACTAACAACGACTCCTTACATAATTTACTTGTTATTGTTGCATATGTACCTTTATACGATGTTGTATTAGACTTTGGAGAAATTGAGAACCGCAGGATATATTTTAAAAACTGAAATCATTTAAAAGAGCGGTTTTCCCTTAATATGATACATCATTGTTCCATGTTGCATGATACACGGATATGCTTACATTTCTATCATATGTCGCATACATCATGCTTTATGATTTTTACGTATTGAGATATGTTGTTTTCATGAGATTTCTGGATTTGAGAACCGTGGCTATTTCAAAGAAAGTATGTACTGCTTTAAAAACCTGGTTTCTCTTGATATGATATTTCAGTGCGTCCACCATGCGTTTTCTCGGTTCTGAGACGTGTGACATGTGAACCCGATTCGAGGAGCTGGATGAGGCCGATTGCGGGTACATGGTTGACGCGGTATGGTACCCCGGGGCGAGAACGGATTGCTGTGCTGCAGACGGTGAGCCTGTCAGAGAGACTACTACCTACCGTTGATTGTATTGGGCTCGGCAGATATCCAGAGGATACCGACCGGAGTCGAGAGATGATATGGGTCGATCCGGACTGACGGAGCCTGTGGGCCGATCCGGACTGACGGAGCCCGAGATATGAGGATTTACGCGTCGATGTTGGACACGGATTTCATGATGTTTTCGGGTGTCGATGTTGGACACCCAGGTTCCATGATTTTGATGTGTCACGAGGGACACCGTTGATTTATATCCTCATACTTACTTGCATACATACATTGATTATATGGTTGGACGATATCCACATGCATACAGACATTGGTTATATTGTTGGATTACATCCGCATACTTATAGGTATTGATTACATTGTTGGCACATTTGATGACTCGGTCACCCTTGATATCATAGTATTACCTTTATGATATAGTTGACATAGGAGTCGTTGTTTATTCGATTTCTACTTATAGATGTTTTTTTATTCACGAGTTGGCAACTCACCCCCGTTGTGCCACAGTTCTTGCAGGCTGACCGCACGGATCAGTAGCGACATCGCTGGCACATAGCTACCTTTGGGTGGTTTGCTTGGTAGGTGGGACATTTGTATCATACCCACTCTTGTATTTCTTTTTCATATTGTATCTAGTCAACTCCATCAAATCAAACTAGTATTTCTATAAGTAATGAGACTTAGCGAGACTTGTAGTTGCGAGACTTGAGCGATGGGTAGTATGTTCGCATTTTGGGTTAATATCTCGCTTTATTCTTTATCTTTTGTGGTGAACTTCGTCGTTAGGCATCGTATACTTATATTTACTGTCTTGTGTGGTTGTGATACGCCGGTTGGCGAAGAGCTAGCTCCCGCTTGGGAATGCCTTTATATTATCTCGTATTGTGGTTTTGGATCAAAATATACAAAGGAGGTGCTGCCCAAATTTTTAAAAGACGAAACATTTTTTCAAACTAGTAAATTTCATTTGCATTATTTATGTCCTTTTTCACATGCATTTAAGAAAACTTGATTTCATTATACCTTTATTTCAAAACTTCATCTCCTTTATTTTCTTAAAAAGGTTTAGATTAATGGGTTTCAGCTTACTTGAATTCCGTTATGCCTTTAGACATTGCGTGATTTAAGTGTTGGTCACGAGCTAATATTTCGGGTCGTGACATGGATCGAGCGGCTATGTCATTTACTGTGATGCTTCTCGAGTGGGGCTCGGTTGTGTATTGATGCAGCATGATAGAGTTATCGCTTACGCTTCTCGGCAGCTGAAGAAGCACGACCAGAATTATCCCACTCATGATCTTGAGATGGCCACTGTGGTCTTTGCGCTTAAGATTTGGAGACACTGCTTGTACGGAGAGTCATGTCAGATCTTCACGGACCACAAGAGCTTGAAGTACATCTTCCAGCAGTGGGATCTGAATCTGAGGCAGCGTCGTTGGATGGAGCTCGTGAAGGATTATGATTGTGAGATCCTTTATCACCCGGGCAAGGCGAATGTGGTAGCTGATGCTTTGAGTCGTAGGCCCAGAGGTAGCTTGTCCCAGTTGAGCGCGGTTCAGAGACAGTTTTCTGCAGATTAGCAGATCTTGTGCAACGGTAAAGTGCAGTTTGAGTTTACCTCGACTGGGGGACAGCTTGCTCATGTCCACGCTCGTCCACTTCTACTTGATCGTATCCATGAGGCGCAGCCCGACGATGCCCGTTTGTCTGAGATTTTTGAGCATGTTCGGCAGGGTAGAGAGTCGGAGTTCTTGATTGATGACCAGGGTGTGCTACGTTTTGGGACTCGTCTGTATGTACCAGATACCGAGGAGCTGAGACGCGAGATCCTAGAGCAGGCACATCAGTCAGCTTACAGAGTTCATCCCGGTTCCACCAAGATGTATCGTGACTTAAGAGATGTCTACTGGTGGGAAGGGATGAAGTGCGATGTTTCGGATTTCGTTTCGAGGTGCCTGACTTGTTAGCAAGTCAAGGCTGAGCATCAGGGCCGGCAGGAGAGTTGCAGCCTTTACCCGTTCTGGAGTGGAAATAGGAGCAGATCTCCATGGATTTCGTTGTGGGTCTACCCAGGTCCAGTCGAGGGTATGACTCCATTTGGGTGATTGTTGATCGTTGATGAAAGTCGCTCACTTCCTTCCAGTGAAGATCACTTTCGGATTTTCTCAGTATGCTCAGTTGTACATTGATGAGATTGTGCGTTTGCACGGCGTTCCTACATGCATCGTATCCGACAGGGGCACCCAGTTTACCAGCCGTCTTTGGCAGAAACTTCAAGAAGCTTTGGCTACCCGATTGAGTTTTAGCACCACTTTCCATCCGCAGACCGATGGTCAATCAGAGCGGACTATTCAGACTCTTGAGGATATACTTCATGCATGCATGCTTGATTTTAGTGGCAGTTGGGATCGTCACTTGCCGTTGATAAAGTTCTCCTACAATAATAGTTTTCAAGAGAATTTCAGATTGCACCTTTTGAGGCTTTGTATGGGAGAAAGTGTCGATCGCCAGTGTGTTGGACTGAACTCAGCGAGAGCAGGATTTTGGGACCACGGCTAGTCCAGGAGACTACGAAGAAGATCCAGTTGATTCATGATAGAATGAGAGCAGCCCAGTGCAGGCAGAAGTCTTATGCCGACCGTCGCCGTCGCAAACTTGAGTTCGCAGTGGGTGATCATGTATTCCTACGGATTTCTCCGATGAAGGGTGTGATGAGATTTGGGAAGAAGGGGAAGCTTAGTCCCAGATTTATGGGTCCTTTCGAGATCCTTGAGCGAGTTGGTGCCGTTGCCTATCGTTTGGCACTTTCGCCCCATTTTCCGGATGTTCACCCCGTATTTCATGTATCGATACTTCGCAAGTACCTTCATGACCTCTCTCACGTGATTCAGCATCAGACAATCCAGGTGGAGCGCGACCTTTCTTTCACCGAGCAGCCGGTGGTCATTCTGGATCGGCAGGTGAAGAAACTGAGGTCAAAGGTATTACCGTCTGTCAAGGTTTTTTAGCATGCCCCGAACAGCGAAGAGGTCACATGGGAAGCCGAGAGCGAGATGCGGAAGAAATTCCCTCATCTCTTCGAAGGTATGCCTAGTAAGATTTTTTAATTCGGGGGGCCGAATTTCTTTAAGGGGGAAGATTGTAACACTTTAGAATGCGGTTAGTGTAATTAAGCGTTAATGCGGGTTTTAATGAAATTAAACTAATGATTATATCTTTTATTTAATTAATTAATATTTATTTAATTAATTTTACACTTGCACACACATGTGCATGTTGAATTAGGGTTAAGGAGGTGTTAACCATGCTTTATTAGCCATGGCACACTTAACCATTCCTTTTAGCATGTCATGTTATATATTAAACAATTATATCTATTTTGTTTTAAGGTTAAATGGGGTTTTAATTATTTTGGAAAAGAAAAGAGAAGAGAAGAGAAGAGAAGGGTTGAATTTTTTAGGAGACTAGGGGGATGGCTGCAATTAATGGATGAGAAAGAGAGAGAGAGAGTGAGTGTAAGCCATACACTCACCCCTTACATTCATTACTCTCAATTCCTCTCAATTCCTAACACTTACCTTCATTTCCTCACAACTTCCCTCTCAATTCTCACCTCACACTCTCAACACTTTTGTTCTTCTCCTCATTCACAATTCTCCACTTGATATATATTTTCATCACAATCCTAAGCCTAAACCTTGATCCAACCTCACTAAACACTTCACAATTCATGCTAAAGCCTATTGTGATGACTTGGAGCTTGGAAAGCTAGGGTTTTTTCCCAAGTTTTGGTGAGGCAGTGATCTTTATACCCTTATTAGGCTCTAATGAAGTGTGCATGCTTATTAGTTTCAGTTTTAAAACACTAAAGTTATGGTTTTGTACAAATATCGTATTTTTGGTGTATGTTTTGGTGTCTCTGTGATCTTCTATCACCAAGTTAGTCTACTGTAAAATCTAGCAATACAGTAGTATAGTGTTAGAAGCCCTGAGTGTGCACCTGAAACCCGGAACCCATCCCTCCTAGTCGGCCTGGCGAGAATGAGGGAAACGGCCTGCGCCGCCGGATTTTTAGCGGCCTGGGAAGTTGTGTTTTTTAAGGTAGCTATCTGTAGGTTATCCTTGGTGTTTGGTTCTGTTTGATTTTCCTATATTGTCTATAGGCAAAATCTGGAACCACTTTTCTAATTTCTAGTGTTTCGGCAACGCGCGATACGATATCCGACACGGTTTTTGTAATTCGTGTAGATTGCTACACTTGGGTTGGTTTAGGGTGTCACTACACACGTTCGCCACTAAGCTAACACTTGATAGCTTGTGGGAGTCGGTGCGTTGGGTTAAGCGTTGTTTGCATGTGTTATAGGGAAGTTTCTAATTTGCACTTGTTATGTTTTTGGTGCAATATTAGGATCGATTGCGGGGACTTCGGGCGCTACAAAGAAAAGGAAGGATGGTTGGATTCACCTAGCTCAAGATCATCGGTGAGTAGATTTAACATCTACGGGGGAATAGCCCGTATGGCGCTAAGCATCGAGGGCTCGATTCGGTGATATAAACCTATGTTGTTAGTATATACATTAATTGTGCATGAACATCATCTTGCATATCCCATTACTTGTTGTACATTGACACTGTATTGATTGGACACTACACTATTACTAACGGTTCATGTTGCACGAGCACTGAATTGTATGCAATACACACACACTGTTAGTAATTGCCATGACACGCACACTATAGAAATTACCATGGATAATATATATTGCATCGCCTTCGTTATCATTAACAGTTAGATAGTAATTCTTGTCCTATCACACATATGAATTGCATCAGACATGTTTGCATACAACATACATTGCTATAGTTACCCAATTACTTCAAAAGATGTTGAATTTCTATTTTCGTAGATTAGGGAAACCGCAAGATACCTTTGAAAACTTGATAATTAAAAGAGCGGTTTTCCCTTGATATGCTCACATTACTGTTCCGTATTTGCATATCTCGTATTTCATGGACATATGCATTGATTTATTGACTTCATGTGATTTCTGGATTCGAGAACCGCGGTTATATTTAAAAAGGGAAAATATAATATATTGCTTTAAAAATGCGGTTTCTCTTGATATGATATTTCGAGGTGTCCACCAAGATTTTTCTCGGATCTGAGAAGTGAGTATACCCGATTCGAGGAGCCGTAGGCACCGTCTGTGGGTACATGGTGGAACCGGTATGGTACCCTGGGGCAAGAAATGATTTTTGTGGAGTAGACGATGAGCCTGGCAGAGGGAACACTACCTACCGGTGATAGTTTTGGGCTTGGCGGTTATCCGGAGGATACCGACCGGAGTCGTGAGATAGATATGGGCCGATCTGGACTGACTGAGTCCGATAGAGAAAGATGTGGATTTACATGTCGATGCTGGACACGGGTTTCATGATGTTTTTGAGTGTCGATGTTGGACACTCAGGTTTCATGATGTGACGGATATGAGGGCCGGTCAGAGTGATGGTGCCTGAGATATTGGGATTTGGGGTGTCGTTGATGGACATCGACTTTCCATGATGATGATTCATACATGAGGTTTTATGTGTTATCCCACACTCAGGATTTATTAGACATGCATTGTTTCATGTAGTTGTTGTACCCTGGTGGTGTACCTTGATCATGATTTTACTGCATATCCGTATTATTATATTTATGCCATCAGATTGCATATTTCAGATTATCGCTTTTCATGCATACTTGCAATTATCTGTATGATGTTCTTTACTATTCACGAGTTGGCAACTCACCTCCATTGTGCCACAGTGTTTTGCAGGCTTGACCCTCGGTATAGTCGCGGTAGCGCTTCTCATTTCATCAACTTCTGCGGATAACGCTGCTGTTGGTCGTGATTTTGGATAGGTGGGTGGTTTTGCGGTTATCCGTATGATCTCATTGTATATCTTATTGTATCTAGTACTCTCCATCCACCACTTTCATGTATATTGACTTAGAGACGAGTTTGTGAGGATCGATATTGTATTATTTTGCGACTCTGGGTGTCGAGCTCGTACGAGCCGGCTATTTTATTTATGTTGTGATGTTGTTTCACTTTTTTATTGCTTATTCCTTCGCTACGGCGTCGTGTGTGTGTGTGTGTATACTTGTTGTGGTTGTGTTCTGCCTTTTGGCGTGAGTTGCTCCCGTTTGGAATGCTTTATATTTATGTTATGCTTGTACCCGTTTGGGGCTAGTTTTTACAAAGGAGATGCTGCCGAAATTTTTAAGAAAATAAATTAAGTTAATATTTTATCACTTAAGATTTTCAAATGCTTTAGCAAACGTTTTAAATGGTCTATCTTTCTAACTTTTATGGTTTATATTTCTGGGTGGTCGGCTTACTTGAATTACGTTACGCCTTTAGACGTTGCGTGATTTAAGTGCCGGTCGCGTTCCTAAATTGGGTCGTGACAATTACATTCACTGATGATCTCTCATGATTCGGACATGTGTTCCTGTTGAAACACAAGTCTGAAACTTTTAAGAAATTCAAATAATATAAGTGCGAAGTAAAGAACCAAACGGGTAAAAGTATTAAAATCCTATGATCTGATCGGGAAGGAGAATACTTGAGCACGGAATTCCGTGACTATTTAAAAGAGAATGGGATTCTCTCTCAGCTTACTCCTCCGTATACACCACAGCACAACGGTGTGTCGGAGCGGAGAAATCGCACCCTATTAGATATGGTGCACTCTATGATGAGTGTTGCTTAGTTGCTTGTTTCCTTTTGGAGTTATGCGCTTGAAACGGCCGCATACCTATTGAATAGAGTTCCAACCAAATCAGTGCCTACCACTCCATATGAGATATGGAATGGGAAGAGACCATCTCTTAAACGAGTTAAGATATGGGGTTGTCCAGCCTATGTCAAAAAGCAAAATCCGGACAAGCTCGAGGCAAGATCCGTTCTGTGTAAGTTTGTGGGATATCCAAAGGATTCCTATGGATATATCTTCTACCATAGTGAGGAACAAAAGGTGCTTGTTTCTCAATATGCCACCTTTTTAGAAAAGGAGTTTCTTGTAAAAGAAATTAGTGGTAATGAGGTAGAACTGGAAAAAGTTCCAGCTACACAAACTACAACTGACGATTTGGTGGAACCGGAGGATTCAATAGTCCCCGACGAACCTCAGCCACTCCGCAGATCTAGTAGGGTTCCTCATCCACCTGAGAGATACTACGGTTTTCTCATTGACGGTGGGAGCGAGGATTGCATCATGGAAAATGATGACCCAACTTGTTTCGAGCAGGCCATCACGAGTGGGGACTCTGTGAAATGGCTGGATACAATGCGATCTGAGATGGAATCCATGTACACCAACAAAGTATGGACTTTGGAAGTTGCTCCTGAAGGGGTAAAATCCATTGGGAGCAAGTGGATCTTTAAGAAGAAACTTGGTGTAGATGGAAAAGTTGAGACTTTCAAAACTAGACTTGTAGCAAAAGGTTTTCGTCAACGACCAGGTGTGGATTATGATGAAACCTTTTCTCCAGTGGCTATGCTTAAGTCCATCCGGATCCTACTTTCCATCGCTGCATATCATGACTATGAAATCTGGTAGATGGATGTCAAGACCGCTTTTATAAATGGTGATTTAGAAGAGAGCGTGCACATGACTCAGCCAGAGGACTTCGTGGATAGTGGGAGCAACGGAAAAGTGTGCAAGCTGCTTAAATCAATCTATGGATTGAAGTAGGTATCGCAGAGTTGGAACATCTGTTTTGATGTGGCAGTCAAAGAGTTTGACTTCATCAAAAACGTAGATGAGCCGTGTAAATACAAAAAGGTTGCAGAGAGTAAGGCCGTCTTCCTCGTATTGTACGTAGATGACATACTCTTGATAGGAAATGATGTTCCTATGCTGCACTCGGTCAAGCTCTTCTTATCACAAAGATTCTACATGAAGGATCTGGGTGATGCCTCCTACATTCTGGGGATTAAGATCTATAGAGATAGATCTAAACGGATGTTGGGATTGTCTCAATCCAGGTACATTGACACCATACTAAAGAGGTTTAGTATAGAAGATTCCAAGCGCGGGAATTTACCCACGATCTCAGGAATCACTCTCTCCAAAGAGATGTCTCCCAAGACTGATTTGGAGAGGGCTCGCATGTAAGGGATACCCTATCCTTCGGCAGTCGGGTCTATCATGTATGCGATGTTATGTACCCAACCGGATGTAGCATACGCACTTAGTGTTATAAGCAGGTATCAATCAGATCCTGAGGAGAATCATTGGATAGCTGTGAAGAACATTCATAAGTACTTGAGAAGGACTAAAAAAATGTTCTTGGTGTATGGTAACGGTGAACTCTAAGTGGAGTCCTTTACCGTCTCGAGCTTCCAGAATGATAAGGACGACTCTAGGTCGGTCTCGAGTTTAGTCTTCACCCTCAATGGAGGGACGGTATGTTGGAAGAGTTCCAAGCAAGATAACGTGGCAGACTCGACGATGGAGGCTGAATACATCGCTGCCAACAATGCCGCCAAAGAGGCTGTCTGGATGAAGAAGTTCATAACCGAACTTGGTGTGGTTCCGTCCATCAAGCATCCAATACCTTGTATTATGATAACAATGGAGCAGTGGCTTGGCCAAGGAACCCAGGTCCCATCAGTGATCCAGACATATTCTTAGGTGGTATCACCTGATCCGGGAGATAGTCGATCACCGGGCGATCGAGGTCAGGAGAGTTGACACGAAGAATAACACGGTGGATCTACTCACAAAAGCCATACCCCAGATACAGTTTGAGAGACTCTTCGGGATGTTGGGTATGAGATACTACAACAACTGGCCTTAGTGCAAGTGGGAGATTGTTAGTTGTATGTATACCCTAGAGGCCATTATTGGACATGATTGTATATTATAGTGGATGCTTGGACATATATAGAGAGGACTTTCTTGCTCGACATGATAGTATGCTATCTGGTTGCTCTTTATCTTAACATGTATACTTGTATCTTTATACTGTCCCTCTCTTACATGTTGATAAAGCCCTTAAGATGTGTACTTGACTACCAGGATTATGATGAGATCATACTAGTAGAGCCAGGGTGGTCCAAAAGTACATCCTTTAATTGTTCCTAGTCGAGGGAGTATCGAGACGGAGCATCGATATTCCAGTGTAGACTAGCGTATACGTTTCTTGACCCATTTGATGGGCGATGGATGATCCCACATCCATTGGTGTTTGACATCAAAGATTGTATACGGGTGCTCAGTGGAGACTGGATACACCGAACATGACTCGCCGAGAACTCCTAGATGGTATTATACCTATCGTCAAATAGCAGTTCTCTGGTGACACAGGTACAGGTTAGTCTGTAGACCCGAGATCGTCATAGAGTCTTGTGTGATTCCCACTGTTCTTTGATTTCCTCCCTACCACGTTCAAGAGAACGTGCAAACAGGTGGATTTTGGGTACAGTCCCGAGTCATATGGAGGCAATGAGCGAAAGGAGGGGATTTCGTCTCTCCCGGTATTGGGGGTTGATGTTGCGCTGTGCTCGATTGTCCATAACAGAAAATCCCTGGCCAGGGTTGCTGAGATTTACTGGTAAGTGTTATCAGTAGTTTCTCGAACCGTTATGAGCCTCACATCGGCATGACTTATCAAGCTATTGCGGTCTGACGTTTACCACCCCCAGGCTAGATATGCGACATATCAGACGAAGAGACCGGACTGTACGGTAGTGTTACTTATTGGATTCACGGGAGTATGGACTGTTAGGAATATGTATGCCCTAGATGCCATTATTGTTGATATAGTGGATGCTTGGACATATATAGAGAGGACTTTCTTGCTCGACATGATAGTATGCTATTAGGTTACCTTTATCTTAATATGTAGACTGGTATTTATACTGTCTGTCTCTTACATGTTGATAAAGCCCTTAGGATATGTACTTGACTACCAGGACTATGATGAGATCATACTAGTGGGGCCAGGGTGGTCCAAAAGTACTTCCTTTAATCAGTTCCTAGTCGAGGGAATATCGAGACTAGGGCATCGATATTCCAGAGTAGACTAGTGTGTATGTTTCTTATCCCTTAGAGGGCGATGGTTGATCCCACAACCATTGGTGTATGACATCAAAGATTGTACACATGTGCTCATTGGAGAATGGGTACACCGAACAGGACTCGCCGAGGACTCCTATGTGGCAGTATACCTATCGTCAAATAGCAGTCCTCTGGTGACACTGGTACAGGTTAGTCTGTAGACCCGAGATCGTCATAGAGTCTTGTGCGGCTCCCACTGTACTTTGATTTCCTCCCTACCACGCTTAAAGGAGACATGCAAACAGGTGGATTTTGGGTACAGTCTCGAGTCTCATGGAGGCAATGAGCAATAGGAGGGGTTTTGTCTCTCCCAGTATTGGGGGTTGATGTTGCGCTATGCTCGATTGGCTATAACTGGAAGTCCCTGGCCAGGGCTGCTTATGAGATTTACTGATAAGTGTTATCAGTAGTTTCTCGAACCGTTATAGGCCAGACATCGGCATGACTTATCACGTTACTGGGGTCTGACGTTTACCACCCCTAGACATGATATGCGACATATCAGACGAAGAGACCGGACTGTACGGTAATATTACTGATAGGCTTCATGGAGACTATGGACAAGCTTGCTAGTTGATCTTCATATCTCTCAATACCCGGGTAGCCGTTACGTCCAGCTAGTACCGCTGACGGCTTGTAGGTGACTAATGTGATCATCACCTACTGCTGGCGTATTAACGAGTCTTTAGAGTCCCACACAGAAGTTCCCTGGTTCAAGCGAAACGAAGTAGGACACATATGTGATATGTGTGTGGGCCTGATTAAATACGTGTATGTGATACCATATTGTAATCTGGCAGTTATCTGTTATCGATTCGGTTATATGTGATATAATCATATTGTCGAATCAAGTGTTGATTTGATAATGTGATATACGGATAAATGATATTAGTCGGTCATATGTGATATAACGGGATTATTAAATCAAGTCTTGATTTAATAATGTGATATATATTATATGTGATATAATTATATCTTAACTAATATCATTAGCTCACTAATTATTCTTCATTATATATATATATATATATATATATATTAATATATATGATATATATATATATATTAATATATATGATATATATATATATATTAATATATATGATATATATATATATATTAATATATATGATATATATATATATATAATAATGAAGCATGACTTGATTTTCTATTTTTGAGAAAAATAGAAATGAGGTGTAAATTGAGAGTATGGTTGCAAGCATGAGAGTTATATTTGTTTATGTAAGTCGACGTTAGACACCCCACAGGATGCGGGGAGGCGGAATAGGTAAAACAATCATTTTGTTTAAACTAACATCGACTAACTTTACGGATCTTTGCTAAACCCTAACTAACAACTATATATAAGTGATTAACTACTATGATAGATGATTATACCTAATGATTCAAGTCCTTCTTGTTCTTTTAGTTCACCTCCTCGTCGGCCTCCTCAATGTGATAGAAGATCCACCCGAGAGCTCCTTCTCCAAGCTTTAACCTCTCACTTGAGGTAACTAGGTAGCTAATAGTGCTAATCAAAGTAACCTAGAGGATATAGAAGAGGATTAGGGATCTATTAGTCTTGCTAACCCTTGGATCTCAACACATGAGAGGATTAGGGTTAGTTCTTTGAAGAGAGAGAGCTTGAGGAAAGAGAATGTGAAAGTGAGAATGATATGAATTATAACTCATTTGTGAATATATGAAACATGATAATTATCTAAAATGAATAACATATAATAATATCAACCATGCTTCATTAACTCACTTTGGATGAATCATCTCATGAGTCATTAAGCAATAAATGCTTCATTAACTCATTCGGATGAATCACTCCATGAGTCACTAATCTATTTAATGCAAATTCCACCTAAGCTCTCCACCTCATCTTTCTTCTAGAAGCTTCTCGACTAATTACGAGAATGCCCCTCCCATCCGTGAAAACACGGAAATACTGAGACTGTATAAATCCAATAATCCAATACTAGAATCTGACTTAAACTAAAGCCCGCTAGTAAAAACTGTCCGAACATCGTACGTGCATAAATACACATATGTGTCCGAACCCTGTCGTAAAACCATACGACCTCTATATCGTCTCGCCTAAAGCAGGAAAACTCTCTGTGTGGGACTCTAAAGACTCGACACTACGCTGGCAGTGGGTTTAACCACATGCCGCAAGAGGTACTAGCTGTACGTAACGGTCCCCAGGTAGATGTCGATAAGAAGGCCGATGAGGAAACCCATCCGAACTCCTATTGAGCCTGATGTGACAATCTCCATACAGTCCGGTCTGTTCGTCTAGAATTATCGCATATCGGGCCTAGGGGCGGCAAGCGTCAGTCCCCTAAAAGCGGTATAAGTCGTGTCAGAGTGAAACCCATTACACCTTGAGAAGCTACTGGAAATCCTACCAGTAAATCTCGTTTGCCCTGGCCAGGGACTTTGCGTAATGGCTCTCCAAACACAGTGCGCTATCAACTCCCAATACCGGGAGAGACGAATCATATCTAACCGCCACTGCCTCCAAGTGCTTCGGGACTGCACCCAACTGCTACCTGTTTGCACGACTCTTTTGAGCCGTGGTAGGGTAGCAATCTAAGAACAGTGGGAACACACTCGAGACGAAGCAGCAGTGTCAAGTCTACGGACTATGCTGTACTCATGTCACCTGGGAACTATTAACTGACGACGGGTATAATACCAACCAACAGTTCCCTGCGAGTCCTGTCCGGCCCGTAACCCAATGAGCACCTGTATACTATCTCCAGTACAACGTACTAATGGCTGTAGAATAGACCATTTCCCCAACTGGGATGAGAAGCGTACGCACTAGTCTACTCTGGAGTATCGATGCCATGTCTAGATAATCCTACGACTAGGGACCTGAAAAAAGGATGTGCTTGTAGACTACCCAGCCCCCACTAGTGTGACTGCCATCACAACGCTAGTAGTCAAGCAAGATCCTAAGGGCTCTATCAATATGTATTCACGATATGCTAACATATACACATATTAAGATAGATATAAACCGAGTAGCATACTACTATGTTGAGCGAGACTGTTAATATAACTGTGAATATCCCAAGCTTCAATTAAGTAATATACAAACAAGTATGATACAATAATGGCCCCTAGAGCATATACACTAACAATCTCCCACTTGCACTAGGGCCATGTACTGGCGTATCGAAGACCTATCATCTCGAGTAGCCTCACAAACTGAACCTGAGGTAAGGCCTTGTGATTGGATCTGCAGTGTTCTCCTCTGTAGAAACTCTCCGGACCTCGATCTTCCGGCGATCTATGATCTCCCTGATCAGGTGATACAGCCTTAAGATATGTCTGGACTTCTGATGGGACCTGGGTTCCTTCGCTAAAGCTATAGCCCCATTGTTGTCACAATATAGAGGTATTGGATCAACAATGGATGGAACCACCTGAAGTTCTGTGAGGAACTTCTTCATCCAGACTGCTTCTTTTGTGGCATCGCAAGCAGCGATATACTCCGCTTCCATCGTCGAGTCAGCAACAGTGTCCTGCTTGGAACTCTTCCAGCACACCGCCCCTCCATTGAGGGTAAAGACATAACCTGACATGGACTTGGAGTCATCCTTGTCACTCTGGAAGCTGGAGTCAGCAAAAGCCTCGATCTTGAGGTCTTTTCCGCCGTAAACCAAGAACATATCCTTAGTCCTTCTCAGGTACTTGAGAATGTTCTTAACTGCTATCCAGTGCTTCTCCCCTGGGTCTGGCTGATACCGGCTTACCACGCTCAGTGCGTAAGCTACATCTGGTCTGGTGCACAACATCGCATACATTATAGAGCCTACCATAGAAGCATAGGGTATAATTGACATGCGATCCCTTTCCAAATCAGTCTTGGGAGACATCTCTTTGGAGAGGGTGATTCCGTGACAAGCCGGTAAATTACCGCGCTTAGAATCTTCCATACTGAATCTTTTCAGTATAGTGTTGATATACCTGGACTGTGAAAGTCCCAATATCCTCTTAGATCTATCACGACAGATCCGAATCCCCAGAATGTAAGAGGCATCACCCAGGTCTTTCATGGAGAACCTGTGTAACAAGAATCCTTTGACAGATTGTAGCATAGGAATGTCATTTCCTATTAAGAGAATGTCATCCACGTACAAGACGAGGAATAAGACAGTTCGTGCTACAATTTTACTATATATACATGGTTCATCTGGATTTTTGATAAAGTCATATTCTTTGACCGTTTCATCAAATCAGATGTTCCAACTCCGCGATGTCTGCTTTAGTCCATAAATGGACTTAAGCAACTTGCACACTTTTCTGCTGCTCCCACTCTGATTGAAACCTTCTGGCTGATCCATATAGACGCATTCTTCTAAATTACCATTTAGAAAAGCCGTCTTTACATCCATCTGCCAGATCTCATAATCATGGAAGGCAGCAATGGCAAGAAGGATCCGAATGGATTTGAGCATAGCGACTAGAGAAAAAGTTTTGTCATAGTCCAAACCAGGTCTTTGACAAAAATCCTTTGCAACAAGTCTAGCCTTATAGGTTTCCACCTGTCCATCTACACCAATCTTTTTCTTGAAGATCCACGTGCATCCTATGGGTTTTACCCCATCTGGAGCAAAGTCCAAAGTCCATACTTTGTTGGTGTACATGGACTCCATTTCGTTCCGCATTGCATCCAGCCATCTTACTGAGTCGCCGCTCTGGATGGCCTGCTGGAAGCTAGTAGGTTCATCATTATCAATAATGCAATCTTCTCTATCCCCATCTATGAGAAAACTGTAGTATCTCTCAGGCGGATGAGACGGCCTACTACTCCTGCGGAGAGGTGCGGGAATGTCTTGTTCTTCTTGAACTTCTGGTTCTACCAAACTTTCAGTAGTAGTTTGTGGTTCTGGAATTTCTTCGAGTTCTATTTCGCTCCCACTTGTTTCCTTTTCTAAAAACTGTTGTTCTAGAAAATAGGCAGCACGAGAAACAAAAACCTTTTGTTCCTCTGCGTAAAAGAAAAAATATCCCTTGGAGTTCTTTGGATATCCCACAAACTGACACTGCACTGATCGTGCCTCGAGTTTGTCCGCATGCTGCTTTTTAACAAAAGCTGGACATCCCCATATCTTCAGATACTGAAGATAGGGTTTTTTCCCACTCCACATCAGATATAGTGTGGTAGGCACAGTCTTGGTAGGAACCATGTTCAAAAGATATGCAGCTGATTCTAGTGCATAACCCCAGAAAGATCGCGGTAACTCAGCATTACTCATCATAGAACGTACTATATCCAATAGGGTTCGGTTCTGTCTTTCCGATACACCGTTATGCTGTGGAGTGTATGGAGGAGTAAGCTGAGAGAGAATTCCTTTCTCTTTTAGGTAACCCAGGAACTCGGCACTTAAGTATTCACCACCTCGATCAGATCTCAGTGTCTTAATATTTTTGCCGGTTTGGTTTTCTACTTCATTCTTATATTCTTGGAATTTCTCAAAGGCCTCGGATTTATGTTTCATCAAGAAAATAAATCCATACCTAGAGTAATCATCCGTAAAAGTAATGAAATATGAAAAAACGCCTCTTGCATGTGTAGACATTGGACCACATACATCGCTGAGTATGAGTCCTAAGAGCTCGCTCGCTCTTACTCCATATCCAGTGAATGGAGTCTTTGTCATCTTTCCTTTGAGACATGATTGACAAGTGGCATAAGATTGATAATCGAACGGATCCAAATATCCTTCTCTAGTAACTTAGTTAACCTTGTCTCATTTATGTGACCTAGTCTACAATGCCATAAGAAAGCCTGATTTATATCTGGAGACTTTCTTTTTAGTGTGTTCTGGACATTGAAAATCTGTAATTGGTTTAACACGTATATACCGTTATCTAGTGTACCGGACCCAATCAAACCATGTTTAAGGTGGATGTTAACAACATCGCTTACAAACGTGAAATCGTAACCTTCTTTTGATAACAACGATACTGATATGATATTACACGTTAAACTGGATACACAAAAACAGTTGCGCAAAACCAAAATATGTCCACTCGTCAATCCAAGGTGATAATCCCCTACGGACACAGCATTCACGCTAGCTCCGTTAGCAACCTGAAGGGTCATATCACCAACCTTCAGCACTCTACGGTTTCTCAGTGCCTGCAATGAAAAGCATTTATGAGATCCTGATCCGGTATCCAATACCCAGGAAGTAGAGTTGATTGACAGACAATTTTCAATTACAAATACACCTGAAGTCGAAACCACAGCTTGCTTCGGGTCCTGGTTCTTGGCAATCCAAGCTTTGCAATCTTTCTTCCAATGGCCTTTCCTACGACAGTGGAAGCACTCGTCCTTTGCCACTACTGGCACCGCAACCTTTGCCTTTCCCTTAACTCCCACCTTACTAACACCACCTCTTGGTTTGGTAGCAGCCTTCTTCTTCCTTCCTTTGGCCCTTGCCTTGGACCCGGAAGAGGAAGCACCGCAAACAAACATAGTGGGTGTTTCCCTTGCTTTCTGCAAGGTGCCATCTGCACTCCTCAACATGTTAAGGAGTTCTGGAAGTTCAACTTCTTTTCCTTAAATGTTGAAATTCAGAATAAACTGGGCGTAGGTGGAAAGAAGAGACTGAAGAACCAAGTCTGTATATAGCTCGTTCTCTAATATTGTCCCGAGGTCCGCGAGCTCTTCTATATAGCCAATCATCTTAAGGACATGTTCTCCTACAGATGATCCGACGGCCAGCCTCGACTGAAACAAGTTCTTCGAGGTCTCGTATCTAGCTATACGAGATTGCTCTCCATACAGTTCCTTGGTATGGATAAATATGGATTCAAGGTCCATAGTCTTGTGCCTCCTCTGATGTTCATTATTCATAGAGGCAAGCACGATGCATTTGGCCTTCGCGCAGTCAATCTCCCAGGTCTTGCGGATTTCCTTATCCGCGACACTGGATTCTTGACCAGGGACAGCAGGTGCCTTAGTAGTAAAGACATACCCCAATTTGTCATAAGTAATTGCCATCTTGACATTCCGGAACCAGTCTTTATAGTTTGGCCCTGTCAAAATATTTTTATCTAATAGTAACTTAAGGCCTGTCATGTTCTGGGTCGCTGCAATTGAGAGAGAGAGAGAGAACACTTTAGCATGATACTCTTGCAAGTTTAGAGTGGTTTTTAGTTTATCTAAACAGGATGGCTCCCACTGTTTCTCGAATCCCTCCTCAAACCAAAAAGGAAGAACTAGTCAGGACTATTCTCAACGTACAATACTTGCTTAACAGTTCAACCAGGCCGGTGTCGGTACTTCGAGGGAGGTTTTACGACGCTTTCGCGAAGTTCCTTAATTAAATAACCTCTTTTCTCTGGGGGCGTAGCCCCGCTGACACCTTTCTCGACACCTACTTGGTTTATAGCATTGATCGTTAAGTGACGAATCTTCTGATGAATAGCGGATACTCACGGTAGGATCGGGATCCAAATATCATCGTGTGATAAAGCTGAAGGAATCCTACCAAAATTATCACACTTCAAATGGTATGCAACTCTTTGCAAATTTCAGTTTCTTTAGAAATTCCCGATGTGGATTTCTGCCCCATGCTCTTATGACCTTGGCATTGGTCAAAATCTCATAAGTCACATGTCAAGTCCTACCCATCATTATCTTGTTAATTTGAACCCATCCGTACATACCCCTGACGTTGGCCAAATGGTAATACGACTATCCCAAACCAACTCATCTATATATGCAACAAATGAATACCCAGCATCTACCAAACACTATGCCTTGGCGTTGGTCAAAATACATAGCTTGAATACTACTGAATACCCAAATGAAATGACGGAGGGCAACGAATGGTTTTGGCAAAACCGTGAACGTGGTGAACTTGATATGATCGAAGGAACCTGATAGCTTTTAAAAGGAGTGATTTAAGCTCCGCAATTTTAAAAAATTTCTTCTGTTTTAAAATAACCGAGTGGTTTCTTTTAAACTGTTCCAACAATTCAACTTTGGTTTATTTTCTTTGCATTAATATAATGCGTCCCATCAATTAACCTATCATTGCAGAAAACAACGAAAATACAACGTTATCTTATGCCATCCGCATTCGCCACTGGGCCCCGTCATTCACCCGTTAGGTTACTTAACTAACGACAGAGCGGGGGCTGGGCTAGCACGAGTGTAAAACAAAAGTGACGCCTAATAGATATCATATATAGATATTGTACATTCGTCAGACGCGATAATAGGCATTCCAGATCACAGATGAACATATTGGATTTTCTACGAATCCGCATTCCTTTTGAGCCTGCAATGAAAGACGGATTACACAGTCGCGATGAATAGCCAAAACCCCATCCTAGACCCCTACGGGTACGGCAAACTACCCGCCTAGTACCCGAAGTGAAGCGGTCTCCCTCAACAACGTGAGTAGGCCACTAAACACTTCAAAGTATCCGGTAGTTTTTGCACCCTACCTTGGGTCTATCTTAGGAGCAGAAAACAGTAAATGAAATAATACAACGGTGGCTACAACCTCAACCCGGATATGCCCTGCAAAATAATATTACAACAAATTACAAATTACATTTGAATGAAAGAAACACTTGTCTCACATCCCCGGCTATCCATTCACGACAATCCAACAAGTACACAATAACAAACTAGTAAAAACCATTACAGAAATGTGCAACCCCCTACTAACCGACATACTAGCAGTTAGGGGAGGTTTACGAACACATTAAACACAACACAGATATAATCAAGGTAGCCAAACATCTTAGAATTTCGATCAAGCAATACAAATGAATCTACTCCAAACAATTCTCTGTGCACATAAAACCTGAGCAGAAACAAATCATCCCAGAAAACAAAACATCAACACAGAAGAATAACTGAGCAAATTTGGGTTGACTCGGAGTCAACTCGGTCGCGGATCCGCGGCGGATCGCTTGGATCGGCGGCGGTTCCGCGGCGGTATGGCTGATTCACAGTCCCAAATTTCTTCACAATTCTTAAAATTCCCTGCTTGTATTTTTAAGGGTCCCTGAAAAAATTTTAGACCCCGTTTTAAAATCGACAGAAAAATGGTGAAAATGATGGTTTTTCGGGTTCGTTTTGCGATCGAATTTCTAACGACTTTGCTAACATGTTAGTTATGGTTTGGCTAGTCTCTGATACCACTGTAAGTCGACGTTAGACACCCCACATGATGCGGGGAGACGGAATATGTAAAACAATCATTTTGTTTAAACTAACATCGACTAACTTTACGGATCTTTGATAAACCCTAACTAACAACTATATAGAAGTGATTAACTCCTATGATAGATGATTATACCTAATGATTTAAGTCATTCTTGTTCTTGTAGTTCACCTCCTCGTCGGCCTCCTCGATGTGATAGAAGATCCACCCGAGAGCTCCTTCTCCAAGATTTAACCTCTCACTTGAGGTAACTAGGTGGCTATGAGTGCTAATCAAAGTAACCTAGAGAATATAGAAGAGGATTAGGGATCTATTAGTCTTGCTAACCCTTAGATCTCAACACATGAGAGGATTAGGGTTAGTTCTTTGAAGAGAGAGAGCTTGAGGAGAGAGAATGTGAAAGTGAGAATGATATGAATTATAACTCATTTGTGAATATATGAAGCATGATAATTATCTAAAATGAATAACATATGATAATATCAACCATGCTTCATTAACTCACTTTGGATGAATCATCTCATGAGTCATTAAGCAATAAATGTTTCATTAACTCATTTGGATGAATCACTCCATGAGTCACTAATTCATTTAATGCAAATTCCACATAAGCTCTCCACCCCATCTTTCTTCTAGAAGCTTCTCGACTAATTACGAGAATGCCCCTCCCATCCGTGAAAACACGGAAATACTGAGACTGTATAAATCCAATAATCCAATACTAGAATCTGGCTTAAACTAAAGCCCGCTAGTAAAAACTGTCCGAACATCGTACGTGCATAAATACACGTATGTGTCCGAACCCTGTCGTAAAACCATACGACCTTTATATCGTTTCGCCTGAAGCAGGAAAACTCTCTGTGTGGGACTCTAAAGACTCGACACTACGCTGGCAATGGGTTTAACCACAGGCCGCAAGAGGTACTAGCTGTACGTAACGGTCCCCAGGTAGATGTCGATAAGAAGGCCGATGAGGAAACCCATCTGAACTCCTACTAAGCCTGATGTGACAATCTCCGTACAGTCTGGTCTGTTCGTCTAGGACTATCGCATATCGGGCCTAGGGGGCGGCAAGCGTCAGTCCCGTAAAAGCGGTATAAGTCGTGTCGGAGTGAAGCTCATTACACCTTGAGAAGCTACTGGAAATCCTACCAGTAAATCTCGTTTGCCCTGGCTAGGGACTTTGCGTAATGGCTCTCCAAACACAGCGCGATATCAACTCCCAATACCGGGAGAGACGAATCCTATCTAACTGCCACTGCCTCCAAGTGCTTCGGGATTGCACCCAACTGCTACCTGTTTGCACGACTCCTTTGAGTCGTGGTAGGGTAGAAATCTAAGAACAGTGGGAACACACTTGAGACGAAGCAGCAGTGTCAAGTCTGCGGACTATGTTGTACTCATGTCACCTGGGAACTGTTAACTGACGACGGGTATAATACCAACCAACTGTTCCCTGCGAGTCCTGTCCGGTGTACCCGTAACCCAACGAGCACATGTATACTATCTCCACTACAACGTACTAATGGCTGTGGGACAGACCATTTCCCCAACTGGGATGAGAAGCGTACACACTGGTCTACTCTGGAGTATCGATGCCCTGTCTCGATAATCCTATGACTAGGGACCTGAAAAAAGGATGTGCTTGTAGACTACCCAGCCCCCACTAGTGTGACTGCCATCAAAACGTTGGTAGTCAAGCAAGATCCTAAGGGCGCTATCAATATGTATTCTCGATATGCTAACATATACACATATTAAGATAGATATAAACTAAGTAGCATACTACTATGTTGAGCGAGAAAGTTAATATAACTGTGAATATCCCAAGCTTCCATTAAGTAATATACAAACTAGTATGATACAATAATGGCCCCTAGGGCATATAGACTAACAGTTTATTCATCTTGACTCACTATTCAAGCATGGTTGCAATTTTATATTGCAAAATTCCATGCTTGATTGAGTGGGGGTCAAGAGTTGTCATTCATTCTTTTGCTCATTCTCAACACTTAGCCATTTTCCTTAGTTGCTCCCATGGTTGCTTTCTACCTTCTTCATCTTCCTCATTGCCATTATTCAAGCTTCAACCCTCACATGAGATGTGAATCATGAAGCTTGAACACAAACATGTGAGCTTTAACATCCCCTACTTCACCATCCTACACTTGACTAGCGATCGAGTGTAGCGTGTTTCCTACGCTAAAGAGTTTAGTGTAGAGAGAGCTTGAGGTGGAGGGACTTCGCGTAGATCATCTTCGGCACAAAGGTCATCGGAGGAAGCTCGTACAAAGCCTCAAGTGGAGCCTAGTAGAGTCGCGGTACTACTACACGGAGCATGTGAAGTGAAGGACTTGATCCTAAAGTGTATAGCCTTCTTTCACTTCTACTAGTTTTACTTAACCCTAATATTCTAGCAATGATCTTGTTTAGTCTAACTTAGCACCTAATAAAAATTAAAATTTGGCATGCTTGATGCCACTTAGAACCTCATGATGGTTCTAGGGTCGACTTTCATGGTATCAGAACCAAGCTAGAATATTAGGGTAGCTTGTAGCGACGTTAGAAATCCTCCGTTTTTGTCGCGCAAAAACTGCCGATAAAACCAGTTTTCCAAAATGATGTTTTGAGTTGTTTGCACACCCCGCGGGCTCACGGTTTGAACCAAGAAGCCGCAGGGCAGAGCGTGCACACCCCAGGGACATCCCGAGGGGGACCGAATGGCTGGGCCCACTCCCCAAGACCACCACAAGGTGGACTTGGCGGTGGAGACCCGAAATTGCCCCACCTTAGGCAGTTTTGGGTCTTCCTCACCCCGTGGCCACCTCGTGGTGGTCTCGGGGGTAGGGTATCCCCTTTAGGTCCTCCATTCGATAGTTAATTTGAGGATCTTCGCCCCCGCGAAGATTCGGGTGGGTTTCGAGTTCGTTTCGACTCCCGGATTGGCTTAAAACGATCGGTTTTGGAACTTTAGCTCACTCGATTTTTCATGTCTTGGAAAAAATGGTTTAGTTTGCTAATTGCGTCGGAATTCTAATATCACGGTTACTTTACAAACTTTTTGATGTGTGATACAATTATTAGAATCCGGATTAATTAGTTTTATGAAAACTATGTAAGTCGATGTACAACACCCCACGACTTGCGGGGAGGCGGAATAATGAAAAACGATCTTGTTTTAGGCGTAAACATCGACTAACCGAGAATCTTTGCTAAACTATAGCTAACAAGTATCATAGAAGTTAACAACTACTATGAAAAGTGATTATACCTGATGAACCGTGTCCTTCGTCTTTTCGTTCTCCACGTCCTCTCCGGCCTTCTCTATGTAGTAGATGATCCACCCGAGAGCTTTACTTCAAGCTTCACCTCTAACTTGAGGTAACTAGGTAACTTAAATCGCTAATCTAAGTAACCTAGGTGATATAGAGAATGGTTAAGGATTAAGTAGTCTATTCTAATCCTTGGTCTCAATACATGAGGGGAGGATTAGGGTTTGAAGAGAGAGAGAGCTTGAGGAGAGAGAAAGTGAGCAAGAGAATGAGAATGAGATAATGATCTATCATAATATATATGAAGTATTATTATTTATCCAATAAAATAAAATAAAGTATTTAACAACCATGCTTCATAAATACAAATGGGTGATTCATCTCCATGAGTCATTAAGCATTTATGATGCATTAATGACATGGATGAATCACACAAATGAATCACTAATCTCATTTAATGCATATGCCACCTTAACCCTTAAGTCACCATCTTCTAGAAGCTTCTCGCGAAATTACGAGAACGCCCCTCCTATCCGTGAAAACACGGAAAAACTTTAGACTGTATAAATCCAATAACCGAATACTAGAAACTGGCTTAAACCAAAGCCGGCTAGTAAAAACTGTCCGGATGTCGTACGTGCGTAAACACACGTATGCGTCCGAACCCTTGTCGTAAAACCATACGACATCTATATCGTTTCTCCTGGAGTAGGGAAACTCTCTGTGTGGGACTCTAGAGACTCGACTACTACGATGGCAGTGGGTTTAACTACAGACCGCAAGCGGCACTAGCTGTACGTAACGGTCCCCAGGTAGATGTCGATAAGAAGGCCGATGAGGAAACCCATCCGAACTCCTACTGAGTCTGATGTGACAATCTCCGTACAGTCCGGTCTGTTCGTCTAAGACTATCGCATATCGGACCTAGGGGGCGGCAAGCGTCAGTCCCCTAATAGCGGTATAAGTCGTGTCGGAGCGTAACCCATTACACCCTGAGAAAACAACTGGAACCTACCAGTAAATCTCGCTTGCCCTGGCCAGGGACTTTGCGTAATGGCACTCTGACACAACGCGATATCAACTCCCAATACCGGGAGAGACGAATCCTATTTAACCGCCACTGCCTCCAAGTGCTCGGGACTGCACCCAACTGCTACCTGTTTGCACGACTCCTTTGAGCCGTGGTAGGGTAGCAATCTAAGAACAGTGGGACACACTCGAGGCGAACTAGCAGTGTCAAGTCTGCGGACTATGATGTACGCATGTCACCTAGGAACTGTTAACTGACGATGGGTATAATACCAACTAACAGTTCCCCGTGAGTCATGTCCGGTGTACCCGTAACCTAACGAGCACCTGCATACTATCTCCAGTACGACGTACTGACGGCTGTGGGACAGACCATCTCCCCAACTGGGATGAGAAGCGTACATACTAGTCTACTCCGGAGTATCGATGCCCTGTCTCGATAATCCTACGACTAGGGACCTGAATAGGGATGTGCTTGTAGACTACCCAGCCCCCACTAGTGTGACTGCCATCACAACGCTGGTAGTCAAGCAAGATCATAAGAGCTCTATCAATACGTATACTCACATATTAAGATAGATATAAACCGAGTAGCATACTACTATGTTGAGCGAGACTGTTAATATAACTGTGAATATCCCAAGCTTCAATTAAGTAATATACAAACTAGTATGATACAATAATGGCCCCTAGGGCATATACACCAACAATCTCCCACTTGCACTAGGGCCATATACTGGCGTATCGAAGACCTATCATCTCGAGTAGCCTCACGAACTGAATCTGAGGTAGGGCCTTCGTGAATGGATCAGCAATGTTCTCTTCAGTAGGAACTCTCCGAACCTCGATCTCCCGACGATCAATGATCTCCCTGATCAGGTGATACCGCCTTAAGATGTGTCTGGACTTCTGATGGGACCTTGGTTCCTTCGCTAAAGCTATAGCTCCGTTGTTGTCGCAATACAGAGGTATTGAATCAACAATGGTAGGAACCACCTGAAGTTCTGTTAGGAACTTCTTCATCCAGACGGCTTCTTTTGCGGCATCGCAAGCAGCAATATACTCCGCTTCCATCGTCGAGTCAGCAACGGTGTCCTTCTTGGAACTCTTCCAGCACACCGCCCCTCCATTGAGGGTAAAGACATAACCTGACATGGACTTGGAATCGCCCTTATCACTCTGGAAGCCGGAATCAGCAAAGGCCTCCATCCTGAGGTCTTTTCCGCCGTAAACCAAGAACATCTCCTTAGTCCTCGTCAGGTACTTGAGAATATTCTTTACTGCTATCCAGTGCTTCTCCCCTGGGTCTGACTGATACCGGCTTACCATGCTCAGTGCGTAAGCTACATCTGGTCTGGTGCACAACATCGCATACATTATAGAGCCTACCGCAGAAGCGTAGGGTATAATAGACATGCGTTCCCTTTCCAAATCGGTCTTGGGAGACATCTCTTTGGATAGGGTGATTCCGTGACAAGCCGGTAGATTACCGCGCTTAGAATCTTCCATACTGAATCTTTTCAGTACAGTGTCGATATACCTGGACTGCAAAAGTCCCAACATTCTCTTGGATCTATCACGATAGATCCGGATCCCCAGAATGTAAGAGGCATCACCCAGGTCTTTCATGGAGAACCTGTGTGACAAGAATCCTTTGATAGATTGTAGCATAGGAATGTCATTTCCTATTAATAGAATGTCATCTGCGTACAAGACGAGGAATACAACAGTTCTATCTACAAGTTTACTATATATACATGGTTCATCCGGATTTTTGATAAAGTCATATGCTTTGACTGTTTCATCAAAACAGATGTTCCAACTCCGCGATGCTTGCTTTAATCCATAAATGGATTTAAGCAACTTGCATACTTTTCCGCTGCTCCCACTCTGATTGAAACCCTCTGGCTGATCCATATAGACGCACACTTCTAAATTACCATTCAGAAAAGTCGTCTTTACGTCCATCTGCCAGATTTCATAATCATGGAAGGCAGCAATAGCAAGAAGGACCCGAATGGATTTGAGCATAGCCACTGGAGAAAAAGTTTCGTCATAGTCCAAACCAGGTCTTTGACGAAAACCCTTTGCAACAAGTCTAGCCTTATAGGTTTCCACCTGTCCATCTACACCAATCTTTTTCTTGAAGATCCATTTGCATCCTATGGGTTTTACCCCATCTGGAGCAAAGTCCAAAGTCCATACTTTGTTGGTGTACATGGACTCCATTTCGGTCCGCATTGCATCTAGCCATCGTACCGAGTCGCCGCTCTGGATGGCCTGGTGGAAGCTAGTAGGTTCATCATCATCTATGATACAATCCTCTCTATCCCCATCTATGAGAAAACCATAGTATCTCTCAGGCGGATGAGACGGCCTACTACTCCTGCGGAGGGGTGCGGGGATGTCCTGTTCTTCTTGAACTACTTATTCTACCAAACTTTCAGTATTAGTTTGTGGTTCTGGAATTTCTTCCAGTTCTATTTCGCCCCAACTTGTTTCCTTTTCTAAAAACTGATGTTCTAGAAAATGGGCATTACGAGAAACAAACAACTTTTGTTCCTCTGCGTAATAGAATAGATATACCCTAGAGTTCTTTGGATATCCCACAAACTTACACTTTACTGATCGTGCCTCGAGCTTGTCCACATGCTGCTTTTTAACAAAAGCTGGACATCCCCAAATCTTTATATACTGAAGATGGGGTTTCTTCCCACTCCACATCTGATATGGGGTAGTAGGCACAGTTTTGGTAGGAACCATGTTCAAAAGATATGCCGCTGATTCTAGTGCATAACCCCAAAAAGATCGCGGTAACTCAGCATTACTCATCATGGAACGTACCATATCCAATAGGGTTCGATTCCGTCTCTCCGATACACCGTTATGCTGTGGAGTGTATGGAGGAGTAAGCTGAGAGAGAATTCCTTTCTCTTTTAGGTAACCTAGGAACTCGGCACTCAAGTATTCACCACCTTGATCAGATCTTAGTGTCTTGATACTTTTGCCGGTTTGGTTTTCTACTTCAATCTTATACTCTTGGAATTTCTCAAAAGCCTCGGATTTATGTTTCATCAGATAAATGAATCCGTACCTTGAGTAATCATCCGTAAAAGTAATGAAATAGGAAAAACCACCTCTTGTATGTGTAGACATTGGACCACATACATCGCTGTGTATCAGTCCTAAGAGCTCGCTCGCTCTTACTCCATGTCCAGTAAATGGAGCCTTTGTCATCTTTCCTTTGAGACAAGATTGACAAGCGGCATAAGTTTGATATTCGAACGAGTCCAAATATTCTTCTCTATGTAACTTAGTCAACCTTCTCTCATTGATGTGACCCAGTCTACAATGCCATAAGAAAGCTTTATTTAAATCTGGAGACTTTCTTTTTAGTGTGTTCTGGACATTGAAAATTTAGAGTTGGTTTAAGACATATATACCGTTATCCAGTGTACCGGACCCAATCAAACTATGATTAAGGTGGATGTTAACAACATCACTTACAAACGTGAAATCATAACCTTTATTTGATAACAAGGAAACAGATATGATATTACACGTTAAGCTGGGTACACAAAAACAGTTATGTAAAACCAAAATGTGTCCACTCGTCAATCCCAGGTGATAATCCCCTACGGACACAGCTCCCACGCTAGCTCCGTTAGCAACCATCAGGGTCATATCACCATCCTTCAGCACTCTAAGGTTTCTCAGTGCCTGCAATGAATTGCAAATATGAGATCCTGATCCGATATCCAATACCCAGGAAGTAGAGTTGATTGACAGAAAATTCTCAATTACAAACACACCTGAAGTCGAAGCCACAGCTTGCTTCGGTTCCTGGTTCTTGGCGTTCCACGCCTTGCAATCCTTCTTCCAGTGCCCTTTCCTGTAACAATGGAAGCACTCATCCTGGGCCACTACTGGTACCGCAAACTTTTTCTTTCCCTTCCCTCCCACCTTACTTACACCTCCTCTAGGTTTGGTGGCGGCCTTCTTTTTCCTTCTTTTGGCCCTAGCCTTGGACCCGGAAGAAGAAGCACCACTAACAAACATAGCGGGTGTTTCCCTTGCCTTCTGCAAGGTGCCCTCTGCACTCCTTAACATGTTCAGGAGTTCCGGAAGTTCAACTTCTTTTCTTTGAATGTTGAAGTTCAGAATAAACTGGGCGTAGGTGGAAGGAAGGGACTGGAGAATAAGGTCTGTATGGAGCTCATTATCCAAAGTCGTCCCAAGGTCTGCGAGCTCTTCTATGTAGCCAATCATCTTTAGGACAAGTTCTCCTACCGATGATCCGACGGCCAATCTCGCTCGAAACAAGTTCTTAGAGGTCCCGTATCTTGCTATACGATATTGCTCTCCATAAAGTTCTTTTGAATGGAGAAATATGGCATCAAGATCCATATCCTCGTGCCTTCTCTGATGTTCATTGTTCATCGAGGCAAGCACAATGCACTTGGCCTTCGCGCAATCATACTCCCAGGTTTTGCGGATTTCCTTATCCGCATTACTGGATTTGGGACCTGGGACTACAGGTGCCTTAGCGGTGAGGACATACCCTAATTTGTCATAGGTCAAAGCCATTTTGACATTCCGCAGCCAATCTTTATAGTTTGGCCCTGTCAGTATATTTTTCTCTAAAAGTAACTTAAGTCCAGTCATTTTCAGGGTCGCTGCAATTAGGAGAGAGAGAAGAAAACTCTTTAGCATGATGCTCTTGCAAGTTTAGAGTGGTTTTTAATTTATCTAAACTGGATGGCTCCCACTGTTTCCCGAATCCTTCCTCAAACCATAAAAGAAGAATTAGCCAGGACTATTCTCACTGTACAATACTTGCTTAACCGTTCAGCCAGGCTGGTGTCGGTACTTCGAGAGAGGTTTTCCAACGATTTCACGAAGTTTCTTAATTAAATAACCTCTTTTCTCTGGGGGCGTAACCCCGCTGACACCTTTCTTGACACCTACTTGGTTTATAGCATTGATCGTTAAGTGACGAATATCCTGATGAGTAGCATATACTCACAGTAGGATCGGGATCCAAATATCATCGTATGATAATGTTGAAGGAATCCTACCAACATTCATCAAACTCCAAATGGTATGTGTTCCCTTCCGAAAGGCGGCGCACAGGACCGCATAGTCCTGACGCTGAGATTCGGGGCAGATGTTATTTGGTTTTATCCGTCTACCTCTTCGAGGATGCCAAGTTGATTTATGGCACCGTATATCGGAGGTTTAGACGGATGCGGCCGATGTAGCAGACTTCGTCAGATTCCCCCTCGCTTGAGGGGGTTTTTGATTGTGGGGACGCTCTTCCCTGCAGGCGCAAGCCCCTGCAGTTAATTACGCTACCGCATCGCGGTAACAACTTTCTCCTTCTCCAGAATTTCACTTCGTGTCGTGTGTGTTTGTTTTGTTTGTGGTTGCCTGTGGATTGTATACGAAGACTAAGCGATGTCGTCGCCCGTAGGACGTGGATTAGTCCAAATCCGTATTTACTTAGATTTGGGTTTGGTGTTTTAGTTTAAGGATACATTAGCCATATTGAGGCTAAAATCAATTTAAACGTTCGTTAAGGATACGTTAGTCTGATTTGAGACTAAGATCAACTTAACGGGGTCATTTGGATCCGACAAAAGAGCATTTGGGGGCTCTATTGTTCCAGTTTAGGGACATAGTGGTCCATTGTATGCATGGCCATCGGGACCCGTCACCTCTCTGACGTCGTTGAAGGATTACAACGATAGGTGTCAAAGGAGTTCGGAGATGTACCCTCGAACCGGATATAAATTAATTTAAGAGAGCAGCTGTGCTCGGTCAATTTAATTTGAGGACTTACGGCCACAATTGGGCTAAGTCCAGTTGAGAATATTCAACGTTTTATTTGCATTGGGCCTGTTAGGCCTTTACGAGGGTTCTGCCCCTGTTTAATAATGCAGTGCATTTTCTCTGGCCCAGAGCACTTTATTATGGTCTGGTAGACTTTTATTTGGGCTTTATCCCTTTTAATAGTGCATAGCACTTTGTTTGGTCTGATAGACCTTTCTTTATTGGGCTCTGCCCTTGATAATGCATTGCATTAATCAGTCTGACAGAGTGCCACATGGCTTGTCAGGCGCTTTGCGCTGATTGAGGAGCGCAAGGCGCAAGTCCATGGGGAAGTGACACGTGTCACGCTCAGGAGAGCGCAAGCGCAGTGCGTTGCGCCAGCACGCTGCGCTATTGCGCTGCTGATACGTGGCGTGCTCTGGTGAGTTGCGCCAATTCATGCGAGCAGTGCTCTGTTTTTAGAAGCGCATAGCGCAGATCATCATGGGGCTGACGCGTGGCGCTCTCTGGTGGCTTACGCCGACCCGAGAGCGCAACAGTGTAGATTTTGCAAGTGCAGGGCACTGTTTTATTATTTGAGAATCTTTTAGATTCCAGAACCAATGGTTCATAAAAGAAGTGCAAAGCACTATTTGTTTTCTTGATCTAATTTAGATCAAAGAAAACAAGTTTCTATTGTTTTTCTTATCTCAGGGAACCAATGGTTCATAAGTGCAAAGCACTATTTTTATTTGTTTTTTATTGAAGATCATTGATCTTGTTCTTAGATCAATGATCTATTAGAAGAAATCCTTCTATTTTAAAGGTTTTTACCTTTTTTCTTCTTGAAATTCCTTCAGAGTTTTCTCTGTTTGAAGTTCTTGATTTTTTCACAAATGTTGATGCCTTTGAATTGAGGTCTAGGGGCCTTTATATAGTGCCCATAAATTTGTTAAAGAGAACTTTCTCTGAGTGATTTGGGGAATTTTCCCCACCGTTGGATCTTTGATGCAAGGGCTTCTGTTTTATAGAAAACAATCTTCTTGTTTTAACAAGAACAGAAATATCTTATTAGAATTTTAATTCTGTTTGGCGCAAACGCACCAGCGCCTGACACGTGTCGCACAGCGCAGAGCGCAGCGCAACTGCGCTGACACGTGTCGCGCAAGCGCAACTGCGCTGCCACGTGGCGCGCAGAGCACAGCGCAACTGCGCTGCCACGTGGCGCGCAGCGCAGAGCGCTAGCACAACTGCGCTGCCACGCGTCACGCAGCGCAGAGCGCAGATCATCTGAAGCGTTGCTTCATTTAATTTTGACTTTAATTTTCACTTCAATTTCAAAACAGAGCTTTGCTCTGATTGGGGGAAACAGAAGCGTTGTTTTGTTTCCCGCCTTGGAATTTGAACAGAGCTTTGCTCTGATTGGGGTAAACAAATGCCCCCCCACCGTTGCGCTCACATGGCCTCCAAACATGAGCGCAGCGGTGGTAGAATTCCAACCGTCGCGCCATCCTTTGGAAGTTGAAACGGCTCTTCAATGCCTATAAATAGGACCTTTGGTCCCTTAGATGGATTTTCATCTCTTCATAAGAATTTTGTTCAGAGCCCTGCTCTTTTGTTTAGGCACTTTTAAAAGTTCAAACTCTAGAGAATTTTAGGTAAAAATTAATTTGGATTAAATTAATAGAATCTTAAGAGCCTTGCTCTCAATAGATCCCTGATCTAAAGAAGACCCATTTTAGGTTTCATTTAGCAGAGCTTTGCTCTAAAAGGATCTAGAGAGGACTAGAGAGAACCCTGTTAGGATTCTATCAATAGAGCTCTGCTCTTTGAAAGTATCATTTATAATTTCTTGATTCATTAATGGAGCTTTGCTCCTTTTAAATCATATAGCAGAACTCTTAAGAGTTGCTAATTTTTGTCGATTTTCTTTTATAGGATTGATGGACGCCCACATGTACGATCTTGACGAGATCATCTCTTACGGGGACATCCGCCGACTTGGCCGTTCTCAGAATCGAGAGTTCATAAACGCGGAGTGTGCTGAAATCATGAACCGCTTCGACGCATATAACAGTCAACTACTTCCCCGACGTTCCTCCCTCCTGAAGCTTGTCGTGGGAGCCATCTGGGAAGCGCTTCCTCTATTCTGTTCCGGTGTGCCGCTTAGGGCATTGGATGCCGCCGAGGATAAGGTGCACTCAGTGTACCTGATGAACTTAATCTCGAAGAGACGGCGAGACAATCTTATCGATCTCCTGCACCAGGCTTTCCAACAGTCCGCCATACTCGCTGCTTATTGGAGGGAGGAGGACATCCGCGGGGACCCCGACGCTTGTGCTAGCGAAAGAAAGCACACTAGGATGGTTCGCCAGGCTTGGAAAATCTTAGATAAGGTTACTTTCGAGTTCCTTAATCCATGTCCTGGGTCCGAGGTCATACCGTTATAAACATTTCAATAATGTTGTCATTTATTTCTTTATGATTGTAAAAGCCTTTGAAATATGAATGGAAAAATTTTATTTCAGCTTGTCTTATTTCTCATTCTGAGTCTTTTGCACACGCATGAATGGATGTGTCTCGAACGCTTGATCAAATGCAAATCGAATGTCCTTTTCTGTCGCTTCCCTCTTTCTTTTATTATCAGTATACTGCTTTAGTAAACATGGTTGACAGGTGATAGAGCGAGCATCCTGTATTAGCTTCTTCAAAAGGCAGCGATGGCTTAGGCCGCAGGTTCAGATCTGCTGTCTAAGACTTTTCAACTTTATGAGCCGTGAGGGTCTCATAAAGACTTTTCTCCCTACGGATCGAGAGGATCTCATAGGTGTATTTTCTCCTTAGGAATCGTGAGGATTCCTAAGTGCATTTTCTCTTATAATTCGTAAGGATCTTATAAAAGAATTTTCCCTCTTATGAGTCGAGAGGACCCGTAAGCGGTTGTTTCCCTCCTTGTCGAGATTCGAGTTTGGAGAGTGAGACCCGTGGATAGTATGCAAGAGACCGTTTTGGGCCAACTTGCAGGGTCCCAGTGCTTAGGGAACAAGTTTTTTAGTCCTTACTGCCTAAGGCTTTATCTTACGAGTCGAGCCGCATCAAGACTTTCTCGCAAAGACATCAATTTCTTCACAGGTCGAGACGAATCGAGAATTTCTCGCAAGAACATCCTAACGTCACAGTTAACCTCTGCTCTTTACGACAGAAGTCCGTTAGGGTCTGTGGTACTTAGGGTTTTGGCTGTCGTACCGTCGCATAAGCTGATATATTTTTCGATAGGCAATCGTGCTGTTCGAGTAGCCCTGCGACTGCCGTGTCTCTGATCCCTTCGGGGGCTGGACAAGACGTCTTCAAGCAATCCTCCTTGGTAGTTTGACCGTCGGAAGAGCAAGCGTTAGGAATTTGCCATGCCGCTTTTTACTTGAGGTTAGGCTTATTTTGGTGAGCCCCGATGAATCATATCCACTCCGCGCTGGTGTGGGATGATCTCCGATAGTCTTTCAGGTTTTATGTGAGTTGCCGTCAAGACCCTGACGCTAGGAATTTGGCCTTTGCTTCGTTTGCTGGCATCGCGTCTGCTGTATCGAGATGAATGTCGCGGTGGGAACTAGGGATTTTTCCGTGGCTCCATTTGTTTGATTGTCGCGTCTGAACCCTGCTGGAGGAAGAACGCTGGAGTGACATCTCGTCCGCTGTATCGAGACGAACGTCGTATTTGTCTCTAGGTTGCTGGTGAACCGTCGAGGTTTGGAACTAGGGATTTTGTCGTGGCTCCTTTTGGTGATGTTGCGTCTGCTGTATCGAGACGAATGTCGAGGTGGTGACCACTCCACACTGGTGCGAGATAATCTCCGATTGTCTTTCAGGCTTTATATGACTTGCCATTAAGACCCTGAAGCTAGGAATTTGTCCTTTGCTTCGCTTGCTTGCATTGCGTCTGTTGTATTGAGACGACTGTCGTGGTTGTCTCTAGGTTGCTGGTGAACTGTCGAGGTTTGGAACTAGGGATTTTGTCGTGGCTCCTTTTGGTGATGTTGCGTCTGCTGTGTCGAGACGAACGTCGAGGTGGTGACCACTCCGCACTGGTGCGAGATAATCTCCGATTGTCTTTCAGGCTTTATATGACTTGCCGTTAAGACGCATGAAGTTAGGAATTTGGCCTTCGCTTGGATTGCTTTGGCACGTCCGAATCCTGCTGGGGGAGGAACACTGGGGTGAAATTTCATCTGCTGTATCGAGACGATCGTCGAGGTGGTGACTACTCCGCGTTGGTGCGAGATGATCTCCGAATGTCTTTCAAGCTTTATATAACTTGCCGTCAAGACCCTGAAGCTAGGAATTTGGCCTTTGCTTCATTTGCTTTGGCGCGTCCGAATCCTGCTGGGGGAAGAACGTTGGGGTGACATTTCATCTGCTGTATTGAGACGATCGTCGAGGTGGTGACCACTTCGCGCTGGTGCGAGATGATCTCCGAATGTCTTTCAAGCTTTATATAACTTGCCGTCAAGACCCTGAAGCTAGAAATTTGGCATTTGCTTCATTTGCTTTGGCGCGTCCGAATCCTGCTGGGGGAAGAACGCTGGGGTGACATTTCATCTGCTGTATCGAGACGATCGTCGCGGTGGAATTGGGATTTTGCCATCACTCCTCTTTGTTGCGACCATGGGGTTTTTTGTTGATGTTGTATCTGCATCCTGCTGGACTGCGAAGGAACGCCGTTGTTGACATTACGTCTGTTGTAACGAGACGAATGCTGAGGTGGAGTTGGGATTTTTCCATCACTCCGCTTTGTTTCGACCATGGGGTCTTTTGTTGACGTTGTATCTGCATCCTGCTGTACTGCGAAGGAACGCCGTTGTTGACATTACGTCTGTTGTAACGAGACGAATGCTGAGGTGGAGTTGGGATTTTGCCATCACTCCGCTTTGTTTCGACCATGGGGTCTTTTGTTGACGTTGTATCTGCATCCTGCTGGACTACGAAGGAACGCCGTTGTTGACATTACGTCTGTAGTAACGAGACGAATGCTAAAGTGGAGCTGGGATTTTGCTAACACTCCGCCTTGTTCCGACTATGGGGTCTTTTGTTGACGTTGTATCTGCATCCTGCTGTACTGCGAAGGAACGTCGTTGTTGACATTACGCCTGTTGTAACGAGACGAATGCTGAGGTGGAGTTGGGATTTTGCCATCACTCCGCTTTGTTTCGACCATGGGGTCTTTTGTTGACGTTGTATCTGCATCCTGCTGGACTGCGAAGGAACGTCGTTGTTGACATTACGTCCGTTGTAACGAGACGAATGCTAAGGTGGAGCTGGGATTTTGCCATCACTCCACCTTGTTGACGTTGCGTCTGCTTGTAACGAGACGAATGTCGAGGTGGTCTCTAGGTTGTTTGTGAACCGTCGAGATTTGGCTTCTTCTTTTGATGGAGCCTGAGGAGGGAAGGTGTGGTTCCTTCTTTATTGGTGCCCCTGGATTGTATACAGAGATTACTATGATATCGCCTGTAGGGCATAGATTTTATTTATTATACTTTTTTTTTATTTCTTTCCGCGATGCTCTATCACTTTAGCTTTTATATCGCGAAGGTCGCGATTGCCTAATCATTTCGGCTATTTTTCGCGGTGCCCAATCATTTCGGCTATTTATTTTATTTTTACTCGCTGCTTTTTATTGCGAGTTGCCCAATCATTTCGGCTATTTCGTACGCATACGTTTTCTTTACTTGCTGCTTTTGTTGCAAGTTGCCCCATCATTTTGGCTATTTCGTATGCATGTGTGGCTCGCTAGCTTTTTGCCATAAGCTTGGGATTAGACACCGACTTCGGCATCAGCACCGCTACGACTGGGATATTGCCAGGAGCGAATCATCATTTGCCTTGAAAGGACTCGGAATTTGATACCGGTTTAGGCATTAGCATCGCTACAACTGGGATATTGCCAGGAGCGAATCATCATTTGCCTCTGTCGATGTCGAACAAAGGTGGCTTAGTGAACAGGGTTAGGATCCCGTCGACTAAGGCTTTTGACTTCATGAGCCGTAAGGGTCTCACAAAGGTATTTCTCCCTACAAGTCGTGAGGATCTCGTAGGTGTGTTTTCTCCTTAGGGATCGTAAGGATTCCTAAGTGTATGTCCCCCTGTAAGTCGTAAGGATCTTACAAAAGGGTTTTCTCCTTATCAGTCGAGAGGACTTATAAGGGTTGTTCACCATATGGACATATCCCTAGCCACGGGTGGGACTTGGTTAGGGAAATGTTTATTCGCGCCCGTGGATTGTATACAAGGGTCAGTATTGAGCCGCTCGTAGGGAAATATCGAAGATTGTAGGAGTTGCTTAAGAACAGGTTCAAGTCCCTGTAACTTAAGACTTTCAAATCCTATGAGCCGTGAGGGTCCCATAAGAGAGTTCTCCTTACGAGTCGTGAGGATCTCGCAAGTGTAATTTCTCCTTGGGGATCGTGAGGATCCCTAAGTGTGTTGCTCCCTTGTGAGTCGTAAGGATCTCACGCGGGCGATTCCTCCTTACAAGGTCGAGAGAATCCTGTAAGTGTCCTTTAACGAGGTTGCGCCCTTTCGGGTTTTCACAAACACTCGCCGGCGGTCCTGCTGTTTTTACTCACGGAGCCCTTTCGGGTTTTCATCCGTGCCCATTTTGCTTATGGACGTACCGTTTTTTTATGTTCTTTTTATTCTTTTTTCTAACGAGGTTGCGCCCTTTCGGGTTTTCACAAGACTCGCGAGTAGCCCTGCTGTTTTTACTCACGGAGCTCTTTCGGGTTTTCATCCGTGCCCATTCTGCTTATGGACGTACTGTTTTTTATTTTTTTATTTTATTTTAATTTTTTTTTATTTTATTCTTTATTTTTTTTTATCTTGTCCGCCTGAGGATGCTGCGGTAGTAGTTTAAAGACGTTTCGGTCATTTGCAAGTTTTAGGACATTGCAGTCCATTATTAGTTTAAGGACGTTTCGGTCCGCCGTCGCCGTATTTGCGGCGAATCTCTAGTTTACTGACTTTTCAGTCTATGGGGTTTTCTCTACGACTGAGCATGATACCCCCGGCGTATCTATCTTTCTCAGAGCGTGCGATTGTGGCGGGCTCATCTTCCAGTTTTCGGAGATGACGAACTTGCCCTGTTGGTATTGGTCTTCAACCCAGTTCTTAAAGACGTAACAGTTTTCGATCTGATGTCCTAATACTTGGTGGTAAGGGCAATAATTAGAACTGTTGACATTATCCAGTTGTAGTTGGTGTTTCGGCTCCGGTAGAGTGATAAGCCTGTTATGCACTGCCACTTCGAACAGCCTCCTTGTTTTATCGTGAAGAAATGAGTAAGGACGTCTTACCCTCTCCTCGAGGGATATGCGTGGACGCATATTATTTTGGCGGACGACCGGCTTTGAGTTGCTCGTCTGTTGTTGAGCATTGGCAACGACAGCCGCTTTCCCTTTTCCTTTCTCATTTCGAGAGTCTGGTTTTGGAGGGGACGGTCCGTGGCCCATCTGGTCCATTTGGGCTAATTTGTCGATCAATGCCTGGAAGGTGGTCGGCCTGAAGAACATCATGAATTGTGAGATGGTCGCTTGCGGATCAAGAGTGCCCACGAACATGCCTACCGCAGGTGCCTCTTCTATGCGTTGTTCGCCTTTCGACCATAGGTTCCGCCATCGTGTTGCGTATTGGACCCATGTTTCGCCTGGCCTTATCCTGGCATTTATCAGTGCTGTTATCGGGGTGCGTCCACTAGCACTCACGAATCTTTGTGTAAACAGTAGCTCCATCTCCGCAAATGTTTTGACAGAGTCGTTAGGTAGCTCCGAATACCATTCAAAAGTTGTTTCTGCTAAACTGCCGACGAATTGGCGAAGCAACAGTTTGTCATCGCCTCCAGTGTTGCCGCATAAGGCCCTGAATTGAGCGATGTGCTGATGTGGATTCCCTGTCCCTTTATATACGTGGAACTTAGGGATCGTATATCCCGGCGGGTAACTGATTTGGTCGTACCAGCCCGGATAGGGTCGTCCAGTTCTAACAGTTTGTCCAGCCGATTCACTCGCCTGATGAGCTCGTATTTGCTGAGCTATATAGTCATCCAGCGCGGCCTTGGAAACGGCTTCATCTTTGGCCGCTGAAAGAGTCGGGGGAGGATTAGAGGTATCTCCTCTGTCGTCTCCAACAATGATCGGAGGGTCTTCAGCTGGAGGGTCCGGGTGTAACATCATCCCTACTATATCTTGGAAAAGGAGCGCCATTTGTTTTATGTTGGCAGCTTGTTCTGCTGCCACTTTGTCCTTCTTTTCGAGGGCTCTGCGTAGATAGTCAGCATCAATTTCTTGTTCATGACGCTGTTTTGATGATATTTCCGAACTTTCTTTCGGTTCGGTAAGTGCAGCCATCACAGTCATCATTTCCTGAAGCTTCTGTTGCTGCTCCTGGGCTTTTGTCACGGATCGAGTGAGTGGTCGGTGACCCATCGAAGCACGGCTTTCCTCCTTTCCGGAAGCCACATAAACCATGTGCACTACCATGCCCCCAGACTTGGAGCGTTTATGCTCAGCGCTTTTACGGTTCGCCATGTTCACAGGGGCTTTTTGCGGCCTCCTTTTCTTTTGAATGATTGAAGTTGAGGGAGCTGTTATAGTGGGCACCCAAGTAGCTTTTGCTTTTTGTGGCTTGACAGAGTAATCCTTCTCCTGCCGCACCTTCATCTTTTTCTGTCGGCGGAGATAGTTTTTATCAATCACCGACTCTTGGACCTGTCGCCAGACTTTGTAAATTTTAGAGGACAGCCGTTGAGGGGGATGCTCTAGCTTCTTCTTTGGAGTATTCTCCACATGTGAAGGAGTTCGTTTCAACATCGCAGTAGGAGAGTTTCTGCGCACCGTATTCAGCAATTCAAAGATGTTCCCGGTTGGAACAGCAGCATCGATCCCCACCATCGGAGCTGGTGGCGTAAATCCAGAGGGGGAGTTGCCCCCAGCCTTTCTTACTCGACGCCAGTGGCGACGCCAAGCGTGTCTTGCGGATGGAGTCACCTCCATTGTTGGATAAGCTTCTTCATGCCCCCTGCCCAGGGTAGGGGAAGCAGCTTTGAGGACCTCGCCTGGAGCAGCAACCGGAATGGCCAGCCTTGTAAAAACTGACTTCTCGGAAGGAGGAGCCTTTCCAATGATTTCGTCCGTTTGAGTCAGGATGGCTATCCGCTTTGGGACGGCAGCTTCGGGTATCGCAGGTTTCCGGACGTTCTGGCCCAGTCTGTTGAAAACTGAGGTATTGAAACTGGGCGACCCGTCGAGAGGGGTCGCGGCAGTGGTAAGTCGATCAAAGACCGGCTTCTTTGGAGCTTCTTGCGATGTCATTGGGGCATTGAAGCTCATCAGTGGGAGCATAGTCCTGAAGAATAATCCAGCGGTGGCCTGAGTTACCTGCTCCACTGGCATCTTGAAATGGGAGGCTGCTTGGGGCCCATAAGTCACCCCTCCAGCGAGGACGGAGCGAGAGTTGCAGTTGCAGGCAGTGCAGTTTGAAGCCATTGATCTTTAGTTCTCTGCACGGAGCAAGACACCAAATCTTAGTACCTCGAATCCACAGGTAACCACAACAAACCGCGATTCGTTCACGAACACGACACACGAAGTGCGGAGTGGAAAGAGGAAAAGGTCCCACCGGACGTGCCAGAATCTGTTCCCCTCCGAAAGGCGGCGCACAGGACCGCGTAGTCCTGACGCTGAGATTTGGGGCAGATGCTATTTGGTTTTATCCGTCTACCTCTCCGAAGATGCCAAGTTGATTTATGGCACCGTATATCGGAGGTTTAGACGGATGCGGCCGATGTAGCAGACTTCGTCAGTTTCCCCCTCGCTTGAGGGGTTTTTTGATTATGGGGACACTCTTCCCTGCAGGCGTAAGCCCCTGCAGTTAATTACGCTACCGCATCACGGTAACAACTTTCTCCTTCTCCAGAATTTCACTTCGTGTCGTGTGTGTTTGTTTTGTTTGTGGTTGCCCGTGGATTGTATACGGAGACTAAGCGATGTCGTCGCCCGTAGGACGTGAATTAGTCCAAATCCGTATTTACTTAGATTTGGGTTTGGTGTTTTAGTTTAAGGATACATTATCCATATTGAGGCTAAGATCAACTTAAATGTTCGTTAAGGATACGTTAGTCTGATTTGAGACTAAGATCAACTTAACGGGATCATTTGGATCCGACAAAAGAGCATTTGGGGGCTCTATTGTTCCAGTTTAGGGACATAGTGGTCCATTGTATGCATGGTCATCGGGACCCGTCACCTCTCTGACGTCGTTGAAGGATTACAACGATAGGTGTCAAAGGAGTTCGGAGATGTACCCTCGAACCGGATGTAAATTAATTTAAAAGAGCAGCTGTGCTCAATCAATTTAATTTGAGGACTTACGGCCACGATTGGGCTAAGTCCAGTTGAGAATATTCAACGTTTTATTTGCATTGGGCCTGTTAGGCCTTTACGAGGGTTCTGCCCCTGTTTAATAATGCAGTGCATTTTCTCTGGCCTTTTAGGCCCAGAGCACTTTATTTTGGTCCGATAGACTTTTATTTGGGCTTTATCCCTTTTAATAGTGCATAGCACTTTGTTTGGTCTGATAGACCTTTCTTTATTGGGCTCTGCCCTTGATAATGCATTGCATTAATTAGTCTGACATAGTGCCACATGGCTTGTCAGGCGCTTTGCGCTGATTGAGGAGCGCAAGGCGCAAGTCCATGGGGAAGTGACACGTGTCACGCTCAGGAGAGCGCAAGCGCAGTGCACTGCGCCAGCGCGCTGCGCTATTGCGCTGCTGACACGTGGCACGCTCTGGTGTCTGTTTTTAGAAGCGCATAGCGCAGATCATCATGGGGCTGACGTGTGGCGCTCTCTGGTGGCTTGCACCAACCCGAGAGTGCAACATTGTAGATTTTGCAAGTGCAGGGCACTGTTTTATTATTTGAGAATCTTTTAGATTCCAGAACCAATGGTTCATAAAAGAAGTGCAAAGCACTATTTGTTTTCTTGATCTAATTTAGATCAAAGAAAACAAGTTTCTCTTGTTTTTCTTATCTTAGGGAACCAATGGTTCATAAGTGCAAAGCACTATTTTTATTTGTTTTTTATTGAAGATCATTGATCTTGTTCTTAGATCAATGATCTATTAGAAGAAATCCTTCTATCTTAAAGGTTTTTACCTTTTTTCTTCTTGAAATTCCTTCAGAGTTTTCTCTGTTTGAAGTTCTTGATTTTTTCACAAATGTTGATGCCTTTGAATTGAGGTCTAGGGTCTTTTTTATAGTGCCCATAAATTGGTTAAAGAGATCTTTCTCTGAGTGATTTGGGGAATTTTCCCCACCGTTGGATCTTTGATCCAAGGGCTTCTGTTTTATAAAAGAAAATCTTCTTGTTTTAACAAGAACAGAAAGATTTCTTTAAAATCTTGATTCTGTTTGGCGCAAGCGCCCCAGCGCGTGACACGTGTCAGGAAGCGCACAGCGCAGCGCATCTGCGCTGACACGTGTCGCCCAGCGCAAAGCGCAGCGCAACTGTGCAAGCGCATCTGCGCTGACACGTGTCGCGCAGCGCAGCGCAACTGCGCTAGCGCATCTGTGCTGACACGTGTCGCGCAGCGCAGTGCTTGCACAACTGAAGCGTTACTTCCTCTTGTTTTTTAATTGAGCTTTGCTCTGATTGGGCGCGCTGCCTCGGGCGCTGCGCTGATGTATCAGCTTTTGACACGTGGCGCGTTGCGCACAGCGCAAAGAATCTGAAGCGTTGCTTCATTTACTAAAGTTTAAATTTTCAAAGTAGAGATTTGCTCTGATTGGGGGTTGCTTCATCTTCCGCCTTGGAATTTGAACAGAGCTTTGATCTTGCTTTTAGATCATTGATCTTGTCCAAAGCACTATTTTTATTTTTTTTTATTGAAGATCATTGATCTTGTTCTTAGATCAATGATCTATTAGAAGAAATCTTTCTATCTTAAAGGTTTTTACCTTTTTTCTTCTTGAAATTCCTTCAGTGTTTTCTCTGTTTGAAGTTCTTGATTTTTTCACAAATGTTGATGCCTTTGAATTGAGATCTAGGGGACATTATATAGTGCCCATAAATTTGTTAAAGAGATCTTTCTCTGAGTGATTTGGGGAATTTTCCCCACCGTTGGATCTTTGATCCAAGGGTTTCTGTTTTACAGAAGACAATCTTCTTGTTTTAACAAGAACAGAAAGATCTTATTAGAATTTTAATTCTGTTTGGCGCAAACGCACCAGCACCTGACACGTGTCGCACAGCGCAGAGCGCGGCGCAACTGCGCAAACGCACCAGCGCCTGACACGTGTCGCACAGCGCAACTGCGCTGACACGTGGCGCGCAGCGCAGAGCGCAGCGCAACTGCGCTGCCACGTGGCGCGCAGCGTAGAGCGCTAGCGCAACTGCGCTGCCACGCGTCGCGCAGCGCAGAGCGCAGATCATCTGAAGCGTTGTTTCATTTAATTTTGACTTTAATTTTCACTTCAATTTCAAAACAGAGCTTTGCTCTGATTGGGGTAAACAAAAGCGTTGCTTCGTTTCCCGCCTTGGAATTTGAACAGAGCATTGCTCTGATTGGGGTAAACAGTATGCATCTCTTTGCAAATTTCAGTTTCTTTAGAAATTCCCGATATATATTTTTGTCCCATGCTCTTATGACCTTGGCGTTAGGTCAAAATGTCATAAGTCACATGTCAAGTTCTACCCATCATTATCTTGTTAATTTGAACCCATCCGTACATATCCTTGACGTTCGGCCAAAATGATAATACGACTATCCCAAACTAACTCATCTATCTATGCGACAAATGAATACCCAGCAGCTACCAAACACTATGCCTTGGCGTTAGGTCAAAATACATAGCTTGAATACTACTGAATACCCAAATGAAATGACGGAGGGCTATGAATGGTTTTGGGGAAACCGTGAACGTAGTGAACTTGATATGACCGAAGGAACCTGATAGCTTTTAAAAGGAGTGGTTAAAGCTCCGCAATTAAAAAATATCATCTGTTTTAAAATAACCGAGTGGTTTCTTTTAAATTGTTCCAACGATTCATCTTTTGGTTTATTTTCTTTGCATTATAAATAATGCGTCCCATCATTAACCTATCATTGCAGAAAACAACGAAAATACAACGTCCTCTTATGCCATCCACATTTGCCACTGGGTCCCGTCATCACCCGTTAGATTACTTAACTAACGGTAGAGCGGGGGCTGGGCTAGTGCGGGTGTAAAACATAAGTGACATCTAAATAGCTATCATATATAGATATTGTACATTCGTCAGACGCAATAATAGGCATTCCAGATCTCATATGAACTTTATTAGATTTGCAAGCAATCCGCGTTTGTTTAGAGCCTGCAACAAAAGACGGATTACACAGTTGTGATGAATAGCCATTACCCCACCCTAGACCCCTACGGGTACGGCAAACTACCCGCCAAATACCCGAAGTGAAGCGGTCTCCCTCAACAAAGTGAGTAGGCCACTAAACACTTCAAAGTACCCGGTAGTTTGTGCACCCCACCTTGGGTCTATCCTAGGAGCAAAAAAGAGTAAAATGAAATAATACAACGGTGGCTACAACCGCAACCTGGATGCGCCCCGCAAAATAATATTACAACATATTACAATTACATCGAATGAATGAATATAACAACCCATCTCAAACCCCGGCTAATCATCACAACAGTCCAATACAGTTCACAACCACAAACAGTAAAAACCATTACAGAAATGTGCAACCCCCTGCCAACCGACATACTAGCAGTTAGGGGAGGTTTACGAACACATATACAATCACAGATATAATCATATTAGCAAACATCGTATAATTTCGATCGAGCAAACATATCATATTCTACTCCCAAAACTTCTCTGTGCACCTGAGACTTGAGCAGAAAATAAACATTCCAGAAAATACAAAAATATCACAGAAGAATAACTGGAGGAAATTGGGTTGAATCGGCCCCAACTCGGTCGCGGATCCGCTGCGGATCAGTGGGATCGGCCGCGGTTCCGCGGCTGTATGGCCGATTCAAAAACCCATTTTTCACCAGTGTTCTTACAATTCTCTGTAGGTTATTCTGCAGCTCCCTGAAAAATTTTTAGAGCCTGTTTTAAATTCGACAGAAACTTGTGATATCGATGTCTTTTTCGGTTCGTTTTGCGTTCGAAATTCATACGACTTTGCTAATGAGTTAATTATTGTTTAGCGAGGCTCTGATACCACTGTAAGTCGATGTACAACACCCCACGACTTGCGGGGAGGCGGAATAATGAAAAACGATCTTGTTTTAGGCGTAAACATCGACTAACCGAGAATCTTTGCTAAACTATAACTAAGAAGTATAATAGAAGTTAACAACTACTATGAAAAGTGATTATACCTGATGAACCGTGTCCTTCGTCTTTTCGTTCTCCACGTCCTCTCCGGCCTTCTCTATGTAGTAGATGATCCACCCGAGAGCTTTACTTCAAGCTTCACCTCTAACTTGAGGTAACTAGGTTTCTTAAATCGCTAATCTAAGTAACCTAGGTGATATAGAGAATGGTTAAGGATTAAGTAGTCTATTCTAATCCTTGGTCTCAACACATGAGATGGGAGGATTAGGGTTTGAAGAGAGAGAGCTTGAGGAGAGAGAAAGTGAGCAAGAGAATGAGATAATGATCTATCATAATATATATGAAGCATTATTATTTATCCAATAAAATAAAATAAAGGATTTAACAACCATGCTTCATAAATACAAATGGGTGATTCATCTCCATGAGTCATTAAGTATTTATGATGCATTAATGACATGGATGAATCACACAAATGAATCACTAATCTCATTTAATGCATATGCCACCTTAACCCTTAAGTCACCATCTTCTAGAAGCTTCTCGCGAAATTACGAGAACGCCCCTCCTATCCGTAAAAACACGGAAAAACTTTAGACTGTATAAATCCAATAACCGAATACTAGAAACTGGCTTAAACCAAAGCCGGCTAGTAAAAACTGTCCGGATGTCGTACGTGCGTAAACACACGTATGCGTCCGAACCCTTATTGTAAAACCATACGACCTCTATATCGTTTCTCCTGGAGTAGGGAAACTCTCTGTGTGGGACTCTAGAGACTCGACTACTACGTTGGCAGTGGGTTTAACCACAGACCGCAAGCGGCACTAGCTGTACGTAACGGTCCCCAGGTAGATGTCGATAAGAAGGACGATGAGGAAACCCATCCGAACTCCTACTGAGTCTGATGTGACAATCTCCGTACAGTCCGGTCTGTTCGTCTAAGACTATCGCATATCAGACCTAGGGGGCGGCAAGCGTCAGTCCCCTAATAGCGGTATAAGTCATGTCGGAGTGTAACCCATTACACCCTGAGAAAACAACTGGAACCTACCAGTAAATCTCGCTTGCCCTGGGCAGGGACTTTGCGTAATGGCTCTCTGACACAGCGCGATATCAACTCCCAATACCGGAAGAGACGAATCCTATTTAACCGCCACTGCCTCCAAGTGCTCGGGACTGCACCCAACTGCTACCTGTTTGCACGACTCCTTTGAGCCGTGGTAGGGTAGCAATCTAAGAACAGTGGGACACACTCGAGACGAAGTAGCAGTGTCAAGTCTGCGGACTATGCTGTACTCATGTCACCTGGGAACTGTTAACTGACGATGGGTATAATACCAACTAACAGTTCCCCGTGAGTCATGTCCGGTGTACCCGTAACCTAACGAGCACCTGCATACTATCTCCAGTACGACGTACTGACGGCTGTGGGACAGACCATCTCCCCAACTAGGATGAGAAGCGTACATACTAGTCTACTCCGGAGTATCGATGCCCTGTCTCGATAATCCTACGACTAGGGACCTGAATAAGGATGTGCTTGTAGACTACCCAGCCCCCACTAGTGTGACTGCCATCACAACACTGGTAGTCAAGCAAGATCATAAGAGCTCTATCAATACGTATACTCACATATTAAGATAGAAAAACCAAGTAGCATACTACCATGTTTAGCAAGACTGTTATATACATGTGAATATCCCAAGCTTCCATTAAGTAATATACAAACTAGTATGATACAATAATGGCCCCTAGGGAATATACACTAACAAACTAGTTAGTATATTGTAAACCTAGTTGTTTAGTCTCAATTGATCGATTGCCACGAAGTTTTGATTCGGACCAAAACTCCGTCTCAATTGCGTATTGTACGCGATCACTAAGTCGAGAATCTTGTTGAATTATCCGACAACCTATTGAAAAGAGTTTTCAATTTGAGACTAAAATGAAAGTTTTATAAATTAGGCATGAAATCCGGAATATGAGATATTCCGGGTTTATGATGTATAAGGATATTACGGATTCTAATTATTGTAGTTTTCTGTTTTCTTTTCTGCAACCGTAAGTGTAATATGTGGGGTATCCCAATCTCGTTGCTATATGTCAACAAGTTTTAGGGATACGCATATTTGTTTACGTTGATGATATGTGATATCTGTGTTGCTGTTGATATGATTTATTGGATCGTCGTAAAAGAATAGCCGGGGGGTTCTATGTGAGATGAGAGTTTTTATTTTCATTCATGTAAAATCTGTATGTAATATTCTTTTATTGGGGCACTTTCGGGTTGAGTATGATGTCACCATTGTTGTATATTATTTACTTTTCCGCATTAGAATAGACCCAAGACGGGGAGCATAAGTAACCGGGTTCTAGAGTCCAGTGGGAGACCATCTCAAAGAGTTGAGACCGGGTCTCCTAACTCTAGAATTGGCAGAGTTACTTGCCGCTCTCGTAGGGGGTCTAGGGATGTGGGTTTGGCTATTCATCACGACCGTGGAATCCGTGTTTTACATTATTGGCTAAATTTAAAACACGGAAATCCTAGTATATCCAATATTTCATATGTTGCTTCTGCTGCTTGATTCTGTGATGTTGATCATGTAACTGCGTGAGACGAATGTTATATTATATATATGATATATAATAAACGTTGCTTATGTTTTGCACCCGCGCTAGTCCAGCTCCCGCTCTGCCGGTAGTTAAGTAATCTAACGGTGCATGACGGGGCCCAGTGGTGAATACGGATGGCATAAACGTACGTTCTATTTTCGTTTCATTTTTCTGTGATATTTAGGAAACATTAAATGATGAGACTTCATTAATGAGATTAATGAAAAGAAAGAAACCAAAAGATATTGTAGAATCAAATTTTCAAAAAGGGTAGCTCTAGTTTTGCTTTGCATAGTGGTATTCCTTGATGAATATCCAGCACCTCATTCGATGAGGAAAGAGACGAGATCCCTTCACCAGGAGTGGCCTCTTTAGCGAAACTAGCAAATGCTACAACCCACTCGGTTTTGTTTTTGACATCTTCTCTAGTTCTTGTTTTGCATAGTGGTATTCCTGAATATCCTACACCTTATTCGATGAGGAAAGAGCCGAGAACCCTTCACCGGGAATGACCTCTTAAGCGAAACTAGCAAAAGCCTCTAAAACACTCCTTTTCAAAATCATTAGATTCTACGACGATATCATGTTCATTACGCTCATGGTTTTCTTAAAAACCTGCATAGCCCTCTGTCATTTCAAATAAGTATTATTTAGTATTCGTGCTGCGTTTGTTGACCATAGCCAAGACGTAGTATGCGGTAGCTAATTAGTGCTTGTCTACAGCATATGATGCGATTGGATTAGGGTAGTCGTGAGGCTTTGTTGACCTTAGCCAAGGGTCGCACGGGTGGGTTTGATTCAATCAAGAAATGACGGGTTGAACTTGGTTAGCACTTATGATTTGTTGACCATAGCCAAGGTCATAAGATGCTAGGGGTAAAAACCATTATCGGGAATTTCAAGTGTTGAAATTTGCAATGAGATTGCATACCTTCTATATGATAGTTGGATCCCGATACCCACTACGAGTAAGAGTTACTCCTGGGAGAATTTTGCACTTTACAATTAGCTAATCAAGTAGGTGTCTATAAAGGTGTCAACGGGGTTATGCCTCTAGGGAAACGAGGTTTATTTTAATTAGGTCCGTGCGAAAGCACGGGGAACCTCCCTTGGAGTACCGATACCTGCCTGGCCGAACGATTGGCGAACCTGTAAGGTGTAATTAATCCCGGCTAATCTTACCTTTTAGGGTTTGAAGGAAGATTTGATAAAAACAGTGGGAGCCATCCTGATTAGATAAAATAACCAATCTAATCTTGCAAAGAGCGCACGCAAAGTGATTATCCTTCTCTCACTCCTGGTAGCGACCAATGAAATGCCTTAATCAAGATAATAATATGGATGTTTTGACCGAACCTACTTATTATACTGGGCTAGGTTCCGCTCTATCTTATGATTGTCATAAGTCTGAGCAAGGAGTAAGGGAATATACGGATTCCCACGCCACCCAAACGAAGAATAAGCATGTTGATGCATTGTCTTCGGGTGTGTTCGTAACCAAGAACAGTTTCTCAATTACCTCTACGTCCTGGGTATTGGATACCGGATCAGGATCTCACACATGTAATTTGTTACATGGGCTATAGACAGGTGGAGAACTGGGAAATGGTGATATGTCTCTAGTAGTAGAGAATGGTGCAATTGTTGCAGCCAAAGCGGTTGGCAGATATCACCTGGTGTTACCAACTGGTAATACATTGATTCTTAGCGACTGTTATTTCGTACCAATAAATATTGTGAATATTTTCCTAAATCATGTGTTGATTGGGTAAGGTACGTTGTATAACAATGTACACGTTCTGAATCAAACTACAGTTCTAAACGTACAGAACACACACAAGAGGAACAGTTCAGAAATGAACGAAGTCTTCTTGTGGTATTGTAGACTGGGTTATATCGATGAAACAAGACTAGCTAAAGTTCCATAAGGATGCATCTTTGAATCCGTTCGAATTTACATCTTATGAAACTTACCAGTCATGTCTCAAAGACCAAGGTGACCAAATCTCCGTTTACTGGAAACAGAGAAAGAGCTACTGAACTCTTGGACAGATACATGGTGATGTATGCGGTCCTATGTCTACACATGCTAGGGATGGTTCCGCGTACTTTATTACATTCACCGATGTTCTACAGACATGTGTTCTTGTTGAAACACAAATCTGAATTTTTTGAGAATATCAAGGAAGATAAGTACGAAGTAGAGAACCAGATGGGTAAAGGTATTCAAATCCTTCGATAAGATCGGGGAGAAGAATACTGGAGCACGGAATTCCGAGACTATTCAAAAGAGAATGAGATTCTCTCTCAGTTTACTCCTCCGTATACACCACAGCACAACGGTATATTGGGGTGAAGGAATCGTACCCTATGAGATATGGTGCGCTCTATGATGAGTACTGCTGAGTTGCCTATTTTCTTTCAGGGACATGCACTTGAGAAGATGCATAACTATTGAATAGAGTTCCGATCAAATCCGTTGCCTACCACTCCATATGAGATATGGAATGGGAAGAGACCATCTCTTAAACAAGTTAAGATATGGGGTTGTCCGGCCTATGTTGAAAAGCAAAATCCGGACAAGCTCGAGGCATGGTCAGTTCTGTGCAAGTTTGTAGGATATCCCAACCATTCGCGAGGGAATATCTTCTACCACACCGAGGAACAAAAGATGTTTTGTTTCTCGACATGCCACCTTTTTAGAAAAGGAATTTCTTGTCAAAGAAATTAGTGGTAAAGAGGTAGAACTGAAAGTAGTTCCAGCAAACACAAACTATAACTGACGATTTGTTGGAACCAGAGGATTCAATAGTCCCCGACGAACTGAATTCACTCCGCTGATCTAGTTGGGTTTCTCATCCACCTGAGAGATACTACGGTTTTCTTGTAGACGGTGGGAGCGAGGATTGCATCATGGAGATGATGGCCCAACTAGTTTCGAGCAGGCCATCACAAGTGGAGACTATGTGAAACGGCTGGATGCTATGCGATATGAGATGGAATCCATGTACACCAACAAAGTATTGACTTTGGATGTTGCTCCTGAAGGGGTAAAACACATCGGGAGCAAGAGGATCTTTGAGAAAGATAATTTAGTATAGATGGAAAATTTGAGACTTTCAAAACTATACTTAAGTCCATCAGGATCCTACTTGCCATTGCTACATACCATGACTACGAAATCTGGCAGACTGCACGTCAATACTGCTTTTCTAAATGGTGATTTAGAAGAGAGCGTGTATATGACACTGCCAGAGGGCTTCATAGACAGTGGGAGCAGCGGAAGCATGTGCAAGCTGCTTAAATCCATTTACGGGTTAAAGCAGGCATCGCGGAGAGGGAACATCTGTTTTAATGAAGTTGTCAAAGAGTTTGACTTCATCAAAAAGGTAGATGAACCATGTATAAATAAGAAGGTTGTAGAGAGTATGGTTTTCTTCCTCATATTGTACGCGGATGACATACTCTTGATAGGAAAGGGTGTTCCTATGCTACACTCGGTCAAGCACCCCTTATCACACGGGTTCTCCATGAAAGATCTAACTGATGTCTCCTACATCCTGAGGATATATATCTATAGAGATAGACCTAAATAGATTTAGGATTGTCCCAATCCCGGTACATAGACACCATGCTAAAGGGGTTTAGTATAGATGATTCTAAGCGTGGTAATGTACCCGCTTGTTCAGGAATCACTCTCTCCAAAGAGATGTCTCTCGAGACTGATTTGGAGAGGGCTCGCATACAAGGGATACCCTATGCTTTGGCAGATGGGTCAATCATGTATGCGATGTTATGTACCAGACTAGATGTAGCTTACTCACTAGGTGTAGTGAATAAGTATCGAAAAGATATTTGGGAAAACCACTGGACAGCTGAAGAACATTCTTAAATGCTTGAGAAGGACTAAAGAGATGTTATTGGTGTATGGTAACGGTGAACTCCAGATGGAGTTCTTTACCGATTCGAGCTTCCAGGGTGATAAGGACGACTGAAAGTCAGTCTCGGGTTTTGTCTTCACCCTCAGTGGAGGGACGGTATGTTGGAAGGGTTCCAAGCAATATATCGTAGCAGACACGTTGATAGAAGCTAATTACATAGCTACCAACGATGCTGCCAAAGAGGTTTTCTGGATGAAAAAGTTCATATGATGAACTTGGTTCCTACCATTGGGCATCCAGTACCTGTGTATTGTGATGACAATGGAGCTGTGGCTTTGGCCTAGGAACCCCAGTCCCGTCAGCGATCCAGACATATTCTTAAACAGTATCACTTGATCAGGGAGATAGTTAATCTCCGGGAGATCAGGGTTAGGAGAGTTGACACAGAGGATAACACAGCGGATCCACTCACCGAGGCCATCCCCCAGATGCTATTCGAGAGACTTTTGGAACGTTGGGTATGAGATATTATAACAACTGGCCTTAGTGCAAAGTGGGAGATTGTTAGGAATATGTATGCCCTAGAGGCCATTATTGTTGATATAGTGGATGCTTGGACATATATATAGAGGAATTTCTTGCTCGACATGATAGTATGCTATCAGGTTACCTTTATCTTAACATGTAGACTGGTATTTATACTGTCTGTCTCTTACATGTTGATAAAGCCCTTAGGATATATACTTGACTACCAGGACTATGATGAGATCATACTGGTGGGGCCAGGGTGGTCCAAAAGTACATCCTTTAATCAGTTCCTAGTCGAGGGAATATCGAGACTAGGGCATCGATATTCCAGAGTAGACTAGTGTGTACGTTTCTTGTCCCTTAGAGGGCGATGGTTGATCCCACAACCATTGGTGTGTGACATCAAAGATTGTACACAGGTGCTCATTGGAGAATGGGTACACCGAACAGGACTCGCCGAGGACTCCTATGTGGTAGTATACCTATCGTCAGATAGCAGTCCTCTGGTGACACTGGTACAGGTTAGTCTGTGGACCCCGAGATCGTCATAGAGTCTTGTGCGGCTCCCATTGTGCTTTGATTTCCTCCCTACCATGCTCAAAGGAGACGTGCAAACAGGTGGATTTTGGGTACAGTCCCGAGTCACATGGAGGCAATGAGCGATAGGAGGGGTTTCGTCTCTCCCGGTATTGGGGGTTGATGTTGCGCTATGCTCGATTGGCTATAACTGGAAGTCCCTGGCCAGGGATGCTTATGAGATTTACTGATAAGTGTTATCAGAAGTTTCTCGAACCATTATAAGCCAGACATCGGCATGACTTATCACGTTACTGGGGTCTGACGTTTACCACCCTTAGATATGATATGCGACATATCAGACGAAGAGACCGGACTGTACAGTAGTGTTACTAATAGGCTTCATGGAGACTATGGACAAGCTTGCTTATTGATCTTCATATCGCTCAATCCCCGGGTAGCCGTTACGTCCAGCTAGTACCGCTGACGGCTTGTACGTGACTGATGTGATCATCACCTACTGCTGGCGTATTGACGAGTCTTTAGAGTCCCGCACAGAAGTTCCCTGGTTCAAGCGAAACGAAGTAGGACACTTATGTGATATGTGTGTGGGCCTGATTAAATACGTATATGTGATACCGTATTGTAATCTGGCAGTTATCTGTTATCGGTTCGGTTATATGTGATATAACCAGATTGTCGAATCAAGTGTTGATTTGATAATGTGATATACAGATAAATGATATTAGTCGGTCATATGTGATTTAACCGAATTATTAAATCAAGTGTTGATTTAATAATGTGATATACATTATATGTGATATAATTATATCTTAACTAATATCATTAGCTCACTAATTATTCTTCATTATATATATATGTTCCCCTCCGAATGGCGGCCGAGACGTGGGACGTCTCGCTTGAGATTCGGGGCAGATGCTAATTGGTGCTATCCGTCCACCTCTCTGAAGATGCCAAGTTGATTTATGGCACCATGTATCGAAGGTTTGAATGGATGCGTCCGATGTAGCAGACTTCGTCAGATTCCCCCTCGCTTGAGGGGTTTTTTGATTGTGGGGACGCTCTTCCCTGCAAGCGCAAGCCCCTGCAGTTAATTACGCTACCGCGTCGCGGTAACAACTTTCTCCTTCTCCAGATGGTCACTTCGTGTCGTGTGTGTTTATTTTATGTTTTGTTGCCCGTGGATTGTTTACGGAGGCCGAGTTATGTCGTCGCCCGTAGGGCGTGGACTAGTCCAAATCCGTATTATCTTAGATTTGGGTTTGGGGGTATGGTTTGAGGATACGTTAGCCATATTTGAGGCCAAGATCAACTCAAACGTTTGTTAAGAATACGTTAGTCTAACCTGAGACTAAGATCAACTTAACGGGATCGTTTAGATCCGACAAAAGAGCATTTGGGCTCCATTGTTCCAGTTTAGGGACATAGTGGTCCATTTAATGTATGGCCGTCGGGACCCGTCACCTCTCTGACGACGTTGAAGGATTACAATGACAGATGTCAGAGGAGTTCAGAGATATACACTTGAACCAGAGTTAATTGGGGGGATCTATAGTCCAGTTTGGGACTAAAGTCTGTTTGAAAGGTTTAAGGATACGTTAGCCATATTTAAGGCTAAGATCAACTTAAACAGGATCGTTTAGATCCGACAAAAGAGCGTTTGGGCTCTATTGTTCCAGTTTAAGGATATAGTGGTCCATCGCTAGTTTAAGGACATTGCGGTCCATGGGTAGTTTAAGGACATTGCGGTCCAATGTTAGTTTTAAGACATCTCGGTCAAGGTTAAGGAGGTCGTAGTCCATGGGTTTAAGGACCCCACAGTCCATTGTTAGTTTTAAGACATCTCGGTCAAGGTTAAGGACGTCGTAGTCCATGGGTTTAAGGATCCCACAGTCCATTGTTAGTTTTAAGACATCTCGGTCAAGGTTAAGGACGTCCTAGTCCATGGGTTTAAGGACCCCACAGTCCGTTGCTAGTTTTAAGACATCTCGGTCAAGGTTAAGGACGTCGTAGTCCATGGGTTTAAGGACCCCACAGTCCATTGTTAGTTTTAAGACATCTCGGTCAAGGTTAAGGACGTCGTAGTCCATGGGTTTAAGGACCCCACAGTCCATTGTTAGTTTTAAGACATCTCGGTCAAGGTTAAGGACGTCGTAGTCCATGGGTTTAAGGACCCCACAGTCCATTGTTAGTTTTAAGACATCTCGGTCAAGGTTAAGGACGTCGTAGTCCATGGGTTTAAGGACCCCACAGTCCATTGTTAGTTTTAAGACATCTCGGTCAAGGTTAAGGACGTCGTAGTCCATGGGTTTAAGGACCCCACAGTCCATTGTTAGTTTTAAGACATCTCGGTCAAGGTTAAGGACGTCGTAGTCCATGGGTTTAAGGACCCCACAGTCCATATCAATGTGTGGTCATCGGGACCCGTCACCTCTTTGAAGACGTTGAGGGATTACAACACCAAGTATCGAAGGAGTGAAGAGATGTACCCTGGAACCGGAGTGGATTAAATAGTCTTTGGCCCAATTTGGGATCAAGACCAATTAATTATGTTATGAGCCCATTAGCCCAGTTAATTACGAATTGAGGACTTATGGCCAGCTTGGGCTAAGTCCAATCATATCTGGGACATTGGCCCTTCTGTTGGTCCCTTGAAGGAGAGGCTTTGCCTCTGGTCATTTAGCCAATTGGGCTAACGTTAATTCAGCAGTGTTGAACACTGGGATCAAGTTAGTGTTTTAACACTAAAAGACAGTTGGTGTTAAACACCAGCAACATGGGGTTCAAATTAGTGCTAAATACTAGAGCAAATCAGTGTCAAACACTAGCAGCAGAGGCTTCAAATTAGTGTTAAACACTAAGAAAATTAATGTTAAACTCTGTCAACACTAAGAAATTCAGTGTTAAACACTGCAAGAAAGCTCTTTAATTAGTGTTAAACACTAAGGCAAAACGGTGTTTAACACTGGGCTCAGGGGTTCCAATTTAGTGTTAAACACTGAGGCAAGAGGGGTCACGTGTGGACACGTGAGAGCGCCCTGATTTTCCTTATTTTATTCTGCGGATCAGTGTTTAACTCTTTTAATTCTGAAGGCCATCACGTGTGAGCACGTGATGGAGGCCCTCGCCCTGGTCTGTTAGAATGCTCATTAGGGGTCACGTGGTGACACGTGAGGGCGCCCTCCCTTCGTTTGTTCTGCTGAGAAGATCGCATCTTTTGGAGCATCACGTGTCATCACGTGACGGGTGTTTGAATGGAGTATGTTAAAGCCTCTGCCAAGGGTCACATGGGTCACGTGAGGCACTGCCTCAAAGGGCTTTCTGTAGATCTTTTGGGGGGTCACGTGGTGACACGTGACCCTGCTTTTCTGTAGTTGTTTAGAAGATCGGTTAATCCCTTTCAGGAATTAATTCCTCGTAGGGTTGAACCCTGACAATAATTTCAGAGGAATTAAATTCCTACTTCCTTTTGATGAGTTGAACTCTGAATTTTCTGTAGGAATTAAATTCCTCATATATGTGAAGAACTGAATAGGGTTAAACCCTAATAAAAGCTTTAAGGAATTAAACTCCCACTCTCTGTTAAAGAATTATTCTGGAGAATAAGATTAAGGGAATTAAATTCTTCTTGTTTTAACGGAACTAAGTTCTTAACTAGGGTTAAACCCTGATTCTTTTCATTCTGAAGGAATTAAATTCCCATAACACAGGGTCAAACCCTAATTTTATTTTAAAGGAATTAAATTCCTATAGTTCTGCGAGAATTAAATTCTCGTGCTTCCATTCCCTCTCTGTGCTTTGGATCTGCATGGCAGGATCTCAACCCATTGAGAATTAAATTCTCAACTCAAGGGGAGATGTGCACTTTACAGATCCTCCATCAAAGAGAGAAGAAATGTGTTCTTCTGTTTTATATCAGAGTTAAACTCTGTTGAGAATTAAAAAACCTTCCCTTTCTTACCTAGGGTTTTCTTTTGCAGAAGATCCAAATTCCTCCAAAGTATCAAGGCTCTCTCTCTTTTCTTCCCTCTGCCTATATATATATTTTTCTTGTGTGTCTCTAGGCTCCTATTTATAGGAGAAGCAGCCGAGCCAATTAGTTTTTGATGAATCTTTCATTGAGAGATTTGATTTGTATCCATCATTCGTTTTGGACCTTTGGATTATTAGGTGAATTTTATTCACCATTGGATTTTAAATCCAGAGATTCTCCTTTGTTATTTTGGTTAGATTTTACGGGGAAATCTTTCCAAATTCGAGATTTTCCCATAGATAGATGATATTTAATCACCTTTAAATCTTTAATTCAATCGGTTGCTTTTGGAAAGATTTGAGAGGTCTTTTCTCATAATTTAATTCTGTTAACAAATAGGCTTTGAAGTCGGTCACGTGTGGCCACGTGACCCTTGGTCACGTGTGGCCACGTGACCCTTGGTCACGTGTGGGCACGTGACCCCCTTGGAACGAGCCTTCTTTTTTCTTTTTGCGCTCTGTTTTCTGGTTGCTGCTTAACCGTCACGTGCCATCATGTGACCCCTGGTCACGTGTGAGCACGTGACCCTCGTCTGGACTCTTTTTCTTGATTTAACCGGAGAACAAGTCTGCTGCTTTTGAGTATCACGTGCCAACACGTGACCCTGGTCACGTGGGAGCACGTGACCCTGGTCACGTGGGAGCACGTGACCTCTTCTGAAGCCTTTTCCTTGATTTGATCAGGGAACCGGTTTGCCTTTGAAGCCGCTTTTAATTTTCACGTGCCAACACGTGACCCAGGTCACGTGGGAGCACGTGACCCTTTCTGAAGCCCTTTTCTTTGATGTAGTCGGGAAGCTGAATTTGCCTTGCCGATGCTTTTAGATGTCACGTGCCAACACGTGACTGCTGGTCACGTGTAAGCACGTAACCCTTTTCTGAAGCCTTTTTCGTAAGCTTTCCTGATTTTAAATCAGGAAACAAATGCCCCCACAGCGTTGTTCTCACGTGTCCGCACGTGAGTGCAACGCTGTCACCTTTTGTGACCGTTGGATTCCTCTAGGGATTTGGGGAGATGAAACGTCTCCATCACCTCCTATAAATACTCACATTTCTTCAGAAGAGCCTTCACTTTGCTCATCTTCTTCTTCTGAGAACTTTTTCCTTTGAGAATTTAATTCTCTTCTTCCAGTGCTTAGTTCTCTGCCTTGAAACATTTTCAGAGTTTAACTCTGTTTAAAAGGACTCTTCCTCCTCAGGTAATGGTGATCGAAGCACCTTGGTGATCGAAGCACCTTCATTTTGACAAAACTCTCTGGATTTTAAATCCATATCAAGGGTTTCACAAAGAACCCATTTTTCTTCAAGTTCTTTAACCAAAATATGAGACCACTTAACCTCCAACAGTAGATCTCTTAGGGTTTAGATGATCCTTAGGGAGATGATGATGGCGGTTCAAATCCATGGAATTTAATTCCATCCCAAAAATGTTTCTGGGAATTTAATTCCCTTCTCTTAATAAGGAATTTAATTCCAATGAAGGACTCAATTTCTTCACACGGAGGCTTCTTGGGGTCTCTTGACCCGAGGTTATCCTTCTGCAATTAATGAAACAGGAGCTTTGTAATGATGTCTTCTGTGGGAATTTAATTTCTTTGATCTTGTTGGATCCGTTGTAGAGCCCGAGACAGATCCTGTTGGGGGAATGTGCAGGGTCATCATTCTTTATTTAATGAGGATATTCCCTTTGTTTTATTGTAACTATTTGGTCTCATTATTAATGAGCCGTCATCCGGATTCTATGGGGCCCATGTGTTTTGTAGCCAATGGTCCCAGAAAACTCTGCTGTTGCTTTCTTTAACTAGTCTTCATGTTCATGCATGGATATATATTGCTGAGTTTGCTTTTAACGGTCTCCTTTTATTGGATTTCAGGTGCGATGGCTTCTGTTCCGTGCTTTCCCTTTTCTCGCTCGGAGGCTGCTTTTCCTCAGTCGCCATCTGATGAGGAAGCGATGGCGATGATCCGGGCCCATGACCCGAACTGTACCAACCTTCTTCAATGGGGATCTTGGTATAGTCAGATTATTCAGGGTCGCCGGAGTTTTCTTTGCGCGGTACCGACGGAGCCCGCTTTCCCATTCTTGCCGATGGACCCTCCGAGGACGGTTTTTGCTGTGGAAATGCCCAACTGGACTCCAACGGGGAGGCTCGAGCCTTCGACGACCGGTATTCCGAACCATCCGATCCCGGCCATAGACATCTTGGGGCGGCGTATCTGCCAGGGTGAGGCCCACCCGTGGGGGCAAATTTATAAGATAGGGCTTACTCCTCGATACCATACGGGCTACCTTCTCTGGGCTCGCTACATCCTTTCTTCGCATCGTGCGCGGTTGCAGAAAGTCGGGCTTTATCAGGCAATATACGCGTCACTCTTCCATTATAAGTCCCCGCATGTCTGGTGGGTCAAGGAGTTTTTGAACCAATGGAATCTTCCCACCAACACTTTCATTCTAGGAGATCGCGAGGTCTCGATCTCTCTGGCCGAATTTTATGATATCTCGGGGTTGCCAATCAGGGGTAGTCTGTACGAGGAGTTGCTGCCTTCTGACGAGTATATTTTTGAACCCGAGCCTGCCCCAGTTGACGGCATGTCTGCTGAGAATGTCGTCCGCTACAAGCGTCCCAGTTTAATCAAGGCGCTAGGTATCTTCGATCGATTATTCACCGAATCCGAAGAGCAGGGTGTTACTTTCAAGAGCTTCATTGCTCGTTTCCTTCGCGAGGACGCCTTATCGAAGACGGCTCCGAAGTTTGCCAACATTGGAGACCTCTTTGGGTTCGGTCCGAAGAAGCTGCCGACCACTGAATCAGACTTACCTCAGTACTACATCCCTATTATGTCGCCGATATCTTTTGAATCCATTGTTGTTCCAGGCATGGACGAGGAGACGTTCTTTGTGGGGTTTGTTAGTGTTTGGCTCAGTTGGTTCGTTATCCCCATGCATCGCCGCTTCATGAGAGCCTCGGTCATCTACCCGGCTCATCGTATTGCTGAGGGGACGCGGTTGGCCATCGGCATCCCGGCCTTGGCGCACCTCTATCATGGATTGAGCACCGCAGCTAATACCTCTACACCCGGCGTGGATGTAGTGAACTTTTCGCTTCATTATTTCACATCCTGGGTCGAAATGCATGTGTTGGGGGCTTTCGCTATGCATCAGAGGCCCGCGTTTTACGACGCCTATCCCTTCCCGCGACTTATGCGATTGGTGGGTGCTTCTGCTGCTGACCCGACTCAATTCAGGGCTATTCGGGTGCTGATTTCTCCTCATGCCGCCGCTGGCGGGTTGGTTTTTAATGATCGGGTCTTGTCTACTCCTTCGGGTCCAGTTCAACAACTCTGGGACCAGTCGAAATACAACGCACCTTCTTTGAAGCCCCGGGAGGCCGCGCATTTGTATACAATTAGACCGGGCTACTTGGTGTTTCGCCAGGACAGTGCAGCTCTTTTTATGCGGTACAATCCGCATCGATTCGCCCGACAGCTTGGATACGACCAGGGTGTTCCTTTCGAGGCTTTTATAGTCGCCCCGATCCCTTCGCTCGATGCTGTTCGCGATGCCGCTCATCATTTCATGAGGCTGAACACCAGCTCCCATTTCATGGTCCTGAAGCTGAGTACATGCCCCGGTGTGTGGGTGCATTTACGGGCTGGTATCTTCATCGGATCAGCCCAATTATTCTTGAAGAAAGAAGGGTGCTTCTTGGTCACGACGCCCCTCCTCAGGTTTCGGGGGCTAAGCTGCAACCGAGGGTTCCGGTCCGCTTCCTTTTGAGGGAGATTGGCACCGCGCTCATTCCGGGGGAGTCAGGGGTAGACCTTACTCCAACAGCTGGTATGCCCTTGGGTTCCCGATCGCGGGGTAAACGGGCCCCAGTAGTAGCACCCCTGCCGGTGGCGGCACCGCCCCCTGTGGCGTCGACAATGGCGATGTCATCCTCGGTTGTGGCACCGAGCGAGAGTAACAGGGATGAGGGCGCTGAGGGCGATGTGGGCCAGCGCCGCCCTAAGGCTTCGCGAGGGAGGAAGCGGTCATCCTTAGCGACCGGCTCTGGGTCTAAACGGCGGAGGAAAGCGGCCACTACCCTGCTCGATTCTTTGGCGAAGTCTGAGCCTATTCTTGAAGATGAACCATTGGCCCTGCAAGAGTCAGACGCTGGACTTCTCATCCCGAGTTCGGCTGATGAGGAGGCCGCACAGTTGGCTGAGGCCATACGGAGTTCAAAAGACGCGTCTCATAACGCCAAGGTTCTGAAGAAGTCTTATCCCGCTGTAATTTTTTACGAAGACCCTTCGTGGATTCGGCGGCGATTTATCGGTCCTTTGGAGGAATGGGGGAAAGGGCTTTGAAGCAGGCCGCTTCAGAAGACGCAGCTGATGCACTTTCCTTATGGACCGGTGGTCATGAGTCTACCCTTGGACCCCGGCGAGCCCACCTCCTTGAGAAGGAGCAGCGGCTTGAAGAAGCCATATTGAGGGCTTCTTTGCGTATAGGTACGTTGTGCTCTTTTTGTAGTCTTTCCAATTATTTATGCCCGTGCACATGTATCGTTATTTTTATTCGAATCGTGCAAAATCTTCGACGCTGGGGGAGCTCTCTACGGGCCCATTAAAGCTAAAGCCCGCCGGAATTCTCAATGAGGCCTTGCTTGATGTGGAGGGGGCTGGTGAGGCTGCTCCTCTCATGGTAGAGCCTCCAGCGGCGGTTCTTGATCAGGGAGCGCTTGCCCCTTTGGGGGAAGCTCCTTTGGAGGTCGCCGCCCCAATGACCCTTACTGAGGACGGCTCAGAGGCTGGAAGGGAGGTAGTTGGGACTACTCTTCCTTTGTTGAATCCTGATGTTACGGCGGAGACCGTTGAAGCTGCTATCCCCCCGGCTCAGAATGGGAGGAGCGTTGAAGGTAACCCTCTGCGTTTTAATTTAGCAACCCCTTCATAGTCTAAACTCTTTTATCTTTCCCAGAATTGCGCGGTTTGGCGGCCACTATCGCTGATCTGTCGCCTCGACAGTCATTTCAGCGTTTATTGGAGATGGCTGCTCCGCAGGCGATTTCCCTTCAGCGTATTGTCCTTTCCTCCGGGCAAGGTTAGTGTCATTCGCCATCTTTTCTTTTACCATAGCATTGTTACTATCTTGCGAAATGACGTTGATGTCTCTTATAGTTTTGGAAGCTGACGATGAGGTTGAGGTCGTTGAAGGGCCAGGGGAACCTTCGGCTCCTACTTGCATGACTGTCGGTGAGTGACATTTTATTATAATCCCGTTCGTTCTGTGTTTAAGAGTTTTACTAACATTTGCCAAATTTGAACAGCCCTGCCAGTCTCCATGGCTTTGGAATCGCGCATCGTGATGCCGCCCGGCCCTTATGCTTTGCGGGCTTCAGAACGCTTGGCCCAATTGAGCCTTGTCTCCCTATCATCTTTCGTCGAGGAGCTCCGTGGTAGCGCGACCACAGCCGAAGCGTTCGCCGCTGAAGCTAACGGCTCTCTTCCTTTTCTCGACACCTATCAGAGCGAGGAGGTGGTACGGGTCTGGGTGGAGTTATGTAGGAAGGTGGAGGCTTGTTTGTACGCTCTCGAATGTTCTCGCCTTTCCTCGGAAGCCGTGGCTGCAAAAGCGGAGTTGCGGGGTCTGATAGCACGATGTGCTGCCAACATGACGTCATGCGAGAAGAGGCTTGGCCGCAAGTTCTCGGAGAGGGAACTAGCTTCTAAGGCGCTGGGCGAGCTTCAGGCCAGCCTCACAGCCAAGGCTAACAAAGCATACGAACTCTGGCGAGTGCTCCAGGAGTCCATAAAAGAGGTGGTGGCTCTCGATAAAGCTGCCACATTCACTCGTGAGAGGGTCGAGGCTCATAAAGCCACTGAGAAAGAGCTCGAAGCTCGGCTTGCTTCGTATCAGGCTCAGCAAGCTCAGGCGGAGGCTCGTCTTCTGGAGATCTTGCATCATGAAGCCGTGGCTCAGCAACAGAACGATGAGCTGGTAAAATTACTGCACCGCCCGCCGGCTTGAGGACTTGTATCTTTTCTCCTTTTTTTTGTACATACTCATGAATGAGAGTATCTTTCTTTTTTGTTTCTTTCATGAATTGTACTTTGTATCCATTTTGGTTTATGAATAAAAGATACATTTTTCTTCTCAATGGTGTGTCCCCTTTTTATTGAATGTATTCTGCGGATATTCTATCTTGATCTCCTTGCAGGACAGCGATGGCTCAGGATTCAGGGTTAAGATCTGCCTCCTAAGACTTTTGCATTTTATGAGCCACGAGGGTCTCATAAAGAGTTTTTCTCCCTACAGGTCGAGAGGATCCCATAGGTGTAAGTCCTTCCTAGGAATCGTGAGGATTCTTAAGCGGGTTTTCCCTTGAGAGTCGTAAGGATCTCACAAGAGAGTTTTTTCTTCCTTACAGGTCGTGAGGGCCTGCAAGTGCTGGATGTGGTCGCCCTTGTCCGTGTTTCACGGGGCCAGGGGGCTGCTCCAGGTATCGTAGTTTAAAGACGTCGCGGTCAAGGTTAAGGACCTCATAGTCCATGGATTTAAGGACTCCACAGTCCGATGTTAGTTTTAAGACATCACGGTCAAGGTTAAGGACCTCATAGTCTGTGGATTTAGGGACTCCATAGTCCGATGTTAGTTTTAAGACATCACGGTCAAGGTTAAGGACCTCATAGTCCGTGGATTTAGGGACTCCACAGTCCGATGTTTGGTTGCAGGGACCCGTCACCTCTTTGAAGACGTTGAGGAATTACAACGCCAGGTATCAAAGGAGTGAAGAGATGTACCCTTAAACCAAGGCAGAATCCGTAGGGAATCGGGGTGGTTGATCGTTAGTTTTAAGACATCACGGTCGAGGTTAAGGACATCATGGTCCGTGGATTTTAAGGACTCCACAGTCCGGTATTTGCTCTGGATGCTTCACACGGGTTCACTGCCGTGCTTGGCGAGGACCAGGCTCTGCTCTGGGCGTTTTCCGCGGGGTCAAAGAGTGACGTTATCCGCGTTCCACGTAACCAGGAATTTTGCACTAGATGCTTCACACGGGTTCACTGCCGTGCTCGGCGAGGACTAGGCTCCGCTCTGGATGCTTCACACGGGTTCACTGCCGTGCTCTGCGAGGACCAGGATCCGCTCTGGACGTTTTCCACGGGGTCAAAGAGTGACGTTATCCGCGTTCCACGTAACCAGGAATTTTGCACTAGATGCTTCACACGGGTTCACTGCCGTGCTCGGCGAGGACTAAGCTCCGCTCTGGATGCTTCACACGGGTTCACTGCCGTGCTCTGCGAGGACCAGGATCCGCTCTGGACGTTTTCCACAGGGTCAAAGAGTGGCGTTATCCGCGTTCCACGTAACCAGGAATTTTGCACTAGATGCTTCACACGGGTTCACTGCCGTGCTCGGCGAGGACTAGGCTCTGCTCTGGATGCTTCATACGAGTTCACTGCCGTGCTCTGCGAGCACCAGGATCCGCTCTGGACGTTTTCCACGGGGTCAAAGAGTGACGTTATCCGCGTTCCACGTAACCAGGAATTTTGCACTAGATGCTTCACACGGGTTCACTGCCGTGCTCGGCGAGGACTAGGCTCCGCTCTGGATGCTTCACACGGGTTCACTGCCGTGCTCTGCGAGCACCAGGATCCGCTCTGGACGTTTTCCACGGGGTCAAAGAGTGACGTTATCCGCGTTCCACGTAACTAGGAATTTTGCACTAGATGCTTCACATGGGTTCACTGCCGTGCTCGGCGAGGACTAGGCTCCGCTCTGGACGTTTTCCACGGGGTCAAAGAGTGATGTTATCCGCGTTCCACGTAACCAGAAATTTTGCTGATTGTATCCGCATTTCACGGGATGGAGGTTTGACTGTTGGCGATATGTATACCACCGAGCCATGGAACTGGGAGTTGCCGTTGTTCCGCTTAGCTTGAAGTTGTGTCCGTCGTTACGAGACGAGTGTTGGGATGATCTCTAGGTCGCTTGTGGCCCGTCGAGATTTAGCTTCTTTCTTTGGTGAAACCTGGGGGGGAGGTATGTTCCCTTTTTGTTTACGCCCTTGGATTGTGTACAGGGTGTGATGGAACATCACCTGTAGGGCATAAATTTTATTTTTATTTTATTTCTTTTTTTTCCGCGATGCTCTATCGTTTCAGCTTTATATCGCGAAGGTCGCGATTGCCCCATCATTTCAGCTATTTTTCATGCATACATTTTTACTTGCTGCTTTTTATTGCAAGTTGCCCCATCATTTCGGCTATTTCGTAGGCATGTGTGGCTTGCTAGCTTTTTCGCCCCAAGCTTGGATTTTAGACACCGATTTCGGCATCAGCACCGCTACAACTGGAATATTGCCAGGAGCGAATCATCATTTGCCTCTGTCGATGTTGAACAAAGGTGGCTTAGCAAACAGGGTTAAGGGTCCTATCGACTAAGGCTTTTGACTTCATGAGCCGTAAGGGTCTCACAAAAGTATTTCTCCCCACAAGTCGTGAGGATCTTGTAGGTGTATTTTCTCCCTAGGGATCGTGAGGATTCCTAAGTGTATGTTCCTCTGCAAGTCGTAAGGATCCTACAAGAGGGCTTTCTCCTTTTGGGTCGAGAGGACCTACAAGGGTTGGACATATCCCTAGTCACGGGTGGGACTTTGCTGGGGAAATGTTTATTCGTGCTCGTGGATTGTATACAAGGGTCAGTATTGAGCCTCTTGTAGGGCAATATCGAAGGTTGTGGGGTATTTGCTTAAGAACAGGTTTAGGTTTCTGTAACTTAAGACTTTCAAATCTCATGAGCCGTGAGGGTCCCATAAGAGAATTCTCCTTACGAGTCGTAAGGATCTCGCAAGTGTATTTCCTCCTTAGGAATCGTGAGGGTCCCTAAGTGTGTTGCTCCTTTGTGAGTCGTAAGGATCTCACGCGGGTGGTTTCTCCTTACAAGGTCGAGAGGACCCTGTACGTTTCTTTCAACGAGGTTGCGCCCTTTCGGGTTTTCACAAACACTCGCCGGTAGTCCTGCTGTTTTTACTCACGGAGCCCTTTCGGGTTTTCATCCGCGCCCCTTCTGCTTATAGACATACCGTTTTTTTTATTCTTTTTCTCTTTTTTTACAAGGTCGCGCCCTTTCGGGTTTTCACGAACACTCGCCGGTAGCCCTGCTGTTTTTACTCACGGAGCCCTTTCGGGTTTTCATCCGTGCCCATTTTGCTTATGGACATACCATTTTTTTTATCATCGTTTTTTTTATATATATTTTTTTCTTTTTCTCCTTTTTTTTTATTCATCTCGTCAGCCTAAGGATGCTGCGGTAGTAGTTTAGGGACGTTTCGGTCCGTCGTTAGTTTAAGGACGTCTCGGTCCGTCGTTAGTTTAAGGACGTCTCGGTCCGTCGATAGTTTAAGGACGTTTCGGTCCGTCGTTAGTTTAAGGACGTTTCGGTCCATTATTAGTTTAAGGACATTTCGGTCCGACATGGAGAAGGCCGGCTACTGCTTATAAAGCTCGAGCTTAGGAAGATAGCGAGCGTACATAGTCGTCGTCATCTATCATTGACCTAGGCCGTGGCTCATTAAGCGTAGTATCTCTTTAGGAAGCGACCGTTTATTGGCCTGAAAGTCCTTTCACCGTGCATGTCCATGAGTAGATAGGCCCCACCCTGGTAGACCTTATCTATGATGTACGGGCCTTCATAGTTTGGCTCGAATTTTCTCCGCTTGGCTCGATTGGGGATCATAGGCCTTTTGACCACTAACACGAGTTCGCCTTGGCGGAATGTCCTCGGTCGGGTCAATCTTTCATATGAGCGCGTCATCTTTGCTTTATAAGCTTCTAGATTTTGTTGCACTATGAGCCGGGTTTCATCGAGGGCATCGAGCTCCTCAAGCCGAAGGTGAGTATTTTCTTCGTCCGTCAGCTCGTAGTGGACTGCCACTCGTAGAGAGGGTAACTCTATCTCGAGGGGGAGCACTGCTTCCGTCCCAAATACCAACGCGTACGGCGTTGTGTTCGTGGCCGTCTTGAATGTAGTTCGATAGGCCCAAAGGGCCTCTTGCAGCCTCTCGTGCCAGTCTTTCTTATTTCGGGACACCGTCTTTTTTATGATCTTCGTCAAGGTCTTATTAAAGGCCTCGGCCAGACCGTTAGCTCGTGGATTGTAAACTGAAGAATATCTCCAGTCTATATTGTGCTGCTGCGCGAAGCGGCTAATCTTATGGCTTCTGTAGGTTGGCCCATTATCGGAGATAATCCGCCGTGGGGTTCCAAACCGATAGATGACGTGCGTCTTGAAGAAGTGGAGGATATTCTCCGTCTTCACTTCCCTCAGCGGTACTGCTTCTGCCCATTTGGAGAAGTAATCAGTTGTCGCCAAGATGAAACGATGTCCCCTGGACGATGCTGGTTCAATGGGGCCGACTATGTCAGTCCCCCACATTTCGAATGGCGAGCTAGCCATCGTTGGATGTAGTGGATTCGGATGCTGGTGGATAAAATCCCCGTGGATTTGGCACGAGTGGCATTGCTTCGCATACTCGAGGCAGTCCTGGATCATCGTGGGCCAGTAGTAACCCATCCGTTTAATTTTTAACTTCATCTTCGGGCCTGCTTGGTGAGAACCGCAGAGTCCGTCGTGAACTTCCTGAACGACTCTTTCTGCTTCATCAGGTCCTAAGCATCTCAGCCACAGAGAATCAAACGATCTCTTGTATAGAGTGTCGTTGACAAAAGCGAAAAATAGAGCTCGTTTCATGAGCTGATGTCTTGAGGACGCTTCTTCGGGCATTCGGTGGGACTTAAAGTAGTCTATGAAGACTTCCCTCCAGTCCTCGGCCTTCTCATGGTCTTTTATTTGTAGATTCGTCTGCTCAGTCGCCCCCTTTTCTTCGTATAATTCCGAAGATATTTCTGCTGGGGTGAGCACTCGACGGCTTTGTACCACGATTCTGACGTCATCGAGGTTCTCGTCAGCCAGTTCTTTAGCGAGCTTAGCTAACGCGTCTGCTTTGCTATTTTCCGCACGTGGTATACTTTCCAAAGTGTAGGAGGGAATTTGGGTCAATAGTTGTTGCACCTTTTCGCCGTATTTCACCAACTCCGGTTTGCACGTTTGGTAGTCACCATTTACTTGACTAACGACCAATTGAGAATCCCCGTATATAGAGAGGTCTTCAATTCCCATGTTAATGGAAATCTCGAGGCCCGCTATCAAAGCTTCGTATTCGGCTTCATTGTTCGTCTACGATTCCGTTAAGGAGAAAGCAAAGCGCATTATCCTTCCTTGTGGGGTTACGAAGATGAGGCCTACTCCCGATTTGATTATAGGGGTACATTGTTTGCGCTTCTTCATGGAAGATGCCCCGTCAAAATAGAGTTCCCATCGGGTATCACCACCGCCGATCGCGTCGAATGCATGTTCGTCCGGCAAATCGCAGTTCAGAGGAGAACCGGCAGGTACTGGATGCTCAGCGAGGAAGTCGGCAATGGCTTGGCCTTTCACTGCCTTAAGAGGTCGATACGTTATTGAGAACTCCATCATGAGTAGAGCCCATTTAGCGAGTCGACCCGTCAATATAGCCTTTGACATCAAATATTTAAGAGGGTCCACCTTCGAGATGAGACGGACTTCGTGCGCCAACGCATAGTGCCTGAGCTTTGTTATCGCGAAGATTAACGCCAAGCAATGTTTTTCAATGGGAGAGTAGTTGCTTTCTGCCCCCAGCAGAACTCGACTTAAGTAGTAGAGTGCTCTCTCTTTCCCTTGATCGTTCTCTTGTGCCCATAATGCGCCTAAAGAACCTTCGAGTGCGGTTGTATAAAGAATGAGGGGTTTTCCCTTGACCGGCCCAGCCAACACCGGAGGGTTCTGCAGGTACTGCTTGATCTCGTCTAGTGCACCTTGGCATTTGTGATCCCAAACGAATAGAGTTCCCTTCTTCATCAGGTGTCTGTAAGGACGGCATTTGCCTGAATGATTGGCGATAAACCGCCGGATGTATGCGAGCTTCCCTTGGAGAGACCGCAACTGTTTGAGGGTTCTTGGCGGAGGCATTTCCATGATCGCCTTGATCTTAGATGGATCTATTTCGATACCTCGATGTCGGATGATGAATCCCAGGAATTTACCCGAGGAGACTCTAAACGCGCATTTGAGGGGATTCATCTTCAAATTATATTGCTGAAGGGGTTGAAATACAGTCTCCAGATGTTTTAAATGCTCTTCGTATGACATGCTCTTTACTACAAGGTCATCGATATAGCACTCGACGATGTCATGTATGAGGTCGTCGAAGATTTTTGTCATAGCCCTTTGATAGGTAGCGCCGGCGTTCTTTAGACCAAAGGGCATAACCCTGTAGCAGATTTGTTGGAGATAGTGCCCTCATAGTCAATTATTGGATCGCAGGTACGTGATTGCAATGATTGCGGAGGACCTATACCGGTAGGACAGTCTTACTCGAGACGATAGTATGCTATCTGGTTTGCCTTTATCAGTCGTGTACATGTTCAGGTGACTGATTACATGTTACACTTTGATAGAGCCCTTAGGATCTTTCTTTACCACTAACAGTATGATGGCGATCATATACGTGAGAGTTGGGTGGTTTATACGCATATCCTTAATTGTGGTCCCTAGTCGTGGGAGTTTCGAGACAGGGCATCGATACTCCGGAGTAGACTAGTGTGTACAGTCGAGACCCCGACGAGGGGCGGTGGCCGGTCTCACAAGCCACTGGTGTCAGTTGGATCACCTAAGATGTATACAGGTGCTCATTGGGTTATGAGTACACCGGACAGGACTCGCCGGGAATCTGCTAGTTAGTACTATACCTATCGTCAGATAGCAGTTCCCTGGTGACATGTGTACAGGTTAGTTCATCGACCTGAGGTCGTCATTTGTCTCGTATGAGTTCCCACTGTGCTTTGATTTCTACCCTACCACGGCTCAAAGGAGTCGTGCAAACAGGTAGTTTTTGGGTACAGTCCCAAGCCATATGGAGGCACGTGAGCGGATCGGCAGGGGATTCGTCTCTCCCAGTATTGGGGGCGAGGTCGTGCTGTGTCTAGGAGAGCCATTACACATAGTCCATGGCCATGGCAGGAGATTTACTGGTAGGTACTCCAGTAGTATCTCAGGGTGTTATTGGGCTACACTCCGACACGACTTATACTGCTATTGGGGGTCTGACGTTACTAGCCCCCTAGGCAGATATGCGATACTCATAGACGAACGGACCGGACTGTATATACATTGTCACTGTTAGGCTCAGTAGGGTTTCCGGATGAGTTCACTCATCGGCCTCCCTTGAGGTCAGTCCATGGGCAGCCGTTACGCATTGCTAGTGCCGCTGACGGTTTGTGGTTAAACCCACTGCCAGGGTACTGACGAGTCATTAGAGTCCACCACAGACAGTTTCCCAATTTCGGGCGAAACGTTGTAGAGGCCGTATGGTTTTATGGCAGGGTTCGGAAAATGCACGTGCGTTTACGCACGTGTTATTTTTCGGGCAGTTGATACTGGTCGGCTTTGGTTTAAGCCGGATCCGAGTATTATATTGAGTAGGTATAATATCTTTGTCTCAGTTGCATTTGTATTCGGTCGTAATACAAATGCGGGTATATTTATACAGTTACGGGGTTATCCTGAAAGTCGTTTCGGGATCACTTTTGGAAGTTGCCAGTTTCCAGTTTTCTATCAGCTGTCTTTTAACATTCGGTTAAAGACGGATTTATCTTTTCTTGGATGAGAGTGAGTCATGCTTCTAGAAGGTTCTAGAAATGGTGACTAGGGTGATGAGGTGGCGGGTGACTCGTCTTTGCATTAATGAATGGATGACTAGGTTTAGTGAGTCATTCATTTCATTAATATGTTTTGTTTTGCTTTAGGATATTTGTTGTTGATCTTTGTTTATGGTCACCTCCTTGATTGCTCCTACACTCACCCTCCTCCTCCATATAAGTGGCCGGCCCCCTCTCCTCCTCCATTTACTCACTTGAAAAAGATTATGGTTGTTAAAAGGAAAAGACTAAAGTTTTGGATGCATGGAAATTTCATAGTTCATTTCTTGTTCCATTTCATTTCCATCGGCAACTTCATTTACCGATCGTCCACGGACTTGGACGAAGTGAGACAAAGTCATCTACTCATTCTCTACATCATTCTTGGTCGTCTCTTTTAGCAAACTTGACGACCGAGTTGCCTCGAGTCAGAGGCGGGAGCCCGTTTAAAGAATCAGTGACGTGGTGCCACCTGGACGAGCAGATCGGAGATCGACGAGATCGGAGAAGCCGCAACGGAGCGTGGGATGATGGTTAAAGAACGAAGGACTCGGATCGTTCGGTATAACCATTCTACACTCTTTACAGTTCGTTAGTTTAGCAATAATGGCAGATCCGGGTTAAAGTATACGATAGCGCCAGTTAAAAGTTTTTTTGTTCCGCATTTGGCGTCTGTAGACGGCCGGGGCGCTACCGTAGACTTACAGTGGTATCAGAGAATCACCATTTTGCTTTACTAACTTGTGCTAACGTGTTTAAAATATCGATCGAACCGGAAATCAAAAACCGCATTTTTACAATTTCACAGTTTCTATCGATTTTAAATGATGTCCTAAAAATATTCCACATATCACAGAAAGTTGTGCAGGGTTTCAGAAGTACACCGACCAAATTTGAGCACGTGATCCCACAAAAGCGCCGCGGAGTCGCAGCCAAACCCATGGTTTGGCCGCGCATCCGCGGCCATTCTATGGGATCAGTGCACCAAATTTTGTCTGTGTCTTCTCTGTTGGAATTTGGGGTTTTTGGTATATATCTTTTGGGCCCAGATTTTGTTACTGTTCACCAGTTGTTCGTGGGGCCCACTTTGTGATATTTAGTCGATCGAAATTTAAACATGTTAGTTTGCAGTGCTTACATTATATCTCCGACCGGGGGTGTCATTTGATCGGTAAACCGCGTCTGATTGCTATAGTTCTTTTAGACGGGTTTGCGAACGTGACATTCGCGTTGATGTTCTGTATTGTGCTGTGATGTTGCGGATTTGTCGTGGTGGATAGCAGTGTGCAATGGTAGTACAGTTTGAGTTTATTTGTACATTTGATATTGCGGGGCGAGCGTCCAACATGTGGACTGCCGTCACTGCCTGTTGTATAATATTCTTTTGGGGCACGACCAGGTTGCGGTCGATGTACCTGTTGTACTATTTTTCATTACTGTACTAGGTTTTGCCCCGCGACGGAGTGCACGGATAGCCGGGTTCTGGAGGGCAATGGGTCCGCATCTCATGGCTTTGAGAGGCAGAGGGGCCCCACTCTAAAATTGGCAGACTATTCGCCGCACTCGTACGGGGTACAGGTTGACCCAAGGAGGGGTGCTCAAGGTACCGGATTCCGTGAAGTGCTGGGTGGTCCATTCACTTTGCTGTAGGGGGCTGCCTCGCTTCAGGTTTTGGCGGGTAACTTGCCGCACCCGTAGGGGTCTAGGTTTCATTGTACAGGCTATCCACACGACAGGGGAACGTCGGGTTTCAGCAGCGGCTCTGTGAAACCCGGGGATCCCAGATTATCTGTATTGTTCTGTGATGCTTATTACTTTTCTGTAATGTTGCATATTATCACGCCTGGAGCGATTATTGTATATTGGTTTATATACTATTAGATGTTGTATATGTTTTACACCCGCGCTAGTCCAGTCCCCGCTCTGTCGTTAGTTAAGTAACCTAACGGGTGATGACGGGACCCAGTGACGAATGCGGATGGCATATACGTACATTTTATTTTCGTTCTTTTCTGGTGTGATCTATTGATGGGACTGCGTTGATTCTGATCAATACAAAGGAAAACAAACCTGTTTGCAGTTGTTGGAACAAATTTAAAAAGTGTTATTGCAAAGACGTTTCCTTTTGTTTTGCATAGCAGTATTCAGTGGAATATCCTGCACCTCATTCGACGTGGCAAGGGCCGATATCCCTTCACCGGGACTGACCCCTTGGGCAGAAGTTTGCGTCAGGATAATAACTTCACTATAGTCGATTACATGTTGCTTTGCATCGCGGTATTCAGTGGAATATCCTGCACCTCATTCCACGAGGAAAGAGCCGAGATCCCTTCACCGGGAGTGACCTCTTTAGCAAAGGTTTTCGCCACTATATTTTAAAAAGCTATCAGGTTCCTTCAGCGATATCAAGTTCACTACGTTAAAGGTTTTTCGCCAAAAACCAGTCGTAGCCCTCCGTCACTTCTTTTGGGTATTCAGTAGTATTCAAGCTATGTATTTTGACCAACGCCAAGGCATAGTGTTTGGTAGCTGCTGGGTATTCAATTGTTGCATAGATAGATGAGTTGGTTTGGGACAGTCGTTCTGCCATTTTGGCCAACGTCAAGGGCATGTGCGGGTGGGTTCAAATTGACAAGATAGTGACGGGTAGAACTTGGCATGTGACTTATGACATTTTGACCAACGCCAAGGTTATAAGAGCATGGGGCAAAAATCATATCGGGGGTTTCTATAGAAACTGAAACTTGCCAAGTATGCGCATACCTTCTGGAGTATGAGTAACGTGGATGCATTCCATCACGTTATCATGCGATGAGAGTTGGATCCCGATTCCCACTGATGAGTTGGTTTACTGTTCGGGTGATCCCGATTGATTCTTCTTTAGGTTTGGAGGAGAATTTGACAGGAAAGTGGGAGGTTTCCGGATTAGATAAAGTGATGACCATTCTGATCTAGGTTAGAGTGCACGCAGAGTGTTTCTTTTCTCTCTCTCTTTGGCAGCGACCTTTGACCGACCCTAGACTATGACTCAGTGACCAGGTTGACCGAACCTTCTTAAAATACTGGCTTTTGGATTGTCTGAGTTGCATAAGTCATTGCCACTCCTTCTTTTACCCTTTGAATTTCTCAGAACACCCGTATTACTACGGATATCCACTTCCATTGGATAGATCCATCGTATGGTTATATACGAACTCGAAGGGACTTCTTCGAGGATGGATCCAGGTTCAGGAGAAATAGAATTGGTTTATTCAGTTGTCTTTTATTATCACCTTCTCTCAGGTTGCGAGAGCTCCTTGGTTTAGGAGAGTACACCTATTACGCTTATTGGATAGTCTTATTCCAAACCATAGGCAGGTGCCGAAAGGTAGGGAATGAAGAAAACCAATTAGCCTAAGTAGGGTGTGCAGAAGGTAATATGTAAAGACAAAATAAAGGGATTAGAAAGAGGGCAAAGTAAATTGCGACTGTTATCATTCACGACCAAACCGCGTACTTCATCGCCACTCCTATTTCACCTTTAAAAGAATAAGGTATTATTCAGATGTCTTTTATCATCACCTTCTCTCAAGATACGAGTACTCCTTGGTTTAGGAGGGTACACCTATTATGCTTACTGGATAGTCTTCTTCCAAACCATAGGCTGGTGCCGAACGGTAGGGAAGGAAGAAAACCATTTAGCCTAACGATGGTGTACAGAAGGTAACGACTAAAGACAAATAAAGGGATTTGGAGAGACGGCAATAAAATATACGGTTGAAGTCATGAATTGGATTATGGAAGAGGCATTACTATGAATACCAGGATACCCCTACGAAACATTTTCATGTTTCAGTGCATTGTTAAAGAAAAACTGTTTTCCCGATTAGACACTTACTCCAAGGGTATGTATTTACCAGGTTTCATTCTCATATCTGTATGGTATTACAGATGATGAGTGGGAGTAAGTTATTGGGAATTAGGTAATTATCCTCATTATATCGGAATCCGTTGTAATTGGTGATATTTGAGGAAATCGCCACGGTACAGTTTTCAACCTACGACGCATAGGTTTTGAGTTGTTTAACTCAGCGGACTTATACAGAGTATTGTATGTTGTCCAAGTGTCCATTAGGACAAAGGAGTAGGCCCTCGTACTGTGTTCTGTTTACTTATAACTTCTCTAGTTTTTAGACAAGTGTTTCGTAGAAATACAAGGTCTAAGTTTTGAGAAGTTGTGGGTATAAGAATAGAGTAGAGAACCAGGTGTCACAAGTATCGGGATTCTTCAAAGAGATCGAAGATGTAGATTCTTGTGATTGGTATTCAGATAATAGTAATGGTTTTGAGAAACTTATTTCTCTTTCAGGTTACTCATAATTGGATGGATTCCTAAGTTGAGTATGCTGATTAGCCTATTTCCATTAAATAGATATGCACTGGAGACAGCTGCATGATTTGAATCTGGTTCCAATTAAATAAGTGCCAAAGTTTCTATATTGGATATAGAATAGATCGTACCTTAAAAGATGTTAAGGTACGGGGAGTTGTCCAGCTTATGCTTAAAACCAGACTCTGGATAACTCAGGGCACGTTTCTGTAATGGCTATTTGTGGGTTGACCCTGGCTATGACGAGGGTTGATATTCTACCATTTGGAAGATCAATAGTGATATTGTTCTTGACTTGCCACAGTTTTAGTAAAAATGGATCTTTTTCAGAAAACAGTAGTGGGAGTATGGTAGAACTGGAAGTGATTCCAGAACCGCGAACGATTACGGAAAATTTAATAGGACCTATATATTCAATCAAGTTTGACATTCCAATAGCCACTCCGCAGATATGGTGGGTAACCTCAGACACCCGAGAGGTACTTCAGTAGACTCAAGGACGGTGACAGGGAGGTTCTTATCTACCCAGACTTGACACTACTGTTGTTCCAGGCTATGAGACCCGGTAGGAGGGTTGTCATAGTCAGTGGGAGCAGCAGAAGCATAGTGGACAAGTAGCTTATGTCTATTTATAGACTTGAGCAGTTATAGCGGAGATAGATCATCTAATTTTGATGTGACAGTCATAGGTTTGACTTCATCAGAATAGGGGATGGATCTGTTAAGAAGGTAATAGGGTGTGATGTCATGGTATCTGGATGACATACACAAAGTAGGAAGTAAAATTCCTATACTACGATCGGTTGTACTGTGGTCGTCACACAGTTGTTTCTCCAGACAGGATATGGATATAATATTTGACATTCTGGTTTCTAGATCTATGGTTAGATCTAGATTTGGGTAGTTTCCCAATGTGGGTACTTTGACAGATATTCTAATGGTTTTTAGAATAGTTGACTCCTGGCATGGTGGTGTACCTGCAGGTAATGGAGTCACCCTCTCTAAAGGTGTCTTACAGACTAAAGGGGAGAGGGATGTGCATGATTGGCAGATCACTTGCTTAGGCATCTGAGTCAATCATGAGATGTCAAGTACCACACCAGATGTTGTTTTTGCACTAAATGCAATAAGTTTGTATTAATCCAATCCTGGAGAAACATAAGGAAGCAGTTTTAGAACATAAGCACATGTTCTACGGATTTGATAACGGCAGCCTCCTTCGGGAGACGATTATCATTCCAGGCTTCAAAGGTGACATGGATGACAGAGTGATTGTCAGAGTTATAGTTTTCTCTTTGATGAGGGACAGTATTATGGACAGGTGGTCCAAGAGGATACTGTGGGAGGCATGGTGCCGGATACTGATTAGGTTCAGTGATCGATACAGTCTAAGAAGTTTGGATTTGGAGTTCATTTATGAACTAGGTCCCATCAGAAATCCAGACATATTCTAAGACAGGTATTACTCAATTCGGGAGATGGCTTTCTCCGCGAACTTGAGATTTAGAGAGATATAGAAAGAAACTTCTAGGCGGATCCACTCACTGAGGCTATTTCTCGAACACAATAGTTTTACAAACGGGCTTTGTGAAACTGATTAGTAGAGGAGTTGGATGTTCGGTTTCACACGGGCTGTGAGTAGTCGACATCGCAATAATTAGCCTTGAGTGCAAGTGGGAGATTGTTGGAGATAGTGCCCTCATAGTCAATTATTGGATCGCAGGTACGTGATTGCAATGCTTGCGGAGGACCTATACCGGTAGGACAGTCTTACTCGAGATGATAGTATGCTATCTGGTTTGCCTTTATCAGTCGTGTACATATTCAGGTGACTGATTACATGTTACACTTTGATAGAGCCCTTAGGTTCTTGCTTTACCACCAACAGTATGATGGCAATCATATACGTGAGAGTTGGGTGGTTTATACGCATATCCTTAATTGTGGTCCCTAGTCGTGGGAGTTTCGAGACAGGGCATCGATACTCCGGAGTAGACTAGTGTGTACAGTCGAGACCCCGACGAAGGGCGGTGGCCGGTCTCACAAGCCACTGGTGTCAGTTGGATCACCTAAGATGTATACAGGTGCTCATTGGGTTATGAGTACACCGGACAGGACTCGCCGGGAATCTGCTAGTCAGTACTATACCTATCGTCAGATAGCAGTTCCCTGGTGACATGTGTACAGGTTAGTTCATCGACCTGAGGTCGTCATTTGTCTCGTGTGAGTTCCCACTGTGCTTTGATTTCTACCCTACTACGGCTCAAAGGAGTCATGCAAACAGGTAGTTTTTGGGTACAGTCCCAAGCCATATGGGGGCACGTGAGCGGATCGGCAGGGGATTCGTCTCTCCCGGTATTGGGGGCGAGGTCGTGCTGTGTCTAGGAGAGCCATTACACATAGTCCATGGCCATGGCAGGAGATTTACTGGTAGGTACTCCAGTAGTATCTCAGGGTGTTATTGGGCTACACTCCGACACGACTTATACTGCTATTGGGGGTCTGACATTACTAGCCCCCTAGGCAGATATGCGATACTCATAGACGAACGGACCGGACTGTATATACATTGTCACTGTTAGGCTCAATAGGGTTTCCAGATGAGTTCGCTCATCGGCCTCCCTTGAGGTCAGTCCATGGGCAGCCGTTACGCATTGATAGTGCCGCTGACGGTTTGTGGTTAAACCCACTGCCAGGGTACTGACGAGTCATTAGAGTCCCCCACAGACAATTTCCCAACTTCGGGCGAAACGTTGTAGAGGCCGTATGGTTTTATGGCAGGGTTCGGAAAATGCACGTGCGTTTACGCACGTGTTATTTTTCGGGCAGATGATACTGGTCGGCTTTGGTTTAAGCCGGATCCGAGTATTATATTGAGTAGGTATAATATCTTTGTCTCAGTTGCATTTGTATTCGATCGTAATACAAATGCGGGTATATTTATACAGTTACGGGGTTATCCTGAAAGTCGTTTCGGGATCACTTTTGGAAGTTGCCAGTTTCCAGTTTTCTATCAGCCGTCTTTTAACATTCGGTTAAAGACGGATTTATCTTTTCTTGGATGAGGGTGAGTCATGCTTCTAGAAGGTTCTAGAAATGGTGACTAGGGTGATGAGGTGGCGGGTGACTCATCTTTGCATTAATGAATGGATGACTAGGTTTAGTGAGTCATTCATTTCATTAATATGTTTTGTTTTGCTTTAGGATATTTGTTGTTGATCTTTGTTTATGGTCACCTCCTTGATTGCTCCTACACTCACCCTCCTCCTCCATATAAGTGGCCGGCCCCCTCTCCTCCTCCATTTACTCACTTGAAAAAGATTATGGTTGTTAAAAGGACAAGACTAAAGTTTTGGATGCATGCAAATTTCATAGTTCATTTGTTGTTCCATTTCATTTCCATCGGCAACTTCATTTACCGATCGTCCACGGACTTGGACGAAGTGAGACAAAGTCATCTACTCATTCTCTACATCATTCTTGGTCGTCTCTTTTAGCAAACTTGACAACCGAGTTGCCTCGAGTCAGAGGCGGGAACCCGTTTAAAGAATCAGTGACGTGGTGCCACCTGGACGAGCAGATCGGAGATCGACGAGATCGGAGAAGCCGCAACGGAGCGTGGGATGATGGTTAAAGAACGAAGGACTCGGATCGTTCGGTATAACCTTTCTACACTCTTTACAGTTCGTTAGTTTAGCAATAATGGCAGATCCAGGTTAAAGTATACGATAGCACCAGTTAAAAGTTTTTTTGTTCCGCATTTGGCGTCTGTAGACGGCCGGGGCGCTACCGTAGACTTACAGTGGTATCAGAGACTCACCATTTTGCTTTACTAACTTGTGCTAACGTGTTTAAAATATCGATCGAACCGGAAATCAAAAACCGCATTTTTACAATTTCACAGTTTCTGTCGATTTTAAATGATGTCCTAAAAATATTCCACATATCACAGAAAGTTGTGCAGGGTTTCAGAAGTACACCGACCAAATTTGAGCACGTGATCCCACAAAAGCGCCGCGGAGTCGCGGCCAAACCCATGGTTTGGCCGCGCATCCGCAGCCATTCTATGGGATCAGTGCACCAAATTTTGTCTGTGTCTTCTCTGTTGGAATTTGGGGTTTTTGGTATATATCTTTTGGGCCCAGATTTTGTTACTGTTCACCAGTTGTTCGTGGGGCCCACTTTGTGATATTTAGTCGATCGAAATTTAAACATGTTAGTTTGCAGTGCTTACATTATATCTCCGACCGGGAGTGTCATTTGATCGGTAAACCGCGTCTGATTGCTATAGTTCTTTTAGACGGGTTTGCGAACGTGACATTCGCGTTGATGTTCTGTGTTGTGCTGTGATGTTGCGGATTTGTCGTGGTGGATAGCAGTGTGCAATGGTAGTACAGTTTGAGTTTATTTGTACATTTGATATTGCGGGGCGAGCGTCCAACATGTGGACTGCCGTCACTGCTTGTTGTATAATATTCTTTTGGGGCATGACCAGGTTGCGGTCGATGTACCTGTTGTACTATTTTTCATTACTGTACTAGGTTTTGCCCCGCGACGGAGTGCACGGATAGCCGGGTTCTGGAGGGCAATGGGTCCGCATCTCATGGCTTTGAGAGGCAGAGGGGCCCCACTCTAAAATTGGCAGACTATTCGCCGCACTCGTAGGGGGTACAGGTTGACCCAAGGAGGGGTGCTCAAGGTACCGGATTCCGTGAAGTGCTGGGTGGTCCATTCACTTTGCTGTAGGGGGCTGCCTCGCTTCAGGTTTTGGCGGGTAACTTGCCGCACCCGTAGGGGTCTAGGTTTCATTGCACAGGCTATCCACACGACAGGGGAACGTCGGGTTTCAACAGCGGCTCTGTGAAACCCGGGGATCCCAGATTATCTGTATTGTTCTGTGATGCTTATTACTTTTCTGTAATGTTGCATATTATCACGCCTGGAGCGATTATTGTATATTGGTTTATATACTATTAGATGTTGTATATGTTTTACACCCGCGCTAGTCCAGTCCCCGCTCTGTCGTTAGTTAAGTAACCTAACGGGTGATGACGGGACCCAGTGACGAATGCGGATGGCATATACGTACATTTTATTTTCGTTCTTTTCTGGTGTGATCTATTGATGGGATTGCGTTGATTCTGATCAATGCAAAGGAAAACAAACCTGTTTGCAGTTGTTGGAACAAATTTAAAAAGTGTTATTGCAAAGACGTTTCCTTTTGTTTTGCATAGCGGTATTCAGTGGAATATCCTGCACCTCATTCGACGTGGCAAGGGCCGATATCCCTTCACCGGGACTGACCCCTTGGGCAGAAGTTTGCGTCAGGGTAATAACTTCACTATAGTCGATTACATGTTGCTTTGCATCGCGGTATTCAGTGGAATATCCTGCACCTCATTCCACGAGGAAAGAGCCGAGATCCCTTCACCGGGAGTGACCTCTTTAGCAAAGGTTTTCGCCACTATATTTTAAAAAGCTATCAGGTTCCTTCAGCGATATCAAGTTCACTACGTTAAAGGTTTTTCGCCAAAAACCAGCCGTAGCCCTCCGTCACTTCTTTTGGGTATTCAGTAGTATTCAAGCTATGTATTTTGACCAACGCCAAGGCATAGTGTTTGGTAGCTGCTGGGTATTCAATTGTTGCATAGATAGATGAGTTGGTTTGGGACAGTCGTTCTGCCATTTTGGCCAACGTCAAGGGCATGTGCGGGTGGGTTCAAATTGACAAGATGGTGACGGGTAGAACTTGGCATGTGACTTATGACATTTTGACCAACGGCAAGGTTATAAGAGCATGGGGCAAAAATCATATCGGGGGTTTCTATAGAAACTGAAACTTGCCAAGTATGCGCATACCTTCTGGAGTATGAGTAACGTGGATGCATTCCATCACGTTATCATGCGATGAGAGTTGGATCCCGATTCCCACTGATGAGTTGGTTTACTGTTCGAGTGATCCCGATTGATTCTTCTTTAGGTTTGGAGGAGAATTTGACAGGAAAGTGGGAGGTTTCCGGATTAGATAAAGTGATGACCATTCTGATCTAGGTTAGAGTGCACGCAGAGTGTTTCTTTTCTCTCTCTCTTTGGCAGCGACCTTTGACCGACCCTAGACTATGACTCAGTGACCAGGTTGACCGAACCTTCTTAAAATACTGGCTTTTGGATTGTCTGAGTTGCATAAGTCATTGCCACTCCTTCTTTTACCCTTTGAATTTCTCAGAACACCCGTATTACTACGGATATCCACTTCCATTGGATAGATCCATCGTATGGTTATATACGAACTCGAAGGGACTTCTTCGAGGATGGATCCAGGTTCAGGAGAAATAGAATTGGTTTATTCAGTTGTCTTTTATTATCACTTTCTCTCAGGTTGCGAGAGCTCCTTGGTTTAGGAGAGTACACCTATTACGCTTATTGGATAGTCTTATTCCAAACCATAGGCAGGTGCCGAAAGGTAGGGAATGAAGAAAACCAATTAGCCTAAGTAGGGTGTGCAGAAGGTAATATGTAAAGACAAAATAAAGGGATTAGAAAGAGGGCAAAGTAAATTGCGACTGTTATCATTCACGACCAAACCGCGTACTTCATCGCCACTCCTATTTCACCTTTAAAAGAATAAGGTATTATTCAGATGTCTTTTATCATCACCTTCTCTCAAGATACGAGTACTCCTTGGTTTAGGAGGGTACACCTATTATGCTTACTGGATAGTCTTCTTCCAAACCATAGGCTGGTGCCGAACGGTAGGGAAGGAAGAAAACCATTTAGCCTAACGATGGTGTATAGAAGGTAACGACTAAAGACAAATAAAGGGATTTGGAGAGACGGCAATAAAATATACGGTTGAAGTCATGAATTGGATTATGGAAGAGGTATTACTATGAATACCAGGATACCCCTACGAAACATTTTCATGTTTCAGTGCATTGTTAAAGAAAAACTGTTTTCCCGATTAGACACTTACTCCAAGGGTATGTATTTACCAGGTTTCATTCTCATATCTGTATGGTATTACAGATGATGAGTGGGAGTAAGTTATTGGGAATTAGGTAATTATCCTCATTATATCGGAATCCGTTGTAATTGGTGATATTTGAGGAAATCGCCAGGGTACAGTTTTCAACCTACGACGCACAGGTTTTGAGTTGTTTAACTCAGCGGACTTATACAGAGTATTGTATGTTGTCCAAGTGTCCATTAGGACAAAGGGGTAGGCCCTCCTACTGTGTTCTGTTTACTTATAACTTCACTAGTTTTTAGACAAGTGTTTCGTAGAAATACAACGTCTAAGTTTTGAGAAGTTGTGGGTATAAGAATAGAGTAGAGAACCAGGTGTCACAAGTATCGGGATTCTTCAAAGAGATCGAAGATGTAGATTCTTGTGATTGGTATTCAGATAATAGTAATGGTTTTGAGAAACTTATTTATCTTTCAGGTTACTCATAATTGGATGGATTCCTAAGTTGAGTATGCTGATTAGCCTATTTCCATTAAGTAGATATGCACTGGAGACAGCTGCATGATTTGAATCTGGTTCCAATTAAATAAGTGCCAAAGTTTCTATATTGGATATAGAATAGATCGTACCTTAAAAGATGTTAAGGTACGGGGAGTTGTCCAGCTTATGCTTAAAACCAGACTCTAGATAACTCAGGGCACGTTTCTGTAATGGCTATTTGTGGGTTGACCCTGGCTATGACGAGGGTTGATATTCTACCATTTGGAAGATCAATAGTGATATTGTTCTTGACTTGCCACAGCTTTAGTAAAAATGGATCTTTTTCAGAAAACAGTAGTGGGAGTATGGTAGAACTGGAAGTGATTCCAGAACCGCGAACGATTACGGAAAATTTAATAGGACCTATATATTCAATCAGGTTTGACATTCCAATAGCCACTCCGCAGATATGGTGGGTAACCTCAGACACCCGAGAGGTACTTCGGTAGCCTCAAGGACGGTGACAGGGAGGTTCTTATCTATCCAGACTTGACACTACTGTTGTTCCAGGCTATGAGACCCGGTAGGAGGGTTGTCATAGTCAGTGGGAGCAGCAGAAGTATAGTGGGCAAGTAGCTTATGTCTATTTATAGACTTGAGCAGTTATAGCGGAGATAGATCATCTAATTTTGATATGACAGTCATAGGTTTGACTTCATCAGAATAGGGGATGGATCTGTTAAGAAGGTAATAGGGTGTGATGTCATGGTATCTGGATGACATACATAAAGTAGGAAGTAAAATTCCTATACTACGATCGGTTGTATTGTGGTCGTCACACAGTTGTTTCTCCAGACAGGATATGGATATAATATTTGACATTCTGGTTTCTAGATCTATGGTTAGATCTAGATTTTGGTAGTTTCCCAATGTGGGTACTTTGACAGATATTCTAATGGTTTTTAGAATAGTTGACTCCTGGCATGGTGGTGTACCTGCAGGTGATGGAGTCACCCTCTCTAAAGGTGTCTTACAGACTAAAGGGGAGAGGGATGTGCATGATTAGCAGATCACTTGCTTAGGCAACTGAGTCAATCATGAGAAGTCAAGTACCACACCAGATGTTGTTTTTGCACTAGATGCAATAAGTTTGTATTAATCCAATCCTGGAGAAACATAAGGAAGCAGTTTTAGAACATAAGCACATGTTCTACGGATTTGATAACGGCAGCCTCCTTCGGGAGACGATTATCATTCCAGGCTTCAAAGGTGACATGGATGACAGAGTGATTGTCAGAGTTATAGTTTTCTCTTTGATGAGGGACAGTATTATGGACAGGTGGTCCAAGAGGATACTGTGGGAGGCATGGTGCCGGATACTGATTAGGTTCAGTGATCGATACAGTCTAAGAAGTTTGGATTTGGAGTTCATTTATGAACTAGGTCCCATCAGAAATCCAGACATATTCTAAGACAGGTATTACTCAATTCGGGAGATGGCTTTCACCGCGAACTTGAGATTTAGAGAGATATAGAAAGAAACTTCTAGGCGGATCCACTCACTGAGGCTATTTCTCGAACACAATAGTTTTACAAACGGGCTTTGTGAAACTGATTAGTAGAGGAGTTGGATGTTCGGTTTCACACGGGCTGTGAGTAGTCGACATCGCAATAATTAGCCTTGAGTGCAAGTGGGAGATTGTTGGAGATAGTGCCCTCATAGTCAATTATTGGATCGCAGGTACATGATTGCAATGCTTGCGGAGGACCTATACCGGTAGGACAGTCTTACTCGAGATGATAGTATGCTATCTGGTTTGCCTTTATCAGTCGTGTACATGTTCAGGTAACTGATTACATGTTACACTTTGATAGAGCCCTTAGGATCTTGCTTTACCACCAACAGTATGATGGCGATCATATACGTGAGAGTTGGGTGGTTTATACGCATATCCTTAATTATGGTCCCTAGTCGTGGGAGTTTCGAGACAGGGCATCGATACTCCGGAGTAGACTAGTGTGTACAGTCGAGACCCCGACGAAGGGCGGTGGCCGGTCTCACAAGCCACTGGTGTCAGTTGGATCACCTAAGATGTATACAGGTGCTCATTGGGTTATGAGTACACCGGACAGGACTCGCCGGGAATCTGCTAGTTAGTACTATACCTATCGTCAGATAGCAGTTCCCTGGTGACATGTGTACAGGTTAGTTCATCGACCTGAGGTCGTCATTTGTCTCGTGTGAGTTCCCACTGTGCTTTGATTTCTACCCTACTACGGCTCAAAGGAGTCGTGCAAACAGGTAGTTTTTGGGTACAGTCCCAAGCCATATGGAGGCATGTGAGCGGATCGGCAGGGGATTCGTCTCTCCCGGTATTGGGGGCGAGATCGTGCTGTGTCTAGGAGAGCCATTACACATAGTCCATGGCCATGGCAGGAGATTTACTGGTAGGTACTCCAGTAGTATATCAGGGTGTTATTGGGCTACACTCCGACACGACTTATACTGCTATTGGGGGTCTGACGTTACTAGCCCCCTAGGCAGATATGCGATACTCATAGACGAACGGACCGGACTGTATATACATTGTCACAGTTAGGCTCAATAGGGTTTCCAGATGAGTTCGCTCATCGGCCTCCCTTGAGGTCAGTCCATGGGCAGCCGTTACGCATTGATAGTGCCGCTGACGGTTTGTGGTTAAACCCACTGCCAGGGTACTGACGAGTCATTAGAGTCCCCCACAGACAATTTCCCAACTTCGGGCGAAACGTTGTAGAGGCCGTATGGTTTTATGGCAGGGTTCGGAAAATGCACGTGCGTTTACGCACGTGTTATTTTTCGGGCAGATGATACTGGTCGGCTTTGGTTTAAGCCGGATCCGAGTATTATATTGAGTAGGTATAATATCTTTGTCTCAGTTGCATTTGTATTCGATCGTAATACAAATGCGGGTATATTTATACAGTTACGGGGTTATCCTGAAAGTCGTTTCGGGATCACTTTTGGAAGTTGCCAGTTTCCAGTTTTCTATCAGCCGTCTTTTAACATTCGGTTAAAGACGGATTTATCTTTTCTTGGATGAGGGTGAGTCATGCTTCTAGAAGGTTCTAGAAATGGTGACTAGGGTGATGAGGTGGCGGGTGACTCATCTTTGCATTAATGAATGGATGACTAGGTTTAGTGAGTCATTCATTTCATTAATATGTTTTGTTTTGCTTTAGGATATTTGTTGTTGATCTTTGTTTATGGTCACCTCCTTGATTGCTCCTACACTCACCCTCCTCCTCCATATAAGTGGCCGGCCCCCTCTCCTCCTCCATTTACTCACTTGAAAAAGATTATGGTTGTTAAAAGGAAAAGACTAAAGTTTTGGATGCATGGAAATTTCATAGTTCATTTCTTGTTCCATTTCATTTCCATCGGCAACTTCTTTTACCGATCGTCCACGGACTTGGACGAAGTGAGACAAAGTCATCTACTCATTCTCTACATCATTCTTGGTCGTCTCTTTTAGCAAACTTGACGACCGAGTTGCCTCGAGTCAGAGGCGGGAGCCCGTTTAAAGAATCAGTGACGTGGTGCCACCTGGACGAGCAGATCGGAGATCGACGAGATCGGAGAAGCCGCAACGGAGCGTGGGATGATGGTTAAAGAACGAAGGACTCGGATCGTTCGGTATAACCATTCTACACTCTTTACAGTTCGTTAGTTTAGCAATAATGGCAGATCCGGGTTAAAGTATACGATAGCGCCAGTTAAAAGTTTTTTTGTTCCGCATTTGGCGTCTGTAGACGGCCGGGGCGCTACCGTAGACTTACAGTGGTATCAGAGACTCACCATTTTGCTTTACTAACTTGTGCTAACGTGTTTAAAACATCGATCGAACCGGAAATCAAAAACCGCATTTTTACAATTTCACAGTTTCTGTCGATTTTAAATGATGTCCTAAAAATATTCCACATATCACAGAAAGTTGTGCAGGGTTTCAGAAGTACACCGACCAAATTTGAGCACGTGATCCCACAAAAGCGCCGCGGATTCGCGGCCAAACCCATGGTTTGGCCGCGCATCCGCGGCCATTCTATGGGATCAGTGCACCAAATTTTGTCTGTGTCTTCTCTGTTGGAATTTGGGGTTTTTAGTATATATCTTTTGGGCCCAGATTTTGTTACTGTTCACCAGTTGTTCGTGGGGCCCACTTTGTGATATTTAGTCGATCGAAATTTAAACATGTTAGTTTGCAGTGCTTACATTATATCTCCGACCGGGAGTGTCATTTGATCGGTAAACCGCGTCTGATTGCTATAGTTCTTTTAGACGGGTTTGCGAACGTGACATTCGCGTTGATGTTCTGTGTTGTGCTGTGATGTTGCGGATTTGTCGTGGTGGATAGCAGTGTGCAATGGTAGTACAGTTTGAGTTTATTTGTACATTTGATATTGCGGGGCGAGCGTCCAACATGTGGACTGCCGTCACTGCCTGTTGTATAATATTCTTTTGGGGCACGACCAGGTTGCGGTCGATGTACCTGTTGTACTATTTTTCATTACTGTACTAGGTTTTGCCCCACGACGGAGTGCACGGATAGCCGGGTTCTGGAGGGCAATGGGTCTGCATCTCATGGCTTTGAGAGGCAGAGGGTCCCCACTCTAAAATTGGCAGACTATTCGCCGCACTCGTAGGGGGTACAGGTTGACCCAAGGAGGGGTGCTCAAGCTACCGGATTCCGTGAAGTGCTGGGTGGTCCATTCACTTTGCTGTAGGGGGCTGCCTCGCTTCAGGTTTTGGCGGGTAACTTGCCGCACCCGTAGGGGTCTAGGTTTCATTGCACAGGCTATCCACACGACAGGGGAACGTCGGGTTTCAGCAGCGGCTCTGTGAAACCCGGGGATCCCAGATTATCTGTATTGTTCTGTGATGCTTATTACTTTTCTGTAATGTTGCATATTATCACGCCTGGAGCGATTATTGTATATTGGTTTATATACTATTAGATGTTGTATATGTTTTACACCCGCGCTAGTCCAGTCCCCGCTCTGTCGTTAGTTAAGTAACCTAACGGGTGATGACGGGACCCAGTGACGAATGCGGATGGCATATACGTACATTTTATTTTCGTTCTTTTCTGGTGTGATCTATTGATGGGACTGCGTTGATTCTGATCAATGCAAAGGAAAACAAACCTGTTTGCAGTTGTTGGAACAAATTTAAAAAGTGTTATTGCAAAGTCGTTTCCTTTTGTTTTGCATAGCGGTATTCAGTGGAATATCCTGCACCTCATTCGACGGGGCAAGGGCCGATATCCCTTCACCGGGACTGACCCCTTGGGCAGAAGTTTGCGTCAGGGTAATAACTTCACTATAGTCGATTACATGTTGCTTTGCATCACGGTATTCAGTGGAATATCCTGCACCTCATTCCACGAGGAAAGAGCCGAGATCCCTTCACCGGGAGTGACCTCTTTAGCAAAGGTTTTCGCCACTATATTTTAAAAAGCTATCAGGTTCCTTCAGCGATATCAAGTTCACTACGTTAAAGGTTTTTCGCCAAAAACCAGTCGTAGCCCTCCGTCACTTCTTTTGGGTATTCAGTAGTATTCAAGCTATGTATTTTGACCAACGCCAAGGCATAGTGTTTGGTAGCTGCTGGGTATTCAATTGTTGCATAGATAGATGAGTTGGTTTGGGACAGTCGTTCTGCCATTTTGGCCAACGTCAAGGGCATGTGCGGGTGGGTTCAAATTGACAAGATAGTGACGGGTAGAACTTGGCATGTGACTTATGACATTTTGACCAACGCCAAGGTTATAAGAGTATGGGGCAAAAATCATATCGGGGGTTTCTATAGAAACTGAAACTTGCCAAGTATGCGCATACCTTCTGGAGTATGAGTAACGTGGATGCATTCCATCACGTTATCATGCGATGAGAGTTGGATCCCGATTCCCACTGATGAGTTGGTTTACTGTTCGGGTGATCCCGATTGATTCTTCTTTAGGTTTGGAGGAGAATTTGACAGGAAAGTGGGAGGTTTCCGGATTAGATAAAGTGATGACCATTCTGATCTAGGTTAGAGTGCACGCAGAGTGTTTCTTTTCTCTCTCTCTTTGGCAGCGACCTTTGACCGACCCTAGACTATGACTCAGTGACCAGGTTGACCGAACCTTCTTAAAATACTGGCTTTTGGATTGTCTGAGTTGCATAAGTCATTGCCACTCCTTCTTTTACCCTTTGAATTTCTCAGAACACCCGTATTACTACGAATATCCACTTCCATTGGATAGATCCATCGTATGGTTATATACGAACTCGAAGGGACTTCTTCGAGGATGGATCCAGGTTCAGGAGAAATAGAATTGGTTTATTCAGTTGTCTTTTATTATCACCTTCTCTCAGGTTGCGAGAGCTCCTTGGTTTAGGAGAGTACACCTATTACGCTTATTGGATAGTCTTATTCCAAACCATAGGCAGGTGCCGAAAGGTAGGGAATGAAGAAAACCAATTAGCCTAAGTAGGGTGTGCAGAAGGTAATATGTAAAGACAAAATAAAGGGATTAGAAAGAGGGCAAAGTAAATTGCGACTGTTATCATTCACGACCAAACCGCGTACTTCATCGCCACTCCTATTTCACCTTTAAAAGAATAAGGTATTATTCAGATGTCTTTTATCATCACCTTCTCTCAAGATACGAGTACTCCTTGGTTTAGGAGGGTACACCTATTATGCTTACTGGATAGTCTTCTTCCAAACCATAGGCTGGTGCCGAACGGTAGGGAAGGAAGAAAACCATTTAGCCTAACGATGGTGTATAGAAGGTAACGACTAAAGACAAATAAAGGGATTTGGAGAGACGGGAATAAAATATACGGTTGAAGTCATGAATTGGATTATGGAAGAGGCATTACTATGAATACCAGGATACCCCTACGAAACATTTTCATGTTTCAGTGCATTGTTAAAGAAAAACTATTTTCCCGATTAGACACTTACTCCAAGGGTATGTATTTACCAGGTTTCATTCTCATATCTGTATGGTATTACAGATGATGAGTAGGAGTAAGTTATTGGGAATTAGGTAATTATCCTCATTATATCGGAATCCGTTGTAATTGGTGATATTTGAGGAAATCGCCAGGGTACAGTTTTCAACCTACGACGCACAGGTTTTGAGTTATTTAACTCAGCGGACTTATACAGAGTATTGTATGTTGTCCAAGTGTCCATTAGGACAAAGGGGTAGACCCTCGTACTGTGTTCTGTTTACTTATAACTTCTCTAGTTTTTAGACAAGTGTTTCGTAGAAATACAAGGTCTAAGTTTTGAGAAGTTGTGGGTATAAGAATAGAGTAGAGAACCAGGTGTCACAAGTATCGGGATTCTTCAAAGAGATCGAAGATGTAGATTCTTGTGATTGGTATTCAGATAATAGTAATGGTTTTGAGAAACTTATTTCTCTTTCAGGTTACTCATAATTGGATGGATTCCTAAGTTGAGTATGCTGATTAGCCTCTTTCCATTAAGTAGATATGCACTGGAGACAGCTGCATGATTTGAATCTGGTTCCAATTAAATAAGTGCCAAAGTTTCTATATTGGATATAGAATAGATCGTACCTTAAAAGATGTTAAGGTACGGGGAGTTGTCCAGCTTATGCTTAAAACCAGACTCTGGATAACTCAGGGCACGTTTCTGTAATGGCTATTTGTGGGTTGATCCTGGCTATGACGAGGGTTGATATTCTACCATTTGGAAGATCAATAGTGATATTGTTCTTGACTTGCCACAGTTTTAGTAAAAATGGATCTTTTTCAGAAAACAGTAGTGGGAGTATGGTAGAACTGGAAGTGATTCCAGAACCGCGAACGATTACGGAAAATTTAATAGGACCTATATATTCAATCAGGTTTGACATTCCAATAGCCACTCCGCAGATATGGTGGGTAACCTCAGACACCCGAGAGGTACTTCGGTAGCCTCAAGGACGGTGACAGGGAGGTTCTTATCTACCCAGACTTGACACTACTGTTGTTCCAGGCTATGAGACCCGGTAGGAGGGTTGTCATAGTCAGTGGGAGCAGCAGAAGCATAGTGGGCAAGTAGCTTATGTCTATTTATAGACTTGAGCAGTTATAGCGGAGATAGATCATCTAATTTTGATGTGACAGTCATAGGTTTGACTTCATCAGAATAGGGGATGGATCTGTTAAGAAGGTAATAGGGTGTGATGTCATGGTATCTGATGACATACATAAAGTAGGAAGTAAAATTCCTATACTACGATCGGTTGTACTGTGGTCGTCACACAGTTGTTTCTCCAGACAGGATATGGATATAATATTTGACATTCTGGTTTCTAGATCTATGGTTAGATCTAGATTTGGGTAGTTTCCCAATGTGGGTACTTTGACAGATATTCTAATGGTTTTTAGAATAGTTGACTCCTGGCATGGTGGTGTACCTGCAGGTGATGGAGTCACCATCTCTAAAGGTGTCTTACAGACTAAAAGGGAGAGGGATGTGCATGATTGGCAGATCACTTGCTTAGGCAACTGAGTCAATCATGAGATGTCAAGTACCACACCAGATGTTGTTTTTGCACTAGATGCAATAAGTTTGTATTAATCCAATCCTGGAGAAACATAAGGAAGCAGTTTTAGAACATAAGCACATGTTCTACGGATTTGATAACGGCAGCCTCCTTCGGGAGACGATTATCATTCCAGTCTTCAAAGGTGACATGGATGACAGAGTGATTGTCAGAGTTATGTTTTGTTGCCCTTGGATTGTTTATGGAGACCGAGTTATGTCGTCGCCCGTAGGGCGTGGACTAGTCCAAATCCGTATTATCTTAGATTTGGGTTTGGGGGTTTGGTTTGAGGATACGTTAGCCATATTTGAGGCCAAGATCAACTCAAACGTTTGTTAAGGATACGTTAGTCTAACCTGAGACTAAGATCAACTTAACGGGATCGTTTAGATCCGACAAAAGAGCATTTGGGCTCCATTGTTCCAGTTTAGGGACATAGTGGTCCATTTAATGTATGGCCGTCGGGACCCGTCACCTCTCTGACGACATTGAAGGATTACAACGACAGATGTCAGAGGAGTTCAAAGATGTACCCTTGAACCAGAGTTAATTGGGGGGATCTATAGTCCAGTTTGGGACTAAAGTCTGTTTGAAAGGTTTAAGGATACGTTAGCCATATTTAAGGCTAAGATCAACTTAAACAGGATCGTTTAGATCCGACAAAAGAGCGTTTGGGCTCTATTGTTCCAGTTTAGGGACATAGTGGTCCATCGCTAGTTTAAGGACATTGCGGTCCATGGGTAGTTTAAGGACATTGCGGTCCAATGTTAGTTTTAAGACATCTCGGTCAAGGTTAAGGACGTCGTAGTCCATGGGTTTAAGGACCCCACGGTCCATTGTTCGTTTTAAGACATCTCGGTCAAGGTTAAGGACGTCGTAGTCCATGGGTTTAAGGACCCCACAGTCCGTTGTTAGTTTTAAGACATCTCGGTCAAGGTTAAGGACGTCGTAGTCCGTGGGTTTAAGGACCCCACAGTCCGTTGTTAGTTTTAAGACATCTCGGTCAAGGTTAAGGACGTCGTAGTCCATGGGTTTAAGGACCCCACAGTCCTTTGTTAGTTTTAAGACATCTCGGTCAAGGTTAAGGACGTCGTAGTCCATGGGTTTAAGGACCCCACAGTCCATTGTTAGTTTTAAGACATCTCGGTCAAGGTTAAGGACGTCGTAGTCCATGGGTTTAAGGACCCCACAGTCCATTGTTGTTTTAAGACATCTCGGTCAAGGTTAAGGACGTCGTAGTCCATGGGTTTAAGGACCCCACAGTCCATTGTTAGTTTTAAGACATCTCGGTCAAGGTTAAGGACGTCGTAGTCCATGGGTTTAAGGACCCCACAGTCCATTGTTAGTTTTAAGACATCTCGGTCAAGGTTAAGGACGTCGTAGTCCATGGGTTTAAGGACCCCACAGTCCATTGTTAGTTTTAAGACATCTCGGTCAAGGTTAAGGACGTCGTAGTCCATGGGTTTAAGGACCCCACAGTCCATATCAATGTGTGGTCATCAGGACCCGTCACCTCTTTGAAGACGTTGAGGGATTACAACGCCAAGTATCAAAGGAGTGAAGAGATGTACCCTGGAACCGGAGTGGATTAAATAGTCTTTGGCCCAATTTGGGATCAAGACCAATTAATTATGTTATGAGCCCATTAGCCCAGTTAATTACGAATTGAGGACTTATGGCCAGCTTGGGCTAAGTCCAATCATGTCTGGGACATTGGCCCTTCTGTTGGTCCCTTGAAGGAGAGGCTTTGCCTCTGGCCATTTAGCCAATTAGGCTAACGTTAATTCAGCAGTGTTGAACACTGGGATCAAGTTAGTGTTTTAACACTAAAAGACAGTTGGTGTTAAACACCAGCAACAGGGGGTTCAAATTAGTGCTAAACACTAGAGCAAATCAGTATCAAACACTAGCAGTAGAGGCTTTAAATTAGTGTTAAACACTAAGAAAATTAATGTTAAACTCTGTCAACACTAAGAAATTCCGTGTTAAACACTGCAAGAAAGCTCTTTAATTAGTGTTAAGCACTAAGGCAAAACAGTGTTTAACACTGGGCTCAGGGGTTCCAATTTAGTGTTAAACACTGAGGCAAGAGGGGTCACGTGTGGACACGTGAGAGCGCCCTGATTTCCCTTATTTTATTCTGCGGATCAGTGTTTAACTCTTTTAATTCTGAAGGCCATCACGTGTGAGCACGTGATGGAGGCCCTCGCCCTGGTCTGTTAGAATGCTCATTAGGGGTCACGTGGTGACACGTGAGGGCGCCCTCCCTTCGTTTGTTCTGCTGAGAAGATCGCATCTTTTGGAGCATCACGTGTCATCACGTGACGGGTGTTTGAATGGAGTATGTTAAAGCCTCTGCCAAGGGTCACGTAGGTCACGTGAGGCACTGCCTCAAAGGGCTTTCTGTAGATCTTTTGGGGGGTTACGTGGTGACACGTGACCCTGCTTTTCTGTAGTTGTTTAGAAGATCGGTTAATCCCTTTCAGGAATTAAATTCCTCATAGGGTTGAACCCTGACAATAATTTCAGAGGAATTAAATTCCTACTTCCTTTTGAAGAGTTGAACTCTGAATTTTCTGTAGGAATTAAATTCCTCATATATGTGAAGAATTGAATAGGGTTAAACCCTAATAAAAGCTTTAAGGAATTAAACTCCCACTCTCTGTTAAAGAATTATTCTGGGGAACAAGATTAAGGGAATTAAATTCTTGTTGTTTTAACGGAACTAAGTTCTTAACTAGGGTTAAACCCTGATTCTTTTCATTCTGAAGGAATTAATTCCCATAACACAGGGTCAAACCCTAATTTTATTTTAAAGGAATTAAATTCCTATAGTTCTGCGAGAATTAAATTCTCGTGCTTCCATTCCCTCTCTGTGCTTTGGATCTGCATGGCAGGATCTCAACCCATTGAGAATTAAATTCTCAACTCAAGGGGAGATGTGCACTTTACAGATCCTCCATCAAAGAGAGAAGAAATATGTTCTTCTGTTTTATATCAGAGTTAAACTCTGTTGAGAATTAAAAAACCTTCCCTTTCTTACCTAGGGTTTTCTTTTGCAGAAGATCCAAATTCCTCCAAAGTATCAAGGCTCTCTCTCTCTTTTCTTCCCTCTGCCTATATATATCTTTTTCTTGTGTGTCTCTTGGCTCCTATTTATAGGAGAAGCAGCCGAGCCAATTAGTTTTTGATGAATCTTTCATTGAGAGATTTGATTTGTATCCATCATTCGTTTTGGACCTTTGGATTATTAGGTGAATTTTATTCACCATTGGATTTTAAATCCAGAGATTCTCCTTTGTTATTTTGATTAGATTTTACGGGGAAATCTTTCCAAATTCGAGATTTTCCCATAGATAGATGATATTTAATCACCTTTAAATCTTTAATTCAATCGGTTGCTTTTGGAAAGATTTGAGAGGTCTTTTCTCAGAATTTAATTTTGTCAACAAATAGGCTTTGAAGTCGGTCACGTGTGGCCACGTGACCCTTGGTCACGTGTGGGCACGTGACCCCCTTGGAACGAGCCTTCTTCTTTCTTTTTGCGCTCTGTCTTCTGGTTGCTGCTTAACCGTCACGTGCCATCACGTGACCCCTGGTCACGTGTGAGCACGTGACCCTCGTCTGGACTCTTTTTCTTGATTTAACCGGAGAACAAGTCTGCTGCTTTTGAGTATCACGTGCCAACACGTGACCCTGGTCACGTGGGAGCACGTGACCTCTTCTGAAGCCTTTTCCTTGATATGATCAGGGAACCGGTTTGCCTTTGAAGCTGCTTTTAATTGTCACGTGCCAACACGTGACCCAGGTCACGTGGGAGCACGTGACCCTATCTGAAGCCCTTTTCTTTGATGTAGTCGGGAAGCTGAATTTGCCTTGCCGATGCTTTTAGATGTCACGTGCCAACACGTGACTGCTGGTCACGTGTAAGCACGTGACCCTTTTCTGAAGCCTTTTCCGTAAGCTTTCCTGATTTTAAATCAGGAAACAATATATATATATATATATTAATATATATGATATATATATATATATATATTAATATATATGATATATATATATATAATAATGAAGCATGGCTTGATTTTCTGTTTTTGAGAAAAATAGAAATGAGCTGTAAATTGAGAGCATGGTTGCAAGCATGTGAGTTATATTTGTTTATTCTTCTTGACTCATTGTTCAAGCATGGTTGCAATTTTATATTGCAAAATTCCTTGCTTGAATGAGTGGGGGTCAAGAGTTGTCATTCATTCTTTTGCTCATTCTCAACACTTAGACATTTTCCCTTAGTTACTCCCATGGTTGCTCTCTAGCTTCTTCATCTTCCTCATTGCCATTATTCAAGCTTCAACCATCACATAAGATGTGAATCATGAAGCTTGAACACAAACATGTAAGCTTTAACATCCCCTACTTCACCATCCTACACTTGACTAGCGATCGAGTGTAGCGTGTTTCCTACGCTAAAGAGTTTAGTGTAGAGGTAGCTTAAGATGGAAGGGCTTTGCGTGGATCATCTTCGGCACGAAGATCATCGGAGGAAGCTAGCCTCAAGTGGAGCCTAGTGGAGTCGCGTGACTACTACACAGAGCATGTGAAGTGAAGGACTTGATCCTAAAGAGTATAACCTTCTTTCACTTCTACTAGTTTTACTTAACCCTAATATTCTAGCAATGATCTTGTAAAATCCAACTTACCACCTAATAAAAATTAAAATTTGGCATGCTTGATGCCACTTGGAACCTCATGGTAGTGCTAGGGTCGACTTTCATGGACAAGCTTTCTTGTTGATCTTCTGATCGCTTAATACCCGGGTAGCCGTTACGTCCAGCTTGTTAGGTCCACGTTACCTCTCCCGGTACTTTCGGGGTTGCGGAAACGGTAAATCAAAATTTTTCTAAACTTTGTAACATGGACCGTAAAAGCCGGATCTTTGCTAAACAATACACTAGCATCCTAACAAGAGTTGTATCTACTCGGTTAGGGGTTATACCTCAACTTGAACTCCTTCTCTTGTTGTTGTTGTTCTTCTTTGATGTTCTTCTCTTCTTGTTGTTCTTCTCTTTGCTTGCTCAATGGTTGATCCGGACTTCGGTCACCTCCGCGGCCTCCTTGAGTCGAAGACGATCCACCCGAGAGATGTACACCGAGCTCCACCTCAAGCCGAGGTAACTAGGGCAAGGAGATTGCTAATCTAGAAGCCCTAGGATGTGTAGAGAAGATGTATGGATGTATTTGTCAAGTGAAATCCTTTTTCTCTCAACACATGAGATCAAAGGAGAAATCAAGAGGAGGAAGAAGAAGGAGATTTTCTAGCAACCATGGAGCTTCTCATTTCAAGAGAGAGAATGAGAATAAGCAAATGAAAAGCTTAACCAATAGAAAAACTAACCATGGTTGCAATAAAGCACAAACATTATGATTACTAATCCCATCAAGATAAAGGTGATGGCTACAAATGACATGACCATTATCATAACAAAAGAAAAAGAAAACCAAAGAATACTTTAGATCTTCTAAGAAGATCCAAGTCAACTTTGGTCAAATGGTCAACAAAGTCAAGATGGTCAAATGGTCAATGTAATTAGCCATAACAAAATTATCAATGAAAGGATTAGTAAATAATGTCCCCGGCTCATAATGGTTTTGACCAAACGAACTGTCGAAACCCTAATGAGTCCGCCTCAAAATGGTTTTGACCGAATCAACTGTCAAAACCCTAATGAGCCTGCCACATAGCGATTTTGGCCGAACCAACTGCCAAAACCCTAATGAGGCACCTCCTCCTTCATCGCTCAGGAAAACTGTGCATACACACCTGCATCCGTATTCCGTAGAATGCGGATGCACAGAAGACAAAACAAATCCATCCATGCAATACTAGGATCCGGCTTAAACCAAAGCCCACTAGTATTGCCTGCCCGAACACCACACGCACACAAGTGTACGTAAGTGATCGCAGCCCTGCCGTAAAACCATACGGCCTCTACACGTTTCTCTCAATGCAGGGAAACTCTCTGTGTGGGACTCTAAAGACTCGACACTACGCTGGCAGTGGGTTTAACCACAGACCGCAAGCGGCACTAGCTGTACGTAACGGTCCCCAGGTAGATGTCGATAAGAAGGCCGATGAGGTAAACCCATCTGAACTCCTACTGAGTCTGTATGTGACAATCTCCGTACAGTCCGGTCTGTTCGTCTGAAATATCGCATGGCGGGCCTAGGGGGGCGGTAAACGTCAGTTCCCTAATAGCGGTACAAGTCGTGTCGGAGTGAAGCCCAATACACCCTGAGATAACACTGGAAACCTACCAGTATATCTCGCTTGCCCTGGCCAGGGACTACTCGTGTAATGGCCCTCATAGACACAGCGCGATGTCAACCCCCAATACCGGGAGAGACGAATCATGTCTAACCGTCACTGCCTCCAAGTGCTTCGGGACTGCTTGTTCATACCAGAATATTGCATTTTATACCGCCCATTCTTACGCTCATGTGTTTATAGGTAGGTGCTTTTAATCCGTGTTTGCTACATATTTGCAGAATACAGGTTTCCGGATCAAATACTGCAAATCAACACTAAAACTCCACAGTTACGCCAAAATACAGAACAACTGTCACAGACAGATAAAAGCCGGGTTTCCGTCATCCGCATCCGTCTAGTACCGCTTACCAGTTCAAAAGTGCAGGACGAAAACAGTCGTCATTTCTGGTCAAGCGTGGGGCCCACTGAAGATATTCAAAGATGCGTGGGGCCCACTGAAGATATTCAAAGATGTGTGGGACCCGAGGGAGTAGAATGTCAAAAGTGTTGAAAAGTAAAAGCCATCTATGTTGACTCTGGAAACTGAGAAAATTGTGGAAAGATATTGAAATTCTGTACATATATAACAACACAGCACAATAAACCAGGCATACCCACCAAAATTGACTGACCAACTCACCAAGATGGCCGCGCTTGCGCGGCCAAAAGGGGGTTTTGGCCGCGCAAGCGCCACAGGGTGGGGCCCACTCATTGCCGTCTTTTGGGGGCAGTTTTGTCTTTGCATGTTTGGCCTGCTGGTTGCCCTAGATCTTCAACTCCCTGCCTATAAATACAGCAGACCAGAGCTTAACCAAGGGAGCCATTTTGGAGCTAGTTTAGAGTTTTTTCTTTGTTCTTCATTTGTGTAATTTTGTTCTTCTTCTTCTTCTTCATTCCTCTTCCATTAAATTGTAGTGAGAGCTTTTGAGTGGGAGATTAATGAAGATGATGGGTTTTTATATTTCTTGTTAGTTTGCTCCCCCTTGAGATTTCTGCTTTCTCTTGCTCATTCAACCTCTTCATTGAGCTTGAATGGGTAAGAGTTAGTTATTGATCTCAAGGGTCGTATTTTCTCACGGGACTAGCACTTCATTTCACATGCGTTTTCTACCCTTCCCTTGATCTTGCAATCTCTTCAATGAGTTTGCAAGTTTAAGGGTTGGCTATTGAGCACATGCTTGGCTTGGGTCCTAGTTCCGTATTCTTTTTATTACCCGCTTTTTATTACTTGTCTTTTTATTACTTGCATTTTATTTCATGCATTTTATTTATGCACTTTAATACTTGTATCTTTTCTTTTCTTTGTTCTTTTCTTTTTGTTCTCTTTTGTTCATATTGTGAATGTTGTAATTATTGTTGTTGTTAAGAATTAATACGGTTTTATAAGTTAACATTTCTTTGCCAATTCCTTTTCCCGTTATTTTCCATTTGAACTTCGCCCGAACCATACGCAAGCGCTCCGTTAGGCACCGTACCCTGACAAGGTAACGGTGATTCCTAACCACGACCGGTTGCGTTCGGTTTGGCCGGAGGCGAAGGCAAGAGACAAGAACGGAAGGACAAGGGTAAATAAGCCGGATTCCACGAATACCGCGCTTAAATCCCCTAATCCACGTTGTTGCCGATTGCTTAGCTTCAATTGGTCAAGACTCGGCTCAAAGGTTTTTGAGTACGGATTTCTTAGCTTATAATCTCGTATCTTTCTTAACAACCTTATACTTGCAGATAAACACATAGGTTAGATCAAACACTCATACAGATTCTTTATTGACTCGTCTAAAACAAGAAGGTAAGATAACACCATCTCCCTGTGGACCGACCCGTGCTCACCGGCTAGCTGCATAGCGACACCGTCCTGATCGCGGTTACACTTTAATTCTTTCATCCGACACGCCAAAAGCGTGCGATCAAATGGCGCCGTTGCCGGGGAGACGGTAGCGTATTTTCTTTCTTGTTATTCGGGTTAATATTCTTTTTGTATATATATAAAAAAAAAATATTCTTTTTGTTTTTGGACAATATTTTTGTGGGCAAGTGTGCAGATTTTTGCGTATTTGCAAACTGCAATTGTGGGGAGCAAAGTGTACATTCAAAGTTAAGGTGATTACGGAGTACAGTGCCAAAGATCCGGGTAGTTTGACCCGCGCAAGCGAACCTTTCAAGCTTACCGGACTCGATTCAACAGGGGTTTCTTGACCCAAAACTTAAACGGTACGTACTTTACTAACACCTTCTTCTCAAATCCGACGCTTCCAATATACTATTCTTTTGCAGGATTCTTTGCAGGTTCGCTAGCAAACGCCAAAATTGACTAACCCGTATTTGTTGCAGCGCCGCGCTTAAAATAAAAAACGATTGTTTTATTCTTTATAGAATTTTTGAATTGCGCATTGCATACATTAATACGGACTTAAGGGCAAGCGAACCCCACAACATACGGTAAAGGATTTCATCACCTTTTCCGTGGCCCACAAATCACGAACTTGCGTATAACGTTTACCCACACAAATTTAAAAGAAACTAGACTTTAAGCCTTAAGGACTTCGCGCTCACTAGGAGAAGTTAACTGTATTTAGAAGCTTGCTTAACGGTATATTGTTTACGGGGTGTCTAGAAAAGTGTTAACGGCGAAACCGCCAAAAGAGAAAGGGTTATTTAATTAAGAAACTTCGCGAAAGCGTTGGAAAACCTCCCCTTATCTCTGCACTTACCTGGCCTCGTGATCAGTGTATTTTTAAGCCTGTTTCTCGACACAGTTTTACTTCGACAATTAAGTTCTTGAGCAGGTCTAGTTGACCTAGGTGAACCCTAGAACGATTAGGTGTGTGGTAATTTTTTTGTATCGTGATTATTTTTTTCCATATTCTTTTGTGTATACTTCATTCTTTTGCTAACAACTAACTTAAAAAAAAAATCACATTCTTTTTCCCCTCCTTTTCTCTGCCTTTCTCTCTTTCTCTCTTCATATCATGGGTACTCCACCTCGCAAAACTCTTGCCGAACTTTGGTACCCACAACCAGACATCACCTCGTACGGTTCTTGTTTTGGTCGAACTTCGAACGATCCATCCATGCCAAAAATTTCTTTGAAAGATCGGATAGACGCATCTAGGACAAACAATTTGACTCCGCAATCCACTTCATATCAACCATTTCCAACATTCACCCCTTCTTACGTTGATACACCTTCTTCGAGTCATGTTGCTACTTCAAGACCTATGTCTCTAGCTGAACGCATTGAACAATCTCGTAACCGATCTTTCACTCCTTTCACCACTTCAAATTCTTTTGATCAACAATTCCTTTCACCTTCTTATCCAACTGTTGATCCTACTCCTGTCCAACCATTCAATTCCTACCAAACCTACCCTACTTTTGCACCTTCCCTAGACATTGCTTCTACACAGCCATTTGGGGGTTTCCAGTATCCAACCAACTTCGCATCTTTTACTGAAACCCCATCACAACCTATGTCTAGCTTAGAACAGTCCTTGGAAGAATTTAGGGTAGCTTCACAACAGACGATGGATTTGAATGCGTCCATGGCCTCCCTCATACAACCTAGTGATCTGGTAGCTAGTTTTCAACTAGCTCCAACTTTTTCAATGTATGATGAGGCGGCAGGACAGGCTGTGAATTTGAGTGGAGAGAGTGAGATGTACCCCCTTCCAAATCAAACCTACCCGTCCCAAATTGAATCCCACAACTCCTACTTTGAACGTCTATCAAGTGTCCCAAATGAACTATCAGTTGAAGATAGAATGTTGAATGAGTTGTGCGACTTTGTAGTGTTTGATTTGCCAGATTGTGAAGGGACCTTGCCAAGTGAAACCATTCCCAATCCTTTCGACCTCTACACCTCCATCTTAGAACCGGAATTGATTAATATCCATGCTTTTGATGAGGTGTCTGAGAATATTAATTTTCACATGATTGAGGATATTGACGCTGGGAACATTTTGGATGATGAACCCGTACATTTGGCTGAGTTTGTCTGTTCAAATCATCATCCCGAGTTTTTAACTGTTTTTCCCGAACTTCATATGCGTCTTGATATTAAAGGCATGGATGTGCTAAATTTTGAGGAGAATATTGAGGATAATTTTGAGGATGAACCAGTTTTAATTGATGAGTCGGATTTTCCAATTCATCCTATTCCTTCCACCGACTGTGTACACCCTCCTGCACCTTTAACCGATAACCTTCCTCAACCACTTCCCTCTATCCTTTCCATCGTTCCGACCTTGCAAGAACCCGTATCACTTACATTTCATATGTCTGGTTTACCAAGTTCGGCGTACCCATGGTTTCTCACGAACCTTGAGGGATTTGACCCAATCTCTCGGCGAGTAAATATATTAGCACAATCACTTTTCACACATCGCTCATCACAAATTGTGCTAATCTATTTACTCCATTTGCACCCTCAAGTTCGTACTCCACTTCTTTTTCCCTTCCGCCATTCTTCTTCTTCTCATCTACCGAGACCGCATTCCACTTCTCTCCACAAGCGGTCTCGCGTAGTCTCCATTTCTTTTCCCCACGCCTTCTTTCACCAGCCACCGCTTTACAGAGATAAGATTTTTGAATGGTTGGTGCTCACTTTCGGCCTGTGTAAGGCCTTGTATAGTTTGATACTGTTCTTTTCCCCCTAATCCTGACTTCCAACGCTTAACAGTGGAAACACTGTTTTACTTAAGTTTGGGGGGGCTCTTTTTTTTTGTATATATTTTTTGTTTTTCTTTTTGTATATAATTTGTTTTCAGGAAGCACCGGCAATTTTGACCCTCTTGATATAGCCTGACAGTGAGGGCACTGTCAAGTTTAAGTTTGGGGGTGTGCTCGGTAAGCTTTCTTCCTTCGCATTCATTTGTATATTTTGCACTTGCATACCTTATTTTAAAAACCCATAAAAATTTAAAAATTTTCCTAAAATATAAAAATTTTGTCGTCAAGTTAGCTAATAGGGTAACTTAGATTTTTATTCTGAAAGTTTAGTTGATATGTTAGAAATAACTAAATTCTTGGCTTAGGAATTGAAAACCCTAAGAATAACCCTCATTCTGTCTAACTTTGGTAAGTATACGTTCTTACAATTTTTGAGTTCAGTTCTTGAATGAAGTCAAGATGAAGGGAAAGTATTGATGCCTTACTGGAGGGTAAGTCTGAAAAATAACCCATCTGAAACTTGATTGGAATGATTACACACCAAACCCACTAAACACGTCTTTTTATCCAAAAAAATAATTGAACTACCGGTTATATCTCCGTTCGTATTGAATCATCATGTTTTTCACGCTAAACTGTCTTTTGTTTTTGGACCTAGGTAACTTGAGTAATTAAGTCCGCTGGGGAGTTTCTACACCTAATGCCCTAAAACCAACTGGTTTGGGTGCATTGGCCCAAAGCTCGCTAAGAAGCCTAGAAAGTCCAGTTTAAAACAAAGTCAAGCAAGTGTTCTCTCCGAGTTAAAATTCCTAACGGTTCTTTGTGTGAGAATAATCTTGATAAAAGACAAGCTTTTATAAAAAAATTTAACGGAGATATGAAGGTTTTACTCTATGATAAAGACTATTGCACGTTCACAGAGATGTGTATGAAATGAAAACAAGAAAAAGGTGGAGTGAAGAATAAGACTTGTGTTTTCTGTAAAGTAGATAAAAATCCCTGATTTGAGGCCTCACTTTAGAAGGAAAACTCAGGAGATCCAAGGTTAAATAGATAGGAGGTGTGAAAAATAAGGGGTGGATATTTCTGACTTAGGATGATAGAGTTTCTAACGTAATAACTAAACCGTAGGAGTAGAATCAATGTTAACTTATGATACTAATTTGACGGGATTTTGTGGGTAGTATCCGCTGAAAACCCTCAGGAGACAACACTCCTCCTACTAGGGACACCTAGAGGTTTAACGGCTTGTTGCACGCGCTCAGTGCAATCGCGTTCCCTGCGAAAGTGCGGTTATCATTTTATTTTTGTGAATAATTGGTTTTGCTCGGGACGAGCAAAAGTTAAGTTTGGGGGTATTTGTTCATACCAGAATATTGCATTTTATACCGCCCATTCTTACGCTCATGTGTTTATAGGTAGGTGCTTTTAATCCGTGTTTGCTACATATTTGCAGAATACAGGTTTCCGGATCAAATACTGCAAATCAACACTAAAACTCCACAGTTACGCCAAAATACAGAACAACTGTCACAGACAGATAAAAGCCGGGTTTCCGTCATCCGCATCCGTCTAGTACCGCTTACCAGTTCAAAAGTGCAGGACGAAAACAGTCGTCATTTCTGGTCAAGCGTGGGGCCCACTGAAGATATTCAAAGATGCGTGGGGCCCACTGAAGATATTCAAAGATGTGTGGGACCCGAGGGAGTAGAATGTCAAAAGTGTTGAAAAGTAAAAGCCATCTATGTTGACTCTGGAAACTGAGAAAATTGTGGAAAGATATTGAAATTCTGTACATATATAACAACACAGCACAATAAACCAGGCATACCCACCAAAATTGACTGACCAACTCACCAAGATGGCCGCGCTTGCACGGCCAAAAGGGGGTTTTGGCCGCGCAAGCGCCGCAGGGTGGGGCCCACTCATTGCCGTCTTTTGGGGGCAGTTTTGTCTTTGCATGTTTGGCCTGCTGGTTGCCCTAGATCTTCAACTCCCTGTCTATAAATACAGCAGACCAGAGCTTAACCAAGGGAGCCATTTTGGAGCTAGTTTAGAGTTTTTTCTTTGTTCTTCATTTGTGTAATTTTGTTCTTCTTCTTCTTCTTCTTCATTCCTCTTCCATTAAATTGTAGTAAGAGCTTTTGAGTGGGAGATTAATGAAGATGAGGGGGTTTTATATTTCTTGTTAGTTTGCTCCCCCTTGAGATTTCTGCTTTCTCTTGCTCATTCAACCTCTTCATTGAGCTTGAATGGGTAAGAGTTAGTTATTGATCTCAAGGGTCGTATTTTCTCACGGGACTAGCACTTCATTTCACATGCGTTTTCTACCCGTCCCTTGATCTTGCAATCTCTTCAATGAGTTTGCAAGTTTAAGGGTTGGCTATTGAGCACATGCTTGGCTTGGGTCCTAGTTCCGTATTCTTTTTATTACCCGCTTTTTATTACTTGTCTTTTTATTACTTGCATTTTATTTATGCACTTTAATACTTGTATCTTTTCTTTTCTTTGTTCTTTTCTTTTTGTTCTCTTTTGTTCATATTGTGAATGTTGTAATTATTGTTGTTGTTAAGAATTAATACGGTTTTATAAGTTAACATTTCTTTGCCAATTCCTTTTCCCGTTATTTTCCATTTGAACTTCGCCCGAACCATACGCAAGCGCTTCGTTAGGCACCGTACCCTGACAAGGTAACGGTGATTCCTAACCACGACCGGTTGCGTTCGGTTTGGCCGGAGGCGAAGGCAAGAGACAAGAACGGAAGGACAAGGGTAAATAAGCCGGATTCCACGAATACCGCGCTTAAATCCCCTAATCCACGTTGTTGCCGATTGCTTAGCTTCAATTGGTCAAGACTCGGCTCAAAGGTTTTTGAGTACGGATTTCTTAGCTTATAATCTCGTATCTTTCTTAACAACCTTATACTTGCAGATAAACACATAGGTTAGATCAAACACTCATACAGATTCTTTATTGACTCGTCTAAAACAAGAAGGTAAGATAACACCATCTCCCTGTGGACCGACCCGTGCTCACCGGCTAGCTGCATAGCGACACCGTCCTGATCGCGGTTACACTTTAATTCTTTCATCCGACACGCCAAAAGCGTGCGATCACTGCTCCCAACTACTACCTGTTTGCACGACTCAGTAGAGCCGTGGTAGGGTAGTAATCAAAGAACAGTGGGAACACACTCGAGGCGAAGTGACAGTGTCAAGTCAGCGGACTAAGCTGTACTCATGTCACCTGGGAACTGATAACTGACGATAGGTATAATACCAACCATCAGTTCCCGACGAGTCCTGTCCAGTGTACTCGTAACCCAACGAGCACCCGCATACTATCTCAAGTACGACGTACCGACGGCTGTGGGACAGACCGTCTCCCGTGCTGGGATGAGAAGCGCATACGCTAGTCTACTCCGGAGTATCGATGCCCTATCTCGGTACTCCCACGACTAGGGACGTGTATAAGGATGTGCTTGTAGATTACCCAGCCCCCACGAGTGTGATCGCCATCACAACGCCGGTAATCAAGCAAAGATCCTAAGGGCTCTACTAATGCGTATAGGTGATATAATAAATAAACACACATGTACACATTAAAGCAGAGACAAACCAAGTAGCATACTACTATATTGAGCAAGATTGTCTGTACAACTGTGAATATCCCAAGCTTCCATCAAGTAATATACATACTAGTATGATACAGTAATGGCCTCTAGGGCATATACACTGACAATCTCCCACTTGCACTAAGGCCATGTACTGGCGTATCGAAGACCTATCATCTCGATCAGCCGCTCGAACTGAGTCTGGGGTAAAGCCTTCGTGAATGGGTCCGCAGTGTTGTCCTTTGTGTCCACTCTCCGCACCTCGATCTCCTGTCGATCAATGATCTCCCTGATCAGGTGATACCGCCTTAAGATGTGCCTGGATTTCTGATGGGACCTTGGTTCCTTCGCTAAAGCTATAGCCCCATTGTTATCGCAATACAGAGGTATTGGGTCAACAATGGACGGAACCACCTGAAGTTCACTAATGAACTTCTTCATCCAGACCGCCTCTTTTGCGGCATCGCTTGCAGCAATGTATTCAGCCTCCATCGTCGAGTCTGCGACGGTATCCTGCTTGGAACTCCTCCAACATACCGCCCCTCCGTTGAGGGTAAACACAAAAACCGAGACAGACTTGCTGTCATCTTTGTCACTCTGGAAGCTTGAATCGGTAAAGGACTCGACCCTGAGGTCTCCATTACCGTAAACCAGGAACATCTCCTTAGTCCTTCTCAGGTACTTGAGAATGTTCTTCACTGCTGTCCAGTGGTCCTCCCCTGGGTCTGACTGATACCTGCTTACCGCGCTCAATGCGTAAGCTACATCTGGTCTTGTACACAGCATCGCATACATTATAGATCCTACCGCCGAAGCGTAGGGTATAATGCTCATGCGAACCCTCTCCTCGTCAGTCTTAGGAGACATCTTCTTGGAGAGGGTAATTCCGTGCAATGCGGGTATGTTACCGCGGTTGGAACCCTCCATACTAAATCTCTTTAGTACGGTCTCTATGTACCTGGACTGCGAAAGTCCCAATAGTCTCTTGGATCTATCTCTATGGATCTTGATCCCCATAATGTACGAGGCATCACCCAGGTCCTTCATGGAGAACCTTTGTGACAAAAATAGCTTGACCGATTGTAGCATAGGAACATCATTTCCTATCAAAAGAATGTCGTCCATGTACAAGACTAGGAATACGACAGTTCGTCCTACAATCTTCTTATAAACACAGGGTTCATCTTCTTTCTTGATGAAATCAAATTCCTTGATTGCCTCATCAAAACAGATGTTCCAGCTCCGCGATGCCAGCTTTAATCCATAAATGGATTTAAGCAACTTGCACACCCTTCCGCTGCTCCCACTGTCTACGAAACCTTCTGGTTGATCCATGTAAACGCACTCTTCCAAACAACCGTTTAAGAAAGCCGTCTTAACATCCATCTGCCAGATTTCATAGTCATGGAAGGCAGCAATGGCAAGTAAGATCCGAATGGATTTGAGCATAGCCACTGGAGAAAAAGTCTCGTCATAGTCCAAACCAGGTCTTTGACGAAAACCTTTTGCAACGAGTCTAGCTTTATAGGTTTCCACCTTCCCATCTACACCAAGTTTCCTTTTGTAGATCCATTTGCATCCAACGGGTTTTACCCCAGGTGGAGCAATATCCAAGGTCCACACTTTATTGGCGTACATGGACTCCATTTCGGATTGCATTGCTTCCTGCCACTTATCAGAGTCCCTACTGATAATGGCCTGCCTGAAACTGGTAGGGTCATCTTCTTCCAAGATGCAATCCTCTCGATCCCCGTCTATGAGAAAACCGTAGTATCTCTCGGGCGGATGAGAAATCCTACCAGATCTGCGGAGTGGCTGAGGTTCGTCTGGGGTTATAGAATCTAGCGGTTCCTCCAAATTTTCAGTTACATTTTGTGGTCACTGAATTTCTTCCAGTTCTACCGAACTCCCACTAGTTTCTTTTGCAAGAAACTCCCTTTCTAAGAAGGTGGTGTGGCGAGATACAAACACCTTCTGTTCCTCAGTGTGGTAGAACAGATATCCTAGTGAGTCTTTAGGATATCCCATAAATTTACAGAGAACTGATCGTGCCTCTAACTTGTCCGGTTTCTGTGTTTTCACATAGGCCGGACAACCCCATATCTTAATAAACTTCAGACATGGTTTCTTACTGCTCCATATTTCATACGGAGTTTTAGGCACAGATTTGGACGGAACTTGATTCAAAAGGTATGCCGCTGTCTGAAGCGCATGTCCCCAGTATGAAAGAGGTAACTCAGCACTACTCATCATGGAGCGAACCATATCCAATAGGGTACGATTTCTCCGCTCCGATACACCGTTGTGCTGTGGTGTATAAGGAGGAGTAAGCTGAGAGAGAATACCATTCTCTTTTAAGTAATCTAGGAATTCCGTGCTTAAGTACTCCCCTCCCCTGTCAGACCGGAGGATCTTGATACTTTTGCCTGTCTGGTTCTCTACTTCCTTTCTGAATTCCTTGAATTTCTCAAAAGCTTCAGATTTGTGTTTCAATAGATACACATATCCGAACCTAGAGAGATCGTCAGTGAATGTGATGAAGTACGAGAACCCACCCCTTGTATGTATAGACATCGGACCACATACATCACTATATACGAGTCCCAAGAGCTCTGCTGCTCTTTCTCCATGTCCGGTGAACGGAGATTTGGTCATCTTCCCTTTGAGACAAGACTGACAAGTTTCATAAGATGAAAACTCGAACGTATCCAAGAGTCCATCTTTATGCAACTTACTCAGTCTTTTCTCTCCGACATGACCAAGTCTACAATGCCACAAGTAGGATTCATTCGTATCTGAATTCTTCCTCTTGCGTGTGTTTTGTATATTGAGAACTGTATTCTGATTTAGAACGTAAATACCATTACACAGTGTACCCTCTGCAACCAGTACCTTATGAAGGTAAATGTTCATGATATTCTTTTCAAGAACAAAGTTATATCCATCTTTATCGAGTAAAGAAACTGATATGATGTTGCAAAACATGGAGGGTACATAGTAGCAATCGTTCAAAATCATAGTCTTGCCATTTGGCAATACTAAGTGATATTCACCGACGGCTGCCGCATTAACTTGTGCTCCGTTCGCTACTCTGAGCGACATATCACCCGGTGCAACTTTCCTACTTTTTCTCAGTCCCTGCAATAAATTACAGATATGAGATCCTGATCCGGTATCAAGTACCCAGGAGGTAGGGCTGACCGTAAAACAGTTCTCAATTACAAGAACACCTGAAGTAGATGCAAAACCATGCTTCTTCTTCAACTGGGTATTCTGGAAATCCATACAATCCCCTTTCCCATTCTCATACTCATGACTGTTGTCATAAGTTATAGCTGAACCAACTTTCCCCAGTCCCGAATAAGAATTCGGATCGGTCAAGCGATACATTTTATTATCTTGATTAGGGCGTGAAAAGGTTGCTGTCTGGAGAGAGAGAAAAGAAACACTCAGCGTATGCTCTTGCAAGATTAGATTGGTTTATTAATTTATCTAACCAGGATGTCTCCCACTGTTTACTCAAATTCTTCTTAAAACCTTTTAAAAGAAGAACTAGCCGGGTTTTAATTCACGTCACAATACTTGCTTAACCTTTCAGCCAAGCTAGTGTCGGTACTTCGAGGGAGGTTTTCCAACGCTTTCGCGAAGTTCCTTAATTAAAGAACCTCTTTTCCCTGGGGGCGTAACCCCGCTAACACCTTTCTAGACACCTACTAGGTTTATAGCATTGATCGTTAAGTGAAATAATCTCCCGAGAGTAATCCAACTCATCAGTGGGATCGGGATCCAACTGTCATTGTGTGATAACCTAGATGGAATCAACTCTAGTCACCACACTCCAGAAGGTATGCTAAATCTGCAAGTTTCAGTTCTTTTGAAACTCCCGATGTGGTTTTTACCCCTAGGACCCAAGTGACCTTGACGAATAATCAACAAATCAAAAGGTCCTAGTCAAGTTCAACCCGTCGTTATCCAGGATTGCATTAGACCCGCCCGCATGATCCTTGACGAATAATCAACAAAATCATGCGACCGTCCTAACCAATCGCATCTATCAGTGCAACAGAGAATTATTACTCAGCTACCGTTCACTGTGTCTTGACGAATAATCAACAAACGCAGCACGAATACTAAGTATTAATTATCCGAAACGACGGAGGGCTACGGCTGGGTTTTTGGCGAAAAACCCGTTAACGTAATGAACTTGATATCGTTGAAGGAACCTGATAATCTTTTTGAAAATATAGTGGCGAAAACTTTTGCTAAAGAGGTCACTCCCTGTGAAGGGATCTCGGCTCTTTCCTCGTCGAATGAGGTGCAGGATATTCCAAACTGAATACCTCGATGCAAAGCAAGAATAATCGACTATAGTGAAGTTATTACCCTGACGCAAACTTTTGTCCAAGGGGTCACTCCCGGTGAAGGGATCTCGGCCCTTGCCTCGTCGACTGAGGTGCTGGGCATTCACAACCGAATACCGCGATGCAAAACAAAAATGAACGTCCTTGCAATAATAGCTTTTTGAAAAATTGTTCCAACAACGTCTTTTAGGTTTATTTTCTTGCATTAGTTCTTTTAATGCGTCCCATCATTTAAATCCTACCATTGCAGAAAACAACCAAAATATGACGTACGCTTATGCCATTCGCATTCGCCACGGGGCCCCGTCATCACCCGTTAGGTTACTTAACTAACGACAGAGCGGGGGCTGGGCTAGCGCGGCTGTAAAACATAAGCAACGCCTAAATAGTTATTATATATAACAGCAATGATAGCCAATCCAGATCACAGATGAACACTTTGGATATACTAGGAAACCGCGATTCGTTCGAGCCTGCAACGAAAAACGAATTACACGGTCGCGATGAATAGCCAATACCCCACCCAAGACCCCTACGGGTGCGGCAAACTACCCGCCAAGTATCCGAAGCGAAGCAACCTCCCTCAATGCCATGAGTAGGCCACTCGGCACTTCGAGATACCCGGTAGTTTGTGCACCCCCTCCATGGGTCTATCCTAGGAGCAAAAACAGTAAAAAGAATTATACAATGACGGCTACAACCCCGACCCGGTTGTGCGGCCAAACAAATAATATTACATCAATTTACAAATTTATTACATGAATGAAAGAAAAAAGAAACTCTCATCTCACATCCACCCCGGCTATTCATCCGCGACAATCCAACGAGTTCATATACACAAACCATCAACAACAATCACAGATCACAGATATGTATAACCCCGACTAATCGTCATATAGCGATTAGCCGACGTTCAATACATAAGAACATCACAGATATAACCTTTATAGTCAAAGTATATTGAAGTTCGAAAAAATACGGATTTATAGGCCCCCAAAAACAAATTTCTATTCTGGAAAATCTGGGCACATATAATATATCTTAAAAATCCTAAAACCACGTCAGAAACACACTGCACCAAAATCGATGCAGCAACTCAACAAGTTGGCCGCGGTTCCGCGGCAATAGCTTGCTATTGCCGCGGAAGCGCGGCGCTTTGGTGGAGTCGCTGTCTCGTGTTTGGTGGCTTTCTTCTAAAAACCCTGAGATGATTTTTGAAGTATAACAAATTTTGTTTTGACCAGAAAAAAATTTAACAGAAACTCAGGTTTTTATAACTTGGTTTTTTCGATTTTTCCGTTTCGAACTTCGATATACTTTACTACCAAGCTAGTTTATGTTTAGTTAGGCTCTGATACCACTGTTAGGTCCACGTTACCTCTCCCGTTACTTTCGGGGTTGCGGAAACGGTAAATCAAAATTTTTCTAAACTTTGTAACATGGACCGTAAAAGCCGGATCTTTGCTAAACAATACACTAGCATCCTAACAAGAGTTGTATCTACTCGGTTAGGGGTTATACCTCAACTTGAACTCCTTCTCTTGTTGTTGTTGTTCTTCTTTGATGTTCTTCTCTTCTTGTTGTTCTTCTCTTTGCTTACTCAATGGTTGATCCGGACTTCGGTCACCTCCGCGGCCTCCTTGAGTCGAAGACGATCCACCCGAGAGATGTACACCGAGCTCCACCTCAAGCCGAGGTAACTAGGGCAAGGAGATTGCTAATCTAGAAGCCCTAGGATGTGTAGAGAAGATGTATGGATGTATTTGTCAAGTGAAATCCTTTTTCTCTCAACACATGAGATCAAAGGAGAAATCAAGAGGAGGAAGAAGAAGGAGATTTTCTAGCAACCATGGAGCTTCTCATTTCAAGAGAGAGAATGAGAATAAGCAAATGAAAAGCTTAACCAAGAGAAAAACTAACCATGGTTGCAATAAAGCACAAACATTATGATTACTAATCCCATCAAGATAAAGGTGATGGCTACAAATGACATGACCATTATCATAACAAAAGAAAAAGAAAACCAAAGAATACTTTAGATCTTCTAAGAAGATCCAAGTCAACTTTGGTCAAATGGTCAACAAAGTCAAGATGGTCAAATGGTCAATGTAATTAGCCATAACAAAATTATCAATGAAAGGATTAGTAAATAATGTCCCCGGCTCATAATGGTTTTGACCAAACGAACTGTCGAAACCCTAATGAGTCCGCCTCAAAATGGTTTTGACCGAATCAACTGTCAAAACCCTAATGAGCCTGCCACATAGCGGTTTTGGCCGAACCAACTGCCAAAACCCTAATGAGGCACCTCCTCCTTCATCGCTCCGGAAAACTGTGCATACACACCTGCATCCGTATTCCGTAGAATGAGGATGCACAGAAGACAAAACAAATCCATCCATGCAATACTAGGATCCGGCTTAAACCAAAGCCCACTAGTATTGCCTGCCCGAACACCACACGCACACAAGTGTACGTAAGTGATCGCAGCCCTGCCGTAAAACCATACGGCCTCTACACGTTTCGCTCAATGCAGGGAAACTCTCTGTGTGGGACTCTAAAGACTCGACACTACGCTGGCAGTGGGTTTAACCACAGACCGCAAGCGGCACTAGCTGTACGTAACGGTCCCCAGGTAGATGTCGATAAGAAGGCCGATGAGGTAAACCCATCCGAACTCCTACTGAGTCTGTATGTGACAATCTCCGTACAGTCCGGTCTGTTCGTCTGAAACATCGCATGGCGGGCCTAGGGGGGCGGTAAACGTCAGTCCCCTAATAGCGGTACAAGTCGTGTCGGAGTGAAGCCTAATACACCCTGAGATAACACTGGAAACCTACCAGTATATCTCGCTTGCCCTGGCCAGGGACTACTCGTGTAATGGCTCTCCTAGACACAGCGCGATGTCAACCCCCAATACCGGGAGAGACGAATCCTGTCTAACCGTCACTGCCTCCAAGTGCTTCGGGACTGCTCCCAACTACTACCTGTTTGCACGACTCAGTAGAGCCGTGGTAGGGTAGTAATCAAAGAACAATGGGAACACACTCGAGGCGAAGTGACAGTGTCAAGTCAGCGGACTAAGCTGTACTCATGTCACCTGGGAACTGATAACTGACGATAGGTATAATACCAACCATCAGTTCCCGACGAGTCCTGTCCAGTGTACTCGTAACCCAACGAGCACCCGCATACTATCTCAAGTACGACGTACCGACGGCTGTGGGACAGACCGTCTCCCGTGCTGGGATGAGAAGCGCATACGCTAGTCTACTCCGGAGTATCGATGCCCTATCTCGGTACTCCCACGACTAGGGACGTGTATAAGGATGTGCTTGTAGATTACCCAGCCCCCACGAGTGTGATCGCCATCACAACGCCAGTAATCAAGCAAAGATCCTAAGGGCTCTACTAATGCGTATAGGTGATATAATAAATAAACACACATGTACACATTAAAGCAGAGACAAACCAAGTAGCATACTACTATATTGAGCAAGATTGTCTGTACAACTGTGAATATCCCAAGCTTCCATCAAGTAATATACATACTAGTATGATACAGTAATGGCCTCTAGGGCATATACACTAACAATCTCCCACTTACACTAAGGCCATGTACTGGCGTATCGAAGACCTATCATCTCGATCAGCCGCTCAAACTGAGTCTGGGGTAAAGCCTTCGTGAATGGGTCCGCAGTGTTGTCCTTTGTGTCCACTCTCCGCACCTCGATCTCCTGTCGATCAATGATCTCCCTGATCAGGTGATACCGCCTTAAGATGTGCCTGGATTTCTGATGGGACCTTGGTTCCTTCGCTAAAGCTATAGCCCCATTGTTATCGCAATACAGAGGTATTGGGTCAACAATGGACGGAACCACCTGAAGTTCACTAATGAACTTCTTCATCCAGACCGCCTCTTTTGCGGCATCGCTTGCAGCAATGTATTCAGCCTCCATCGTCGAGTCTGTGACGGTATCCTGCTTGGAACTCCTCCAACATACCGCCCCTCCGTTGAGGGTAAACACAAAACCCAAGACAGACTTGCTGTCATCTTTGTCACTCTGGAAGCTTGAATCGGTAAAGGACTCGACCCTGAGGTCTCCATTACCGTAAACCAGGAACATCTCCTTAGTCCTTCTCAGGTACTTGAGAATGTTCTTCACTGCTGTCCAGTGGTCCTCCCCTGGGTCTGACTGATACCTGCTTACCGCGCTCAACGCGTAAGCTACATCTGGTCTTGTACACAGCATCGCATACATTATAGATCCTACCGCCGAAGCGTAGAGTATAATGCTCATACGAACCCTCTCCTCGTCAGTCTTAGGAGACATCTTCTTGGAGAGGGTAATTCCGTGCAATGCGGGTATGTTACCGCGCTTGGAACCCTCCATACTAAATCTCTTTAGTACGGTCTCTATGTACCTGGACTGCGAAAGTCCCAATAGTCTCTTGGATCTATCTCTATGGATCTTGATCCCCAGAATGTACGAGGCATCACCCAGGTCCTTCATGGAGAACCTTTGTGACAAAAATAGCTTGACCGATTGTAGCATAGGAACATCATTTCCTATCAAAAGAATGTCGTCCACGTACAAGACTAGGAATACGACAGTTCGTCCTACAATCTTCTTATAAACACAGGGTTCATCTTCGTTCTTGATGAAATCAAATTCCTTGATTGCCTCATCAAAACAGATGTTCCAGCTCCGCGATGCCTGCTTTAATCCATAAATGGATTTAAGCAACTTGCACACCCTTCCGCTGCTCCCACTGTCTACGAAACCTTCTGGTTGATCCATGTAAACGCACTCTTCCAAACAACCGTTAGGAAAGCCGTCTTAACATCCATCTGCCAGATTTCATAGTCAGGGAAGGCAGCAATAGCAAGTAAGATCCGAATGGATTTGAGCATAGCCACTGGAGAAAAAGTCTCGTCATAGTCCAAACCAGGTCTTTGACGAAAACCTTTTGCAACGAGTCTAGCTTTATAGGTTTCCACCTGCCCATCTACACCAAGTTTCCTTTTGTAGATCCATTTGCATCCAACGGGTTTTATCCCAGGTGGAGCAATATCCAAGGTCCACACTTTATTGGCGTACATGGACTCCATTTCGGATTGCATTGCTTCCTGCCACTTATCAGAGTCCCTACTGATAATGGCCTGCCTGAAACTGGTAGGGTCATCTTCTTCCAAGATGCAATCCTCTCGATCCCCGTCTATGAGAAAACCGTAGTATCTCTCGGGCGGATGAGAAATCCTACCAGATCTGCGGAGTGGCTGAGGTTCGTCTGGGGTTATAGAATCTAGCGGTTCCTCCAAATTTTCAGTTACATTTTGTGGTCGCTGAATTTCTTCCAGTTCTACCGAACTCCCACTAGTTTCTTTTGCAAGAAACTCCCTTTCTAAGAAGGTGGCGTGGCGAGATACAAACACCTTCTGTTCCTCAGTGTGGTAGAACAGATATCCTAGTGAGTCTTTAGGATATCCCACAAATTTACAGAGAACTGATCGTGCCTCTAACTTGTCCGGTTTCTGTGTTTTCACATAGGCCGGACAACCCCATATCTTAATAAACTTCAGACATGGTTTCTTACTGCTCCATATTTCATACGGAGTTTTAGGCACAGGTTTGGACGGAACTTGATTCAAAAGGTATGCCGCTGTCTGAAGCGCATGTCCCCAGTATGAAAGAGGTAACTCAGCACTACTCATCATGGAGCGAACCATATCCAATAGGGTACGATTCCTCCGCTCCGATACACCGTTGTGCTGTGGTGTATAAGGAGGAGTAAGCTGAGAGAGAATACCATTCTCTTTTAAGTAATCTAGGAATTCCGTGCTTAAGTACTCCCCTCCCCTGTCAGACCGGAGGATCTTGATACTTTTGCCTGTCTGGTTCTCTACTTCCTTTCTGAATTCCTTGAATTTCTCAAAAGCTTCAGATTTGTGTTTCAATAGATACACATATCCGAACCTAGAGAGATCGTCAGTGAATGTGATGAAGTACGAGAACCCACCCCTTGCATGTATAGACATCGGACCACATACATCACTATATACGAGTCCCAAGAGCTCTGCTGCTCTTTCTCCATGTCCGGTGAACGGAGATTTGGTCATCTTCCCTTTGAGACAAGACTGACAAGTTTCATAAGATGAAAACTCGAACGTATCCAAGAGTCCATCTTTATGCAACTTACTCAGTCTTTTCTCTCCGACATGACCAAGTCTACAATGCCACAAGTAGGATTCATTCGTATCTGAATTCTTCCTCTTGCGTGTGTTTTGTATATTGAGAACTGTATTCTGATTTAGAACGTAAATACCATTACACAGTGTACCCTCTGCAACCAGTACCTTATGAAGGTAAATGTTCATGATATTCTTTTCAAGAACAAAGTTATATCCATCTTTATCGAGTAAAGAAACTGATATGATGTTGCAAACCATGGAGGGTACATAGTAGCAATCGTTCAAAATCATAGTCTTGCCATTTGGCAATACTAGGTGATATTCACCGACGGCTGCCGCATTAACTTGTGCTCCGTTCTCTACTCTGAGCGACATATCACCCGGTGCAACTTTCCTACTTTTTCTCAGTCCCTGCAATAAATTACAGATATGAGATCCTGATCCGGTATCAAGTACCCAGGAGGTAGGGCTGACCGTAAAACAGTTCTCAATTACAAGAACACCTGAAGTAGATGCAAAACCATGCTTCTTCTTCAACTGGGTATTCTGGAAATCCATACAATCCCCTTTCCCATTCTCATACTCATGACTGTTGTCATAAGTTAGAGCTGAACCAACTTTCCCCAGTCCCGAATAAGAATTCGGATCGGTCAAGCGATACATTTTATTATCTTGATTAGGGCGTGAAAAGGTTGCTGCCTGGAGAGAGAGAAAAGAAACACTCAGTGTATGCTCTTGCAAGATTAGATTGGTTTATTAATTTATCTAACCAGGATGTCTCCCACTGTTTACTCAAATTCTTCTTAAAACCTTTTAAAAGAAGAACTAGCCGGGTTTTAATTCACGTCACAATACTTGCTTAACCTTTCAGCCAGGCTAGTGTCGGTACTTCGAGGGAGGTTTTCCAACGCTTTCGCGAAGTTCCTTAATTAAAGAACCTCTTTTCCCTGGGGGCGTAACCCCGCTAACACCTTTCTAGACACCTACTATGTTTATAGCATTGATCGTTAAGTGAAATAATCTCCCGAGAGTAATCCAACTCATCAGTGGGATCGGGATCCAACTGTCATTGTGTGATAACCGAGATGGAATCCACTTTATTCACCACACTCCAGAAGGTATGCTAAATCTGCAAGTTTCAGTTCTTTTGAAACTCCCGATGTGGTTTTTGCCCCTAGGACCCAAGTGACCTTGACGAATAATCAACAAATCAAAATGTCCTAGTCAAGTTCAACCCGTCGTTATCCAGGATTGCATTAGACCCGCCCGCATGATCCTTGACGAATAATCAACAAAATCATGCGACCGTCCTAACCAATCGCATCTATCAGTGCAACAGAGAATTATTACTCAGCTACCGTTCACTGTGTCTTGACGAATAATCAACAAACGCAGCACGAATACTAAGTATTAATTATCCGAAACGACGGAGGGCTACGGCTGGGTTTTTGGCGAAAAACCCGTTAGCGTAATGAACTTGATATCAATGAAGGAACCTGATAATCTTTTTGAAAATATAGTGGCGAAAACTTTTGCTAAAGAGGTCACTCCCTGTGAAGGGATCTCGGCTCTTTCCTCGTCGAATGAGGTGCAGGATATTCCAAACTGAATACCTCGATGCAAAGCAAGAATAATCGACTATAGTGAAGTTATTACCCTGACGCAAACTTTTGTCCAAGGGGTCACTCCCGGTGAAGGGATCTCGGCCCTTGCCTCGTCGACTGAGGTGCTGGGCATTCACAACCGAATACCGCAATGCAAAACAAAAATGAACGTCCTTGCAATAACAGCTTTATGAAAAATTGTTCCAACAACGTCTTTTAGGTTTATTTTCTTGCATTAGTTCTTTTAATGCGTCCCATCATTTAAATCCTACCATTGCAGAAAACAACCAAAATATGACGTACGCTTATGCCATTCGCATTCGCCACGGGGCCCCGTCATCACCCGTTAGGTTACTTAACTAACGACAGAGCGGGGGCTGGGCTAGCGCGGCTGTAAAACATAAGCAACGCCTAAATAGTTATTATATATAACAGCAATGATAGCCAATCCAGATCACAGATGAACACTTTGGATAAACTAGGAACCCGCGATTCGTTCGAGCCTGCAACGAAAAACGGATTACACGGTCGCGATGAATAGCCAATACCCCACCCAAGACCCCTACGGGTGCGGCAAACTACCCGCCAAGTATCCGAAGCGAAGCAACCTCCCTCAATGCCATGAGTAGGCCACTCGGCACTTCAAGATACCCGGTAGTTTGTGCACCCCCTCCATGGGTCTATCCTAGGAGCAAAAACAGTAAAAAGAATTATACAATGACGGCTACAACCCCGACCCGGTTGTGCGGCCAAACAAATAATATTACATCAATTTACAAATTTATTACATGAATGAAAGAAAAAAGAAACTCTCATCTCACATCCACCCCGGCTATTCATCCGTGACAATCCAACGAGTTCATATACACAAACCATCAACAACAATCACAGATCACAGATATGTATAACCCCGACTAATCGTCATATAGCGATTAGCCGACATTCAATACATAAGAACATCACAGATATAACCTTTATAGTCAAAGTATATTGAAGTTCGAAAAAATACGGATTTATAGGCCCCCAAAAACAAATTTCTATTCTGGAAAATCTGGGCACATATAATATATCTTAAAAATCCTAAAACCACGTCAGAAACACACTGCACCAAAATCGATGCAGCAACTCAACAAGTTGGCCGCGGTTCCGCGGCAATAGCTTGCTATTGCCGCGGAAGCGCGGCGCTTTGGTGGAGTCGCTGTCTCGTGTATGGTGGCTTTCTTCTAAAAACCCTGAGATGATTTTTGGAGTATAACAAATTTTGTTTTGACCAGAAAAAAATTTAACAGAAACTCAGGTTTTTATAACTTGGTTTTTTCGATTTTTCCGTTTCGAACTTCGATATACTTTACTACCAAGCTAGTTTATGTTTAGTTAGGCTCTGATACCACTGTTAGGTCCACGTTACCTCTCCCGGTACTTTCGGGGTTGCGGAAACGGTAAATCAAAAATTTTCTAAACTTTGTAACATGGACCGTAAAAGCCGGATCTTTGCTAAACAATACACTAGCATCCTAACAAGAGTTGTATCTACTCGGTTAGGGGTTATACCTCAACTTGAACTCCTTCTCTTGTTGTTGTTGTTCTTCATTGATGTTCTTCTCTTCTTGTTGTTCTTCTCTTTGCTTGCTCAATGGTTGATCCGGACTTCGGTCACCTCCGCGGCCTCCTTGAGTCGAAGACGATCCACCCGAGAGATGTACACCGAGCTCCACCTCAAGCCGAGGTAACTAGGGCAAGGAGATTGCTAATCTAGAAGCCCTAGGATGTGTAGAGAAGATGTATGGATGTATTTGTCAAGTGAAATCCTTTTTCTCTCAACACATGAGATCAAAGGAGAAATCAAGAGGAGGAAGAAGAAGGAGATTTTCTAGCACCATGGAGCTTCTCATTTCAAGAGAGAGAATGAGAATAAGCAAATGAAAAGCTTAACCAAGAGAAAAACTAACCATGGTTGCAATAAAGCACAAACATTATGATTACTAATCCCATCAAGATAAAAGTGATGGCTACAAATGACATGACCATTATCATAACAAAAGAAAAAGAAAACCAAAGAATACTTTAGATCTTCTAAGAAGATCCAAGTCAACTTTGGTCAAATGGTCAACAAAGTCAAGATGGTCAAATGGTCAATGTAATTAGCCATAACAAAATTATCAATGAAAGGATTAGTAAATAATATCCCCGGCTCATAATGGTTTTGACCAAACGAACTGTCGAAACCCTAATGAGTCCGCCTCAAAATGGTTTTGACCGAATCAACTGTCAAAACCCTAATGAGCCTGCCACATAGCGGTCTTGGCCGAACCAACTGCCAAAACCCTAATGAGGCACCTCCTCCTTCATCGCTCCGGAAAACTGTGCATACACACCTGCATCCGTATTCCGTAGAATACGGATGCACAGAAGACAAAACAAATCCATCCATGCAATACTAGGATCCGGCTTAAACCAAAGCCCACTAGTATTGCCTTCCCGAACACCACACGCACACAAGTGTACGTAAGTGATCGCAGCCCTGCCGTAAAACCATACGGCCTCTACACGTTTCGCTCAATGCAGGGAAACTCTCTGTGTGGGACTCTAAAGACTCGACAGTACGCTGGCAGTGGGTTTAACCACAGACCGCAAGCGGCACTAGCTGTACGTAACGGTCCCCAGGTAGATGTCGATAAGAAGGCCGATGAGGTAAACCCATCCGAACTCCTACTGAGTCTGTATGTGACAATCTCCGTACAGTCCGGTCTGTTCGTCTGATACATCGCATGGCGGGCCTAGGGGGGCGGTAAATGTCAGTCCCCTAATAGCGGTACAAGTCGTGTCGGAGTGAAACCCAATACACCCTGAGATAACACTGGAAACCTACCAGTATATCTCGCTTGCCCTGGCCAGGGACTACTCATGTAATGGCTCTCCTAGACACAGCGCGATGTCAACCCCCAATACCGGGAGAGACGAATCCTGTCTAACCGTCACTGCCTCCAAGTGCTTCGGGACTGCTCCCAACTACTACCTGTTTGCACGACTCAGTAGAGCCGTGGTAGGGTAGTAATCAAAGAACAGTGGGAACACACTCGAGGCGAAGTGACAGTGTCAAGTCAGCGGACTAAGCTGTACTCATGTCACCTGGGAACTGATAACTGACGATAGGTATAATACCAACCATCAGTTCCCGACGAGTCCTGTCCAGTGTACTCGTAACCCAACGAGCACCCGCATACTATCTCAAGTACGACGTACCGACGGCTGTGGGACAGACCGTCTCCCGTGCTGGGATGAGAAGCGCATACGCTAGTCTACTCCAGAGTATCGATGCCCTATCTCGGTACTCCCACGACTAGGGACGTGTATAAGGATGTGCTTGTAGATTACCCAGCCCCCACGAGTGTGATCGCCATCACAATGCCGGTAATCAAGCAAAGATCCTAAGGGCTCTACTAATGCGTATAGGTGATATAATAAATAAACACACATGTACGCATTAAAGCAGAGACAAACCAAGTAGCATACTACTATATTGAGCAAGATTGTCTGTACAACTGTGAATATCCCAAGCTTCCATCAAGTAATATACATACTAGTATGATACAGTAATGGCCTCTAGGGCATATACACTAACAATCTCCCACTTGCACTAAGGCCATGTACTGGCGTATCGAAGACCTATCATCTCGATCAGCCGCTCGAACTGAGTCCGGGGTAAAGCCTTCGTGAATGGGTCCGCAGTGTTGTCCTTTGTGTCCACTCTTCGCACCTCGATCTCCTGTCGATCAATGATCTCCCTGATCAGGTGATACCGCCTTAAGATGTGCCTGGATTTCTGATGGGACCTTGGTTCCTTCGCTAAAGCTATAGCCCCATTGTTATCGCAATACAGAGGTATTGGGTCAACAATGGACGGAACCACCTGAAGTTCACTAATGAACTTCTTCATCCAGACCGCCTCTTTTGCGGCATCGCTTGCAGCAATGTATTCAGCCTCCATCGTCGAGTCTGCGACGGTATCCTGCTTGGAACTCCTCCAACAAACCGCCCCTCCGTTGAGGGTAAACACAAAACCCGAGACAGACTTGCTGTCATCTTTGTCACTCTGGAAGCTTGAATCGGTAAAGGACTCGACCCTGAGGTCTCCTGTAACACCCGAGCCCAATAATACTATTTATATTACTAGTTGAGGGTTGTGGTTTGCTCATTTCCAATTTTCATGATTTTCTGGCGTTTATTGCTAAATTTTACCCGGTTAAGACATTTTGGCACATAACAAATTTTAACTCCTAAAATGAAATTTAAGATTTCCATGTTAGCCTACTCGTCGCCACTAGTCACGTGGTAGCGTCCGAGTGTCGAGATTCCTTTCCGTTTGGCTAAACGGGCAAGTTTGGGCGACTACGCGCGCGTGCAAGTGTCCGACTTGGGGGCATGCATTTTAACCATTAAACACCTATTTTAAAGATTTGGAACCCGCTTAAAATCTTATAATTTGAATTTGGAATATTTGGGCGCAACCCGGGCGCGATTTGGAAATGTTTCATTTCGCGCCAAAAGGGGCCCGTTTCAATTTAATATATATAGAACCAAAATATATCTACGAATATTTTTCCTAACAGTTATTTCCTCAAATCCTCATTCTAATATTTTTCCCTATCTCCCTCCAGCCAATCACGAGCTCCTATTTGAGCTCGTGGGCCCCACCTCCTTTTCCCCATCTCTCTCTCTCTCTTCTCTCAATATTCTCTCAATCTCTCTCTCTCTCCTATCCCTCTCTTTCTCTCTTCCTCTTTAAAAGCCATGCACGCAGCCGCCTCCCTCAACCCTCGTCGCCCAACACGAACCCAAAAACCCTAACCCTAGCCTCGCGATCCCACCGCCGACTTCCCCGCGACTTCGCCGTCGCCGCCAGCAACGCCTCCTCGACCGCCGCACCTTCCTCCTCCCGTTCTCCCGACGACTCCCGCTCCTTCCCGCACTGCACCCAACCCCCCGGCGTCGCCTCCAACCCTGCACAGCCGACGTCGACGCCGCCCCTCGCCGCCGACGCCTCCCACGACTCCCTCTCACCCTCCTCGTCGCGACCCCGTCATCACCTCCCTTCCTCCTCCTCGCCGGAACAGCAAACCCGAGCCTTCATCCATTGCCTACCCCGCTGTTCACCGGAGAACGCACCGGCGACCTCACCGTCGTCACCAGGGCCGCCTACTTCTCCCCCTCGACCACCAGAGCCGACCCCCCTCTCCTCCGGATCGCCGCAGCACCTTTCCCTGCACACCCGAGGCCCTTCACCCTCGCTGCAGCCGCTGCCGTCGCTTCGCCGGCGTTCCAGTGCCGTCGAGCTCGCCGGGGTCACCTGGTACATCTCCCTGTAAGTGTCCCCTTTCCTTCCTTTGTGCAAATCATCCCCCTTGCTGGTCGTAGTCGCATGTATCATATCGTTTTGCTAACTTCGCTCCCTTTTGTCGTTGCCGGAACCCGACCGTGCCGTCTTGGCGAACCCGACGCTCCAGCGAAGCCCCCTGGTCCGTGTGATCCCGTTGATCTCTGCTGGGACTCGATCCGTGGCCCGTGCTATCATATCGTGCTTTTGCCGACATCGCATCCGTATTCCAGTTTGCAGACCGTCGAGGCAAGTATCTGAATACTTGCTTGCATATGCTAGCGTGCGAGATCTAGTCTTGCCACGCAATTTAATTCACATTATTTAATCCCGTAACTTAATGATGGTAATTGATACCATATCATTGCAGTTATCTTAACCTGGAATCATTACAACAGTTCCTAGTAATTAACTGACCACATCACTCCATGCTTTAACTAAATAAAAAAACTGAATCAGATCTGCTTGAACTGTTAAACTATTCTTGAGACAATTATTATACTTAGTATAATTTCGTGTAGTTCCTTAATTTATAATTGTGAATATTGCTTTACCTTGTGGCTTTTGCACCCTAAAGATGATTGAACCTGTTAATAAGAGAATGCAAACATCACTGTGGTTATATGGAATATTGTGATTAATTACTGTTTCCTGCTGTTATTCATTATTGATTGTATACCTGTTGTGAGCACTTACCCGATTGCACGACATATTGACCTGACCCTGCTACACCTGACATATACATACATACCTACTCATCCTGTTGTACCATGACATTACTTGCCTTACGATTTCATGCCTAATGCCGACAAACCTAACCCTTCCTGCTGTCGATCCAGACAGACCTACCTTTACTTGACTTTGTGTTGGCATTAGTCCTTGACTACTGAATACCTGACTGACATACATAGTTTGGGGGTATGGGGAAATCAAAGGTGGAACCGACTTGTAACTCAACAGTTCGATACATTGTTCTGATCAGTCTTACGGGCTTGGCCAGCTCCGGAGTGTTGTTGCTGACATCACTCGTCCATCCTACTACCTTTTACTGCTTAGCGGCACGTCTCGGATTCAGCCCCGAGGATCATAACCGTGGTCCCCGGCACGCACGGGATACTATTGAGTTACATCGACGATTCATCAATTGGTTTCAAAGAATATAGAGTAGAAAACCTGATAGGACAGTTTAGTCACCATTACACATTACCCTGCTTGTTATCTCTTATTGTTGCTTTATTCATGTTCATACTTGCATTGCTTACTACTATGTTTATGCTATATACTTGATATCATGACGCGCTGACGTCTGGGTTTTGTATGGCCCAGATTCCGTACCTTTGTCGTCGACCGAGCAGGAGTACTTCAGCCAGCAGGCTGAACTGTGAGTTCCTTAGAGTTTAGTTTATTTATGTCATTTCATTTCCAGATGTGAGCCCGCATTATGGGACATACTGTTTATTCATTGTATTGGATCATTAGCTTCCGCACTTATTGTTTATTGATTCTTGTTATTATGGATTTGGACATGTATTAGATTAGCTTATTATCTTGTTCTTGATATCTTTACAACCGTAATGTGACTGTGGATGGATACTTCCTACCCACAGGTAGCATGGTTGGCTATGTCACGTGCCCAAATCTTGCGTACTCTGGGAAGCGGGGCGTGACATGGTTTTATGGTATCAGAGCCATAGGTTAATTGGGTTGATTCTTTGTAGTTGGGTATTGCACCCGATACGCGAATCGTAATACCCGTGATTAGGAAACATGTCCTGCCACCTTGACCGTTTTACCGTCCTTGAATCATTCTTCCAGATCATGTCGACATGCAAACTTACTTTGCATTGTTAACTCGAAAACCTAACTTCTTGTTATCTCTAGGACTTAGGCGACTTGGGTGGAGTTAAGTAATTGCGGCTATGATACCGCGGCATAGCTACAATGCAGCACTCTATTTAAGTATCTTGGAGTTCTAGCCTTGATCTATACTCGAAAACTATCATCATGCTAATGTGGGTACTTTGATTTCCAGGAATATGGCCGGTCAGAATTTGGAGATGGACCCAGGGCATGCGGTCTTAGCCGCCAGGCAAAGAGTGATAAGGGGATTGCTGGAGAAACTAAAGGAACAACTCGAGCTGGAACCAGCATTTGCACTGGACCCCACGTCCGTACGTAGAAGTATTCCAGTGAACAGGCGCAGCGTGGCACCAATGAAGAAAACAAGTATGGGTGATCGGAAGGGGAGAGTGATCTGTAGATACTGCCATAAACCCGGACATGTGCGAAAGAAGTGTCGTATGAGGCTGGGACTCTGTTTTAGATGTGGAGCGGCAGATCACACCGTTGATGCTTGTCCGTCGAAGCCTCGCACAAAGGATGATACACAGAAGCCTCCGCAGGGACCGTTCCAAGGACAGGAACCGCTTACTCAAGGACCACAGCAGGCTCGAGCGTTCGTGTTGACAACTGAAGAAGCTAAGGCATCGGGAGAAGTGGTTTCAGGTAATTTACTCATTCATGGTTTTCCCGCTTTGGCATTACTTAATTTCGGAGCATCCCATTGTTTATGTTATCCAAATTTATAACTACACACTCGATCACCTGTACGACCCTGTCTAGTTTCTGGGACATACACACTGGGAATGGGAAAATCATAGCTAGTAAGGAAGGTAGAGATTGTACAGTTGTTGTTTGCGGACGGGAGCTTTTTGCAGATTTCTTGGTGATAGATCCGGGCAGTTATGAGGTTGTCTTGGGAATGGATTTTCTTGGCACTTTCCACGCACACATTGATTGTTGGGCAAGGAAAGTAATTTTCCAGATTCCCGGACACTCTGAGTTTATTTTCATTGGAGGAAGCAGTTCTGTCAGGCCAGTCGAGTTTAGGACTAGGCCGACGAACAATGTTCTTGCGGCTATAGTAGTGGAGAATAATGAAGAGCCGGCAGTTGTCCGCGACTTTATGGATGTGTTTTAAGATGTTTCGGGCTTACCGCCGAAGCGAGATGTGGAGTTTGCGTTTGACCTTACTCCTGGTGCAGCGCCAGTATCAAAGGCTGACTATCCAATGGCACCAGTAGAATTGGAAGGAGTTAAGAAACAAGTGGGTGAATTACTCGAGAAGGGATGAATTCGAAGCAGCAACTCACCGTGGGAAGCTCCAGTTCTTTTAGTGAAGAAGAAGGATCGCACTGCCGACGCTGAGACAAGAGAAATTATTCGCGAAGACGAGTAAGTGCGAATTCTGGCTGGAAGAAGTGAAGTTTCTGGGGCATGTCGTGTCGGGCGATGGAATCGCCGTTGATCCCGAAACGATTGCAGCAGTTCGGGATTGGCCTATTCCAAGGAATGTAGCTGAGATAAGAAGTTCCTTGGAGTAGCCGGATACTACAGAAGATTTGTGGAGAACTTCGCTCGTTTAGCTGAGCCGTTAACCAAGCTTACGCGTAAGGAGGTACCGTTTGTTTGGACGGAGGGATGTGCATTGTCCTTCGAGACGCTGAAGCAGAAGTTGATAACCGCCCCGATCCTGACCGTACCGGATAATTCAGGAGGACTGGTGATTCATAGCGACGCATCTGGAAAGGGATTGGGATGTGTTTTAATGCAGAATGGGAAAGTCGTCGCTTACGAGACAGCTGAAGACTCATGAGAAGAACTATCCGACTCAGGACTTAGAGCTTGCAGCCGTGATCTTCGCCCTGAAGATTTGGAGACACTACCTTTTGGGCGAGAGAGTTGAAGTCTTTACGGATCACAAGAGTTTGAAATATGTGTTCACTCAGAAGGAGTTGAACATGAGGCAACGCAGATGGTTGGAGCTGATGGCCGACTACGACCTTGATCTTAAGTACCATCCGGGAAGGGTTAACGTCGTGCCAGATGCGCTAAGTCGGTTACCAGCAATTCAGTTATTGACTGCACACAGAGAGATCATTGAGGAGTTTCGGAGATTTGACTTGGAGGTTGTGCTACCGCGTGCTACAGGACAGTTGATGCAATTGAAAGTACAATCGTCCTTAGTGGAGAAGATTAAAGTGGCGCAATCGCAGGATCCTAGAATACAAAAGTTTCGAGAGCAGGTGGAAGCCAGACTACGAACCGATTTACTGATCCATGAAGATGGTTCGTTGAGATGTGGTAGCCGTGTGTGTGTGCCAAAAGGAGATGTGCGTGAAGAGCTTATGAAGGAGGCACACAGTTCAGCTTACTCTGTACATCCAGGAGGGACAAAGATGTACCGAGATATTCGACAGCACTTCTGGTGGGAAGGTATGAAGCGAGGAATTGCTCGCTTCATGGCTAAGTGCTTGGTGTGTCAGCAAGTCAAGGCGGAACACCAAAGGGTTGCTGGTTTGTTGCAATCACTTCCGATTCCTCAGTGGAAGTGGGAACATATAACCATGGATTTCGTGACGGCTTTACCGCGGAGTCCAAAGGGCAACAATGCAGTATGGGTGATTGTCGATCGGTTGACCAAGGCAGCTCACTTTATTCCTTTTCGGGTTGGTCAATCGACGGAGACTTTGGCAGAGCGGTACATGCAGGAGATTGTCAGATTGCATGGAGTACCGGTAAGCATCGTGTCCGATCGGGACACTCGGTTCTTGTCGCATTTTTGGAGGAGTTTACAAGAAAGTTTGGGACTCGGTTGAAGTTTAGCACAGCTTATCATCCTCAGATTGATGGACAATCAGAGAGAACGATCCAGACCCTTGAAGATATGTTGAGGGCTTGCATGTTAGACTTCAAAGGTTCTTGGGAGGATCATCTACACCTGGTGGAGTTTTCGTACAACAATAGCTTCCAAGCGACAATTCAGATGGCCCGTTTGAAGCGTTGTATGGTCGTAAGTGCCGTTCGCCGGTTTGTTAGGATGATGTTGGTGAACGAAGATTACTAGGACCAGATTTGGTGGTACAGACAGTCGAGAAGGTGAATACAATCAGGAAGCATATGAGGGCAGCTCAAGACAGACAGAAGAGTTGGGCCGACACGTCAAGGAGACCTCTAGAGTTCGCCGTGGGTGATTTGGTATTCCTGAAGATATCATCGACTAGAGGGGTGATTCGCTTTGGAAGTCGGGGAAAGCTTAGTCCCCGATTCGTGGGACCCTTCGAGATATTGGAGCGTGTTGGAGAGGTATCGTACCGGTTGGCGTTACCACAGTCATTAGCAGGAGTTCACAATGTGTTTCATGTGTCTCAACTACGGAAGTATGTTCGTGATGAGACTCATGTCTTGGATCATTCGGAGTTGACTGTACGAGAGGACCTGACTTTTGAGGAGCGACCAGTTGAAATCAAGGATCGGAGAGAAAAGGGTTCTTAAGAACAGGGTTATCCCTCTTGTGCTAGGTTCTTGGGGTAACCGATTGCATGGAGAATCCACTTGGGAGCGAGAAGACGAGATCCGACAGAAATTCCCTCACCTTTTCCAGTAGTTAGCTATCTTGTATTCTTGGAATTTCGAGGACGAAATTCTTTTGTAGTTGGGTATGATGTAACACCCGAGCCCAATAATACTATTTATATTACTAGTTGAGGGTTGTGGTTTGCTCATTTCCAATTTTCCTGATTTTCTGGTGTTTATTGCTAAATTTTACCCGGTTAAGTCATTTTGGCACATAACAAATTTTAACTCCTAAAATGAAATTTAAGATGTCCATGTTAGCCTACTCGTCGCCACTAGTCGCGTGGTAGCGTCCGAGTGTCGAGATTCCTTTCCGTTTGGCTAAACGGGCAAGTTTGGGCGACTACGCGCGCGTACAAGTGTCCGACTTGGGGGCATGCATTTTAATCATTAAACACCTATTTTCAAGATTTGGAACCCGCTTAAAATCTTATAATTTGAATTTGGAATATTTGGGCGCAACCCGGGCGCGATTTGGAAATGTTTCATTTCGCGCCAAAAGGGGCCCGTTTCAATTTAATATATATAGAACCAAAATATATCTACGAATATTTTTCCTAACAGTTATTTCCTCAAATCCTCATTCTAATATTTTTCCCTATCTCCCTCCAGCCAATCACGAGCTCCTATTTGAGCTCGTGGGCCCCACCTCCTTTTCCCCATCTCTCTCTCTCTCTTCCCTCAATATTCTCTCAATCTCTCTCTCTCTCTCTCCTATCCCCCTCTCTCTCTTCCTCTTTAAAAGCCATGCACGTAGCCGCCTCCCTCAACCCTCGTCGCCCATCACGAACCCAAAAACCCTAACCCTAGCCTCGTGATCCCACCGCCGACTTCCCCGCGACTTCGCCGTCGCCGCCAGCAATACCTCCTCGACCGCCGCACCTTCCTCCTCCCGTTCTCCCGACGACTCCCGCTCCTTCCCGCACTGCACCCAACCCCCCGGCGTCGCCTCCAACCCTGCACAGCCGACGTCGACGCCGCCCCTCGCCGCCGACGCCTCCCACGACTCCCTCTCACCCTCCTCGTCGCGACCCCGTCATCACCTCCCTTCCTCCTCCTCGCCGGAACAGCAAACCCGAGCCTTCATCCATTGCCTACCCCGCTGTTCACCGGAGAACGCACCGGCGACCTCGCCGTCGTCACCAGGGCCTCCTACTTCTCCCCCTCGACCACCAGAGCCGACCCCCCTCTCCTCCGGATCGCCGCAGCACCTTTCCCTGCACACCCGAGGCCCTTCACCCTCGCTGCAGCCGCTGCCGTCGCTTCGCCGGTGTTCCAGCGCCGTCGAGCTCGCCGGGGTCACCTGGTACATCTCCCTGTAAGTGTCCCCTTTCCTTCCTTTGTGCAAATCATCCCCCTTGCTGGTCGTAGTCGCTTGTATCCTATCGTTTTGCTAACTTCGCTCCCTTTTGTCGTTGCCGGAACCCGACCGTGCCGTCTTGGCGAACCCGACGCTCCAGCGAAGCCCCCTGGTCCGTGTGATCCCGTTGATCTCTGCTGGGACTCGATCCGTGGCCCGTGCTATCATATCGTGCTTTTGCCGACATCGCATCCGTATTCCAGTTTGCAGACCGTCGAGGCAAGTATCTGAATACTTGCTTGCACATGCTAGCGTGCGAGATCTAGTCTTGCCACGCAATTTAATTCACATTATTTAATCCCGTAACTTAATGATGGTAATGGATACCATATCATTGCAGTTATCTTAACCTGGAATCGTTACAACAGTTCCTAGTAATTAACTGACCACATCACTCCATGCTTTAACTAAATAAAACAACTGAATCAGATCTGCTTGAACTGTTAAACTATTCTTGAGACAATTATTATACTTAGTATAATTTCGTGTAGTTCCTTAATTTATAATTGTGAATATTGCTTTACCTTGTGGCTTTTGCACCCTAAAGATGATTGAACCTGTTAATAAGAGAATGCAAACATCACTGTGGTTATATGGAATATTGTGATTAATTACTGTTTCCTGCTGTTATTCATTATTGATTGTATACCTGTTGTGAGCACTTACCCGATTGCACGACATATTGACCTGACCCTGCTACACCTGACATATACATACATACCGACTCATCCTGTTGTACCATGACATTACTTGCCTTACGATTTCATGCCTAATGCCGACAAACCTAACCCTTCCTGCTGTCGATCCAGACAGACCTACCTTTACTTGACTTTGTGTTGGCATTAGTCCTTGACTACTGAATACCTGACTGACATACATAGTTTGGGGGTATGGGGAAATCAAAGGTGGAACCGACTTGTAACTCAACAGTTCGATACATTGTTCTGATCAGTCTTACGGGCTTGGCCAGCTCCGGAGTGTTGTTGCTGACATCACTCGTCCATCCTACTACCTTTTACTGCTTAGCGGCACGTCTCGGATTCAGCCCCGAGGATCATGACCGTGGTCCCGGGCACGCACGGGATACTATTGAGTTACATCGACGATTCATCAATTGGTTTCAAAGACTATAGAGTAGAAAACCTGATAGGACAGTTTAGTCACCATTACACATTACCCTGCTTGTTATCTCTTATTGTTGCTTTATTCATGTTCATACTTGCATTGCTTACTACCATGTTTATGCTATATACTTGATATCATGACGCGCTGACGTCTGGGTTTTGCATGGCCCAGATTCCGTACCTTTGTCGTCGACCGAGCAGGAGTACTTCAGCCAGCAGGCTGAACTGTGAGTTCCTTAGAGTTTAGTTTATTTATGTCATTTCATTTCCAGATGTGAGCCCGCATTATGGGACATACTGTTTATTCATTGTATTGGATCATTAGCTTCCGCACTTATTGTTTATTGATTCTTGTTATTATGGATTTGGACATGTATTAGATTAGCTTATTATCTTGTTCTTGATATCTTTACAACCGTAATGTGACTGTGGATGGATACTTCCTACCCACAGGTAGCATGGTTGGCTATATCACGTGCCTAAATCTTGCGTACTCTGGGAAGCGGGGCGTGACATCTCCATTACCGTAAACCAGGAACATCTCCTTAGTCCTTCTCAGGTACTTGAGAATGTTCTTCACTGCTGTCCAGTGGTCCTCCCCTGGGTCGGACTGATACCTGCTTACCGCGCTGATCGCACGCTTTTGGCGTGTCGGATGTTCAAAGAATTAAAGTGTAACCGCGATCAGGACGGTGTCGCTTTGCAGCTAGCCGGTGAGCACGGGTCGGTCCACAGGGAGATGGTGTTATCTTACCTTCTTGTCTTAGACGAGTCAATAAAGAATCTTGTATGTTTGTTTTGTCTAACCTATGTGTTTATCTGCAAGTATAAAGTTGTTAAGAAAAATACGAGATTGTAAGCTAAGAAATCCGTACTCAAAACCTTTGAGCCGAGTCTTGACCAATTGAAGCTAGACAATCGGCAACAACGGGGATTAGGGGATTTAAGCGCGGTATTCGTGGAATCCGGCTTATTTACCCTTGTCCTTCCGTTCTTGTCTCTTGCTTTCGCCTCCGGCCAAACCGAACGCAACCGGTCGTGGTTAGGAATCACCGTTACCTTGTCAGGATACGGTGCCTAACGGAGCGCTTGCGTATGGTTTGGGCGAAGTTCAACTGGAAAATAACGGGAAAAGGAATTGGTAAAGAAATGTGTTAACTTACAATACCTTATTTCTTCTTAACAATAATAATTACAACATTCACAATATAAACAAAAGAGAACAAAAAGAAAAGAACAAAGAAAAGAAAAGATACAAGTATTAAAATTGCATGAATAAAATTGCATGAAAGAAAATGCAAGTAATAAAAAGACAAGTAATAAAAAGCGAGTAATAAAAAGAATACGGAACTAGGACCCAAGCCAAGCATGTGCTCAATTGCCAACCCTTAAACTTGCAAGCTCAATGAAGAACTTGCAAGATCAAGGGAAGGGTAGAAAACGCATGTGAAATGAAGTGCTAGTCCCGGAAGAAAATACGACCCTTGAGATCAATAACTAACCCTTAACCATTCAACCTCAATGAAGAGATTGAATGAGCAAGAGAAAGCAGAAATCTCAAGGGGGAGCCGAACTACAAAGAAAGATACAAATCCCTCATCTTCATTAACATCCACTCAAAAGCTCTCACTACAATTTAATGGAGGAATGAAGAAGAAGAAGAAAGAAACTAACAAAAATGAGGATAAAACAAAACTCAAAAATTGCTCTCTTGGTTAAGCTCTAAGCTGCTGTATTTATAGGCAGGGAAATGGGGTTTTAGGGCAACCAGCAGACTACATGTGAAATCCCCAAAATAACCCCAAAAAGTCATGCTCTGACCTGCCTGTACGGCCGCGGATCCGCCGCCTAGACCTCCCTATGGCCGCGGATCCGCGCCCCTACAGTGGGTTTAGGCTGTGGGCTTTTGTGCAATTTCCTGGTCTTCTGTCCTTTCTTGTCTGCTGCATGTATTTTCTGAAAATACATTCACAATTCTTCCAGAATTTCTGTTGAGGAAAGGTGGACTTTTTGTGGATGTCTTTTGTCATGATTGCCTCGAGCTCCGCGTAGATCTCTTGGATTTTGTGCTACCATTGAGCCTTGTACATGAGGATGACATTGATTTGACATTTTGTCTCCCTACACTGATATCTGGCAGCATACAGATGAAGAGCGGAGACCGTGTTTTATCAGTGGTTGGCAGGAACCCGGATTTTGTCGTGTTTTCCATGAATTTCACCGTTTTAGAACCGAGAACCTGTATCCTGCAAATATGTAATAAACACGGATTAAAAGTACCTACCTATAAACACACGAGCGTAAGAATGGGCGGTATGAAATGCAGTATTCTGTGATGAACAAATACCCCCAAACTTAACTTTTGCTCGTCCCGAGCAAAAACCAATTATTCACAAAAAATAAAATGATAACCGCACTTTCGCAGGGAACGCGATTGCACTGAGCGCGTGCAACAAGCCGTTAAACCTCTAGGTGTCCCTAGTATGAGGAGTGTTGTCTCCTGAGGGTTTTCAGCGGATACTACCCACAAAATCCGGTCAAGCTAGTTTGTAAAATGACTAAGATTCAAACCCTAAAGTTTTGTTTAAGACAATAACAATTCTATAATCCTAGGTCTAGACTATCGAACCTTTAGTTTTCACACCTCGCTTCTTATTTAACTACAGGTTTTATATGTCTTTACGTATAGTGCAAATAGTGTCGTTAAGTTCCCGAAAGGTCGATTAAAGTCATCATGTCGCATAATAAAGCCCAGATAACAATTTTAAAAAGGATCACATAAGTTTTATAGAGAGTTAAGCATTTTTCAAGTTTCGTTTTCCAGTAAGGTTTCAACTTCAGAATTTCTATCTTCCCTAACAGGAAACTAGGTCTTATTCTTCACTCCACCTTTTTCTTGTTTTCATTTCATACACACCTCTGTGAACGTGCAATAGTCTTTATCATAGAGTAAAACCTTCATATCTCCGTTAAAAAAAAAAATTTATAAAAGCTTGTCTTTTATCAAGATTATTCTCACACAAAGAACCGTTAGGAATTTTAACTCGGAGAGAACACTTGCTTGACTTTGTTTTTATCTGGACTTTCTAGGCTTCTTAGCGAGCTTTGGGCCAATGCACCCAAACCAGTTGGTTTTAGGGCATTAGGTGTAGAAACACCCCGGCGGACTTAATTACTCAAGTTACCCAGGTCCAAAAACAAAAGACAGTTTGCGTGAAAATCAGATGATTTAATACGAACGGAGATATAACCGGCAGTTCCATTATTTTTTTGGATAAAAGACGTGTTTAGTGGGTTTGGTGTGTAATCATTCCAATCAAGTTTCAGATGGGTTATTTTTCAGACTTAGTTCCAATTAGGGCATCAATAACATTCCTCCATATTCACTTACTTCATAAACTATTCTTGATATATTACTTATTTCAGAACAAACCTATTTGATCCTCAGAAAATCATTTATCTATTTAAAAGTTGTTTTTAAACATAAAAGACTTGTCATCTAATTTCCAAGACTCACAACACGTGTAGTGTAATGTAAAGACGTATATCAGCTATAGTTAACTTCAAAGGAGAGTTATCTTTCAGGTTTTCAAAATCCAAACATAGGATTTAGTTATTCCTATCTTTTCAAACAAAAACCGTCGAATGTTGAATCAGAGTTCTTCCACAAGCTAACTTGACAAAAAGTTTTTATATTTTTAGAAAATTTTCAGATTTTTATGGATTTTTAATAAGGTATGCAAATGCAAAATATACAAATGAATGCGAAGGAAGAAAGCTTACCGAGCACACCCCCAAACTTAAACTTGACAGTGCCCTCACTGTCAGGCTATACCAAGAGGGTCAAAATTGCCGGCGCTCCCTAAAAACAAATTATATACAAAAAAAAAAAGAGAAAACAAAAAATATATATAAAAAAGAGCCCCCCCAAACTTAAGTAAAACAGTGTTTCCACTGTTAAGCGTTGAAATTCAGGATTAGGGGGGAAAGAAAACAGTATCAAACTATACAAGGCCTTACACAGGCCAAAAGTTAGCACCAACCATTCAAAGATCTTATCTCTGTAAAGCGGTGGCTGGTAAAAGAAGGCGTAGGGAAAAGAAATGGAGACTACGCAAGACCGCTTGTGGAGAGAAGTGGAATGCGGTCTCGGTAGATGAGAAGAAGAATGGCGGAAGGGGAAAAGAAGTGGAATACGAACTTGAGGGTGCAAATGGAGTAAATAGATTAGCACAATTTATGATGAACGCTGTGTAAAAAGCGATTGTGCTAATATATTTACTCGTCGAGAAATGGGGTCAAATCCCTCAAGATTCGCAAGAAACCATGGGTACGCCGAACTTGGTAAACCAGACAAATGAAATGTAAGTGATACGGGTTCTTGCAAGGTCGGAACGATGGAAAGGATAGAGGGAAGTGGTTGAGGAAGGTTATCGGTTAAAGGTGCAGGAGGGTGTACACAGTCAGTGGAAGGAATAGGATGAATTGGAAAATCCGACTCATCAATTAAAACTGGTTCATCCTCAAGACTATCCTCAATGTTCTCCCCAAAATTCAGCTTATCCATGCAAATTTCATCAAAATCCAGACGCATATGGGGTTCGGGAAAAACATTTAAAGACTCGGGATGATGACTTGAAGAGAAAAACTCAGCCAAATCTACAGGTTCATCATCCAAAATGTTCCCAGCGTCAATATCCTCAATCCAGTGAAAATCAAAATTCTCTGACACCTCAACCAAAGCATGGATATTAATCAATTCAGGTTCTAAGATGGAGGTGTAAAGGACAAAAGGTTTAGGATCGGTTTCACTTGGAAGGGACCCTTCACAATCAGGTAAATCAAACACTACAAAGTCGCACAACTCATTAATCATTCTATCTTCAATTGATAAATCTTGTGGGATACTCGATAGACTTTCAAAACAGGAGGTGTGGGATTCAATTTGGAATGGGTAGGTTTGATTTGGAAGGGGGTATATCTCACTCTCTCCACTCAAATTCACAGCCTGTCCTGCCGCCTCATCATACATTGAAAAATTAGGAGCTAGTTGAAAACTAGCTACCGGATCACTAGGTTGTATGAGGGCGGCCATGGACGCATTCAAATCCATCGTCTATTGTGAAGCTACCCTAAATTCTTCCAAGGACTGTTCTAAGCTAGACATAGGTTGTGATGGGGTTTCAGTAAAAGATGCGAAGTTGGTTTGATACTGGAAACCCCCAAATGGCTGTGTAGAAGCAATGTCTAGGGAAGGTGCAAAAGTAGGGTAGGATTGGTAGGAATTGAATGGCTGGACAGGAGTGGGATCAACATTGGGATAAGAAGGTGAATGGAATTGTTGATCCCGAGAATTCGAAGTGGTGAAAGGAGTGAAAGATCGGCTACGGGATTGTTCGATATGTTCAGCAAGAGACATTGGTCTTGGGGTTACAACTGGATTTTCAAAAGGTGTATCAACGCAAGAAGGGGTGAATGTTTGAAACGGTTGATACGAAGTGGATTGCGGGGTCCAGTCGTTCGTCCTAGACGCGTCTATCCGATCTTTCAATGAAATTTTCGGCATGGAGGGGTCGTTTGAAGTTTGACCAAAACAAGAACCGTATGAGGTGATGTCTGGTTGTGGGTACCAAAGTTCGGCAAGAGTTTTGCGAGGAGGGGTACCCATGATATGAAGAGAGAGAGAGAGAGAAAGGTAGAGAAAAGGAGGGGAAAAAGAATGTGATTTTTTTTTAAGCAAAAGAATGAAATATACACAAAAAAGAATATGGACAAAAAAAATAATCACGACACAAAAATACCACACACCTAATCGTTCTAAGGTTCACCTAGGTCAACTAGACTTGCTCGAGAACTTGATTGTCGAAGTAAAACTGTATCGAAAAACAGGCTCAAGATACACTGATCACGAGGCCAGGTAAGTGCAGAGATAAGGGGAGGTTTTCCAACGCTTTCGCGAAGTTCCTTAATTAAATAACCCTTTCTCTTTTGGCGGTTTCGCCGTTAACACTTTCCTAGACACCCCGTAAACAATATACCGTTAAGCAAGCTTCTAAATACAGTTAACTTCTCCTAGTGAGCGCGAAGTCCTTAAGGCTTAAAGTCTAGTTTCTTTTAAAATTTGTGCGGGTTATCGTTATGCTCAAGTTCGTGATTTGTGGGCCACGGAAAAGGTGATGAAATCCTTTACCGTATGTTGTGGGGTTCGCTTGCCCTTAAGTCCGTATTAATTGATGCAATGCGCAATTCAAAAAATTCTATAAAGAATCAAACAATCGTTTTTTATTTTAAGTGCTGCGCTGCAACAAATACGGGTTAGTCAATTTTGGCGTTTGCTAGCGAACTTGCAAAGAATCCTGCAAAAGAATAGTATATTGGAAGCGTCGGATTTAAGAAGAAGGTGTTAGTAAAGTACGTACCGTTTAAGTTTTGGGTTAAGAAACCCCCGTTGAATCGAGTCCGGTAAGCTCGAAAGGTTCGCTTGCGCGGGTCAAACTACCCGGATCTTTGGCACTGTACTCCGTAATCACCTTAACTTTGAATGTACACTTTGCTCCCACAATCGCAGTTTGCAAATCTGCAAAAATCTGCACACTTGCCCACAAAAATATTGTCCAAAAAAAAGAAAAACAAAAAGAATATTTTTTTTTTATATATACAAAAAGAATATTAACCCGAATAACAAGAAAGAAAATACGCTACCGTCTTCCCGGCAACGGCGCCATTTGATCGCACGCTTTTGGCGTGTCGGATGTTCAAAGAATTAAAGTGTAACCGCGATCAGGACGGTGTCGCTTTGCAGCTAGCCGGTGAGCACGGGTCGGTCCACAGGGAGATGGTGTTATCTTACCTTCTTGTCTTAGACGAGTCAATAAAGAATCTTGTATGTTTGTTTTGTCTAACCTATGTGTTTATCTGCAAGTATAAAGTTGTTAAGAAAAATACGAGATTGTAAGCTAAGAAATCCGTACTCAAAACCTTTGAGCCGAGTCTTGACCAATTGAAGCTAGACAATCGGCAACAACGGGGATTAGGGGGTTTAAGCGCGGTATTCGTGGAATCCGGCTTATTTACCCTTGTCCTTCCGTTCTTGTCTCTTGCTTTCGCCTCCGGCCAAACCGAACGCAACCGGTCGTGGTTAGGAATCACCGTTACCTTGTCAGGGTACGGTGCCTAACGGAGCGCTTGCGTATGGTTTGGGCGAAGTTCAAATGGAAAATAACGGGAAAAGGAATTGGTAAAGAAATGTGTTAACTTACAATACCTTATTTCTTCTTAACAATAATAATTACAACATTCACAATATAAACAAAAGAGAACAAAAAGAAAAGAACAAAGAAAAGAAAAGATACAAGTATTAAAATTGCATGAATAAAATTGCATGAAAGAAAATGCAAGTAATAAAAAGACAAGTAATAAAAAGCGAGTAATAAAAAGAATACGGAACTAGGACCCAAGCCAAGCATGTGCTCAATTGCCAACCCTTAAACTTGCAAGCTCAATGAAGAACTTGCAAGATCAAGGGAAGGGTAGAAAACGCATGTGAAATGAAGTGCTAGTCCCGGAAGAAAATACGACCCTTGAGATCAATAACTAACCCTTAACCATTCAACCTCAATGAAGAGATTGAATGAGCAAGAGAAAGCAGAAATCTCAAGGGGGAGCCGAACTACAAAGAAAGATACAAATCCCTCATCTTCATTAACATCCACTCAAAAGCTCTCACTACAATTTAATGGAGGAATGAAGAAGAAGAAGAAAGAAACTAACAAAAATGAGGCTAAAACAAAACTCAAAAATTGCTCTCTTGGTTAAGCTCTAAGCTGCTGTATTTATAGGCAGGGAAATGGGGTTTTAGGGCAACCAGCAGACTACATGTGAAATCCCCAAAATAACCCCAAAAAGTCGTGCTCTGACCTGCCTGTACGGCCGCGGATCCGCCGCCTAGACCTCCCTATGGCCGCGGATCCGCGCCCCTACAGTGGGTTTAGGCTGTGGGCTTTTGTGCAATTTCCTGGTCTTCTGTCCTTTCTTGTCTGCTGCATGTATTTTCTGAAAATACATTCACAATTCTTCCAGAATTTCTGTTGAGGAAAGGTGGACTTTTTGTGGATGTCTTTTGTCATGATTGCCTCGAGCTCCGCGTAGATCTCTTGGATTTTGTGCTACCATTGAGCCTTGTGCATGAGGATGACATTGATTTGACATTTGTCTCCCTACACTGATATCTGGAAGCATACAGATGAAGAGCGGAGACCGTGTTTTATCAGTGGTTGGCAGGAACCCGGATTTTGTCGTGTTTTCCATGAATTTCACCGTTTTAGAACCGAGAACCTGTATCCTGCAAATATGTAATAAACACGGATTAAAAGTACCTACCTATAAACACACGAGCGTAAGAATGGGTGGTATGAAATGCAGTATTCTGTGATGAACACGCGCTCAACGCGTAAGCTACATCTGGTCTTGTACACAGCATCGCATACATTATAGATCCTACCGCCGAAGCGTAGGGTATAATGCTCATGCGAACCCTCTCCTCGTCAGTCTTAGGAGACATCTTCTTGGAGAGGGTAATTCCGTGCAATGCGGGTATGTTACCGCGCTTGGAACCCTCCATACTAAATCTCTTTAGTACGGTCTCTATGTACCTGGACTGCGAAAGTCCCAATAGTCTCTTGGATCTATCTCTATGGATCTTGATCCCCAGAATGTACGAGGCATCACCCAGGTCCTTCATAGAGAACCTTTGTGACAAAAATAGCTTGACCGATTGTAGCATAGGAACATCATTTCCTATCAAAAGAATGTCGTCCACGTACAAGACTAGGAATACGACAGTTCGTCCTACAATCTTCTTATAAACACAGGGTTCATCTTCGTTCTTGATGAAATCAAATTCCTTGATTGCCTCATCAAAACAGATGTTCCAGCTCCGCGATGCCTGCTTTAATCCATAAATGGATTTAAGCAACTTGCACACCCTTCCGCTGCTCCCACTGTCTACGAAACCTTCTGGTTGATCCATGTAAACGCACTCTTCCAAACAACCGTTTAGGAAAGCCGTCTTAACATCCATCTGCCAGATTTCATAGTCATGGAAGGCAGCAATGGCAAGTAAGATCCGAATGGATTTGAGCATAGCCACTGGAGAAAAAGTCTCGTCATAGTCCAAACCAGGTCTTTGACGAAAACCTTTTGCAACGAGTCTAGCTTTATAGGTTTCCACCTGCCCATCTACACCAAGTTTCCTTTTGTAGATCCATTTGCATCCAACGGGTTTTACCCCAGGTGGAGCAATATCCAAGGTCCACACTTTATTGGCGTACATGGACTCCATTTCGGATTGCATTGCTTCCTGCCACTTATCAGAGTCCCTACTGATAACGGCCTGCCTGAAACTGGTAGGGTCATCTTCTTCCAAGATGCAATCCTCTCGATCCCCGTCTATGAGAAAACCGTAGTATCTCTCGGGTGGATGAGAAATCCTACCAGATCTGCGTAGTGGCTGAGGTTCGTCTGGGGTTATAGAATCTAGCGGTTCCTCCAAATTTTCAGTTACATTTTGTGGTCGCTGAATTTCTTCCAGTTCTACCGAACTCCCACTAGTTTCTTTTGCAAGAAACTCCCTTTCTAAGAAGGTGGCGTGGCGAGATACAAACACCTTCTGTTCCTCAGTGTGGTAGAACAGATATCCTAGTGAGTCTTTAGGATATCCCACAAATTTACAGAGAACTGATCGTGCCTCTAACTTGTCCGGTTTCTGTGTTTTCACATAGGCCGGACAACCCCATATCTTAATAAACTTCAGACATGGTTTCTTACTGCTCCATATTTCATACGGAGTTTTAGGCACAGATTTGGACGGAACTTGATTCAAAAGGTATGCCGCTGTCTGAAGCGCATGTCCCCAGTATGAAAGAGGTAACTCAGCACTACTCATCATGAAGGGAACCATATCCAATAGGGTACGATTCCTCCTCTCTGATACACCGTTGTGCTGTGGTGTATAAGGAGGAGTAAGCTGAGAGAGAATACCATTCTCTTTTAAGTAATCTAGGAATTCCGTGCTTAAGTACTCCCCTCCCCTGTCAGACCGGAGGATCTTGATACTTTTGCCTGTCTGGTTCTCTACTTCCTTTCTGAATTCCTTGAATTTCTCAAAAGTTTCAGATTTGTGTTTCAATAGATACACATATCCGAACCTAGAGAGATCGTCAGTGAATGTGATGAAGTACGAGAACCCACCCCTTGCATGTATAGACATCGGACCACATACATCACTATATACGAGTCCCAAGAGCTCTGCTGCTCTTTCTCCATGTCCGGTGAACGGAGATTTGGTCATCTTCCCTTTGAGACAAGACTGACAAGTTTCATAAGATGAAAACTCGAACGTATCCAAGAGTCCATCTTTATGCAACTTACTCAGTCTTTTCTCTCCGACATGACCAAGTCTACAATGCCACAAGTAGGATTCATTCGTATCTGAATTCTTCCTCTTGCGTGTGTTTTGTATATTGAGAACTGTATTCTGATTTAGAACGTAGATACCATTACACAGTGTACCCTCTGCAACCAGTACCTTATGAAGGTAAATGTTCATGATATTCTTTTCAAGAACAAAGTTATATCCATCTTTATCGAGTAAAGAAACTGATATGATGTTGCAAACCATGGAGGGTACATAGTAGCAATCGTTCAAAATCATAGTCTTGCCATTTGGCAATACTAGGTGATATTCACCGACGGCTGCCGCATTAACTTGTGCTCCGTTCGCTACTCTGAGCGACATATCACCCGGTGCAACTTTCCTACTTTTTCTCAGTCCCTGCAATAAATTACAGATATGAGATCCTGATCCGGTATCAAGTACCCAGGAGGTAGGGCTGACCGTAAAACAGTTCTCAATTACAAGAACACCTGAAGTAGATGCAAAACCATGCTTCTTCTTCAACTGGGTATTCTGGAAATCCATACAATCCCCTTTCCCATTCTCATACTCATGACTGTTGTCATAAGTTAGAGCTGAACCAACTTTCCCCAGTCCCGAATAAGAATTCGGATCGGTCAAGCGATACATTTTATTATCTTGATTAGGGCGTGAAAAGGTTGCTGCCTGGAGAGAGAGAAAAGAAACACTCAGCGTATGCTCTTGCAAGATTAGATTGGTTTATTAATTTATCTAACCAGGATGTCTCCCACTGTTTACTCAAATTCTTCTTAAAACCTTTTAAAAGAAGAACTAGCCGGGTTTTAATTCACGTCACAATACTTGCTTAACCTTTCAGCCAGGCTAGTGTCGGTACTTCGAGGGAGGTTTTCCAACGCTTTCGCGAAGTTCCTTAATTAAAGAACCTCTTTTCCCTGGGGGCGTAACCCCGCTAACACCTTTCTAGACACCTACTATGTTTATAGCATTGATCGTTAAGTGAAATAATCTCCCGAGAGTAATCCAACTCATCAGTGGGATCGGGATCCAACTGTCATTGTGTGATAACCTAGATGGAATCCACTTTAGTCACCACACTCCAGAAGGTATGCTAAATCTGCAAGTTTCAGTTCTTTTGAAACTCCCAATGTGGTTTTTGCCCTTAGGACCCAAGTGACCTTGACGAATAATCAACAAATCAAAAGGTCCTAGTCAAGTTCAACCCGTCGTTATCCAGGATTGCATTAGACCCGCCCGCATGATCCTTGACGAATAATCAACAAAATCATGCGACCGTCCTAACCAATCGCATCTATCAGTGCAACAGAGAATTATTACTCAGCTACCGTTCACTGTGTCTTGACGAATAATCAACAAACGCAGCACGAATACTAAGTATTAATTATCCGAAACGACGGAGGGCTACGGCTGGGTTTTTGGCGAAAAACCCGTTAACGTAATGAACTTGATATCAATGAAGGAACCTGATAATCTTTTTGAAAATATAGTGGCGAAAACTTTTGCTAAAAAGGTCACTCCCTGTGAAGGGATCTCGGCTCTTTCCTCGTCGAATGAGGTGCAGGATATTCCAAACTGAATACCTCGATGCAAAGCAAGAATAATCGACTATAGTGAAGTTATTACCCTGACGCAAACTTTTGTCCAAGGGGTCACTCCCGGTGAAGGGATCTCGGCCCTTGCCTCGTCGACTGAGGTGCTGGGCATTCACAACCGAATACCGCAATGCAAAACAAAAATGAACGTCCTTGCAATAACAGCTTTTTGAAAAATTGTTCCAACGTCTTTTAGGTTTATTTTCTTGCATTAGTTCTTTTAATGTGTCCCATCATTTAAATCCTACCATTGCAGAAAACAACCAAAATATGACGTACGCTTATGCCATTCGCATTCGCCACGGGGCCCCGTCATCACCCGTTAGGTTACTTAACTAACGACAGAGCGGGGGCTGGGCTAGCGCGGCTGTAAAACATAAGCAACGCCTAAATAGTTATTATATATAACAGCAATGATAGCCAATCCAGATCACAGATGAACACTTTGGATATACTAGGAACCCGCGATTCGTTCGAGCCTGCAATGAAAAACGGATTACACGGTCGCGATGAATAGCCAATACCCCACCCAAGACCCCTACTGGTGCGGCAAACTACCCGCCAAGTATCCGAAGCGAAGCAACCTCCCTCAATGCCATGAGTAGGCCACTCGGCACTTCGAGATACCCGGTAGTTTGTGCACCCCCTCCATGGGTCTATCCTAGGAGCAAAAACAGTAAAAAGAATTATACAATGACGGCTACAACCCCGACCCGGTTGTGCGGCCAAACAAATAATATTACATCAATTTACAAATTTATTACATGAATGAAAGAAAAAAGAAACTCTCATCTCACATCCACCCCGGCTATTCATCCGCGACAATCCAACGAGTTCATATACACAAACCATCAACAACAATCACAGATCACAGATATGTATAACCCCGACTAATCGTCATATAGCGATTAGCCGACGTTCAATACATAAGAACATCACAGATATAACCTTTATAGTCAAAGTATATTGAAGTTCGAAAAAATACGGATTTATAGGCCCCCAAAAACAAATTTCTATTCTGGAAAATCTGGGCACATATAATATATCTTAAAAATCCTAAAACCACGTCAGAAACACACTGCACCAAAATCGATGCAGCAACTCAACAAGTTGGCCGCGGTTCCGCGGCAATAGCTTGCTATTGCCGCGGAAGCGCGGCGCTTTGGTGGAGTCGCTGTCTCGTGTTTGGTGGCTTTCTTCTAAAAACCCTGAGATGATTTTTGGAGTATAACAAATTTTGTTTTGACCAGAAAAAAATTTAACAGAAACTCAGGTTTTTATAACTTGGTTTTTTCGATTTTTCCGTTTCGAACTTCGATATACTTTACTACCAAGCTAGTTTATGTTTAGTTAGGCTCTGATACCACTGTTAGGTCCACGTTACCTCTCCCGGTACTTTCGGGGTTGCGGAAACGGTAAATCAAAAATTTTCTAAACTTTGTAACATGGACCGTAAAAGCCGGATCTTTGCTAAACAATACACTAGCATCCTAACAAGAGTTGTATCTACTCGGTTAGGGGTTATACCTCAACTTGAACTCCTTCTCTTGTTGTTGTTGTTCTTCTTTGATGTTCTTCTCTTCTTATTGTTCTTCTCTTTGCTTGCTCAATGGTTGATCCGGACTTCGGTCACCTCCGCGGCCTCCTTGAGTCGAAGACGATCCACCCGAGAGATGTACACCGAGCTCCACCTCAAGCCGAGGTAACTAGGGCAAGGAGATTGCTAATCTAGAAGCCCTAGGATGTGTAGAGAAGATGTATGGATGTATTTGTCAAGTGAAATCCTTTTTCTCTCAACACATGAGATCAAAGGAGAAATCAAGAGGAGGAAGAAGAAGGAGATTTTCTAGCAACCATGGAGCTTCTCATTTCAAGAGAGAGAATGAGAATAAGCAAATGAAAAGCTTAACCAAGAGAAAAACTAACCATGGTTGCAATAAAGCACAAACATTATGATTACTAATCCCATCAAGATAAAGGTGATGGCTACAAATGACATGACCATTATCATAACAAAAGAAAAAGAAAACCAAAGAATACTTTAGATATTCTAAGAAGATCCAAGTCAACTTTGGTCAAATGGTCAACAAAGTCAAGATGGTCAAATGGTCAATGTAATTAGCCATAACAAAATTATCAATGAAAGGATTAGTAAATAATGTCCCCGGCTCATAATGGTTTTGACCAAACGAACTGTCGAAACCCTAATGAGTCCGCCTCAAAATGGTTTTGACCGAATCAACTGTCAAAACCCTAATGAGCCTGCCACATAGCGGTTTTGGCCGAACCAACTGCCAAAACCCTAATGAGGCACCTCCTCCTTCATCGCTCCGGAAAACTGTGCATACACACCTGCATCCGTATTCCGTAGAATGCGGATGCACAGAAGACAAAACAAATCCATCCATGCAATACTAGGATCCGGCTTAAACCAAAGCCCACTAGTATTGCCAGCCCGAACACCACACGCACACAAGTGTACGTAAGTGATCGCAGCCCTGCGGTAAAACCATACGGCCTCTACACGTTTCGCTCAATGCAGGGAAACTCTCTGTGTGGGACTCTAAAGACTCGACACTACGCTGGCAGTGGGTTTAACCACAGACCGCAAGCGGCACTAGCTGTACGTAACGGTCCCCAGGTAGATGTCGATAAGAAGGCCGATGAGGTAAACCCATCCGAACTCCTACTTAGTCTGTATGTGACAATCTCCGTACAGTCCGGTCTGTTCGTCTGAAACATCGCATGGCGGGCCTACGGAGCGGTAAACGTCAGTCCCCTAATAGCGGTACAAGTCGTGTCGGAGTGAAGCCCAATACACCCTGAGATAACACTGGAAACCTACCAGTATATCTCGCTTGCCCTGGCCAGGGACTACTCGTGTAATGGCTCTTCTAGACACAGCGCGATGTCAACCCCCAATACCGGGAGAGACGAATCCTGTCTAACCGTCACTGCCTCCAAGTGCTTCGGGACTGCTCCCAACTACTACCTGTTTGCACGACAAAGTAGAGCCGTGGTAGGGTAGTAATCAAAGAACAGTGGGAACACACTCGAGGCGAAGTGACAGTGTCAAGTCAGCGGACTAAACTGTACTCATGTCACCTGGGAACTGATAACTAACGATAGGTATAATACCAACCATCAGTTCCCGACGAGTCCTGTCCAGTGTACTCGTAACCCAACGAGCACCCGCATACTATCTCAAGTACGACGTACCGACGGCTGTGGGACAGACCGTCTCCCGTGCTGGGATGAGAAGCGCATACGCTAGTCTACTCCGGAGTATCGATGCCCTATCTCGGTACTCCCACGACTAGGGACGTGTATAAGGATGTGCTTGTAGATTACCCAGCCCCCACGAGTGTGATCGCCATCACAACGCCGGTAATCAAGCAAAGATCCTAAGGGCTCTACTAATGCGTATAGGTGATATAATAAATAAACACACATGTACACATTAAAGCAGAGACAAACCAAGTAGCATACTACTATATTGAGCAAGATTGTCTGTACAACTGTGAATATCCCAAGCTTCCATCAAGTAATATACATACTAGTATGATACAGTAATGGCCTCTAGGGCATATACACTAACACAGCTAGTACCGCTAACGACTTATGGGTGACTGATATGATCATCACCTACTGCCGGCGTATTGACGAGTCTTTAGAGTCCTACACAGAGATTTCCTGGCTCAAGCGAAACGAAGTAGGGCACATATGAGATATGTGCGGGACCGAGATTAATACGTGTATGTGATACCGTATTCTAATCTTGTGATATGTGATATCGATCGGTTATATGTGATATAGCCGGGTTATTAAATCAAGTGTTGATTCGATAAGTTGATATAAATGATATTAGTCGGTTATATGTGATATAGCCGGATTATTAAATCAAGTGTTGCTTTAATAATTTAATATATAATTATATATTTGATATATTAATATATATTAACTAATATTAGCTCACGTAAGAATTTCTTTTCTCATTGTACATTTAATATATATGTGATATATATTAATGTATTTTTTTATGTGTCATGCTAGATGATACATTGGACATGGGTGTATGAGACTCATACCAACGTAAAGATAATTTGGGTATTTAAATATTAGGGGGAAAATCAAAATTAGTTGGAAATTAACATGGCAAAGATGCTTGTGTAATCATGTAGAACCATTGACTTAGTCCACTAATTTTGTTTTACTCTAGATATTATTAACCTAACCATTATCTTTAGCCATGATTAAGTCTCTACATGAGTTCATATATGATATTTTCTCACCCATGGTTGCCATTATTATTGACTTCATCTTCTTCTTCATCTCTTTTGAGCTTACTAGGTTTTCTTGAGGTGAAGAAAGAGAGTGAGAAAAATTATTCTAAAGTGGGAAAAATTCATACTTCATCAATCTACACTTGACTAGCCATTTAGTATAGGTTGTTTCTTCACTAGTTCATCAATTAGTGAAGAGGTAGCTTGAGTTAGCGATTCTTCGACGTAGATCATCTTCGGCCTCGAAGATCTTTGAGCAAGCTTGTTCCTTTCGTCTAGTAGAGCCTAAGGAGAGTCCGGAAGACAACCACTTGGAGCTAAAAGACTACTACACGGAGCTTTAGAAGTGAAGGACCAGTCTACAAAGGTTGTATTCCTTGTTCACTTAGAGTAAAGTTGTTTACTTGCTTAGTTAAACCCTAATTCTCTAGTTAGATCCTTGGTTTGGGTTGCTTTGCTCTCTAGATTTTTTAAAATTGCATACCCGATGCCTTATAAAACCTAGTGAGAGTGCTAAGGAACCTAACAGTTATGCCTTTAGGGAAACGAGGTTTATTTTAATTAGGTCCGTGTAAAAGCAAGGGGAACCTCCCTCAGAGTACCGACACTTGCCTGGCTGACCAGTTAGCGAACTTGTAGAATGTAATTAATCTCGGCTAATCTTACCTTTTAAGGTTTGAAGAAAGATTCGATAAAAACAGTAGGAGTCATCCTGATTAGATAAAAACCAATCTAATCTTGCAAAGAGCTCACGCAAAGTGATTATCCTTCTCTCTCTCCTGGTAGCGACCAATGACATGCCTTAATCAAAATAATAATATGGATGTATTGACCGAACCTACTTATTATACTGGTCTAGGTTCCGCTCTATCTTATGATTGTCGGAAGTCTGAGCAAGAAATAGGAGAATATTCGGATTCCCACGCCACCCAAACGAAGAATAATGTTGATGCATTGTCTTCGGGTGTGTTCGTTACCAAGAACTGTTTCTCAGTTATCTCCACGTCCTGGGTATTGCATACCGGATCAGGATCCTATATATGTAATTTGTTACATAGGCTACAGTTAGGTAGAGAACTGAGAAAGGGTGATATGTCTCTATCAGTAGGGAATGGTGCAATTGTTGCAGCTAAGGTAGTTGGCAAATATCACCTAGTGTTACCAACTGGTAATACATTAATTCTGAGCGACTGTTATTCCGTGCCAAAATATTGTGAATATTTTCCTGAATCAAGTGTTGATTGGGTATGGTACGTTGTATAACAGTATACACGTTCTGCATCAAATCACAGTTCTAATCGTACAGAACACACACAAGAGGAATAGTTCATAAATGAACGAAGTCTTCTTGTGGCATTATAGAATAGGTTATATCAATGAGACAAGACTGGCTAAAGTTGCATAAGGATGCATATTTGAATCCGTTCGAATTTACATCTTATGAAACTTGCCAATCATGTCTCAAAGGCTAGGTGACCAAATCTTCGTTTACTAGAAATGGAGAAGAGCTACTGAACTCTTGGACAGATACATGGTGATGTATGCGGTCCTATGTCTACACATGTCAGGGATGGTTCCGCGTACTTTATTACATTTGTAACAACCGAGTCCAGTTATACCAATTCCAGTTACCGTATGTGTTGTTTGTGGTATTTAGTTCATTTATCATATTTGGTTGCAAAATGGTAATTTACTTTATATTCGACCCGTTTACTTGAGCTCGTTGTTTCCTAATTATAGATTACACTAACATTTCATATTCTTGCATATAACCATTTAAGTCACTTAAAATAATTTAAAAATACATGACGTGGCCTGCTTGATACCGCTAACCCTGTGGTAGCATCCCTGCATCGTGTTCTCGTCCCGTTCAGTGAAACGGACGTGTTTGACGGCTATGCGCACGTGCGTGCGTCCGTTCTTGGGGGTATGCTTTTCTGTTACAAAGTCCTTCATTTCAATTTTTGGAACTTGCTAATAATTTTCTTATTTCAAATTCAAAAATTTTGGACCCGACCCGGACGCAATTCTGAAATATTTTGCATCCCGCCAAATCCTATTTATTCTAAATCTTTTAAATCAGCCTAAAATATTTTTTACAGCCTATCAAAATTTCCTAAGCCAACGATATCATATTTCTTTAACACCCAGAAAATCTTTTATATTTTCTTCCAAACCATTTCCCTAACCAATCAAAACCCTCTTTCCTTCGACGTTGGGCCCCAACAATTCTTTCTCTCTCTCCCTTTTCTCCTTCTCTCTCTTACTCTTTCTCTCACCCCCCGCTACCAAACGAATTTATCTCTCCTCCTCTTTCTCTCTCCTCTCGTTTCTCTCTATCTCTCTCTTCTCGCGCCCGCTTCTCTCTCCTCTCGCGGTGCACGAGAATCCCGTCACCTCCCCCACGTTATCGTCACCTCCCTTATATCTCCTCCTTCGTCTTCTTCTGTTTTCTTTCAAAACCCATGCACGAGAAGAGAAGAACCCCATCCAACCTCTCGTCACCTCTGCAAACCCTAACCCTATTCCTGCTCCACACCACCGTCTCCTCTCCTCCTCCTCACCATCTTCTTTTTCTTTTCCTGATTCCCGAGTCTCTCTCCTGCACACACGCCCGAGGGAAAACCAACAACCCAATGCCGACTCCCATCGCCGCCGACCACTCCCCATCGCCATCGCCATCTCCCCCTCTCCTCTGCTCTCCATCCAGCACCCAAAACCCTGCTTTACAACCCCTGGAACCAGACCCGAGCCCAAACCCTAACCAAACCCTAGCTCTTCTAAAACCTTTCACTGGCGCCCCTCACCGCCGTCGATCTCGCCGCCACTGCTAGCACACCCCTCTGAAACCCAATAAGCCATCGTACACACATTCCTCCTCTACTCTCTTTCTTCTTGCCTTCTTTTTTTCTTTTCCTTAAGATCTTGTTTCTTGGGTTTGCTGTTCTGCCAAGATCGCCGGAGTTGGCCACGACGTCGACGATCCCGACGACCCAGCGAGAACCTCTGACCCGTGTGATCCCACTGTTCGTCGTTTGGACTCATTCTGTGTACCGTGCGCGCGTCGCGACTTTTCCCGCCGACGCGAGACGTTCCGTTTTCCGTATCGCGATCCGTCGAGGCAAGTGAAACTTGCTACATGCTATTCATACTATTCCTATATTAATTTATCTATTTTCTTATTAAATCTTTAGATAGAATCTAAAGCCATGAATTCCAAGATAACAACACGATATTCCGTTTACATATTTCAGATCTAGAAATGGAAACCTAACTGTTGCATTTAGTTTACTAAACCTAGTAACCACATTTATATGTTAGATCACATAATCACAATTGTTTGCATAGCCATAATACCCTTTTGTAGTTTATACCCTATCAAATGACCTGTTGCATACATCTAGCCTAATTCATATTCAATTGCATCTCTAGATTGTTTTGGTACATATTAATATAATTTTATCATCCACATTGTTTTAATGCATTCATGAAATGTTAAAACTATCTCTTAAACCCAAACTGATAACCGTGCATCCAAGTAGTTTAATCTGTACCTATTTGCATATCATATTACATGTGCCAGTTTATTGTTCTGATAATACCCATGCTTGTTTATTTATAACCATGATTATGCTAGTTGATTATGAGCACCCACATGATATCTTGTACACCCTGACACGACTTGCTACACATATTACTTGACCCGACATGGTACCGTACAACTATTGACATAACGTGACACCTTTATATATTACCTGACTTGACCTGATGTACCATGGCTTTACCTGTTACCTGACGACTAATGCCAACAAACCTGACATGTAGTCCTTACGGACCGTTCCTGTTGTCTATCCAGACAAACCTGCACCTACCTGATCCTGAGTTGGCATTAGTTCTTGATTACTTAATACCTGATTTAAACACATATAACTTGGGGGTATGGGGAAATCAATGATGAAATCCTGACTTATAACTCGACAGTTGCTTGGTTATACTGATCAGTTTTTGAGGCTAGCTGCTGACATCGTTCGTCTTTACCCTTTTCCTTTTAGTGCCTAGGGCACGTCTCGGTTTCAGCCCGAGAGTCTTAGACCGTGGTCCCGGGCATGCACGGGATACTATTGAGTTATATCGATGATTCATCAAATTGATTTCAAGGACTTGAGACTATTCAACCCAATAACCAGTTTAGGTTACTCACTGTACACTGCCTTTCACCGCCCTGATTTATATTGTTGTTACCCTGCTTTACTATTTATGATTATACTTGCATGTCTTGCTACCCTGTTTACATATTATTGCTTGATGTTATGACGCGCTGACGTCTGGGTTTTGCATGGCCCAGATTCCTTACCCTTGCTGCAGTGAGAGCAGGAGTACTTCAGTCAGCGGGCTGAGCAGTGAGGACTCCTTAGTAGTTAGTTCCGTTACTTTCAGTATTATTTTATTCCTGATGTGAGCCCGCATTATGGGACATACATTCCAGTTATTCTTGTATTGGATCTCTTGCTTCGGCATTATTTATTCTTGACTCATTGTATTTTGGCTTATGGACATATGCTAGATAGTTATTTTATTTTGTTCTTGATATCTCTACAGCCGTAATGTGACTGTGGAAGGATAATTCCTATCCACGGGTAGCATGGTTGGCTATGTCACGTGCCTACCTTAGCATACTCTGGGAAGCGGGGCGTGACATGGTTCTTTTGGTATCAGAGCCATAGGTTAATCGGGTTTGATTCGTTTGTAGTTGGGTATTGTACCCAATACACGAATCGGAATACTCGTGATTAGGAAACATGTCCTGCCACCTTGCCGTTTTACCATTCTTGAATCTTAACCTCCTCCTGATTCTACTTTTGCGATGTGCAAACCTCCTTTGCATATCGACTCGAAAACCTGGTTTCCTTTGTTTATCTCTAAAGCCTAGGCGACTTGAGTGGAGTTATGTGATTGTAACTATGATACCGCGGCATGGTTACAATATGGTACTCTATTTAAGTAACTTGGAGTTCTAGCCTTGACTCATATCCTTGATCTATATGTTGAATCTATTATCGTACTAATCCTCTTTGGTGTTTGGTTGCAGTATCATGGAAGCCAGGAATCTACAATCGTACCAGAGGTGTATGGATGACGCTACTTTGCTTGGAGTAATTCGTGACTTGCTTGAGGACTACAAGCAGCAGACCGAGCTGAAGCCGGCATTTGCACTAAACCAAACGTCCGTACGTGGAAGTGTTCTGGTGAACCGACACAGCGTAGCACCAATGAAGAAAACAATTGTTGTTGATCGGAAGAGGAGCGTGATTTGTAATTACTGCCATGTACACGGACATGTGCAAAGAGATTGCCGAAGGAAACGGGGACTCTGTTTGGTTTGTGGATCGGCGGATCACACTATCCATGCTTGTCCGTCGAAACTTCATAAGGAAGAGAATGTTCAGAGGCCAGTGTTACCCAAGCAAAAGGGAAGGAAGTTGTGTGATTTCTGCCAACGATCGGGTCATTATCGAAGTGTTTGTCGTAAGAGGCTTGGACTTTGTCTGATTTGTGGATCAGTGGATCACACCATTGATAATTGTCCGTCAAGGCTAGGATTGAAGGAGGATACTCGGGAGCCACCGCAAGAGCAGCTTCCAGATCAGGAGCAGTTAATTCGGGGAGCTAATCAGGCTCAAGCTTTTCCCCGATAGCTGAAGAGGCTAAAGCTTCAGAGGAAGTCGTTTTAGGTACCCTATCTATTCATGGTTTTCTTGCATTAGCGTTATTCAATTCTAGTGGATCCCTTTAATTTATGTCGTCCAAGTTTATTGCTATACACTCGATGAGTTTCACGACCCTGTTTAATTTTGCGACATACACACTGGGAATGGGAAAATCATAACTAGTAGAGGGTGTAAGGATGGTTTCGTTGTTGTTGGCGGACGGGAGTTATTGCAGAGGTCTTGGAAGTTGTTACTGGCAGCTTTGATGTAGTCTTGGGAATGGAATTTTCGGCACTTCCCACGCTCACATTGAGTGTAAAGTGAAGAAAGCGAATTTCCAGATTCCCGGACACCCAGAGGTTGTCTGAAGGAAGTAGTTCTGTCGGGCCAGTCGAGGTTAGGGCTGGGCCAACAATTAATGATCTTTCATCGATGAAGGTTGCTAAAGATGAAGCGCTGGCTGTTGTTCGAGATTTCATGGATGTGTTCGAGGACATATCGGGTGTTACTGCCGAAGCGAGACTTGGAGTTCGCGATTGACCTTGTTCCTGGTGCAGCGCCAGTCTCTAAAGCATACTATCCAATGGCACCAGTGGTGTTGGAGGAAGTCAAGAAGCAGGTTGCTGAATTACCTGAGAAGGGTTGGATTCGCAGCAGTAACTCGTATTGGGGAGCTTTAGTTCTTCTAGTTAAGAAGGAGATGGCACAAGATGGATGTGCATCGATTATCGAGAAGTAAACCGGGTGACTATTAAGAACGAGTACCCGATCCCTCGCATTGGCGAACTATTTGAGCAGCTTAGTGGCGCGAGGGTATTCTCGAAGCTGGATTTGCGATCCGGGTATCATCAGGTCCGAGTGAAAACAGAGGATATTTGCAAGACGGCGTTCCGAACTTGGTATGGACATTACGAGTACTTAGTGATGCCCTTCGGAGTTACGAATGCACCAGCTATATTCATGGACTTGATGAACCGAATCTTTTCACCATTCTTGGAACAGTTTATTGTGGTGTTCAGTGACGATATTCTGGTCTATTCGAAGAGTATTGAAGAGCATGCAGAACATTTGAAGATCGCACTGCAGACGTTGAGACAAGAGAAATTATATGCGAAGATGAGCAAGTGCGAGTTTTGGCTGGAAGAAGTAAAGTTTTTGGGGCATGTTGTGTCTGGCGATGGAATCGCCGTCGATCCCGAAAAAATTGCAGCAGTTCGTGATTGGCCGATTCCGAAGAATGTTGCGGAGATGAGAAGCTTTCTTGGACTCGCAGGGTATTACAGAAGATTCGTGGAGAACTTTGTTCGTCTGGCGAAGCCGTTGACCAAGCTTACGCGCAAGGAGGTACCTTTTGTGTGGACGGATAGGTGTGCGTCAGCTTTTGAGGCGTTGAAGAAGAATTTGATAACCGCTCCTATTCTGACCGTGCCGGACAGTTCCGGAGGCTTGTTGATTCACAGCGACGCATCTGGGAAAGGATTGGGATGCGTTTTGATGCAGCATGGGAAGGTTATAGCATACGCATCGAGACAGTTGAAGACTCATGAGAAGAATTACCCAACTCACGACTTGGAGCTTGCGGCTGTGATCTTCGCTTTGAAGATTTGGAGACACTACCTTTTGGGCGAAAGGGTTGAAGTGTTCACTGATCATAAGAGCTTGAAGTACGTGTTCACGCAGAAGGAGCTTAATATGAGGCAACGTAGATGGTTGGAGCTGATGGCCGACTACGATCTTGATCTTAAGTACCATCCAGGGAAAGTTAATGTCGTGCCGGATGCGCTCAGTCGGTTACCAGCAATTCAGATGTTGACTGCACGGAAGGAACTCATTGAAGAATTTCGAAGATTTGATTTGGAGGTTGTGCTACCGCATTCTTCGGGACAGTTGATGCAGCTGCAAGTACATTCGTCGTTAATCGAGAATATTAAAGCAGCGCAATCACAGGACCCTAGATTGCAAAAGTTACGAGAACAGGTTGAAGCTGGACTTCGAACTGACATACTGATCCATGAAGATGGTTCGTTGAGATATGGTAGCCGGTTGTGTGTACCAAAGGGAGATATTCGCGAAGAACTTATGAAGAAGGCGCACAGTTCAGCATATTCCGTACATCCAGGAGGCACGAAGATGTACCGAGACATACGACAGCATTTCTGGTGGGAAGGCATGAAACGGGAGATTGCCCGCTTTGTGGCAAAATGCTTGGTGTCTCAGCAAGTTAAGGCTGAACATCAAAGGGTTGCTGGTTTATTGCAACCACTTCCGATTCCTCAATGGAAGTGGGAACAATAACCATGGATTTCGTGACAGCTCTACCGCGGAGTCCAAAATTGTCACGACCCGAAAGAGCACGTGACTGGCCCTTGAACCATATGAAGTCTATAGGACTCCATCTAATCCAAGTAAGCCAACAGCCCAGCAATCTAAAACCATTTAAAGAGTAAATAAGGAAAACTGGTTTTTAGAAGTAAAGAAATCGTGTTTCAAAAATCCAAGTTTTTGAATAACTAAGCCGAATATGTATTTTAAAAAAATGTGTAACCTTTCCTGAAAATTTCGGCAGAGTTTCCTTTGTAAAAACTGGCCCCGAACGGGATACAACAAGAATAACATATATGAAATGATAAAAGGCATCCCCAAGCGGGAGCTAGCTCTTCGTCAATCGACGGTCACAACCACGCAAGCAATAATAATATACAACGCCAAAGGGCGAGGATCAAATCCAAAAAAAAGAAACTCAAAACAGCCAGAAAACCGTAATACTACAAGCGCGACTCTAAGGTCGAAATAATACAACACTGTTTTCTAAGTCTGAAACAATATACAAGTTTTGGGTTGATGGAAATTCTAGATACAATAAATAATACATGAACAATGGCGGTTCTGATACAAAAGAACCCACCTATCCAAGCAAGTCACCCATAAGGAAGCAGTGTGCCGGCAATGCCGCTATGGAATCTGTACTGGGGCACAAAGGGGGTGAGTTGCCAACTCGTGAATAGAAAATATCTACAAGCAGAGATCGAATACATGACCCATCCTAGGTCAATACGATCAGATATACATATAAACCTCAATATGAATAAAGCTGAAGCATGCTAAACTGGCAATGTAACCTCTATACATGAGTGTAATGACAAGTGCTCGTGCCAGTGCCTCAGGTAATAGCATATCATAAATGTGAGGTACAATCAATGAAAACAATCTGCATGTACGTGGATCCCGTCCACTCGTCACCCAATGACGATAACCATCATGCATGTAAATATCATCAGCATATGCATGGAAATATGAGGATATAAACCACCTGTGTCCCTCGCGACACGTCAAAATCATGGAACCGGAGTGCCCAGCATCGGCACTCGAAAACATCATGAAAACTGTGCCCATCATCGGCACGTAAATCCTCATATATCGGGCTCCGTCAGTCCGGATCGGCCCACAGGCTCTGTCTGCGGTATCGGCCCTCGGCCCCGGCAGTACGCCATATCCAACTATCGACTCCGGTCGGTATCCTCCGGATAACCGCCAGGTCCAACAAAATCACCGGTAGGTACTCGCCCGCCTCCAGGCTCAATCGGCAAAGCTCATCGATCATCTTGCCGAGGGGAACCATACCGGGTCCACCATGTACCCGCAATCGGCTCGTCCACTCCTCGATTCGGGTTACACATGTCGCTCTCAGCACCGAGAAAACACATGGTGGACGCACTGAAATATCATATCAAGGGTAACCGGGTTTTCAAAACAATTACATATCCTCTTTGCAAACACCCACGGTTCCCAAAAACCAGAAATATCATGGAAACAGCATATCTCAATGCGTATAATCAGAAAGCAACATTTATGCGACATATAGCAGAAGAGTAAGAATATCAATATATCATGCCAGGGTTAAATCCTGAATGCAACAGTACTACAGTGTAGTGACATGGCAATTATCGATGATGAAGTGTGTGAGCCGGCAACAGTGTACGTGGAACATACGCATCATCGATAATGGTGCTGGTGTCCTAGCAGCAAGACTGAAATATATCAACAATATAAGCGATGCAATGCAAACAGCATGAATGTGCGGAATCAAGTAATCAACGCAACAGTAGAGAACCTGCCTCAGTAGCTATATCATGCAACCTTGCCTTTTGAAATAAGACGAATCAGGGCTTTTGGTAAAATAAGGGCTACGGTGTTTTAAGAAAAGATGCGCCTTTTTAAATATCCGTATAAACCCTTTTGCTTATCTTTAAAATATCCCCGATTCGTTAGTTTTGAAATAGGTATGACTCGGGTCTAGTCTAACGCCTACTATGCGAACTACGAACCCACAGTCAAGTCAAAAGAGAGGGGTATGGAAACCACCTAAATCTGAGTCGATATCACAATATCTCATCACATGACAGGCATCACTACCATCATATCACATCTCCAATATGAACTCTGTCATGTCGCCAAATCTCACGGCCTCAATCGAATCTCATCGACTCCCCTTAATCCCACGTATCATCCTCAAAACCCATATATAAACACATAGTCCCATACCCATGTGTAGATATACCCACCATCATATGCACACAGATATATGAAAGAATGTATGCAAGTATGTGTGTATGTGTGAGTGTGGGTGCAACCACTACTCTAGGGTTCGCACTACTCAACCAATACATCCTTATCACCAATAATCCATTATTACCATCACTAATCCTAAACAACACATAATAAATATATGTGTGTATACGTATTCGTATACATCACCACGGACTGCGGGGGTGCTATACGCCATCCACCCGACTTCTCCCCGTAGATATAAATCTACTCACCTTGCTTCTCATGTGTCGGTACCGATGTCGCCATCTTCATCTTCTTTGCCTCAACATCTCGTAGTGTACCTACAAGTATATCACAATGCTAAAGCACATGAAAATCACATCGGAAACCAAAATATCACACGCTACCCGCATAGGTAAAAACCTATCGACTCGCATGTAAACACAATCAAAATCCACTTGTCGTTGACGTCCAAACGCCACCCGACAGGAATGAATCACAAAACACCAAAATCCATGCTAAATCAAGTCGTAAATCATACACCAACATAGGAAAATCAACCCAGATTTCACCCTAGATGGAATCAGTCAAAACTAAAAGTACCCAGGGTCAATACTAGAGGAAATAGGGCCATGCACAGAAAACGAGGCAGATCCACCCTGCTCTGGCCGCAATTTGCGGCCAGAATGGGATAATTGGCGGCCTCAAAGTGGAGTGGGGAGCTAGGGTTTGGGGTGGTGGTTCTCTGGTGCCTGCACATCTCACTGTCAACTTAGTTTTATTTTAGGGATCTCGGGGTAATAGCAGATTACACAAAACAGTGACAGATTTCCAGTTTTTCCGATATCGGTTCCGTAATTCCGTATTCTGGTTTCAAGTTCAGGTTGGGGTCCAATTTTGCATTACACCAGGTTTTCTAAGGTCACAATAAGCCTCAATTTCATCTTGATTCTCAGTTTTTCCCTAAACCCTAACTTGAATTCTCTAAAATCCACAAACATCACAATATCGATACAAAACTAGTATGGATGCACAAGGAATTGAAATACTACTCTATAGGTGCAGAAATTACCACCTTTGGCAACTCAAGAAAATTCTTGAGTTGCTCAAAGTCCACCAAATCCAATCTTGCTAGGTTCAATGTGTAGCTAGTGAGCTCGGGAACACTTTTTGTGAAGTGGGAATGAGGTTTTGGCTTGTTTTCATGGGGGATCTATGGTTTTAGTGAAGAGGGTGAGAGAGTGAGGAAGAGGGCAGCAGCTCCATAGGAGAGGGAGAGAGAAATGAGAAGGGAATGATGGGGGAATGGCTTCAAAAGAGAAGGTTGGCCTATACCTACCCTCTCTCTCTCATCATTCCATTTCCTTTTTCCTTTTCTTTTCTTTTCCTCACAAAACTCTTCTCACTTGAATAGTGAACCCAAAAGAAAAACCATGGCAAAAGAATGTAACACAAGTGTAACAAGTGTGGAAAATGATATGTGCACATTTTTGCACAAAAATGCTAAAAATCCAATTAGCGATTTTTAATCGCGATTAGCACTAAATTAGCATATAACTAATCTTAAAAACTTTAAAATGGCATAATTCCTTAAAATACCTTATTTTAGAATTTTCCATAATTTTTCCCCATTTATTTGTATTTAATTATACCAGAATATTAAAATATTCATTAAAATAATATTAAATTATAAAATTTCCCAAAAATCATATTTTATTATTTTGAAGACGTTACAATCTACCCCCCTTAAAGAAATTCGGTCCCCGAATTTAAATTTAAATCCCCAAATGCTAAAATATTTCAATACAAATTCCAAGTCATCGGGCTCCGAAATCAGCAATACATAAAACATCATAGCGCAATACATAAAACATCATAGCGCAATGCATGCTCATGAGTACTGAGCAGATAACTCAAAAGTAACACTCCATCAAGCATCCCGCAATCATCGGAGTCATGATAAAGACACCAACGTCAAATCCCATACAAAACCAATATGATATAAATCAGAACTATACATGTAGACATCCAATTTATACATGTGAATAGCTGATGAAAATACATGCCCAATCTTTTAAGTCGCTGTGCGATGCGCGTAACACTGCACAGTGGCGGACGTTTATCACAAGAAAATAACTATATACGTATATATATATCCTTTGTTTAATAGGTACGTTCCGCCGTTTTGAAAACAATTTAGAAGGGTTTCCTGTTTTTAAAACGTTCCGTGTCATATCGGACACGTAGGTATATATACACCGAGACTATAGCTCGCCCTTTGGAAATCCCTTCGAACTATCAATGCATGCAAAAAATATCCAGGTACTGTCCTCTGACTAGTCCTGCTCAGTATGAAAACAAATATCCAACATCATAAAAAGTACTGCTCCAAAGAGAATAAATCTCAGAAATGCACATAACACCACCCTGTGCGTCTGGCGCGTACGGAAATCAAAATCCATATATGCGCCATACAGGTGCACAAAACAACATCTAGGTGCAACGGTTGTGCACGAAACATCTATCATAGGCAACATGTGTGCCTGACAGCCAAAACAGGTGCATCTGACATGCACGAAGAATCTCGATTTAGTGCATCTGGTGTGCCCCAAAATCGTAACTCAAAACATGCGCCCAACATGCGCGAAAATCCAAATCGGTGCATCCATCGTGCACGAATGAAAATCTAAACCCTGCGCACTCAACATGCACGGAATTACAAAAATCCAATAGCAACGCCGAATATGCGTAAGTCCAGTCAAAAGCACGGAGTGCAAGAATCCACCTCAATATCACAATCAAAATCGACATACCGAAAAGCATCAAATCGAAGTCAGGTGCAACCGAAATGCACAAAATATAAATCCGGTGCAACAAAGGCACGAAATATAAATCTGATGCGATAAACGCAAGAAACATAAAACTGGTGCGACAAACGCACGAAGTATAGAACTTGTGCATCCCATGCACAAATACCAGCAATAACTCAAATACGTAAGCAGCAACACCAAGTGTACCCAGATATGAAGAAAATCATAAACGTGTGCAACTGCGAGCATAAAATACATATCAATGCACTACAAGCACATATAAGCTATACCGAGTGCAAAATCGAAATACCAAAAGTACATGAAACTAGGCTGGAAGCGTAAATCAAATCACCGGCATAAAATAGGCATGAAATCACAATCAATACCTCAAGAGTAATAACTATGTACAAGGTATAAATACCCAGTAGGTGCAACCATGGTGCACAAAATCAAATATCATGAAACTCAGTCGTCAAGACTAAATCATGCGAATAGATCGCCCAAAATACCGAAATCCAAAGCAACGGATACGTGATAATCAAATCACAAATCATAAATACTGTCGTCGGTATATCCTTCTTCAGGGTCGAGAAGGTACCGGTACATCCGGTGCTAGCGGCGCAAGATATCTACTTGCCTCTTGCTCGCGGCTGGCATCCTCTGCCTCTGGTTCCTGATCTTTCCTGTAGATTACCAATCTCGCATCCATCGGCTCATCGGCCCGGTCAGGTGTGCTGACAGGAACGATTCCGTTCTGGCATTTTCCTGGTCATCTCTCGGTCAATCCTCACGACCGCTTGTAAAGCAGCACATCTCTGGCGCCGACCTCGGGTCCTCTGAATACCCATCACACATCCGATCCTGGGTGCAACTCTTACTGCAGCAGTGTACTGGAAGGAATCCTACTCAAGGTCTCTTCCGATCTTGCCTAAGCCAAACTGTACGGAGGCTGGTACTCTTTCTTAGTCCTTTCTCGTTCCATGGACATCTGTGTCCTCAGCACGGCATTTCCTCGGAAATTGATCGCATTCCAACGCCTCTGTAAGCATATCCGGCCTTTAATCTCAATGGGGTGTAGTAACAGCTCGTCTGCCTCTCGCACGAACTTCTTGTCCCGCTTGTCTGTATCATCGTCCATTTTGACATCGCGTCTCTATCTGCGCACTGCAAGGCCTTCGGCTACGGTCCATCCGAAGTCCCTCACGCGGACTCGAAATCACAAACTCGGTAACTTCCTTACTCAGTAGAAGATATCTAGCCGTACCCGTCTTCAGCGTGCATGACATATCTCTGATGTCAGCGGAGTGGAACGTCATCTCGTCGAAATCTCGTGCGAACTCTTTACTCCACCTTGCTCCAATGTCGACTGATTCGGACTCATCTCATCGTGGATGCACGGACTGCGCTCCGACGGCTATGCTCGCATCTGGAGTCTCCCAAGCAGTGTCCCATCACATGATATCCGAATGATGTCGAATCGTCCGATCGACTCGTCAGAACCTCACAATCCCCCAAGAGCACAACATCTCGGGTACAGTTTAATAGTATCGAGTACATACCACAGCATCGGCGGTCCAGCCGTAGAAGGGCAAACCCAAGCCTCACTAATGGCGCCGAGGAACTGCCGCAAACCCTAAGGTTCAAAGGCTTTCACACGGTCATTAAGTCGAGTTAGGGTTTCATTCTTCTAGAGGGTCCATAGAATCACCTGCATATCTTTCCGTATACTTTAAACTTGGAAAATGGGTTCCTGACATTCGATCGTCTCAATCGACTCTCAACGAACCTGCGTGAAGTCGTCTCTAGCTGGAATCAATCTACCTGATGACCTCGCATCGGGGTAAGCGAACGAACCACATGTCCTAGTCATTCATCCTCGGTGGCTAGCGACTCACCATCATATCTCTAAGAATATGCTCATGCTGCAGTAGCTCCAATCATCTGGGCGATATCTCATCACTCGCAGCAACAACTGGCTCATTCGTCGGTACGCTAAGCAGCGCCTCAATCATCCTGAATAAGCGATATATCAACAGTCATCACATCCTGGCTGGCCTCTATCAGTGGCTCAATCCTCTGGTGCCGATCAGCACAACCGGAAAATCTCGCAACAGCGATCTGTCAAACGCTCATAGTGCGGAAACACAAAATACGAAGCTTCAATGCAACCGTATGTCTCTGGAATCACGCCCCGGTCAGCCCTCGTCCACGACGAGCTCATGCTGACACCACTCGAGTCGTAGCTCACTCTGCCCGTGCAATTGCGGCAGCAAAACCACAACCAGTATCGATGAAGGTAGATCATAGGAAGGAATATAATACTGTGCAAGAAAATGTACAACCTAAGGTTCCTTAAGTGGAGTGGCGTGCGTAAGTATGCCGCGGAACATACCCACGGTACGTCACTCTACTTTAGTCACCTATTCCATCAACCAGGGGTCATCCTACACGACGAAAGTTCAGGTTTAATACCCCCTCGACTAAGTCTAAGTTCCGTAAGGTCAAGCCTAAGTTCCGTATATAAATAACGCCCTAGGCTCCACATAGTCAAACTCAGACTCGAACCAAGGTCAACCTAGCGCTCTGATACCAACTTTGTCACGACCCGAAAGAGCACGTGACTGGCCCTTGAACCATATGAAGTCTATAGGACCCCATCTAATCCAAGTAAGCCAAAAGCCCAGCAATCTAAAACCATTTAAAGAGTAAATAAGGAAAACTGGTTTTTAGAAGTAAAGAAATCATGTTTCAAAAATCCAAGTTTTTGAATAACTAAGCCGAATATGTATTTTAAAAAATGTGTAACCTTTCCTGAAAATTTCGGCAGAGTTTCCTTTGTAAAAACTGGCCCCGAACGGGATACAACAAGAATAACATATATGAAATGATAAAAGGCATCCCCAAGCGGGAGCTAGCTCTTCGTCAATCGACGGTCACAACCACGCAAGCAATAATAATATACAACGCCAAAGGGCGAGAATCAAATCCAAAAAAAAGAAACTCAAAACAGCCAGAAAACCGTAATACTACAAGCGCGACTCTAAGGTCGAAATAATACAACACTGTTTTCTAAGTCTGAAACAATATACAAGTTTTGGGTTGATGGAAATTCTAGATACAATAAATAATACATGAACAATGGCGGTTCTGATACAAAAGAACCCACCTATCCAAGCAAGTCACCCATAAGGAAGCAGTGTGCCGGAAATGCCGCTATGGAATCTGTACGGCAACCTGCAAGAACTGGGGCACAACGCGGGTGAGTTACCAACTCGTGAATAGAAAATATCTACAAGCAGAGATCGAATGCATGACCCATCCTAGGTCAATACGATCAGATATACATATAAACCTCAATATGAATAAAGCTGAAGCATGCTAAACTGGCAATGTAACCTCTATACATGAGTGTAATGACAAGTGCTCGTGCCAGTGCCTCAGGTAATAGCATATCATAAATGTGAGGTATAATCAATGAAAACAATCTGCATGTACGTGGATCCCGTCCACTCGTCACCCAATGACGATAACCATCATGCATGTAAATATCATCAGCATATGCATGGAAATATGAGGATATAAACCACCTGTGTCCCTCGCGACACGTCAAAATCATGGAACCGGAGTGCCCAGCATCGGCACTCGAAAACATCATGAAAACTGTGCCCATCATCGGCACGTAAATCCTCATATATCGGGCTCCGTCAGTCCGGATCGGCCCACAGGCTCTGTCTGCGGTATCGGCTCTCGGCCCCGGCAGTACGCCATATCCAACTATCGACTCCGGTCGGTATCCTCCGGATAACCGCCAGGTCCAACAAAATCACCGGTAGGTACTCGCCCGCCTCCAGGCTCAATCGGCAAAGCTCATCGATCATCTTGCCGAGGGGAACCATACCGGGTCCACCATGTACCCGCAATCGGCTCGTCCACTCCTCGATTCGGGTTACACATGTCGCTCTCAGCACCGAGAAAACACATGGTGGACGCACTGAAATATCATATCAAGGGTAACCGGGTTTTCAAAACAATTACATATCCTCTTTGAAAACACCCACGGTTCCCAAAAACCAGAAATATCATGGAAACAGCATATCTCAATGCGTATAATCAGAAAGCAACACGTATGCGACATATAGCAGAAGAGTAAGAATATCAATATATCATGCCAGGGTTAAATCCTGAATGCAACAGTACTACAGTGTAGTGACATGGCAATTATCGATGATGAAGTGTGTGAGCCGGCAACAGTGTACGTGGAACATACGCATCATCGATAATGGTGCTGGTGTCCTAGCAGCAAGACTGAAATATATCAACAATATAAGCGATGCAATGCAAACAGCATGAATGTGCGGAATCAAGTAATCAACGCAACAGTAGAGAACCTGCCTCAGTAGCTATATCATGCAACCTTGCCTTTTGAAATAAGACGAATCAGGGCTTTTGGTAAAATAAGGGCTACGGTGTTTTAAGAAAAGATGCGACTTTTTAAATATCCGTATAAACCCTTTTGCTTATCTTTAAAATATCCCCGATTCGTTAGTTTTGAAATAGGTATGACTCGGGTCTAGTCTAACGCCTACTATGCGAACTACGAACCCACAGTCAAGTCAAAAGAGAGGGGTATGGAAACCACCTAAATCTGAGTCGATATCACAATATCTCATCACATGACAGGCATCAGTACCATCATATCGCATCTCCAATATGAACTCTGTCATGTCGCCAAATCTCACGGCCTCAATCGAATCTCATCGACTCCCCTTAATCCCACGTATCATCCTCAAAACCCGTATATAAACACATAGTCCCATACCCATGTGTAGATATACCCACCATCATATGCGCACAGATATATGAAAGAATGTATGCAAGTATGTATGTATGTGTGAGTGTGGGTGCAACCACTACTCTAGGGTTCGCACTACTCAACCAATACATCCTTATCACCAATAATCCATTATTACCATCACTAATCCCAAACAACACATAATAAATATATGTGTGTATACGTATTCGTATACATCACCACGGACTGCGGGGGTGCTATACGCCATCCACCCGACTTCTCCCCGTAGATATAAATCTACTCACCTTGCTTCTCATGTGTCGGTACCGATGTCGCCATCTTCATCTTCTTTGCCTCAACATCTCGTAGTGTACCTACAAGTATATCACAATGGTAAAGCACATGAAAATCACATCGGAAACCAAAATATCACACGCTACCCACATAGGTAAAATCCTATCGACTCGCATGTAAACACAATCAAAATCCACTTATCGTTGACGTCCAAACGCCACCCGACAGGAATGAATCACAAAACACCAAAATCCATGCTAAATCAAGTCGTAAATCATACACCAACATAGGAAAATCAACCCAAATTTCACCCTAGATGGAATCAGTCAAAACTAGAAGTACCCAGGGTCAATACTAGAGGAAATAGGGCCATGCACAGAAAACGAGGCAGATCCACCCTGCTCTGGCCGCAATTTGCGGCCAGAATGGGATAATTGGCGGCCTCAAAGTGGAGTGGGGAGCTAGGGTTTGGGGTGGTGGTTCTCTGGTGCCTGCACATCTCACTGTCAACTCAGTTTTATTTTAGGGATCTCGGGGTAATAGCAGATTACACAAAACAGTGACAGATTTCCAGTTTTTCCGATATCGGTTCCGTAATTCCGTATTCTGGTTTCAAGTTCAGGTTGGGGTCCAATTTTGCATTACACCAGGTTTTCTAAGGTCACAAGAAGCCTCAATTTCATCTTGATTCTCAGTTTTTCCCTAAACCCTAACTTGAATTCTCTAAAATCCACAAACATCACAATATCGATACAAAACTAGTATGGATGCACAAGGAATTGAAATACTACTCTATAGGTGCAGAAATTACCTCCTTTGGCAACTCAAGAAAATTCTTGAGTTGCTCAAAGTCCACCAAATCCAATCTTGCTAGGTTCAATGTGTAGCTAGTGAGCTCGGGAACACTTTTTGTGAAGTGGGAATGAGGTTTTGGCTTGTTTTCATAGGGGATCTAGGGTTTTAGTGAACAGGGTGAGAGAGTGAGGAAGAGGGCAGCAGCTCCCTAGGAGAGGGAGAGCGAAATGAGAAGGGAATGATGGGGGCATGGCTTCAAAAGAGAAGGTTGACCTATACCTACCCTCTCTCTCTCATCATTCCATTTCCTTTTTCCTTTTCTTTTCTTTTCCTCACAAAACTCTTTTCACTTGAATAGTGAACCCAAAAGAAAAACCATGGCAAAAGAATGTAACACAAGTGTAACAAGTGTGGAAAATGATATGTGCACATTTTTGCACAAAAATGCTAAAAATCCAATTAGCGATTTTTAATCGCGATTAGCACTAAATTAGCATATAACTAATCTTAAAAACTTTAAAATGGCATAATTCCTTAAAATACCTTATTTTAGAATTTTCCATAATTTTTCCCCATTTATTTGTATTTAATTATACCAGAATATTAAAATATTCATTAAAATAATATTAAATTATAAAATTTCCCAAAAATCGTATTTTATTATTTTGAAGACGTTACAAAAATGCAACAATGCAGTTTGGGTGATTGTTGATCGATTGACCAAGGCAGCTTATTTCATTCCTTTTCGGGTTGGTCAATCAACAGAAACTTTGGCAGAGCGGTACATGCAAGAGATTGTAAGATTGCATGGAGTACCGGTGAGTATCGTGTCCGATCGTGACACTCGGTTCTTATCACACTTCTGGAGGAGCTTACAGAAAAGTTTGGGGACCCGATTGAAGTTTAGCACCGCTTATCATCCTCAAACAGATGGCCAGTCGGAGAGAACGATCCAAACTCTTGAAGATATTTTGAGAGCTTGCATGTTGGACTTCAAGGGTTCATGGGAGGATCATCTGCATTTGGTGGAGTTTTCTTACAACAACAGTTTCCAGGCGACAATTCAGATGGCTCCATTCGAAGCTTTATATGGTCGCAAGTGTCGTTCACCTGTTTGTTGGGACGATGTCGGTGAACGAAAATTGTTGGGACCGGATTTGGTTGTGCGGACAGTTGAGAAAGTTAATGCTATCCAAAATCATATGAAAGAAGCACAAGACAGACAGAGGAGTTGGGCAGATACGTCGAGAAGACCTCTAGAGTTTGCCGTGGGTGATTTGATATTCTTGAAGATATCACCGACTAGAGGGGTGATTCGTTTCGGAAGTCGAGGAAAGCTCAGCCCTCGATTCGTCGGACCCTTTGAGATTTTGGAGCGTGTTGGTGAGGTAGCGTATCGATTGGCGTTACCGCAATCCTTGGCGAATGTGCATGACGTGTTTCACGTATCTCAACTCCGTAAGTATGTTCGAGATGAAACGCATGTGTTGGATCATTCGGAGCTGACTTTACGAGAAGACTTGAATTTTGAGGAGCGACTGATTGCAATTGTGGATCGAAGGGAAAAGGTTCTTAAGAACAAGGTTATCCCTCTTGTACTTATTTCTTGGGGTAATCGCTCACATGGAGAGTCCACTTATGAACGAGAAGATGAAATCCGGCAGAAATTTCCCCATCTTTTCTTGTAGTGTTGGTCGTTTATCCTTTTGTGTTCTTGGAATTTCGAGGACGAAATTCTTTTGTAGTTGGGTATAATATAACAACCAAGTCCAGTTATACCAATTCCAGTTACCGTATGTGTTGTTTGTGGTATTTAGTTCATTTATCATGTTTGGTTGCAAAATGGTAATTTACTTTATATTCGACCCGTTTACTTGAGCTCGTTGTTTCCTAATTATAGATTACACTAACATTTCATATTCTTGCATATAACCATTTAAGTCACTTAAAATAATTTAAAAATACATGACATGGCCTGCTTGATACCCTTAACCCTATGGTAGCGTCCCAGCATCATGTTCTCGTCCCGTTCAGTGAAACGGACGTGTTTGACGGCTACGCGCACGTGCGTGCGTCCGTTCTTGGGGGTATGCTTTTCTGTTACAAAGTCCTTCATTTCAATTTTTGGAACTTGCTAATAATTTTCTTATTTCAAATTCAAAATTTTTGGACCCGACCCGGGCGCAATTCTGAAATATTTTGCATCCCGCCAAATCCGATTTATTCTAGATCTTTTAAATCAGCCTAAAATATTTTTTACAGCCTATCAAAATTTCCTGAGCCAACGATATCATATTTCTTTAACACCCAGTAAATCTTTTATATTTTCTTCCTAACCATTTCCCCTAACCAATCAAACCCCTCTTTCCTTCGACGCTGGGCCCCACCAATTCTTTCTCTCTCTCCCCCTTTTCTCCTTCTCTCTCTTACTCTTTCTCTCACCCCCCGCTACCAAACGAATTTATCTCTCCTCGTCTTTCTCTCTCCTCTCGTTTCTCTCTATCTCTCTCTTCTCGCACCCGCTTCTCTCTCTTCTCGCGCCCGCTTCTCTCTCCTCTCGCGGTGCGCGAGAATCCCATCACCTCCCCCACGTTATCGTCACCTCCCTTATATCTCCTCCTTCGTCTTCTTCTGTTTTCTTTCAAAACCCATGCACGAGAAGAGAAGAACCCCATCCAACCTCTCGTCACCTCCGCAACCCCTAACCCTATTCCTGCTCCACACCACCGTCTCCTCTCCTCCTCCTCACCATCTTCTTTTTCTTTTCCTGATTCCCGAGTCTCTCTCCTGCACACACGCCCGAGGGAAAACCCAACAACCCAACGCCGTCTCCCTTCGCCGCCGACCACTCCCCATCGCCATCGCCATCTCCCCCTCTCCTCTGCTCTCCATCCAGCACTCAAAACCCTGCTTTACAACCCCTGGAACCAGACCCGAGCCCAAACCCTAACCAAACCCTAGCTCTTCTAAAACCTTTCACCGGCGCCCCTCACCGCCGTCGATCTCGCCAACACTGCTAGCACACCCTTCTACAACCCAGTAAGCCATCGTACACACATTCCTCCTCTACTCTCTTTCTTCTTGCCTTCTTTTTTTCTTTTCCTTAAGATCTTGTTTCTTGGGTTTGCTGTTGTGCCAAGATCGCCGGAGTTGGCCACGACGTCGACGATCCCGACGACCCAGCGAGAACCTCTAACCCGTGTGATCCCACTGTTCGTCGTTTGGACTCATTCCGTGTACCGTACACGCGTCGCGACTTTTCCCGCTGACGCGAGACGTTCCGTTTTCCGTATCGCGATCCGTCGAGGCAAGTGAAACTTGCTACATGCTATTCATACTATTCCTATATTAATTTATCTATTTTCTTATTAAATCTTTAGATAGAATCTAAAGCCATGAATTCCAAGATAACAGCACGATGTTCCGTTTACATATTTCAGATCTAGAAATGGAAACCTAACTGTTGCATTTAGTTTACTAAACCTAGTAACCACATTTATATGTTAGATCACATAATCACAATTGTTTGCATAGCCATAATACCCTTTTGTAGTTTATACCCTATCGAACGACCTGTTGCATACATCTAGCCTAATTCATATTCAATTGCATCTCTAGATTGTTTTGGTACATATTAATATAATTTTATCATCCACATTGTTTTAATGCATTCATGAAATGTTAAAACTATCTCTTAAACCCAAACTGATAACCGTGCATCCAAGTAGTTTAATCTGTACCTATTTGCATATCATATTACATGTGCCAGTTTATTGTTCTGATAATACCCATGCTTGTTTATTTATAACCATGATTATGCTAGTTGATTATGAGCACCCACATGATATCGTGTACACCCTGACACGACTTGCTACACATATTACTTGACCCGACATGGTACCGTACAACTCTTGACATAACGTGACACCTTTATATATTACCTGACTTGACCTGATGTACCATGGCTTTACCTGTTACCTGATCTTGCGACTAATGCCAACAAACCTGACATGTAGTCCTTACGGATCGTTCCTATTGTTTATCCAGACAAACCTGCACCTACTTGATCCTGAGTTGGCATTAGTTCTTGATTACTTAATACCTGACTTAAACACATATAACTTGGGGGTATGGGGAAATCAATGATGAAATCCTGACTTGTAACTCGATAGTTGCTTGCTTATACTGATCAGTTTTCGAGGCTAGCTGCTGACATCGTTCGTCTTTACCCTTTTCCTTTTAGTGCCTAGCGGCACGTCTCGGTTTCAGCCCGAGAGTCTTAGACCGTGGTCCCGGGCATGCACGGGATACTATTGAGTTACATCGATGATTCATCAAATTGATTTCAAGGACTCGAGACTATTCAACCCAATAACCAGTTTAGGTTACTCACTGTACACTGCCTTTCACCGCCCTGATTTATATTGTTGTTACATTGCTTTACTATTTATGATTATACTTGCATGTCTTGCTACCCTGTTTACATATTATTGCTTGATGTTATGACGCGCTGACGTCTGGGTTTTGCATGGCCCAGATTCCTTACCCTTGCTGCAGTCAGAGCAGGAGTACTTCAGTCAGCGGGCTGAGCAGTGAGGACTCCTTAGTAGTTAGTTCCGTTACTTTCAGTATTATTTTATTCCTGATGTGAGCCCGCATTATGGGACATACATTCCAGTTATTCTTGTATTGGATCTCTTGCTTCCGCATTATTTATTCTTGACTCATTGTATTTTGGCTTATGGACATGTGCTATATAGTTATTTTATTTTATTCTTGATATCTCTACAGCCGTAATGTGACTGTGGAAGGATAATTCCTATCCACAGGTAGTATGGTTGGCTTTGTCACGTGCCTACCTTAGCGTACTCTGGGAAGCGGGGCGTGACAATATTCACCGATGTTCTCTCAAGATACGGACATGTATTCTTGTTGAAACACAAATCTAAATCTTTTGAGAATTTCAAGGAATATAAGTAAGAAGTTGAGAACCAGATGGGTAAATATATTCAAATCCTTCGATATGATCGGGGAGGAGAGTACTTAAGCACGGAATTTCGGGATTATTTAAAAGAGAATGAGATTCTCTCTCAGCTTACTCCTCTGTATACACCACAGCACAACAGTACATCGGGATGGAGGAATCACACCCTATTAGATATGGTACACTCTATGATGAGTATTGCTGAGTTTCCTATTCCTTTTGGGTTATTCACTTGAGACAGCTGCATATTTATTGAATAGAGTTCCGACCAAATCCGTTGCCTACCACTCCATATGAGATATGGAATGGGAAGAGAACATCTCTTAAACGAGTTAAGATATGGGGTTGTCCGGCCTATGTTGAAAAGCAAAATCTGGACAAACTCAAGGCAAGGTCAGTTCTGTGCAAGTTTGTAGGATATCCCAAACATTTGCGAGGGTATATTTTCTACCACATCGAGGAACAAAAGGTGTTTGTTTCTCGACATGCCACCTTTTTGGAAAAGGAATTTCTTGTTAAAGAAATTAGTGGCGATGAGGTAGAACTGGAAGAAGTTCTAGCAACGCAAACTATAACTGACGATTTGATGGAACCGAAGGATTCAATAGTCCCCGATGAACCGCAGTCACTCCGCAGATCTAGTAGGGTTCCTCATCCACCAGAGAGATACTACGGTTTTCTCATAGACGGTGGGAGCGAGGATTGCATCATGGAGATTATGACCCAACTAGTATCGAGCAGGCCATCATGAGTGGGGACTCTGTGAAATGGCTGGATGCTATGCGATCTGAGATAGAATCCATGTACACCAACAAAATATTGACTTTGGATGTTGCTCCTAAAAGGGTAAAATCCATCGGGAGCAAGAAGATCTTTGAGAAAGATAATTTGGTGTAGATGGAAAAGTTGAGACTTTCAAAGCTAGACTTGTAGCAAAAGGTTTTCGTCTACGACCTGGTGTCGACTATGATGAAACTTCTTCTCCTGTCGCTATGCTTAAGTCCATCAGGATCCTACTTGCTATTGTTGCATACCATAACTACGAAATCTGGCAGATTGCATGTCAAAACCGCTTTTCTAAATGATGATTTAGAAGAGAGCGTGTATATGACACTGCCAGAGGGCTTCGTAGACAGTGGGAGCAACGGAAGTGTGTGCAAGCTGCTTGAATCCATCTACAGATTAAAGCAGACATCGCGGAGATGGAACGTCTATTTTGATGAAGCTGTCAAAGAGTTTGACTTCATCAAAAAGGTAGATGAACCATGTATATATAAGAAGGTTGTGGAGAGTAAGGTTGTCTTCCTCGTATTGTACGTGGATGACATACTCTTGATAGGAAACAATGTTCCTATGCTACACTCGGTCAAGCTCCTCTTATCACACAAGTTCTCCATGAAAGATCACAGATGCACCCTACATCCTGGGGATATAGATCTATAGAGATAGATCTAAGCGGATTTGGGATTGTCCCAATCCAGGTACATAGACACCATACTAAAGGGGTTTAGTATGGAAGATTCTAAGCGTGGTAATGTACCCGCAGGAATCACTCTCTCCAAAGAGAGGTCTCCCAAGCCTGATTTGGAGAGGGCTTGCATACAAGGGAAACCCTATGCTACGGCAGTCGGGTCAATCATGTATGCGATATTATGTACCAGATCAGATGTAGCTTACTCACTAGGTGTAGTGAGTAAGTATCGAAAAGATCTTGGGAAAACCATTGGACAGCTATGAAGAACATTCTTAAGTACTTGAGAAGGACTAAAGAGATTTTCTTTGTGTATGGTAATGGTGAATTCCAGACGGAGTCCTCTACCGATTCGAGCTTCCAGAGTGATAAGGATGACTGAAAGTCAGTCTCGGGTTTTGTCTTTACCCTCAGTAGAGGGACGGTATGTTGGAATGATTCCAAGCTATATACCGTAGCAGACTCGTTGATAGAGGCTGATTACATCGCTACCAACGATGCTGCCAAAGAGGCTGTCTGGATGAATGAGTTCATAAGATGAACTTGGTTCCCACCATTGGGCATCCAGTACCTGTGTATTCTGATGACAATGGAGCTGTGGTTTTGGTCTAGGAACCCCGATCCCGTCAGCGATCCAGACATATTCTTAGATAGTATCATCTGATCAGGGAGATAGTTGATCTTCGGGAGATCGAGATTAGGAGAGTTGAAACAGAGGATAACACAGCGGATCCACTCACCGAGGCCCTCCCCCAGATGCTATTCGAGAGACTTTTGTGACGTTGAGTATGAGATATTACAACAACTAGCCTTAGTGCAAGTGGGAGATTGTTAGGAATATGTATGCCCTAGAGGCCATTATTGTTGATATAGTGGATACTTGGAAATATGTATAGAGGACTTTCTTGCTCGACATGATAGTATGCTATCTGGTTACCTTTATCTTAACATGTAGACTGGTATTTTTATACTGTCTGTCTCTTACATGTTGATAAAGCCCTTAGGATATGTACTTGACTACCAGGATTATGATGAGATCATACTAGTAGAGCCAGGGTGGTCCAAAAGTACATCCTTTAACTGTTCCTAGTCGAGGAAATATCGAGACAAGGGTATCGATATTCCATAGTAGACTAGTGTGTACGTTTCTTGTCCCTTGGAGGGCAATGGTTGATCCCACAACTATTGGTGTATGATATCAAAGATTGTACTGCCATGACCCGAAATTTAGTTCGTGACCGGCACTTAAATCACGCCACGTCTAAAGGCGTAACGTAAATTAAGTAAGCCGAAGCCCAGAAATCTAAATCTTTTAAAGAAAATAAAAGAGGTGAAGTTTTGAAATAAAAGTATGATGAAATCAAATATTTTCTAAAATATATAGATAATGGAACATGAAAAATGCAAGTGGATTTTACTGGTTGAAAAAAAATGTTTCGTCTTTTAAAAATTTGGGCAGCACCTCCTTTATATATTTTGACCCAAAACCTGTTAGTTATATGTATGCCCTAGAGGCCATTACTGTACATACGATGTATATTGTAGTGGATGCTAGGACATATATAGGGAGGACTTTCTTGCTCGACATGATAGTATGCTATCTGGTTGTACTTTATCTTAACATGTACTCTGATTGTCTCTATATTACATGTTGATAAAGCCCTTAGGATATGTACTCGACTACTGGGACTATGATGAGATCATACTAGTGGGGCCACGGTAGTCGACGAGTACATCCTATAATTGTTCCTAGTCGAGGGTGTATCGAGACAGGGCATCGATACACCAGAGTAGATTAGCGTATACGCATCTTGACCCATATGATGGGCGATGGATGATCCCATATCCATCGGTGTTTGACATCAAGGATGGTGTACGGGTGCTCATTGGAGACTGGGTACACTGGATGGACTCGCCGAGAACTCCCAGATGGTATTATACCATACGTCAGATGGCAGTTCTCCGGTGACACTGGTACAGAGTAGTCTGTTGACCCGAGATCGTCATAGAGTCTTGTGTGATTCCCACTGTGCTTTGATTTCCATCATACCACGTCCAATAGGGCGTGCAAAAAGGTGGCTTTTGGGTACAGTCCCGAATCATATGGAGGCAATGAGCGATAGGAGGGGATTCGTCTCTCCCGGTATAGGGAGTTGATGTTGTGCTGTGTTCGATTGGCTATAACCGGAAATCCCTGGCCAAGGTTGCTGAGATTTACTGGTAAGTGTTATCAGTAGTTTCTCGAACTGTTATAGACCTCATATCGACACGACTTATCGAGCTATTGGGGTCTGACGTTTACCACCCCTAGGCGAGATATGCGACATATCAGACGACGAGACCGGACTGTACGGGAGTGTTACTGTTTGGATTCGCAGGAGAAGTTACAGGCTTGCTTATTGATCTTCTGAGCGCTCAATACCTGGGTAGCTGTTACGTTTAGCTGACCGCTTGCAGCTTGTGGGTGTTTGATATGATCATCACCTACTGCCGGCGTATTAACGATTCTTTAGAGTCCTACACAGAGGTTTCTTGACTCAGGCAAAACGGAGTAGGAGCACATATGTGATATGTGCGGGACCGAGGATAATGCGGTATGTGATATCGTATTATATTCTCGCGATATTTGATATCAGCCGGGTCATCGGATCAAGTGTTGATTCGATGAATCGGTACGGATAAATATTAGTCGGTTATATGCGATATAGCCGGATTGTCGGATCAAGTATTGATTCGATAATTTAATGTATAATAATATATATGATATATTAAAAGACATTAACTAATATTAGCTCACTAAAAGATTCTTTTTCTCACTCGGATAATACATTGATATATATGCGATATATGTTAATTGTATTATTTTATTTTGTTACGATAAATATTATATATGTGATATATAATATTGTAACATGATATGATAAATAATGCAACTTGTTTTGTGGAGTTTAAACATGATTAGGGTTTGGATTAGGGTTAAACTTTCTAGATGCTTCTAGAAGGTTTTCATTTTGTTTTGTGAAAGATATTTTCAAATGAGTCATGCTTTAACCAAACCCAAACCCTAACCCTAGTCTATTCTCTACAATGGTTAAGTGAACCATGTTGCATAATTCTTGTTGGAGATAGTGCCCTCATAGTCAATTATTGGATCACAGGTACGTGATTTCAATGATTGCGGAGGACCTATACCGGTAGGACAGTCTTACTCGAAATGATAGTATACTATCTGGTTTGCCTTTATCAGTCGTGTACATGATCAGGTGACTGATTACATGTTACACTTTGATAGAGCCCTTAGGATCTTGCTTTACCACCAACAGTATGATGGCGATCATATACGTGAGAGTTGGGTGGTTTATACGCATATCCTTAATTGTGGTCCCTAGTCGTGGGAGTTTTGAGACAGGGCATCGATACTCCGGAGTAGACTAGTGTGTACAGTCGAGACCCCGACGAGGGGCGGTGGCCGGTCTCACAAGCCACTGGTGTCAGTTGGATCACCTAAGATGTATACAGGTGCTCATTGGGTTATGAGTACACCGGACAGGACTCGCCGGGAATCTGCTAGTTAGTATTATATCTACCGTCAGATAGCAGTTCCCTGGTGACATGTGTACAGGTTAGTTCATCGACCTGAGGTCGTCATTTGTCTCGTGTGAGTTCCCACTGTGCTTTGATTTCTACCCTACCACGGCTCAAAGGAGTCGTGCAAACAGGTAGCTTTTGGGTACAGTCCCGAGCCATATGGAGGCACGTGAGCGGATCGGCAGGGGATTCGTCTCTCCCGGTATTGGGGGCGAGGTCGTGCTGTGTCTAGGAGAGCCATTACACAAAGTCCATGGCCATGGCAGGAGATTTACTGGTAGGTACTCCAGTAGTATCTCAGGGTGTTATTGGGCTTCACTCCGACACGACTTATACTGCTATTGGGGGTCTGACATTACTAGCCCCCTAGGCAGATATGCGATACTCATAGACGAACGGACCGGACTGTATATACATTGTCACTGTTAGGCTCAGTAGGGTTTTCCGGATGAGTGCGCTCATCGGCATCCCTTGAGGTCAGTCCATGGGCAGCCGTTACGCATTGCTAGTGCCGCTGACGGTTTGTGGTTAAACCCACTGCCAGGGTACTGACGAGTCATTAGAGTCCCCCACAGACAGTTTCCCAAGTTCGGGTGAAACGTTGTAGAGGCCGTATGGTTTTATGGCAGGGTTCCGAAAATGCACGTGCGTTTATGCACGTGTTATTTTTCGGGCAGATGATACTGGTCGGCTTTGGTTTAAGACGAATCCGAGTATTATATTGAGTAGGTATAATATCTTTGTCTCAGTTGCATTTGTATTCGGTCGTAATACAAATGCGGGTATATTTATACAGTTTCGGGGTTGTCCTGAAATTCGTTTCAGGATCACTTTTGGAAGTTGCCAGTTTCCAGTTTTCTATCAGCCGTCTTTTAACATTTGGTTAAAGACGGGTTTATCTTTTCTTGAGATGTGTGTGGATTCTTCTAGAAGATTCTAGAGAGAGTGACTTGACATGGTGAGTCATTAGTGCATTAATGGTGTCATTAATGCTTTTGGTGACTAAGGGTTTAGATTCATTGCATCTTTATGACTCATTGTTTTCTTTAATGATCAAGATAAGCTTCTTTCACTTAAGGTCACCACTTCCCTCCTACACTCACCCCCCCTCTTGCTATAAGTGGTCGGCCCCCTCTCTCTCCTCCTCACTTCACTTGTTGATTTCATTTTAGAGAGAAAAGATTATGATAGTATTTGGGTGTATGGAATTCACAGCTCATTTCATTCCATCACCCGATTCCCTCGGCAACTTCATTTACCGATCGTCCACGGACTTGGACGAAGTGAGACAAAGTCATCTACTCATTCTCTACATCATTCTTGGTCGTCTCTTTTAGCAAACTTGACGATCGAGTTGCCTCAAGTCAGAGGCGGGAGCCCGTTTAAAGAATCGTCGACGTGGTGCCACCTCGACGAGGATATCGGAGATCGACGAGATCGGAGCAGCCGCAACGGAGCGTGGGATGATGGTTGAAGAACGAAGGATTCGGATCATTCGGTATAACTTTTCTACACTCTTTACAGTTTGTTAGTTTAGCAATAATGGCAGATCCGGGTTAAAGTATACGATAGCGCCAGTTAAAAAGTTTTTTGTTCCGCATTTAGCGTCTGTAGACTGCCGGGGCGCTAGCGTAGACTTACAATTCTATCATATTATTATTTTCCTATTCATCACAAAAGGATATTCATTGTTCATCATCTTCTTCCTTCTTCTTCTTTGCTTGAAAATGGTTTCTTGCTTTGATTTTGTGATGGATAAATGTGAGAAAAATATAAATAAAGAGAGCAAAAATCCTACTTCATCATCCTCATCTTCCCTTGCCATTTAGATGAGGGTGTTCACATCATTTCATGAGTGTTAGCTTGTGTTAAAGAAACTTCGAGGTAGATCATCTTAGTATCGAAGATCGGAAGCAAAGGTTGCGTCTTTCTCTTCGTGGAACCTCTCGAGAGCCCGGAACCCGATGACCGCAGCGAAGGGACCACAACACGGAGCATATAAAGTGAAGGACTGGATCTACAAAGGTTGTAATCCCTCTCACTTAGTGTTAAAATGTTTAGCATGCTTGTTTTCGCCTAATCTCTAGTTTAAAGTTCCGTATTCGGGTAGTTCGGCACGGCTAAATTTTTAATCGGGCATGGTTGATGCCTCGTAGACCCTTGTGCGCATGCCTAGTAACCCTACAGTGGTATCAGAGCCAAGCTAGAGCTTTAGGCGAAGCGTAGACGGAATTTGAAGTCCGATCGAATCAAAACTCGAACCCAAAATAGCTCTCTGGACTTTTTCTAAAAACGTGGATTTTTCCAAATTAAAAATTCGTAAAAAATTCAGCAGGGAATTCTAAGAATTACGGTACAAAAATTTTTTGATGAACAGTAAATCTCGCGGCGGAACCACGGCAGAAGCATGCCTTCTGCGGCGGTTCCGCGGCGAAAAGGTGACGTCATCAACTCGTATTTGCACAGTAACTTCTATTTAATTATGCTGGATTTTCTGGGAATTTTTAATATTTATTCAAGAGTTGAATTTTCTGAGGTTATTTTGGGGATTCGATGTTTCGATCGGAGTATTAGATTTTGTCTATGTGCTTGTCCGGATAACTTTTAGAAACTGTTAAAAAGTTCGAACGGATATCAATAACTCACTTTTTCCCCTGTCGGAAAATTTTTCAAAAGTTGGATTTTTTCTACTGTTTAAGAATGTTCTAAGTCGTGCAAGTAACTCGATGGACCTCTAGAAGAAAACAAACCTTAACTCGATTATGTGACCGTCTTGAACTGCCTTTTGAACCTTAGGGTTTGGGGCAGTACGGCGTGCCACATGTGAGGCGTTGGCTTGACCCTTCTACGGCTGGACCATTGGTACTGTGGCATGTGATGGACGTTTTTAAACTGATTTCAAGTGTTGAGATATATTGGGGAAATCTTGGGTACTTGACAATTCGATCGGAAAGTTTAACTTTTTCTATTTATCTGGAATGTGATACAATAATTGGAATCCACAGGTAGTTATGAGATAACTGATTTGAATATTATAAACATAGCAGTTTAGTCTCAGATGATCGGTTGCCACGGAATTTTGATGTGATCAAAAGTCTGTCGCAATCACGTAGCATACGCGGATACTCGCCGGGTAAACTTAATAGACAGCCTCACTCCATAGCCCCGACCAAGTGACTGTAGGAGAACCCCGTCGCCGAAAGCATCCGTTCGGGTGCTCCCGGTAGCGGTGTTCCGCCTTGGTGCACTTCGTCGACGGCATCTGGGGATGCGGCCGTCTACTAAAGTTTGCGACGAGCATTCGATCAGGACGTCGGGAATCTTGTTGAATTGCCCGACTTGGTATTGAAAAGAGTTTTCGATAAATGAGACTAAAATGCGGGGTTTATAATTGTTAGGCATGTGATGTCTAAGGAATTCATTTGGATAGGCATGTGATGTCTAAGGAGGTTGCGGATTCCAACTGTTGTAGTTTTACACTTTCTTTTCTGTGACCGTAAGCGTAGTATGTGGTGTATTGCTGGCTTCGTTGCTATACATCAACGACAATCGGGATACGCATACTTGCTTACGTTGATGATATGTGATATTATGTGTTGCTGTGATATGTTGTATTGGATCGTCGCTTTTGAATAGCCGGGGGGTTTTATGTGAGATGAGAGTTTTTTTCTTTTTCATTCATGTAATATTCATTTGTATGTAATATTCTTTTATTGGGGCACTTCCAGGTAGCGGAATATGTCACCGTTGTATATTATTTACTTTTCCGCATTAGGTAGACCCAAGGCGGGGAGCACAAGTAACCGGGTTCTAGGGTCCAGTGGGAGACCATCTCGAGGAGTCGAGACCGGGTCTCCTAACCCTAGAATTGGCTGTGTTGCTTGCCGCTCTCGTAGGGGTCTAGGGATGTGGGTTTGGCTATTCATCGCGACCGTGGAATCCGTGTTTTATACTGGCTCGTATTGAAAGCACGGACGTCCTAGTATATCCAATATTTCATATATGTTCTTCTGCTGCAATGTTCTGTGATGAGATCATATTACTGCCTGAGACGAATGTTTATATTATATATATGAGATATATGTTATATTGCAGATTTCGTTTCAAAAGGGGATGCTTGTGAAGCATATTAAAATGGGACTTCATTAATGAGATTAATGAATTAAAAGAAACCTAAGATGTTGTAGAAACTTGTTTATAAAAACTGGTAGCTACAGTTCTTGCTTTGCATAGCGGTGTTCCTTGTAGAACATCCAGCACCTTATTCGATAAGGAAAGGACCGAGATCCCTTCACCGGGAGTGACTCCTTTAGCAATAACTGGCAGATACTACAAACTCGGTTTGTCTTTTGATTGCTTCTATAGTTTCTGCTTTGCACAGCGGTATATATGATATATCCTGCACCTTATTCGATGAGGAAAGGGCCGACGATCCCTTCACCGGGAGTGACCCCTTTAGCAAAACTAGAAAAGCCTCAAAAACACTCCATTTAAAATCACTCGATTCTACGACGATATCAAGTTCATTACGCAAAGGGTTTTCTGAAAAACCCGTCGTAGCCCTCCGTCATTTCAGATAAGTACTTCATAGTATTCGTGCTGCGTTTGTTGACCTTGTCAAGGCGTAGTGTGCGGTAGCTATTTATGCTTATCTGCATAAGCATATGATACGATTGGATTAGGGTAGTCGTGCGACTTTGTTGACCTTGTCAAGGGTCGTGCGGGTGGGTTTAATTCAATCAGGAAATGACGGGTTGAACTTGACTTGCGGTCTATTGTTTGTTGACCTTGTCAAGGTCATAGATCGCTTGGGGAAAAATATTATTGGGGATTTCAAGTGTTGAAATTTGCAATGAGATTGCATACCTTCTATAAGATAGTTGGATCCCGATACCCGCTGCGAGTAAGAGTTACTCCTGGGAGAGTTTTACATATTACAATTAGCCGATCAAGTAGGTGTCTAGAAAGGTGTTAACGGGGTTACGCCTCTGGGAAAACGAGGTTTACATTAATTAGGTTCGTGCGAAAGCACGGGGGACCTCCCTCAAAGTACCGACACTGGCCTGGCTGAAAGATTGGCGAACTTGTAGCGTGTAATTAATCCCGGCTAGTCTTTCCTTTTAGGGCTTGAAGGAAGATTTGATTAAAACAGTGGGAGACATCCTCATTAGATATATTATATAACCAATCTAATCTTGCAAGAGCATACGCTGAGTGTTTTCTTCTCTCTCTCTCCAGATAGCGAACATATCACGCCTTAATCAAGATAATAAAACGGATATATTGACCGAACCCGCTTGTTATACTGAGCTGGGGAACGTTGGTCCCGCTCCAACTTATAATTGTTATAAGACAGAGCAGGAAATTGGGGAATACCAGATTTCCCGTGCCGCCCAAACGAAGAAAGTGCATGCTGATGCATCATCTTCGGGTATGTTCATTACAGAGAACTGTTTCTCAGTATCCTTTACGTCCTGGGTATGTGATACCGGATCAGGATCCCGCATATGTAATCTGTTACATGGGCTACAGATAGGTAAAGAACTGAGAACGGGTGATAAGTTTCATGAGACAGAAAACGGTGCAAGTGTTGCCGCCAAGTCTGTTGGTCACTATCACCCTGTATTACCAGAATACATTGATTCTGAACAAATGTTATTAGATACCGAACCTGATATACAAAATCATATCAGTCTCTTTATTAGTAAAGAAAGGATATAATTTTGTATTGTTGGATAATGTTTTGAACATTTCCTATATCAAGAGTTGATCGGTTCAGGCACGTTATCTAAAAGCATTGACGTTCTAAATCAAACCACAGTTCTTAGTATACAGAACACACACAAGAGGAAGAGTTCAGAAATGAATGAATCCTTCTTGAGGTATTGTAGACTAGGTCATATCAATGCGACCCGACTGGCTGAAGTTACATATAGATGCATATTTAAATTAGTTTGAATTTACATCTTGTGAAACTTGCCGGTCATGTGACAAAGATAAGATGACCACAGCTCTGTTTGTTGGAAACAGAGAAAGAGTTAGTGAACTTTTGGGATTGATACATGCTGATGTATGAAAGGTCCCCTGTCTACACATGCCAAGATCGGTTCTTTTTACTTCATTACGTTCTCTGATAATCTCTCAAGATTCAAACATGTGTTCCTGTTGAAACATAAGTCCGAACCTTTTGAGATATTCACAGAATATAAATTAGAAGTAGAGAACCGAAATACGGGTATAAGTATTATGTCCTTTGATGAGATCAAGGAGGAGAATACTTGAGCACGGAATTCCTGGACTATTCTAAAGGAGAATGAGATTCTCTCTCAGCATTACTCCTTCGAATACACCACAGCACATCTGTGTATCGGGGCGGAGCAATAGCACCCTATGTGATATGGTGTGCTCTATGAAGAGTACTACTGAGTTTCTTATTTCCTTTTGGGTGTTATGCGCTTGAGAAGCTGCATACCTATTGAATAGGGTTCAAATCAAATCAGTTGCCTACCACTTCATATATGATATGGAAAGGGAAGAGCCCATATCTTAAGTTAGTTAAGATTTGGGGTTGTCCGGCCTATGTCTAAAAGCAAAATCCGGACAAGCACGAGGCAAGGTCTGTTATGTAGAACTGGAAATGTTCCAGCTATACAAAACGCAGCTGATGATTTGGTAGAACCAAAGGATTCAATAGTTTCCAACGAACCTCAGCCTCTCCGCCGATCTAGTAGGGTTCCTCACCCACCTGAGAGATACTTCGGTTTCTCTATGACAGTGGGAGCGAGGATTGCATCATGAGATGATGACCAAACTAGTTTCGAGCTGGCCATCAGGAGTGGGACTCTGTAAGAATGGCTGGGTGCTTATCGATCTGAGATGGAATCCTTATACACCAACAAAGTATGGACTTTGGTTGCTTTATCTGAAGGGTTAAATCCCCATCAGGAGCAAGTATATCTTGAGAAGATTACTTGGTGTACATGGACAAGTTGAGACTTTCAAAGCTAGACTTGTTAAAGGTTTGCATCATAGACCAGGTATGGATTATGTTGAAACCTTTTCTAAGGATCTATGCTTAAGTCCATCCAGATCCTACTTGCCACGGCTGCATACCATGACTACGATATCTGGTGGTTGGGTGTCATGACTGCTTTTCTAAATGATGTTTTAGAAAAGAGCGTCTATAAGTACACAGCCAGAGGGCTTCGTAGACAGTGGGAGCAGCGGAAACGTGAGCAAGATGCTTCATATGATAAAACAGGCATCGCGGAGTTGGAACATCTGTTTTGATGTGGTAGTCAAAGAGTTTGACTTCATCAAAATGGTTGATGAACCTTGTATATACGAAAAGGTAGTAGAGAGTATGGTGGTGATCCTCGTAGAGTACGTGGATGACATACTCTTGATAGGGAAGGAGTTTCCTATGCTACGCTCGGTCAATCTCCGCTTTTCACATGGATTCTCCATATAGGATCAAAGTGATACCTCCTAAATCCTGGGTTTTGGATCTATGAGATAGATCTAATTGGATGTTAGGATACTCACTAGTTGTAGTGAGATGGTATCAATCGATCCTGGGGAGAATCACTGGAAGGGTTCCAGGGTGATAAGGACGACTGAATGTCAGTCGCAGGCTTGTCTATACCCTCAGTGGAGGGACGGTATGTTGGAAGAGTTCCAAGCTAGATACCGTGACATACTAGACGATTAAAGGCAAGATACATCGTTATCAAGGATGCTACCAAAGAGGCAGTCTGGATATATATAAGTTCATGAGATGAACTTCGTTCCTACCATTGTGTGACAATGGAGTTGTGGCTTTAGCCAAGGAACTACCGTCCCATCAGAAATCCAGATATAATTCTGAGGCAGTATCACCTGATCATGGAGATGGTTGATCTCCAGGGAGATCGAGGTTAGGAGAGCAGACACAGAGGACGACAGCGTGGATCCATTCACAAAGGCCTTTTTCCCAGTAGAGACTTTTTATGGGACGGTTGAGTATGAGATACTTCAACCACCGCTAATTGTTGGGTATGCGATACCATAACAGATGGCCCTAGTGCAAGTGGGAGATTGTTAGTTATATGTATGCCCTAGAGGCCATTACTGTACATACGATGTATATTGTAGTGGATGCTAGGACATATATAGGGAGGACTTTCTTGCTCGACATGATAGTATGCTATCTGGTTGTACTTTATCTTAACATGTACTCTGATTGTCTCTATATTACATGTTGATAAAGCCCTTAGGATATGTACTCGACTACTAGGACTATGATGAGATCATACTAGTGGGGCCACGGTAGTCGACGAGTACATCCTATAATTGTTCCTAGTCGAGGGTGTATCGAGACAGGGCATCGATACACCAGAGTAGACTAGCGTATACGCATCTTGACCCATATGATGGGCGATGGATGATCCCATATCCATCGGTGTTTGACATCAAGGATGGTGTACGGGTGCTCAGTGGAGACTGGGTACACTGGATGGACTCGCCGAGAACTCCCAGATGGTATTATACCATACGTCAGATGGCAGTTCTCCGGTGACACTGGTACAGAGTAGTCTGTTGACCCGAGATCGTCATAGAGTCTTGTGTGATTCCCACTGTGCTTTGATTTCCATCATACCACGTCCAAGAGGGCGTGCAAAAAGGTGGCTTTTGGATACAGTCCCGAATCATATGGAGGCAATGAGCGATAGGAGGGGATTCGTCTCTCCCGGTATAGGGAGTTGATGTTGTGCTGTGTTCGATTGGCTATAACCAGAAATCCCTGACCAGGGTTGCTGAGATTTACTGGTAAGTGTTATCAGTAGTTTCTCGAACTGTTATAGACCTCATATCGACACGACTTATCGAGCTACTGGGGTCTGACGTTTACCACCCCTAGACGAGATATGCGACATATCAGACGACGAGACCGGACTGTACGGGAGTGTTACTGTTTGGATTCGCAGTGTAGAGTTCCTAGGCACGCAAATGAGGTCTCACAAGGCATCAACCATGCTAATTTCAAACTTTACGGTGCCGAGAAACCCTAGACTAGATCGTTGGCTAGAAGTTTAGGCGACAAAGCAAACTAGTTAACACTTAACTACAAGAATACGGAAATACAACCTTTGTAGATCCGGTCCTCTACCTCCACGGCTCCGTGATGAAGTCCTCTCCGCTGTCCAAGTCGAACCACGGGCTCTAGCATCGGCTTCATCGGAGAATAAGCGGGCTAGGTCATCGACGACGTGCCGAAGATGATCTACGTCGAGGCATCACTAGATCAAGCTCCAACTTCACCAAGTCAAGAAACTTGTGAAGAAAACACACTCTACTACTTGGCAAGAGGTAGAGGATGAAGAAATAGGAAGTGGGTAGACTTTAGAATTGAATTTCTCACTCTATTCATCAATCCACCATTGATGAAGTGAAGCTTTCTTCATGGAAGAAGATGAAGAAGAAGAAAGTGTTATGATAAATATTATGATAAGTTCAAATTAATAGAAAAGAAAAATCAATCTTATCATAACACTTACCATGGTTAAGTGTAGAGAGTTAACCAAAGTTAGTGAGTGGTTAGGGTTTGGCATAAAACAAAAATGGTGGACTTTTCAAAAGTTCAAGAAACTTCAACAAAAGAAATAAATAAAGCCACCATTTTCCTTTTGCCAAAAACAAATAAAACAATAAATAAATCATTTAAAACCCTTAACCATTAACTAACTAAGGTTTAAACATACATTTAACCAAGTATTGCATGTATCATCAAACATGATACAAGCAAGTGCACAAAATCATATCGCATATGCAATGCGCACACCCGAGTGAGAAAATCCATTTAAAGTGAACCGATACTAGTCAATGCAAAGTAATATATCAAATATATAATTATGCATTAAATCATTAAATCAACACTTGATTCAATGATTCGGTCATGTCGCACACAACCGTCTAGTATACAATGTATCGGCTTATCGAATCAACGCTTGAATCGATAACTAGGTTATATTGCATACAACCATTCGATACATTCATCACGAGAATCGAATACAGTATCACATACTGGTATTATTCTCGGTCCCGCACATATCTCATATGCGCTCCTATTTCGTTTCGCTTGACCCAGGAAACCTCTGTGTAGGACTCTAAAGACTCGTCAATACGCCGGCAGCAGATGATGATCATATCAAACACCCACAAGCCGCAAGCGGTCTGCTAAACGTAACGGCCACCCGGGTATTGAGCGATCTAAAGATCGACGAGCAAGCCCGCTCACACTCCAGTGAATCCCACCAGTAACACTACCGTACAGTCCGGTCTGATCGTCTGATATGTCGCATATCTCTCCTAGGGGTGGTAAACGTCAGACCCCAATAGCTCGATAAGTCGTGTCGATATGAGGTCTATAACAATTCGAGAAACTACTGGTAACACTTACCAGTAAATCTCAGCAACCCTGGCCAGGGATTTCCTGTTATAGCCAATCGAACACAGCGCAACATCAACCCCCTATACCGGGAGAGACGAATCCCCTCCTATCGCTCATTGCCTCCATGTGACTCGGGACTGTACCCAAAAACCACCGTTTTGCACGCCCTCTTGGACGTAGTAAGATGGAAATCAAAGCACAGTGGGAACCACACAAGACTCTATGACGATCGCGGGTCAACAGACTACTCTGTACCAGTGTCACCTAAGAACTGCCATCTGACGTAAGGTATAGTACCATCTGGGAGTTCTCGGCGAGTCCGTCCAGTGTACCCAGTCTTTACTGAGCACCCGTATATCATCTCTGATGTCAAACACCGATGGATATGGGATCATCCATCGCCCATCTGTATGGGTCGAGAAGGTACACGCTAGTCTACTCTGGTATATCGATGCCCCATCTCGATACACCCACGACTAGGGACTTTCAAGGATGCACTTATGGACTACCATGTCCCCACTAGTATGATCCGCATCATAGTCCAGGTAGTCAAGTACACATCCTAAGGGCTTTACCAACATGTAATAGAGAGACAATCTGTGTACACGTTAAGGTAAAGAGCAACCAGATAGCATACTATCATGTCGAGCAAGAAAGTCCTCCCTATATATGTCCCAGCATCCACTACAATATACATCCAATGTACAGTAATGGCCTCTAGGGCATACATATAACTAACAATCTCCCACTTGCACTAGGGCCATCTGTAGCAGTGGTTGTAGTATCTCATACTCAACCATCCCATAAAAGTCTCTCTCTGGGAATAGGCCTTCGTGAGTGGATCCGCCGTGTTATCCTCTGAGTCTACTCTCCTAACCTTGATCACTTAGAGATCAACCATCTCCATGATCAAGTGATACTGCCTTAGAATATGTCTGGATCACTGATGGGACCTGCGTTCCTTGGCTAAAGCCACACTTCCATTGTCACACAATGGTAGGAACGTAGTTCATCTCATGAACCAATATACACCCAAACAGCCTCTTTGGTAGCATCTTAAGTAGCGATGTATCCTGCCTTTATCGTCTAGTATGTCACGGTATCTAGCTTGGAACTCTTCCAACATACCGTCCCTGTACTGAGGGTAAAGACAATGCCTGCGACTGACATTCAGTCGTCTTTATCACCCTGGAACACTTCCAGTGATTCTCCCCTGGATCGTTTGATACCATCTCACTATAACTAGTGAGAATCCTAACATCCAAGTAAATCTATCTCATAGATCCAAAACTCAGGATTTAGGGGGTATCATTTTGATCCTACACGGAGAATCTATGTGATAAGCGGAGATTGATCGAGCGTAGCATAGGAAACTCCTTCCCTATCTTGAGTATGTCATCCACGTACTCTATGAGGATCGTCACCATACTCCCTACTACCTTTTTGTTTATACAAGGTTCATCTACCATTTTGATGATGTCAAACTGTTTGACTAATCCATCAAAACAGATGTTCCAACTCCGCGATGCCTGCTTTAATCCTATAAAGCATCTTGCATACGTTTCCGCTGCTCCCACTGTCTACGAGGCCCTCTGGCTGTGTACTTATAGACGCACTCTTTTAAAACATCATTTAGAAAAGCAGTCATGACACCCAACCACCAGATATCGTAGTCATGGTACGTAGCCGTGACAAGTAGGATCCGGATGGACTTAAGCATAGCTACTTGAAAAGGTTTCATCATTATCCACACCTGGTCAATGATGCAAACTTTTAACAAGTCTAGCTTTGAAACTCTCAACTTTTCCATTTACACCAAGTAATCTTCTCAAGATATACTTGCTCCTGATGGGGATTTAACCCTTCAGATATAGCAACCAAAGTCCATACTTTGTTGGTGTACAAGGATTCCATCTCAGATCGCTAAACATCCAGCCATTCTTATAGAGTCTCACTCCTGATGGCCAGCTCGAAACTAGTTGGGTCATCATCTCATGACGCAATCCTCGCTCCCACTGTCATAGAGCAACCGAAGTATCTCTCAGGTGGGTGAGGAACCCTACTAGATCGGCGGAGAGGCTGAGGTTCGTTGGTATCTACTGAATCCTTTGGTTCTATCAAATCATCAGCTGCTGTTTGTATAGCTGGAACCTTTCCAGTTCTACATAACAGACCTTGCCTCGAGCTTGTCCGGATTTTGCTTTTAGACATTAGCCGGACAACCCCAAATCTTAACTAACTTAAGATATGGGCTCTTCCCTTATCATATCAAATATAAAGTGGTAGGCAACTGATTTGATTTGAACCTAATTCAATAGTTATGCAGCTTCTCAAGTGCATAACTCCCAAAAGGAAATAGGTAACTCAGTAGTACTCATCATAGAGCACACCTTATCATATAGGGTGTGATTGCTCCGCCCCGATATACCATCGTGCTATGGTGTATACAGAGGAGTAATGCTGAGAGAGAATCTCATTCTCCTTTAGAATAGTTCAGGATTTCCGTGCTCAAGTATTCTCCTCCTTGATCTCATCAAAGGACATAATACTTATACCCGTATTTTGGTTCTCTACTTCTAACTTATATTCTGTGAATATCTGAAAAGGTTCGGACTTTTGTTTCAACAGGAACATAGGTCTGAATCTCGAAAGATCATCAGAGAACGTAATGAAGTATAAAGAACCAGTCCTGGCATGTGTAGACAGGAGACCTTGCATACATCATCATGTATCAGTCCCAAGAGTTCACTAACTCCTCTGTTTCCAATAAACAGAGCTATGGTCATCTTATCTTTGTGACATGACTGGCGAGTTTCACAAGATGTAAATTCAAACTAATTTAAATATACATCTTTATGTAACTCTAGCTAGTCGGGTCATATTGATCTGACCTAGTCTACAATACCTCAAGAAGAATTCGTTCATTTCTGAACTCTTCCTCTTGTGTGTGTTCCATATACTAAGAACTGTAGTTTGATTTAGAACATCAATGCTTTTAGATGACGTGCCTGAACCGATCAACTTTTGATATAGGAAATGTTCAAAACATTATCCAACAATACAAAATTTTATCATTTCTTTACTAATTAAAGAAACTGATATGATTTTGTATATCAGGTTCGGTATCTAACAGCATTTGTTCAGAATCAATGTATTGGTAATACAGGGTGACAGTGACCAACAGACTTGGCTGCAACACTTGCCCCGTTTTCTGTCTCATGAAACTTATCACCCGTTCTCAGTTTTTCTACCTTTTTGCAGCCCTATGTAAAAGATTACATATCTGGGATCCTGATCCGGTATCATATACCCAGGATTCAGAGGATACTGAGAAACAGTTCTTTGTAATGAACACACCCGAAGATGATGCATCATATGCACTTTCTTCATTTGGACGGCACGGGAAATCTGGTATTCCCCAATTTCCTGCTCTGTCTTATAACATTTATAAGTTGGAGCGGGGCCAACGTTCCCCAGCTCAGTAAAACAAGCGGGTTCGGTCAAAATTCCGTATTATTATCTTGATTAAGGCGTGATATGGTCGCTACCAGGAGAGAGAGAGAAGAAAACACTCAGCGTGCGCTCTGCAAGAATAGATTGGTTATTATTTTATCTAATCAGGATGGCTCCCACTGCTTTTTATCAAATCTTCCTTCAAACCCTAAAAGGAAAGACTAGCCGGGATTAATTACACACTACAAGTTCGCCAATCTTTCAGCCAGGCCAGTGTCGGTACTTTGAGGGAGGTCCCCCGTGCTTTCGCACGAACCTAATTAATGTAAACCTCGTTTTCCCAGAGGCGTAACCCCGTTGACACCTTTCTAGACACCTACTTGATCGGCTAATTGTAATGTATAAAACTCTCCCAGGAGTAACAATTACTCGCAGCGGGTATCGGGATCCAACTATCTCATAGAAGGTATGCAATCTCATTGCAAATTTCAACACTTGAAATTCCCGATAATATTTTGCCCCTAACCTCCTATGACCTTGACAAAGGCCAACAAACCATAGGATGCTAGTCAAGTTCAACCCGTCATTTCCTGATTGAATTAAACCCACCCGCACGGCCCTTGACAAAATATTATCATAGAAGGTATGCAATCTCATTGCAAATTTCAACACTTGAAATTCCCGATAATATTTTGCCCCTAACCTCCTATGACCTTGACAAAGGCCAACAAACCATAGGATGCTAGTCAAGTTCAACCCGTCATTTCCTGATTGAATTAAACCCACCCGCACGGCCCTTGACAAAGGCCAACAAGGTCGCACGACTACCCTAACCCAATCTGCATCATATGCATAAGCAGATAAGCACCAGTTAGCTACCGCACACTACGCCTTGACAAAGGCCAACAAACGCAGCACGAATACTAACTACTACTTATCTGAAATGACGGAGGGCTACGACAGGTTTTTCTGAAAACCTATTGCGTAATGAACTTGATATCGTTGTAGGATCGAATGAATTTTGAAATGGAGTGTTTTTTAGGCTTTTCTAGTTTTGCTAAAGGAGTCACTCCCGGTGAAGGGATCGTCGGTCCTTTCCTCATCGAATGAGGTGCGGGATATATCATATATATCACTGTGCAAAGCAAAAACTCTTAAAAGCAATCAAAAGACAAACTGAGTGTGTAGCATCTGCCAGTTATTGCTAAAGGAGTCACTCCCGGTGAAGGGATCTCGGTCCTTTCCTCATCGAATAAGGTGCAGGATATATCATATATACCGCTGTGCAAAGCAAAAACTGTAGCTACCTGTTTTATTTTGAAATTCGATTCTACAACATCTTAGGTTTCTTTTATTTCATTAATCTCATTAATAAAGTCCCATCATTTAAATACCTAAACATCACAGATAAATACGACGTACACTTATGCCATCCGCATTCGCCTCGATGTCCCCTCGTGCACCGTTAGGTTAGGTAACTAACAGCAGAGCGGGGCAGGGCTAGCACGGGTGTAAAACATAAGTAACGTCTATATAATATATCATATATACTATATACTGTATCTATCACGGAACATTACATGATCACATCACAGATATCGCAGCAGAAGAAACATATGAAATATTGGATATACTAGGACGTCCGTGTTTTCAATACGAGCCAGTATAAAACACGGATTCCACGGTCGTGATAAATAGCCAAACCCACACCCCTAGACCCCTACGAGAGCGGCAAGCAACCCTACCAATTCTAGAGTTAGGAGACCCGGACTCGACTCCTCGAGTTGGTCTCCCACTGGACTCCAGAACCCGGTTACTTGTGCCCTCCTCCTTGGGTCTATCCTAGTGCGGAAAAGTAAATAATATACAAAAGGTGACAACTTCCGCTACCTGGAAGTGCCCCAATAAAAGAATATTACATACAAGTTTTTACATGAATGAAAATGAAAAACACTCATCTCACATAAAAAACCCCGGCTATTCAAACACGACGATCCAATATAACATATCCAGCAACACATAACATCACATGTCATCAACGTAAGTAAATATGTCCATCCCAATTGTCGTTGGCATATAGCAACGAAACCGGCGATATCACATATTACACTTACGGTCACAGAAAAGAAAGTGTAAAACTACAACAGTTGGAATCCGCAACCACCTCAGACATCGCATGCCTGACCAAATGAATTACTTAGACATCGCATGCCTAACAATTATAAACCCCGCATTCTAGTCTCAAAATCGAAAACACTTTTCAATATGAAGTCGGGCAATTCAACAGGATTCCCGACATCCTGATCGAATGCTCGTCGCAAACTTTAGTAGACGGCTGCACCCCCGATACCGTCGACGAAGTGTACCAAGGCGGAACACCGCTGCCGCGAGCACCCGAACGGATGCTTTCGGCGACGGGGTTCTCCTACAGTCACTTGGTCGGGGCTATGGAGCGAGGCTGTCTATTAAGTTTACCCGGCGAGTATCCGCGTACGCTACGTGATTGCGATGGACTTTTGATCACATCAAAATTCCGTGGCAACCGATCAAGTGAGACTAAACTGCTATGTTTATAACATTCATTCCGTTATCTCATAACAATTTATGAATTCCAATTATTGTATCACATTCCGGATAAACAGAAAATGCTAAACTTTTCGATCGAACAATCGAACACCCAAGTTTTCCCGATACAGCTCAACACATGAAATAAGTCTAACGACATTCAGTTCGTGCCTCAGTACCAACGGTCCAGCCGTAGAAGGGTCAAGCCAACGCCTCACATGTGGCACGCCGTACTGCCCCAAACCCGAAGGTTCAAAGGGCAGTTCAAGACTGTCACATAATCGAGTTAAGGTTTGTTGTCTTCTAGAGGGACCATCGCGTTACTTGCACTACTTAGAACGTCGTTAAACTACGGAAAAATCCAACACTTGGAAATTTCCCGACAGGGGAAAAATTGGGTATTTATATCCGGTCGAACTTTTTAACATATTCTAAAATTTATCCGGAAAGCCAAAAAGACAAAATTTGATACCCCGATCGAAACACCGAATCCCCAAATACAACTCCAGAAAATTCAACTCTAGAATAAATTTTAAAAATACCCAGAAAATCCAGCATAAAATAATATGAGTTACTGTGCAAACAGTGTACGATGACATCATCATACCGCCGCGGAACCGCCGCAGAAGGCAGCCTTCTGCCGCGGTTCCGCCGCGGTTTGTACTGTTCATCAGAAAACTTTTGCATCATAATTCTTATTTTTTCCTGCTGAATTTTTTAGCAATTTTTAATTCGAAAAAATCCACGTTTTCAGTAAACGTCCAGAGAGCATTTTCCGGTTGGGGTTTCGGGTCGTTCGGACTTCAAAATCCGTCTAGACTTCGCCTAAGGCTCTAGCTAGGCGCTGATACCACTGTAGGGTTCCTATGCACGCAAATGAGGTCTCACAAGGCATCAACCATGCTAATTTCAAACTTTACGGTGCCGAGAAACCCTAGACTAGATGGTTGGCTAGAAGTTTAGGCGACAAAGCAAACTAGTTAACACTTAACTACAAGAATACGGAAATACAACCTTTGTAGATCCGGTCCTCTACCTCCACGGCTCCGTGATGAAGTCCTCTCCGCTGTCCAAGTCGAACCCCGGGCTCTAGCGTCGGCTTCATCGGAGAATAAGCGGGCTAGGTCATCGACGACTTGCCGAAGATGATCTACGTCGAGGCATCACTAGATCAAGCTCCAACTTCACCAAGTCAAGAAACTTATGAAGAAAACACACTCTACTACTTGGCAAGAGGTAGAGGATGAAGAAATAGGAAGTGGGTAGACTTTAGAATTGGATTTCTCACTCTATTCATCAATCCACCATTGATGAAGTGAAGCTTTCTTCATGGAAGAAGATGAAGAAGAAGAAAGTGTTATGATAAATATTATGATAAGTTCAAATTAATAGAAAAGAAAAATCAATCTTATCATAACACTTACCATGGTTAAGTGTAGAGAGTTAACCAAAGTTAGTGAGTGGTTAGGGTTTGGCATAAAACAAAAATGGTGGACTTTTCAAAAGTTCAAGAAACTTCAACAAAAGAAATAAATAAAGCCACCATTTTCCTTTTGCCAAAAACAAATAAAACAATAAATAAATCATTTAAAACCCTTAACCATTAACTAACTAAGGTTTAAACATACATTTAACCAAGTATTGCATGTATCATCAAACATGATACAAGCAAGTGCACAAAATCATATCGCATATGCAATGCGCACACCCGAGTGAGAAAATCCATTTAAAGTGAACCGATACTAGTTAATGCAAAGTAATATATCAAATATATAATTATGCATTAAATCATTAAATCAACACTTGATTCAATGATTCGGTCATGTCGCACACAACCGTCTAGTATACAATGTATCGGCTTATCGAATCAACGCTTGAATCGATAACTAGGTTATATTGCATACAATCATTCGATACATTCATCGCGAGAATCGAATACAGTATCACATACTGGTATTATTCTCGGTCCCGCACATATCTCATATGCGCTCCTATTTTGTTTCGCTTGACCCAGGAAACCTCTGTGTAGGACTCTAAAGACTCGTCAATACGCCGGCAGCAGATGATGATCATATCAAACACCCACAAGCCGCAAGCGGTCTGCTAAACGTAACGGCCACCCGGGTATTGAGCGATCTGAAGATCGACGAGCAAGCCCGCTCACACTCCAGTGAATCCAACCAGTAACACTACCGTACAGTCCGGTCTGATCGTCTGATATGTCGCATATCTCGCCTAGGGGTGGTAAACGTCAGACCCCAATAGCTCGATAAGTCGTGTCGATATGAGGTCTATAACAATTCGAGAAACTACTGGTAATACTTACCAGTAAATCTCAGCAACCCTGGCCAGGGATTTCCTGTTATAGCCAATCGAACACAGCGCAACATCAACCCCATATACCGGGAGAGACGAATCCCCTCCTATCGCTCATTGCCTCCATGTGACTCGGGACTGTACCCAAAAACCACCGTTTTGCACGCCCTCTTGGACGTGGTAAGATGGAAATCAAAGCACAGTGGGAACCACACAAGACTCTATGGCGATCTCGGGTCAACAGACTACTCTGTACCAGTGTCACCTAAGAACTGCCATCTGACGTAAGGTATAGTACCATCTGGGAGTTCTCGGCGAGTCCGTCCAGTGTACCCAGTCTTTACTGAGCACCCGTATATCATCTCTGATGTCAAACACCGATGGATATGGGATCATCCATCGCCCATCTGTATGGGTCGAGAAGGTACATGCTAGTCTACTCTGGTATATCGATGCCCCATCTCGATACACCCACGACTAGGGACTTTCAAGGATGCACTTATGGACTACCATGTCCCCACTAGTATGATCCGCATCATAGTCCAGGTAGTCAAGTACACATCCTAAGGGCTTTACCAACATGTAATAGAGAGACAATCTGTGTACACGTTAAGGTAAAGAGCAACCAGATAGCATACTATCATGTCGAGCAAGAAAGTCCTCCCTATATATGTCCCAGCATCCACTACAATATACATCCAATGTACAGTAATGGCCTCTAGGGCATACATATAACTAACACGCAGGAGAAGTTACAGGCTTGCTTATTGATCTTCTGAGCGCTCAATACCTGGGTTGCTGTTACGTTTAGCTGACCGCTTGCAGCTTGTGGGTGTTTGATATGATCATCACCTACTGCCGGCGTATTGACGATTCTTTAGAGTCCTACACAGAGGTTTCTTGACTCAGGCAAAACGGAGTAGGAGCACATATGTGATATGTGCGGGACCGAGGATAATGCGGTATGTGATATCGTATTATATTCTCGCGATATTTGATATCAGCCGGGTCATCGGATCAAGTGTTGATTCGATGAATCGGTACGGATAAATATTAGTCGGTTATATGCGATATAGCCGGATTGTCGGATCAAGTGTTGATTCGATAATTTAATGTATAATAATATATATGATATATTAAAAGACATTAACTAATATTAGCTCACTAAAAGATTCTTTTTCTCACTCGGATAATACATTGATATATATGCGATATATGTTAATTGTATTATTTTATTTTGTTACGATAAATATTATATATGTGATATATAATATTGTAACATGATATGATAAATAATGCAACTTGTTTTGTGGAGTTTAAACATGATTAGGGTTTGGATTAGGGTTAAACTTTCTAGATGCTTCTAAAAGGTTTTCATTTTGTTTTGTGAAAGATATTTTCAAATGAGTCATGCTTTAACCAAACCCAAACCCTAACCCTAGTCTATTCTCTACAATGGTTAAGTGAACCATGGTTGCATAATTCTATCATATTATTATTTTCCTATTCATCACAAAAGGATATTCATTGTTCATCATCTTCTTCCTTCTTCTTCTTTGCTTGAAAATGGTTTCTTGCTTTGATTTTGTGATGGATAAATGTGAGAAAAATATAAATAAAGAGAGCAAAAATCCTACTTCATCATCCTCATCTTCCCTTGCCATTTAGATGAGGGTGTTCACATCATTTCATGAGTGTTAGCTTGTGTTAAAGAAACTTCGAGGTAGATCATCTTAGTATCGAAGATCGGAAGCAAAGGTTGCGTCTTTCTCTTCGTGGAACCTCTCGAGAGCCCGGAACCCGATGATCGCAGCGAAGGGACCACAACACGGAGCATATGAAGTGAAGGACCGGATCTACAAAGGTTGTAATCCCTCTCACTTAGTGTTAAAATGTTTAGCATGCTTGTTTTCGCCTAATCTCTAGTTTAAAGTTCCGTATTCGGGTAGTTCGGCACGGCTAAATTTTTAATCGGGCATGGTTGATACCTCGTAGACCCTTGTGCGCGTGCCTAGTAACCCTACAAAACCACATATACATGATAATATAAAAAGCATCCCCAAGCGGGAGCTAGCTCTTCGCCAATCGGCGGAATCACAACCACGCAAGTCAAAATATATGTATACGACGCCCAACGGCGAAGATCAACACTAAGAATAATGAATAAAGCAAGATATCAATCCACCAAGCGAACATATAACACATCGCTCTAAGTCTCGCAACCACAAGTCTCTTCTAAGTCTTACTACTTATACAAATACTAGTTTCTGATTGATAGAGTTGTTAGATACAACAGGAATAATAATACAAGAGTGGCACGATCCAATATGTCACACCTACCAAATCAAATCACCCGAATGCAAGCTGTGTGCCAGTGATACCGCTACTGATCCATGCGGTCAAACCTGCAAGAACTGTGGCACAATGGGTGGTGAGTTGCCAACTCATGAGTAGAAAACATCAGCAGGTAGAAATCGAATAAGACAACGATTCCTAGGTCACCTATATCATAAAGGTAATACTATGATATCTAGGGTGACTGTATCTGCATATATGCCAACAATATAATCAATGCATGCGTGCATGTGGATATCATCCACGTGTCCATCAATGACACAACAACATCATGGAACCCGAGTGTCCAACATCGACACTCGAAATATCATGAAAGCATATGCATGTAAATATGAGGATATCAACCAACGTGTGTCCATCAACGACACATCAAAATCATGGAACCTAAGTGTCCAACACCGACACTCGAAACATCATGAAACCCGTGTCCAGTATCGACACGTAAATCCTCATATCTCAGGCGCCGCATCCTCAGATCGGCCCTCAGGCGCCGCATACTCTGGTCAGCCCTCATATCCATCTCACGACTCTGTTCGGTATCCTCCGGATAACCACCGAGTCCAAATACTATCACTGGTAGGTAGTGCTCCCCTGTCAGGCTCACCGCCTAACTATACGAGTCTTCTTGCCCCGGGGTACCTCATCGGGTCCACCATGTACCCGCAGACGGTGCCTACCACTCCTCAAATCGGGTTTCACATACCAATCTCAGAACTGAGAAAAACTCATGGTGGACGTCTCGAAATATCATATCAAGAGAAACCGTGTTTTTAAAACAATACATACTTTCTTTTGAAATATAACCGCGGTTCTCAAATCCAGAATCTCATGAAAACAACATCTCAATGCGTATAATCATAAAGCATGATGTATGCAAACATAGAACAGAAATGTGAGCATATCAAGTATATCATGTGACATAGGATAGTTATGTGAGCATAGCAAGTATATCATGCCAATGAGTCATGTGACAGTACTGAACAATTAAGAGTAATAGCATGATGTAGCAATTCTACTGTGTAAATGACATAGCAATTATCGATGATGAAAGTGTGTGAGCCGGCAAATATGTGTAAGTGTAACATACGCATCATCGATAATAGTGTAGGTGTACTAGCACAGATATATGTAATGCAATGAGAATATCATGAACGTGGCATAAGGTACATCGTAAGCGCAACGCTATGAGGTATGCATATCTATAACATATCCGAGTCGATTAATCTATCAATCGGCATCCAGCCTCACAACATCACGTACGGTATAATACATTGTACGGCATCCTCTAGTCAAGGGTATGGATCAATCATCTCGTAAATCATCGCGTGCGGCGACAACAAACAGAATAGGGATTCTATCAACCTATACAACAATGAGGGTACGGATCTACGTACGACATCTTACTCATCATTCACATAATCACATATATATACCTATATCATAGGTCACATCCGTATCAAATATCTCATATCGCTTCGCATCCGTATAACGACATATCAAACCAAGTCATCATATCTCGTCGTATACTCTTTTCATCACATCAGTATCTCACATCAAGTGATCTTATATATATTTATCTTATTTTACCGATCTCATAACACAATCCCAATCTTATCATGTTTATCGATCTCATGTCATATCCTTATACATCTCGTTTCATATCTTATATCAATCATATCCACTTGTATTATCTTATCCCATCGCCTACTAACTCTTTTAACCATATCCATAAGTTTCTCACATGGTTTCCCTAACAATATTATATATATATTAGTTTCCATTTATAATTTGCGGGGGTGCTATACGCCATCCACCCGACTTTCCCCGTAGATATAAATCTACTAACCTGCGGAACTCCTTATTCAGCCGTAGTCGATGTGCTTCGCCGTCTCGGAATCCACGTGAAGGTGCCTACAATCAATACACAATCGCAATGCTATTAAAATCAAGTCCGGAAAACCGATACGGCACACGGTGCGCTTATAGGTTAGAACCTATAGCCTACGCATGCAAAAACAACCAAACAACCCTCGTCGTTGACGTACAAACATCTAATGGCCCAATACAATATCAAATACCAAAACCAATAAATTCCAATATCGGAAAACATAACCAAAACCACCCCAATATGCTTCCAGATTTTGGCTCATGTAATCTGGAGCAAAACTAAAAATACAGTAGCTATGTTATAAGGTATGTGAGCTACAAGCAAAAACTCAACACAAATTCCCAAATTTTGGCCGGCCTATTTGCTACGGTAACCGCCCTCGCCGGCCCCACCTTGGAGTTTGGGTCTCGTCTTCTCGTGGTGGTCTCCTATTGGTCTAACTAGGTTAATGTATATGTTTGATTTTTTTTTATAAAGGTCCCGGGTTGCTCCAAATTCCCTGTGACCTCTAAAAATGTCACAAAACCGACACGGAAAGTTTCTAGGTTCGTATTTTGGTTTTAATCTCGGGTCTTGGCCAGTAAAACCTCACTAAGGGTTAAGTAAACACCCACTACAGATCATAAGTCCACACAATCACCCAAACCCTTTCTAGGAATTTCCAAACATCACTAATCAACATCAATTTTACTCTAAACTAACAATAGGATAAACTAAACACAATAACTTAACTAAAGTCTAAAAATATACCTCATTTGGCAACTCAAGAATTTTCTTGAGTTGCTCAAAGTCTTCAAAATCCAAGCCTGGAAGGTCCATAAGGTGTAGGATGAGGTGTGGATCATTTTTAATGAAGGGAGTATAGGGTTTTGGTGAAGATTTAGAATGGTTGCCTTGGGCTAGAGGAGTTGGAGGAGGCATGAAGATGAAGATGAAGGAGATGATGAAAATGAGGAAGGAAAATGAATGGGTGAGAATTGGTCAAGGGTCTCTCTCTCCCCTTTCTCACCCTCATTCTCTCTCACATTTGGCATACCATGCCATCATCGTGTTGTCCCCCCCTCTCTCTCTCTTCAATTATCCTTTCATGGCTTTCCTTTTCTTTTTCTTTTCTCTTTATTCCTCACTCGTATAAAACTAAATGCATAACACAAACACAATGAAACAAACATCCAACAAAATGCAACATGTTATGGTGCACTAGCCATGACTAATTAAAAATACAGATTTGGCATAATCGTGATTAGTGGTGCACTAATCGAGTTTAATTTAAACTAGCATATAATTAATTATAAAAATGCCGAAATCCGATAAATATATTTTTAAATGAATAAATCATTTTAAATCTCCATTATTTTCCAAATATTGGTATATAATTATACCATTTTACGAAAATCCCCATTTCGCAAATCGACTAGTTTTCGTGAAATATATTATTTTAATATTAAATTCCAAAAATAATATTTTATATTTCTGAAATGTTACATGTACACATGTGCTCATTAGAGAATGGGTACACCGAACGGACTCGCCGAGGACTCCTAGTTAGTATTATACCTATCGTCCGATAGCAGTCCTCTGGTGACACTGGTACAAGTTAGTCTGTAGACCCGAGATCGTCATGGAGTCTTGTGTGTCTCCCACTGTGCTTTGATTTCCTCCCTACCATGTTCAAGAGGAGTCGTGCAAACATGTGAATTTTGGGTACAGTCCTGAGTCACATGGAGGCAATGAGCGATAGGAAGGGTTTCGTCTCTCCCGGTATTAGGGGTTGATATTGCGCTATGCTCGATTGGCTATAACTGGAAGTCCCTGACCAGGGCTGCTGCTGAGATTTACTGATAAGAGTTGTCCGTATTTTCTCGAACCGTTATAGGTCAGACATCGGCATGACTTATCACGTTACTGGGGTCTGACGTTTACCATCCCTAGACATGATATGCGACATATCAGACGAAGAGACCGGATTGTACGGTAGTGTTGCTGATAGGCTTCATGGAGACTATGGACAAGCTTGCTTGTTGATCTTCATATCGCTCAATACCCGGGTAGCCGTTACGTCCAGCTAGTACCGTTGACGGCTTGTAGGTGACTGATGTGATCATTACCTACTGCTGGCGTATTGACGAGTCTTTAGAGTCCACACAGAAGTTTCCTGGTTCAAGCGAAACGAAGAAGGACACCTATGTGATATGTGTGTGGGCCTGATTAAATACGTGTATGTGATACCGTATTGTAATCTGGCAGTTATCTGTTATCGGTTCGGTTATATGTGATATAACCAGATTGTCGAATCAAGTGTTGATTTGATAATGTGATATACAGATAAATGATATTAGTCGGTCATATGTGATTTAACCGAATTATTAAATCAAGTGTTGATTTAATAATGTGATATATATTATATTTGATATAATTATATCTTAACTAATATCATTAGCTCACTAAATATTTTATTATATGTATTAATATATATATATATATATATATATATATATATATATATATATATATATATATATATATATATATATATATATAGCATGGCATGAATTCTATTTTGTGAAAATAGAAATGAGGTGGAAATTGGGAGTATGGTTGAAAGTATGGCATTTCCATTTGTTTATTCATTTTGACTCACTATTCAAGCATAATTACAATTTTATATTGCAATAATTACAATGCTTGAATGAGTGAGGGTCAAGAGTTGCTATTCACACTCTCATTCATTCAACACTAGAGCACATTCTTTAGTTGCACCCATGGTTGCTCTTTTGCTCTCATCTTCTTCCTCTACTTCATGCCATCATGGTTCAAGCTTCAACCCTCACATGTGATGTGAATCGTGAAGCTTGAACACATATTATTAGTGAGCCTCAAAATCCCTACTTCGCCATCCTACACTTGACTAGCGATCAAGTGTAGCGTGTTTCATACACTAAAAGAGTTTAGTGTAGAGATAGCTTGTGTTGGAGGGACTTCGCGTGGATCATCTTCGGCACGAAGGCCATCGGAGGAAGCTTGTCCAAACTCTCAAGTGGAGCCTAGTGGAGTCGCGGGACTACTACATGGAGCATGTGAAGTGAATGACTCGATCTACGAGGGTATAGCCATCTTCACTTCTTATACTTTAGTTGATATCAAACCTAAAACCCTAATCATCTAGTTGACGATCTTGTTTAGTGAAGATTAGCACCCCGAAAAATTAAAATATGGCATGCTTGATGCTTGTAAAACCCGGTTGGATGCTAGCGTTCACTTTCAGACAGGACTAGCGTGAATGCAAAACATATATAGCGTCTACTAGACATATAATATATACATAACAACATTCGTCTCACGCATGATATTAAGTAACATCACAAATGCATCACAGCAGAAATAAACACAATATGGAAATCCGGATAATCTAGAAAAAGTACATTTCAACGGAGCCAAATATGAAATGTAATTTTCCCGGTCGTGTGGATAACCCGTAGTATCGGAACTTAGACCCCTACGAGTGCGGCAAGCCACCCGCCAACCTCAGAAGCGATGTAACCCCAATCAACGAGGTGAGTGGGCCACCCAGCACTTTCGAAATCCGGTGACTTGGACACCCCTCCGCAGGACAATCCTATACCCCCTACGAGTGCGGCGAATAGCCCACCAATTCTAGAGTAAGGCATCTCGATCTCAACGCCATGAGATGGAAGCCCGTTGCCCTCTAGAACCCGGCTACTCGAGCACTCCGCCGTGGGGTAATCGTAGTGCATGTAATGAAAACCTAAATATACAACGGTGAGTATGTCCGCAATCAGGACGCACCCCAAAGAATAATACAAGCCGCAATGACGGCAGTCCACATGTCAGACACACGTCACGCAATATGAATATACATTACGTCACAGAGAATTATATCTAATACTATATACACTGGGCTATCCATCGCGACAAATCCAACATACACAATGTCCTTGCTTGTAAATTCTTATTTTTGCCTTTAATTTGCTTTAAAAATGTATGCATGTAAATATCTAGAATTTAGGTCATTCCTTACCAAATAAAAAAAGAAACGAAAATGATTTGACCTCTTAATGAATGAAGATAATCAAGTTCGTTATCGTGCTTCATCACAAAAGGCATGGCTTAAAGGCTCTTTTGGCCACTCACTCCTAAAGGAAAAGATTTCATCAACCATTATATTTTCTTGCATAAAGTGGCAGTTAGTAATTCTAGAATTTGTCCTAACAATCACTAACAACTAGTCCCTGATTAGTGCTTATTTTAAATGAAGTTGTGCGGCTTGTGCCAAATGAGAAAAAAATTTAGATTTGATAAAACCAGGTCAAATCTCAACAGATTATGTTAGGCCCAAACTATATTAATTCAAATCATATTACCTCTAATTCGTCCTAAACTAAGATTTGGGCCCACTTTAAATTAATTATTAATTATTCTCAGCTTATCTAGTATTTATACATGCCATTTTGGGATTAATTACCAAACCCAGTTTGATCCACCGTTCAATTTCATAAAAAGGCCAATCAACGGCTGACATTTCACCTTTATATATTTGTCTGAAAAGCACATGCACCGACTCTTTTACACTGTAGCTCCCAAAAAAATCTCTGCCAGCTCTGCATAAAAGTCCAATGACAATCTATAAAGTGCAACAGACCTTGATAAAAAAATCGGTAATTTCAATTCACACAATAAGTTGATTCGAACCCGTCTCGAAATTTAACGGTTATGAATCAAATATCAAAACTTTTATATACTAATTTGCTCAACCTAAATGGCTCGTCTGTCAGATGCATCAGGGAACGGTGACCTTAAATCCAACTTAATTTTCTAATTGACTGTAAGACAAGCTTCATTGTTTTAAGTAAACAATGGCATCTAGTTTATTGGTCAAATCCTTTTATTTGATAGTTGTACAAATTATATTCAGCTACAAAGCTGTAATTTTATAGTTAAAAAGAATATTTAGATCGTATTTAAAATCCTTCTTACTATTAAGTTAGGTTCTATTAGTTAATTAAAGCTCATTTAGCAAGCAAGTCCATTTGGTAAGTCTTAGGAGCGTCCGGTCGAGTATAGGTTATACATGCTATTGGATGTCCAGTTACAACTGTCGAGTCCGCATTTTAGCAATTACATATATAAGATTCCATAAATTGTTGCGTCCGTGAGTACTCTGCTTGGTAAGTTTGTCTGCCTGAAAGCTTAGTCAATAAAATGTTTATAAAGGATTTTATGTAAAATCGGAAAAAATTGAAGGCACAAAAAATAAATTTAGGGGCTGTTTGGTTGTAGGATTGTTGGATCAAAAAAAGAGTGAGGATTTAGGGATTCTTTGTTTGGTTGAAAATTGCAAATTTATGGATTCCTTTGTTTTTATTGTGGGGGCCACACAAAAACATGGATTCATGAATCGAATTTTATTGGCTGGATTTAACTGGATTTGGCACTGTTTATGTGGGACCCGCATACTTTAGTTATTAAAAAATCCTTACCCTCCATCTCTCTTTAATACCCAAATCCAAATTCCGCTTACTTTTTCCCGACCAAACAAGAATTATAAAGATCTACAAATCCAATACTAAGAATTCAATACCAACCAATCACAAAATCAGCTAATCCAATTTTTTTCATATGTAGTATTTGAGAATCCAAATTTCGCAATCATGCACCCCAAACAACCCTTAGTGCCTGTTTGGTTGCAGGATTATTTGGGATTTGGATTGTGGAATCCTAGTATTCCATAATTTTGTGTTTGGTTGGTGCATTTGGATTTCTAGGATTCCTTTGCTCTTTATGAGGGGCCCACCACAAAATATGAATTCTTGAATCCTAAATTTTTTTAAGGATTTGCAAGGATTAGTCACTATTCATTGTACTTTTAGATGGGACACGTAGTAATTTATTTATTTAATAATCCTCTCTCTATCTATTTCTCTCTAAAATCCTTAAATCCAAATCCCATTTTTTTTTCAACAACTAAATAAAGATTACAATGATCTACAAATCCAATACAAGAAATCCAAAACCAATCAAACAACAAATTACCAAATCCAGAAATTTTCAACTGTAATGTTTTGGAATCCAAATTTCTAAATCGTAAACATCCCCTTACGAAATTATATACTCAGCTCTCTCTACTCAGCTCACATTCCCTGCTTCAATTTTCATGCTTTATATTTTTATTTCTTGAGTTCGAAAGGGATCTCTCATGGCGATCTCGAAGCGCGCGAGCTTTTTGGAGCTCGGTTGAGGTTTCTTAAAAGCAAATTTTTTTTTGATAAAAAACTTAATTTAAAATAACCTCCACAGTCTTGCTGTTGCTTCTATTGCTAGCTTTCTTTGAAAGCTCTCAATTTGGTAACCCTAGCCTCCTCCAAGCTCAAAATTCCTTCTATTTATAGAATGCGAGTGGTTCTTGAAGCTTAGGGTTTTAAAAGATGGCAGAAGAAGGTAGCCCGTCTTTGTTAATTTCTCTAGCTTTTTACTTTAGTTTCTGATTATTTCTACAAGTTTTGATTTTTAGGCGGGGAGAAGAAGTGCTTGAACTCTGAGCTTTGGCATGCTTGTGCTGGGCCTCTTGTGTGCTTGCCTAATGTCAATACTCGTGTCGTTTACTTCCCACAAGGGCATAGCGAGCAGGTGAAACCCTAGCTGAATGATTACTTTTTGGAACTCAAAATTGGTTCCTATTGTTTGAATTTTGTTTTGGTTTGTGAAAGGTTGCAGTTTCGACGAATAGGGAGGTTGAGGGGCACATCCCTAATTATCCTAACTTGCCTCCTCAACTTATTTGCCAGCTCCATGAAGTCACAATGCATGTGAGTCGTTTTGTTTTGGTGATGTTATGTTTAAGTTCATTTGGAGTCTTATATTGGTTGGGAAAATTTCAGGCAGATTCAGAAACAGATGAAGTCTATGCCCAGATGACCCTTCAGCCTTTGAACCCGGTATATTCTAGGTTCTAGATGTTGGTGTTTGATTCTTTATGTTTTGGTTGTTGTTGTTGTTGAATGCTGGACTTTGCTTTGGGTTGATGCAGCAAGAACAAAAGGATGCATACCATCCTGCAGAAATGGGCATGTTGAGCAAGCAGCCGACGAATTACTTTTGCAAGACTTTGACTGCGAGCGATACGAGCACTCATGGCGGGTTTTCGGTCCCTCGTCGAGCCGCAGAAAAAGTGTTTCCTCCCTTGGTGGGCGATCTTGTGTAATGCTGTATGTGTAGTTTTGATGTCAGTATTGATAATGATAGAATGCCGTGTATTTTTTTCTTTTTAGGATTTTACTCAGCAGCCACCGGCTCAAGAGCTATTGGCCAGGGATATACATGGGGTCGAGTGGAAATTCAGGCATATTTTCCGAGGTACATATCGGGTATTGCATTAATTATAGATTTTGGTTATGTAGCTCTATGTTCTCTTGGAATTTTCATTTAGGACAAGCATGATCCATTTTTGTACAAGCTGTTATTGACTTTGTGGAATGATCTGGCATTTAGGTAATGAGGTACTTGTGACTAATGGAGATGCAATATGTAGAGAAGGAATCCATGTTAATCCCAAACATTAACTTAATGGATGAGGAACCGTCCTCAACTAAAACTGAAACTTAATAATATTTACATAACTAATAATAACATATAAGGATCCAGATTAGTAAACGACAGCCACCATATTTTATACTCATTAATTTGGATCCAATCATATATTCTGTTTAATTGGGATATCTTGTTCCTCTGGATCATGGGATTCATGAATCCATCCTTATTTACTTTGGGCATTTTTGCTTCTTTCTTCAATCCATTCCTCATGTTGACCCAGATGTCCATGATGAGAGATTGATAACATAGATGTCCATTTTAACATGAGTTTGGAAGAGATGGAGATGGAGAGCAGAGGCAATTTACAAGGGTTAAGTTCAAATAATGCTGTTGCTAACTTATATCCTTATCCAATGCCTGGCTGATTGTAGTCTTTAATATCAACCTATAATAGTAGTGTGCATCTATCATGTAAAGTTCATTTACTTATATATTAAGATATGACGCCTTCATATAATTACATTTAATTAATCACCAAGTTTGAGCATAGTTTGAAAGCTTAACCAATCCATCTAGGCATGTATAACTTACTCAAAAAGTATAATTGATCCATCTGATCATGTGTAATCGATCAAGGAAGTGAGTGTTCTCTCTCACACTATGCAATTGGCATAGTGGAATCTCCCTCAACCCGTTCTAGTGGACCTAGGCTCTTGCGGAGCCATATAAATCATTGTGCCTACTTTTTACTTTTTTCGCAATTTCTTATGCTTTGATTTATTTCTTGTATTGGTCACCATAAGAAGCCTTTTGTAAGGCTTTCGATGATAGCGACAAATTGGTGTATAAAACATAGGAGAGTACATGGCTACATTGGATAGCAAAAGGTTTTACTACCTCCATTTCAAATGTAAGTCCATTTTTGCTTTTGTACGCCCATTAAGAAAATTTAAACCTATGATTACATGAATGCAAATTACCCACTTTAAGCCTATTAATGTTCATTACTTTTTTGGTATTTGAATAAGCATGAAGTTAAGTAAGGAATTTATTGAGGGCTAGTTTAGGAAATCAAATAGTAAAAGTGTCTTGGTAATGAAAAAAGGTTATTGATACTTGTAAAAAACTAATATTTTGAAACAAAAAAAATCAAAAAAGGACTTGCATTTAGAAACGGAGGGAGTATAAAATTTCTGATTGCAAAGTCAGGAGGAGAAATTTGATAGAATGAATGAAAAACTCTGGCTTTCGTCCAAAAAAATAGAATTTGCTCTAGTTTAGCATAATTTTTACACCATTGTAAAAAGATTTTGGAAAGCTTGTGATGATCAGAGATTAAATTTGGGGGATTACTTTGATTGTACTTAGTATGATCCAGCAATACCTAGAAACAATGTAGGTTTCAAGCATTTACTTGAGCAAATTAAAGATTGTGGCTGAAGTTGGAGAATACAAGGCGAGGGTCTTGTACATATGAAGGAATTATATAGGCAACAATTTAGGACCTAGCTAGTTACCACCAAAATGAAGGATTGTTTCTCCAAGGTTATGTGAAGTGTGACAATCGACATTGTAGTGTAAGGTCCTTACCTCTTTTCTGGCAGTGAATATAAATTATGAGCCATCAAGATTACTTCATCAGGAAGGCAGTCCTTTGAAGGACAAACTCCCTTTTTATTAGGATTAGGTTGGGTATAAAACGAGTACAAGGGTGAAGGAAATTAGACTCTATGAGAGGATTTGGAGATTTAGGTTTCTTCTAGAGATCAATAAGGAGCGAGGAGTTTTACTATTGGATCTTATAATTTGGAGGGAATGTGAAATGTTTACTTGTACTGTTACGAAAATCTATTAAGGACCTGATGCGGTGTATCTCGAAAGATACACTCAAGCCTTAAGCAAAACACAAACGATATGCACGTAGCGGAAAAGTAAGCCGTTGGAGATCGAAAAGTAAAGAGAGAATCCGCAAGCAACTAATACCAATCGCAAGATAGAGAAACTCATACCAAAGAGCAATCGACACAAGATATACTCAGGTTCGGTGCCAAGATGCACCTAGTCCTGCTTTCGTGATGAGATCTTTCACTAGATAAGTATTAAACGAGATTACAAGCCTACCCAAATCGCCCAAATACAATATTTGTCACAAAACTCACCCCTTTCTCTCAAACTCTCTAGGTTTTGGTAGCCTTCCTTTTTGATGGATACGAAATATGAGGCATGCCATAACCCTAGCCATAAATTGCTATTTATAGCCGCACTCAAAACCGACCCAAATTGCTCTTTGTGCACCCGCAACCAATTTCCAATAGGAGCCGTTGCATTCTTGCACGTGGCTCATCCAAGCCCCCATCGCTCGCGCCAGCCTTCAACCGCGAGGTCTTGCCCACGTTGCTGTGGCCACTCGCTCTTCGACACCTGTTCTGAGGATGAATAATAACTCTAAGAATCTCACGCTGAGCTCGTGACCTCGACTCGTGCTTGCTGCTGCTGCTTCTTCTGGGCTCTAATGGGCTTCTTCTTCTTCTTTGGGCTGAGCTTGGGCTAAGTAAACATAGGGATTTAAGCACCAATAAACAACAATCTCCACCTTGGTGCTAAATCCCCAAAACATCTCGTCACTTGATCATCCTTGGAACTTGATTCTCATCGCGGTATGCCTCCTAACAATCAACTAGGTAAGTTGAGTCCAAGCAAAACTTGAACTTCGAAACTGGAACCACCTTCATGAATGCGTCTGCTGGATTCACACAGGTATCTATCGTGGTGAGAGAAACAATCTTCTTTTCATACTCGATGAAGAAGTTTGTCACCTCGATATGCTTAGTCTTCAAACTATAAGCCTGGTGCTCGGCCATTTGAATAGCACTCTGACTATCACATAATACCTCTGTCACCTCATGCTGAACATCGAGATCACCTATCAACCTACGCAAATAGATAGCTTCCTTAGCTGCCTCAGTAATAGCTATCAACTCTGTCTCTGTCGTTGATAATGCGACAACAGACTATAACGTCGACCTCCATGACACCGCGCCGGTGCTTAATATGAATACATAGCTTGAAGTCGATCATTGCCTGTCCAATTCACCGGCAAAATCCGAGTTACAATAGCCCGTCTAATATGGATTTTATTATTCCTCCAATTTTAACCGCAAGTATACAGCTTATCGCAGTTGTACTTGAGAATCGTTCTCACAGAGATGTGTGTTAACTACTTTTAAATTAAGTTAAAGTTGAGTTGTTTTTAAAATCTAAAGATTTAAATACAAAATAAAATAAAAGTTAGTTTTCAAGAGAAAAATCTAGGTTTTTATTTGCTTTATTTCTATGGTTGGTTTAAAAGATTCATCTACTTTTCTAATCTAGTTCTAATATATTTCCATTAATTATAACTAACCATAGGTTATATTTAAATTATAAACACAGCCTATCAAAATTATAACATCTAGATCATATTAAAACTCTAGTTCTAGTTAATTAGAAGTAACCGAGTTTTAATCTTCCACAAAAATATGTAGGTCATGAGCTTACAATTAATGTCTTATCGATTAATTTAGATCCCTTTTAACTATCTAGATTGAATATCTTGTGCTTAAATTATTTTCTTATCTTCTCTAATTAAATTTCTAGTTTGTCAAACTTTCCTCAACTTAATTAAATTATTGGTGTTATCATCCTTCCCTAATCTTATTCTGGGCATCAACTTTCATTATGAGATTAGTTTATTAGATGAAAAACTATAAAGAGGTAATTAAATCATAAGACATTCATCATAAAAGTATAGAAAAGAAGAGCTAAAAGATTATCCAATCACAAAATAAATACAAACAAAACCCTAGAAAAGATTTAGTTACTCATGTTTATAAAAGAAAAATAAATCTTATTCATAGTCAAGAGTACTTACAATCACAGTCACATAAATCGCGAATTATTTGCCGAATTCGTGAATAATTCGCGAATTTTTATCAGCCGACTTAATCGCCGAATTAATCGGCGGGCCAAATAATTCGCGAATTATTCCCGAATTATGTGAAAAAACAGCGAATAATTCAAAAAACAGCAAATAATTCACAAAATCAAAACCTAACGTCTCATATATTAATTTCTTGCTTGAAATCCTTCCCGAACATTTCCCGAACACTTGCCGAATCTTTCCCGAATACCTGCCGAATTTTTCCGAATAGTTCTCCGAATCCGAATTTTCGACCTCGCCGAATATACCCGAACGACGAATTTGTGACTATGCTTACAATAGACTCGATCTCTTCTTGAAAACCCTAGTTCTATATCAAGAGAGATATGAAACTCCAAGGCGAAATAAATGCTTATATTGGGCTAATGAAGGTTGGAGAACAAATAAAAGAAAATACAAGAAAATTTATTTGCTGATAATCTAATCTAATTGCTCTGTTGAACGCTCTTGCGATCCTTTAAAATTTTCAAAAGATCTCATATTAATCTATGTAGAAAGACGATTGTGCCCATAAAAATTCTCATCAAACGGCAAGAAATTGACCGTCGATCCGCCGCCGTTTTTTTGGCTTCATGGCTCCAGATTTTTTATGTGGTTTTATCGTCAATTTAGATGATTGTGCACATAAAATCTTGAAAATCTCGCTATATCTCTGTAATTGCGTCGATTTCCGAATTGTTTCCAAATTTGGCATATAATTAGGTAGGTTAATTTGTTGCTTTTGATTTGATTTAGTTTCTTCAACTGATTTGTTATGATAATTGATTCGCCTCTATTTGTTGCAACTTTTGCTGATTTATAATGATATTTCCAAATTTGTTCCAAATTTGCAAATTGTTTTTTGATTTTCTGAATAATTCCTTTAAGTCTCCATTATACGCACATAATCCTCATTTTAGCACAATTTTCCGTCCTTTTGCATCCAAGCCCTGTTATCTGTAATAACTCACAAAAGATACCCGGACAAGCATAAAATATGACAATAAAATGATAAATAAGTTAGAAAAATGCGTAATAAATTACACCAATCACCATCATAATGCATCCATCACCACTGCCCCTGCTAAATAATAAGCCGAACCCTGAAGTACCCCTCAAGTATCTCAAGATCCACTTCACAGCTTGCCAATGCTCATTTCCCGGATTTTCCATATATCCGCTGACAACTTCGACTGCCTGTGCAATATCAAGTCTCGTGCATACCATCGCATACATCAAACTGCCCACTGCACTCGCATACGACACTCGAGACATGTACCATCTGTTTCCATTTGTCCTTGGTGATAACTTCACTAAAAGTATGAAGTGCGTCCCTAACGGAGTAGACATGAGCTTCGCCTTCTCCATTCCATACCGAGCAAGAACTCTCTTGATATACTATTTCTATCGTAGACGCAACTCCCTACGCTTCCTATCCCTGACCGTTTTTATGCCAAGGATTTTCTTCGTAGCCTCTAAATCTTTCATATCAAACTCCCGACTTGACTGTTGTTTCAACCTGTTGACCTCTGATACGCTGCGTGATGCCACTAATATATCATCAACATACAAGAGAAGATAAATCCTGGATCCATCGTCAAGTAGCCTAACATAAACATACTGATCCTTTATACTCTTGTATCCAATAGCCAACATAAACTGATCGAAGCGTTTGTACCACTGTCTCGGAGACTGCTTCAAACCATAAAGCGACTTTCTCAATTTGCAAACATAGCTCTCTTTTCCTTCGAACACAAACCCATCGGGCTGATGCATATAAATCTCTTCCTCTAGGTCACCGTGCAAGAATGTGGTCTTGATGTCTAGTTGTTCTAGCTCCATGTCAACCATAACCAAAAGAATGCGGATCGAAGTGTGTCGAACAACCGGAGAAAATATCTCATTGTATTCCTCATCTTCCTCGGTTGAAACTCCTTAGCTACCAATTGTAAGTGCACGGCAGCGCCCCAGCCGTCTGAACGAGGCCAAAATGCGGAAACGATACTTTTCTTTAAACAAGAAACTGGTGCTACCGCGGACTTTAAACCCGGATCGGGCCATTAACCTAATGCTAGCAAACTAGAGAATGGGTAGAGAGCTATACCGAGCGATCCGTGTCCTTCGGTCTTCTCGTCGTCATCCCACTGATCCTTTATACTCTTGTATCCAATAGCCAACATAAACTGATCGAAGCGTTTGTACCACTGTCTCGGAGACTGCTTCAAACCATAACGCGACTTTCTCAATTTGCAAACATAGCTCTCTTTTCCTTCGAACACAAACCCATCGGGCTGATGCATATAAATCTCTTCCTCTAGGTCACCGTGCAAGAATGTGGTCTTGATGTCTAGCTGTTCTAGCTCCATGTCAACCATAACCAAAAGAATGCGGATCGAAGTGTGTCGAACAACCGGAGAAAATATCTCATTGTATTCCTCATCTTCCTCGGTTGAAACTCCTTAGCTACCAATTGTAAGTGCACGGCAGCGCCCCGGCCGTCTGAACGAGGCCAAAATGCGGAAACGATACTTTTCTTTAAACAAGAAACTGACGCTACCGCGGACTTTAAACCCGGATCGGGCCATTAACCTAATGCTAGCAAAATAGAGAATGGGTAGAGAGCTATATCGAGCGATCCATGTCCTTCGGTCTTCTCGTCGTCATCCCGATCTCCCCGCGGAATCTCCGGTCTTCACCTCCTCGTCGGAAAGGGCACCACATCGCCGGGTTCTCTTACGGGCTCCCACCTCTGGACCGAGGCAACTCGGGCACGAAGTTGACGAGCCGACGTGTCCAAGAATGCTGTAGGCTAAGTGTAGATCACCATGTCTCTAAAGGGTTATGAAGTTGCTATTGAAGGAGGTGAAGGTGGAAAAAAAACTTTTGAGAGAGATGAGCAATTTTGTAGCAAGCAAAAATGAGAGCAACAAATTTTCCCACCACCAAAAAATTAGTTCACTTCTTCCCTAGAAGTGGCCGGCCCAATGATAGAAGAAAGAGAGAGGAGGGAGTGTGTGAATCAAACAAAGGAATGATGAGTGATGATGATGAAATATGTCACACCAAAAAGTCCAACTCTTAAACCCATCATTGTAAGCAATGATGAACAAAAAGAAGTCAATGGAAGCTTCAACCATCATGAACCAACTAGTTACAAAAACCACACTCCACTTTGCTAATTTGCACATTTGCAAGTAAGCCCTTCCACACCAATTTTCAGCCAAAGAAAGAACAAAGGAAAAATAGCTGAAACGTAATGCAAACTGGCAACTTCAAAAAACTGATTTCGTAATAAATTACAGGAAACCCCGCGACTGTATATACATACCCGCATTTGTATTCCAACCGAATACAAATGCAAAGAGACAATCTACACTGTACAATACTAGGATCCGGCTTAAACCAAAGCCCGCTAGTATTATCCGTCCGATCATGATCCGTGCAATACCGCACGTATATGATCGAACCCTACCATATCTCCATACGGCCTCTTCAGCGTTTCGTCCGAAACTTGAGAAACTGTCTGTGGGGGACTCTAAAGACTCGTCAATACTTTGGCTGTGGATTTAACCACTAGCACGTCAGAGGTATTAGCCATACGTAACGGGCTACCAGGTATTGACCAAAAGGGACGTCGATGAGCGAACTCATCCTGACACCCTACTGAGCCTGTCAGTGACAATATCCGTACAGTCCGGTCCGTTCGTCTATGAGCATCGCATGGCGGGGGGTTGGTAAAAGTCAGACCCCCAAAAGCGGTACAAGTCGTGTCGGAGTGTAGCCCAGAACACCCTGAGATACTACTGGAATACCTACCAGTAAATCTCCCGCCTTGGCCAAAGACTTCGTGTAATGGCTCTCCTAGACACAGCGCGACCTCACCGCCAATACCGGGAGAGACGAACCCCTGTAGATCCGCTCACTGCCTCCATGTGGCTCGGGACTGTACCCAACTAAAACCTGTTTGCACGACTCCTTTGAGCCGTGGTAGGGTAGTAATCAAAGTACAGTGGGAACTCACACGAGACAAATGACGATCTCAGGTCGATGAACTAACCTGTACACATGTCACCAGGGAACTGCTATCTGACGTCAGGTATAAAGCCAACTAGCATGTTCTCGGCGAGTTCTGTCCGGTGTACTCATAACCCAATGAGCACCTGTATACATCTTAGGTGAATCAACTGACACCAGTGGCTTGTGAGACCGGCCACCGCCCCTCGTCGGGGTCTCGACTGTATACACTAGTCTACTCTGGAGTATCGATGCCCTGTCTCGAAAACTCCCATGACTAGGGACCTTTTAAGGATGTGCTTATAGATCCCAGCTCCCACGTATATGATTGCCATCATACTGCTGGTAGTCAAGCAAGAATCCTAAGGGCTCTATCAACGTGTAATAGCGACTTGTAAGGTCACCTAAACCAGTACACGATGATAAAGATAAACCGGATAGCATACTATTATTTTGAGTAAGACTGTTCTACCGGTATAGGTCCTCCCTCAATCGTTGCAATCACGTACCTGCGATCCAATAATTGACTCTGAGGGCACTATATCCAACAATCTCCCACTTGCACTCAAGGCTAATTATTGCGATGTCGCATACTCACAGCCCGTGTGATACCGAACACCCAACTCCTCTACTAATCAGTCTCACAAAGCCCGTTTGCGAAACTATTGTGTTCGAGAAATAGCCTCAGTGAGTGGATCTGCCCTAATGTTTCTTTCTATGTCTCTCTTTATCTCAAATTCGCGGAGAAAGCCATCTCCCGAAATGAGCAATACCTGTCTTAGAATATGTCTGGATATCCGATGGGACCTAGCTCATAAATGAACTCCAAATCCAAACTTCTTAGACTGTATCGTCAACTGAACTTAATCAGTATCCCGCGTAATGCCTCCCTCAGTGTCCGTTTGGATCACCTGTCCAAAACACTGCCCCTCGTCAGAGGGAAAACTATAACTCTGACAGTCATCCTGTCATCCAGGTCACCTTGGACGCCCGGAATGATAACCGTCTCCTGAATGAGGCTGTCGTTATCATATCCCTAGAACATCCACTTATGTTCTAAAACTGCTTCCGATCGTTTCTCCAGGATAGGATCAATATCAACTTATTGCATCTACTGCAAAAACATCTGGTGTGGTACTTGACATCTCATGATTGACTCAATTGCCTAAGCAAGTGATCTGCCAATCATGCGCATCCCTCTCCCCTTTAGTCTGTAAGACACCTTTAGAGAGGGTGACTCCATCACCTGCAGGTACACTGCCGTGCCAGGAGTCGTCCATTCTAAATACCATTAGAATGCTGTCTGAGTACCCTGATTGGGAAACTACCCAAATCTAGATCTAAAACCATAGATCTAGTAACCAGAATATCTGATGTAATATCCATATCCTTTGTGGAGAAACCACTGTGTGACGACCAAAGTATAACCGATCGTAGTATAGGAATATCACTTCCTACTCTGTGTATGTCATCCAAATACCAGGACATCACACCCTACTACCTTCTTAACAGATCCATCCCCTATTCTGATGAAGTCAAACCTATGACTGTCACATCAGAAATAGACGGTCTATCTCCGCTATATCTGCTTTAGTCCATAAATAGACATAAGCCACTTGTCCACTATGCTTCCGCTGCTCCCACTGACTACGACAACCCTTTGGCAGAGTCATATACACGTGCACTTCTAAAGCCAGTTTAGAACGACGCTATATTCATCTTCCCGCCGGGTCTCATAGTCTGGAACAACAGTAGTGTCAAGTCTGGATAAACAAGAACCTTCCTGTCACCGTCTTTGAGCATACCGAAGTACCTCTCGAGTGCCTGAGGTTACCCACCATTTTTGCGGAGTGGCCAATGGAATGTCAAACCAGATTGAATTTTTAGGTTCTTATTAAATTTTCAGTAATCGTTTGCGGTTCTGGAATCACTTCCAGTTCTACCATACTCCCACTACTGTTTTCTGAAAAAATCCATTTCTTTTAAAAACTGTGGCGAGTCAAGAACAATATTACCATTGATCTTCCAGATGGTAGAAAGTCAACCCTCGTCATAGCCCGGGTCAACCCACAAACAGCCATTACAGAAACGTGCCTTGAGTTGTCCAGAGTCTGGTTTTAAGCATAAGCTGGACAACTCCCCGTACCTTAACAATGTCAAGATATGAACTGTTCTATATCCAATACAGAAACAGAGGCATTGATTTAATTGAACCAGATTCAAATCATGCAGCTGTCTCCCGTGCATGTCAAGTAAATGGAAAGAGGCCGATCAGCGTTACTCAACTTAGGAGTGCTTCCAATTATGAGTAACCTGAAAGAGAAGCAAGTTCTCTTAATCATTACTATTAACTGAATACCATACACAAGTATCCACATCTTCAATCACCTTGAAGAATCCTGATACTTGCAACATCTGGTTCTCTACTTTATTCTTATGCCTATAACTTCTCAAAACTTAGACCTTGTGTTTCCACGAAACACTTGTCTAAAAACTAGAGAAGTCATAAGTAAACCGAATATAGTACGAGGACCAACCCCTCTGTCCTAATGGACACTGGACAATATACAATCCTCTGTATAAGTCCTCTGAGTCTAATAACTCAATCCCTGTGTGTCGTAGGTTGAAAACTGTACTTATGGTTAAGAAGAATTACAACGCTGTTTAATGCTCCTTACCTAGTCATCAACTGATATAGGTAAATGTCATCGACATAATTTCAAAAAGTTATATCTCACTCAATAAAAATAGACGTACAGATATATCAATTTGAAATTGGTGCATAACAGCGGATATTCAAAACCAAATATTTGCCGTCTGGCAAACAACCCGGGTGGTTTCCTCAAATATCACCAATTACAACGAATTCCGATATAATGAGGACAATCACCCAATTCCCAATAACTTACTCCCACTCATCATCTGTAAAACCATACAGATGTGAGAATCAAACCTGGTAAATACATACCCTGGAGCAAGGACTAATTGGGAAATCAGTTTTCTTTTAACAGTATACAGTGAAACTGAAACATTGAAATGTTTCGTAGGGGTATCCGGGTATTCTTAGTAATGCCTCTTCCATTATCCAGATTCACAACTGTAACCGTATATTTCTTTGCCATCTCTCCAAATCCCTTCATATGTCTTTAGTCATTACCTTCTGTACACCCTCTTAGGCTAAATGGTTTTCTTCCTTCCCTACCGTTCGGCACCAGCCTATGGTTTGGAAGAAGACTATCCAATAAGCGTAATGGGTGTACTGTCCTAATCCTAGGAGCACTCGCAACGCGAGAGAAGGTGAAGATAAAAGACACCTGAATAAACCTTATTCCTATTTTTCCTGAACCAGAATCCATCCCCGAACTGGAACAAGTTCCTTTCGAGTTCGTATATAACCATACGATGGAGTATCCAATAAACTGTGGATCTTCGTAGTGATACGGAGTGTCCTGGAGAAATACAAAGGTGAAGTGGGAGTGGTAATGAAATACTTGGTTTGGTCGTGAATAGCAGTCGCAATTTACTTTGCTCTCTTTCTAATCCCTTTATTTGTCTTAACTTATTACCTTCTGTACACCATCGTTAGGCTAATTGGTTTTCTTCATTCCCTACCGTTCGGCACCTGCCTATGGTTTGGAAGAAGACTATCCAATTAGCATAATAGGTGTACTATCCCCTAATCCAAGGAGCACTCGCAATCTGAGAGAATGTAAAAGGAAAAGACAACTGAATAGTCCTATTCGTTTTCTCCAGAACTGGAAACCATTCTCGAATAAATTCCTTCGAGTTCGTATATAACCATACAATGGTTTTATCCAATGGAAGTGGACGTTCGTAGTAATACGGGGCGTCCTGGAGAAAAGGGTAAAAGTAGGAGTGGCAATGAGGTATGCAACTCTGACAATCCAAAAGTCAGTGGTTTAAGAAGGTTCGGTCAACTTGGTCACCGAGTCATAGTCAAGGGTCGAGACATGGTCGCTGCCAAAGAGAGAGAGAAAAAAAACACTCAGCGTGCACTCTAACCTAGATCAGAATGGTTATCACTTTATCTAATCAGGAAACCTCCCACTGTACCATCAAATTCTCCTCCAAACCTGAAAGAAGAATTAGTCGGGATCACCCGAGGAGTAAACCAACTCATCAGTGGGAATCGGGATCCAGCTACCATCGCATGATAACGTGATGGAATCCACTCACGTTATCACACTCCAGAAGGTATGCGCATATCTGACAAGTTTCAGTTTCTTTAGATTCTCCCGATGTGATTTTTACCCCATGCTCTTATGACCTTGACGAAGGCCAACATATCATAAGTCACATGTCAAGTTCTACCCGTCATTATCCAGGTTAATTTGAATCCACCCGTACATACCCTTGACGAAGGCCAAAATAGTAGTACGACTGTCCCAAACCAACGCATCTATCTATGCTGCAGAAAAGTAACAAATAGCTACCATACACTATGCCTTGACGAAAGCCAATATACATAGCATGAATACTAAGTACTACCTTTCTGAAATGACGGAGGGCTACGAATGGTTTTTGGCGAAAAACCTTTAACGTAATGAACTTGATATTGTTGAAGGAACCGGATAGCTTTTTATAAAAATATAGTGGCGAAAACCTTTGCTAAAGAGGTCACTCCCGGTGAAGAGATCTCGGCTCTTTCCCCGTAGAATGAGGTGCAGTATATTCCAACTGAATACCACGATGCAAAGCAAAAGTAATCGACTATAGTGAAGTTATTGCCCTGACGCAAACTTCTGTCCAAGGGGTCACTCCCGGTGAAGGGATCTCGGCCCTTGCCTCGTCGACTGAGGTGCTGGATATTCATAACTGAATACCATTGTGCAAAACAAAAGAGAGCATCCTTGCAATAACAGCTTTTTGAAAAATGTTCCAACAACATCAGAATAGGTTTGTTTAGCTTGCATTGATCCGAATCAATGCAGTCCCATCAATTGATCACACCAATAAAAAACGAAAATACGATGTACGCATATGCCATCCGCATTCGCCACTGGGTCCCGTCATTATCCGTTAAGTTACTTAACTAACGACAGAGCGGGGACTGGATTAGCGCGGATGCAAAACATATACATCTTCCAGTATATATATCAATATATAATAATCGCTCAAGGCGTGATAAAATGCAACATCACAGAAATGTAATAAGCATCACAGAACAATACAGATATCTGGGATCCCCGGGTTTCATAGAGCTGCTACTGAAACCCGACGTTCCCCTGGTCGTGAGAATAACCTGTGCAATGAAATCCTAGACCCCTACGGGCGCGGCAAGTCATCCGCCAAAACCTGAAGCGAGGCATCCCCCTTCAGCAACGTGAATGGACCATCCAGCACTTCACGGAATCCGGTAACTTGGGCACCCCTCCTTGGGTCAACCTGTACTCCCTACGAGTGCGGCGAATAGCCCGCCAATTCTAGAGTAAAGCCCCCTCCGTCTCAAAGCCATGAGATGCGGGCTCGTTGCCCTCTAGAACCCGGCTATTCGTGCACCCCTCCGTGGGGTAGTCCTAGTACAGAAAGTAAAATATACAACGGGTACATCGACCTCAGCCCGGTCGTGCCCCAAAAGAATAATATACAAACAGGTAATAACGGCAGTCCACATGTCGGACGCTCGCCCCGCAACATCAAATGTACATATACAACCAAACTGTACTAACATTGCATCCAGGCTATCCACCACGACAAATCCGCAACATCACAGCACAACACAGAACATCAACGTGAATGTCACGTTCGCAAATCCGTCTAAAAGGGCTATAGAAGTTAGACAGGATTTACCGATCGAATGACATTCACGGTCACAGATATAATGTAAATACTGTGAACTAACATGCTTAAAATTTTCGATCGACTAAATTTCCCGAAGTGGGCCCCAAGCACAACTGTAGCACTCAAAATAAATCTGGGCCCAAACAGAACATACCAAAAACCCTATTTCCATGTCAGAAGCCCACTGTAAACATTTGGTGCAGAGATGAGTCATAATGGCCGCGGAACCGCGGCCAATGCATGGGTTTGGCCGCGGTTCCGCGGTGGAACAGTAATATCAGAGCACTAAATTTTCACAGAATGCATAAAAAACCCCGCTCGTAATTTTACAATGTACCAAATAATTTTTAGAGCACTGGAAAAATTCGACAGAAACTTGACATGGAAGCGCGGTTTTTGGAAAATCCGTTCGATCGAACTTGTAAACACGTTAGAGCAACCTAGACTAGGTTAATGGCGTGGCTCTGATACCAGTGTAAGTGTACTGCAGCGCCCCGGCCGTCTGAACGAGGCCAAAATGCGGAAACGATACTTTTCTTTAAACAAGAAACTGGCGCTACCGCGGACTTTAAACCCGGATCGGGCCATTAACCTAATGCTAGCAAACTAGAGAATGGGTAGAGAGCTATACCGAGCGATCCGTGTCCTTCGGTCTTCTCGTCGTCATCCCGATCTCCCCGCGGAATCTCCGTTCTTCACCTCCTCGTCGGAAAGGGCACCACATCGCCGGGTTCTTTTACGGGCCCCCACCTCTGGACCGAGGCAACTCGGGCACGAAGTTGGCGAGCCGACGTGTCCAAGAATGCTGTAGGCTAAGTGTAGATCACCATGTCTCTAAAGGGTTATGAAGTTGCCATTGAAGGAGGTGAAGGTGGAAAAAAAAACTTTTGAGAGAGATGAGGAATTTTGTAGCAAGCAAAAATGAGCAACAAATTTTCCCACCACCAAAAAAATGAGTTCACTTCTTCCCTAGAAGTGGCGGCCCAATGATAGAAGAAAGAGAGAGGAGGGAGTGTGTGAATCAAGCAAAGGAATGATGAGTGATGATGATGAAATGTCACACCAAAATGTCCAACTCTTAAACCCATCACTCAACCCATCATTGTAAGCAATGATGAACAAAAAGAAGTCAATGGAAGCTTCAACCATCATGAACCAACTAGTTACAAAAACCACCCTTCACTTTGCTAATTTGCACATTTGCAAGTAAGCCCCTCCATACCAATTTTCAGCCAAAGAAAGAACAAAGGAAAAATGGCCGAAACGTAATGCAAACTGTCAACTTCAAAAAACTGACCCCGTAATAAATTACAGGATAATCCCGCGACTGTATATACATACCCGTATTTGTATTCCAACCGAATATAAATGCAAAGAGACAAAATCTACACTGTACAATACTAGGATCTGGCTTAAACCAAAGCCCGCTAGTATTATCCGTCCGATCATGATCCGTGCAATACCGCACGTATATGATCGAACCCTGCCATATCTCCATACGGCCTCTACAGCGTTTCGCCCGAAACTTGAGAAACTGTCTGTGGGGGACTCTAAAGACTCGTCAATACTTTGGCTGTGGATTTAACCACTAGCACGTCAGAGGTATTAGCAATACGTAACGGGCTACCAGGTATTGACCAAAAGGGACGTCGATGAGCGAACTCATCCTGACACCCTACTGAGCCTGTCAGTGACAATATTCGTACAGTCCGGTCCGTTCGTCTATAAGCATCGCATGGCGGGCCTAGAGGGTTGGTAAAAGTCAGACCCCCAAAAGCGGTACAAGTCGTGTCGGAGTGTAGCACAGAACACCCTGAGATACTACTGGAATACCTACCAGTAAATCTCCTGCCTTGGCCAAAGACTTCGTGTAATGGCTCTCCTAGACACAGCGCGACCTCACCCCCAATACCGGGAGAGACGAACCCCTGAAGATCCGCTCACTGCCTCCATATGGCTCGGGACTGTACCCAACTAAAACCTGTTTGCACGACTCCTTTGAGCCGTGATAGGATAGTAATCAAAGTACAGTGGGAACTCACACGAGACAAATGACGATCTCAGGTCGATGAACTAACCTGTACACATGTCACCAGGGAACTGCTATCTGACGTCAGGTATAAGACCAACTAGCATGTTCCCGGCGAGTCCTGTCCGGTGTACTCATAACCCAATGAGCACCTGTATACATCTTAGGTGAATTAACTGACACCAGTGGCTTGTGAGACCGGCTACCGCCCCTCGTCGGTTGTTGGAGATAGTGCCCTCAGGGTCAATTATTGGATCACAGGCACGTGATTGCAATGATTGAGGGAGGACCTATCCCGGTAGAACAGTCTTACTCAAGATGATAGTATGCTATCTGGTTTATCTTTATCATCGTGTACTGCTTTAGGTGACCTGACAGGTCACTATTGCACGTTGATAGAGCCCCTAGGATTCTTGCTTGACCACCAGCAGTATGAGGGCGATCATATACGTGGGAGCTGATAGTCTATAAGCACATCCTTAAAAGGTCCCTAGTCGTGGGAGTGTCGAGATAGGGCATCGATACTCCAGAGTAGACTAGTGTATACAGTCGAGACCCCGACGAGGGGCGGTGGCCGGTCTCACAAGCCACTGGTGTCAGTTGGTTCACCTAAGATGTATACAGGTGCTCATTGGGTTATGAGTACACCAGACAGGACTCGCCGGGAACATGCTAGTTGGTCTTATACCTGACGTCAGATAGCAGTTCCCTGGTGACATGTGTACAGGTTAGTTCATCGACCTGGGGATCGTCATTTGTCTCGTGTGAGTTCCCACTGTACTTTGATTACTACCCTACCACGCTCAAAGGAGACGTGCAAACAGGTTTTTGTTGGGTACAGTCCCGAGCCACATGGAGGCAGTGAGCGGATCTTCACGGGTTCGTCTCTCCCGGTATTGGGGGCGAGGTCGCGCTGTGTCTAGGAGAGCCATTACACGAAGCCCTCGGCCGAGGCAGGAGATTTACTGGTAGGTATTCCAGTAGTATCTCAGGGTGTTCTGGGCTACACTCCGACACGACTTGTACCGCTTTTGGGGGTCTGACTTTTACCAACCCTCTAGGCCCGCCATGCGATGCTCATAGACGAACGGACCGGACTGTACGGATATTGTCACTGACAGGCTCAGTAGGGTGTCAGGATGAGTTCGCTCATCGACGTCCCTTTTGGTCAATAGCTGGTGGCCCGTTATGTATGGCTAATATCTCTGACGTGCTAGTGGTTAAATCCACAGCCATAGTATTGACGAGTCTTTAGAGTCCCCCACATTCAGTTACTCAAGCTTTCGGGCGAAACGCTGTAGAGGCCGTATGGAGATATGGCACGGTTCGATCAGATACGTGCGGTATTGCACGGATCAGGATCGGACGGTTAGTACTAGAGGCCGTATGGATATATGGCAGGGTTCGATCAGATACGTGCGGTATTGCACGGATCAGGATCGAACGGATATTACTAGCCGGCTTTGGTTTAAGCCGGATCCTAATATAGTACAGTGTAGATTTTGTCTCATTGCATTTGTATTCGGTCAGAATACAGATGCGGGTGTGTATACACAGTATCGGGGTTTTCCTGTAATTTATTACGGGACCAGTTTTCTGGAGTTGCCAGTTTGCTTTCCGTTTCGGCCAATTTCCTTTGTATCGTTCATTGGCCGAAGATTGGTGGAGGAGGGCTTATTTGCATTTGTGCAAATAAGCATTTGTGGAGGGTGTTCTTTGCATTATTATTGTATCATGATGGTGCACCATCCATTGACTTGACTTTTTGCTTCATGATAGTTTTCATGATTGCTTGACTTTGGATATGATGATGGTTGTTGTTGGAGTGTTGGGTTTTGTTGTGATCATTTGATTTTCTCATCATCACTTGCTTTCCACCCACCTCCTTGTCTTTGCTCTCTCTCTCCATTCACAAGAGGAATGGCCGGCCACTAGTGAGGGAGTGGGGGCTTTTCTTTTGGTTGTGAGAAAAATGTTAATCTCATTCTTTGCATGCTACATTTTTCCTCACCTCTCTCCAAGTTCATTTTCCTCCACCACAAAGGCAACATCCTCTACCCCAAATGAGACTTGAGCACTACACATTCTACAGCAAACCTTGGGCACGTCGGCTCGCCAACTTCGTGCCCGAGTTGCCTCGGTATAGAGGTGGGAGCCCGTAAAAGAAGCAGGCGACGTGGTGCCCTTCCGGCGAGGAGGTGGAGACCGGACATTCCGCGGGAGATCGGGACGACGGCGAGAAGACCGGAGGATACGGATCGCTCGGTATATCTCTCTTCCCCATCTTGTAGTTAGCTAGAACTAGTTAATGGCACGATTCGGGTTTTTAGTGCGCGGTGGTGCCGGTTCAAGAAAATTAAAGTTAGCCATCGCTTCCGCATTTCGCCTCGGGATGGAGGTCGGGGCGCCGCCGTCCACTTACAGTGGTTTCAGAGCCTCGCCATTAACATAGTCTAGATTTGTCTAATGTGTTTTACATTTCCGATCGAACAAATGTTCCTAAACCGTGTTTTTCAAAACAACAGTTTTCTGTCGAAATTTTTTTGTCTCGAAATTTTTTTCAGATAGTCTCAGAATACTGTGCAGGGAAGTATAAGCCTACTGTAGAAATTTGGTCGCGAGATCTCATTATTTGACCGCGGAACCGCGGCCAAATCCATGCTTGGGCCGCGGTTCCGCCGCTGTTTTGACCAATCGTTGCACCAATTTTTTACAGAGGCCTTCTGGGTTGTAAATAGGGTTTTTGGAATATTAATTTTGGGCCCAGAATTTCTTGATGTGCTACCAGTAGTACTTGAGGCCCATTTGTTATAATTTTGATCGATCGGATATTATAAACACATTATTTCACAGTATTTATATTATATCTGTGACCGTGAATGTCACTTGATCGGTAAATCATGTCTAACTGCTATAGCCCGGTTAGACGGATTTGCGAACGTGACTTTCACGTTGATGTTCTGTGTATTGCTGTGATGTTGCGGATCGGTCGTGGGGATAGCCTGGATGCAATGCTAGTACAGATTTTGTTGTATTATGTACATTTGATATTGCGGGGCGAGCGCCCGACATGTGGACTGCCGTCACTGCCTGATTGTATTATTATTTTGGGGCACGACCAGGTTGCGGTCGATGTACCCGTTGTATGTATATTTTACTTTCTGTACTAGGATTACCCCAAGGTGGGGTGCAAGGATAGCCGGGTTCTAGAGGGCAACGGGCCCGCATCTCATGGCATTGAGACGGAGGGGGCTTCACTCTAGGATTAGCGGGCTATTCGCCGCACTCGTAGGGGGTACAGGTTGACCCAAGAGGGGTGCCCAAGTTACCGGATTCCGTGAAGTGCTGGGCGGTCCATTCACGGTGCTGAAGGGGCTGCCTCGCTTCAGGTTTTGGCGGGTAACTTGCCGCGCCCGTAGGGGTCTAGGATTTCATTGTATCCACACGACCAGGGGAACGTCGGGTTTCAGTAGTGACTCTGTGAAACCCGGGGATCCCAGATATCTGTATTGTTCTGTGATGCTGTACATTTCTGTGATGTTGCATTTTATCACGCCTTGAGCGAAATATAATATATTGGTATATATATTAGTAGATGTTGTATATGTTTTACATCCGCGCTAGTCCAGTCCCCACTTTGCCGTTAGTTAGCTAACCTAACGGGTAATGACGGGACCCAGTGGCGCATGCGGATGGTATATACGTACGTCATATTATTTTCGTTCTTTGTGGTGTGATCAATTGATGGGACTGCGTTGATTCGGATCAATGCAAGTTAAAACAAACCTAATCTGATGTTGTTGGAACACTTTTCAAAAGGCTGTTATTGCAAGGACGTTCATTTTTGTTTTGCATCGTGGTATTCAGTTGGAATGTCCTGCTCCTCAGTCGACGAGGCAAGGGCCGAGATCCCTTCACCGGGAGTGACCCCTTGGACAAAAAGTTTGCGTCAGGGCAATGACTTCACTATAGCCGATTACTTTTGCTTTGCACGGTGGTATTCAGTTGGAATATCCTGCACCTCATTCTACGGGGAAAGAGCCGAGATCCCTTCACCGGGAGTGACCTCTTTAGCAAAGGTTTTCGTCACTATATTTTCTAAAAAGCTATCAGTTCCTTCAACGATATCAAGTTCATTACGTTAAAGGTTTTCGCCAGAAACCATTCGTAACCCTCCATCATTTCAGTTAAACATTCGGTAGTATTCAAGCTATGTATTTTGACCTCACGCCAAGGCATAGTGATTGGTAGCTGCCGGGTATTTATCTGTTGCATAGATAGATGCGTTGGTTTGGGACAGTCGTACTACTATTTTGGCCTTCGTCAAGGGTATGTACGGGTGGGTTCAAATCAACCTGGACAATGACGGGTAGAACTTGACATGTGACTTATGATATTTTGACCTCACGCCAAGGTCATAAGAGCATGGGGAAAAAATCACATCGGGAGTTTCTAAAGAAACTGAAACTTGCCAGATATGTGCATACCTTCTGGAGTGTGATGACGTGAGCGGATTCCGTCACGTTATCATGCGATGATAGTTGGATCCCGATTCCCACTGATGAGTTAGTTTACTCTTCGGGTGACCCCGACAATTCTTCTTTCAGGTTTGGAAGAGAATTTGAGGTGACAGTGGGAGGTATCCAGATTAGATAAATTGGTAACCTTCTGATCTAGGTTAGAGTGCACGCTGAGTGTTTCTTTTCTCTCTCTTTGGCATCGACTATTGACCCGACCCTAAGACTATGACTCAGTGATCAAATTAACCGAACCTTCTTAACACTGGCTTTTGGATTGTCAGAGTTGCAAACCTCATTGTCACTCCTACTTTTACCCTTTTCTCCAGGACACCCCGTATTACTACGAACGTCCACTTCCATTGGACAAAACCATCGTATGGTTATATACGAACTCGAAGGAATTTATTCGAGGATGGTTTCAGGTTCTGGAGAAAACGGATAGGATTATTCAGTTGTCTTTTCATTTTACCTTCTCTCAGGTTGGGAGTACTCCTTGGTTTAGGAGATAGTACACCTATTATGCAAATTGGATAGTCTTCTTCCAAACCATAGGCAGGTGCCGACCGGTAGGGAATGAAGAAAACCAATTAGCCTAACGATGGTGTACAGAAGGTATTATGTAAAGACAAATAAAGGGATTAGTAAGAGGGCAACGTAAATTGCGACTGATATTCACGACCAAACCAGATATTTCATTACCACTCCCACTTCACCTTTGTATTTCTCCAGGACACTCCGTATCACTACGAAGATCCACAGTTTATTGGATACTCCATCGTATGGTTATATACGAACTCGAAAGGAACTTGTTCCAGTTCGGGGATGGATTCTGGTTCAGGAGAAATATGAATAAGGTTTATTCAGTTGTCTTTTATCTTCACCTTCTCTCGCATTGCGAGTGCTCCTAGGATTAGGACAACACACCCATTATGTATATTGGATAGTCTTCTTCCAAACCATAGGCTGGTGCCGAACGGTAGGGAAGAAAGAAAACCATTTGGCCTAAAGGGGTGTACAGAAGGTAATGACTAAAGACATAGAAAGGGATTTGGAAAGGTGGCAAAGAATTACACGGTTACAGTTGTGAATCTGGATAATGGAAGAGACATTACTAGGAATACCGGGATACCCCATCGAAACATTTCAATGTTTCAGTTTCACTGTGTACTGCTAAAGGAAAACTGATTTCCCGATTAGATACTTGCTCCAGGGTATGTATTTACCAGGTTTGATTCTCACATCTGTATGGTTTTACAGATGATGAGTGAGAGTGAGTCATTGGGAATTAGGTGATCATCCTCATTATATCGGGATTCGTTGTAATTGGTGATATTTGAGGAAATCACCTGGGCTGTTTGCCGGTCGGCAAATATTTGGTTTTTGAATATCCGCTGTTATGCACCAATTTCAAATCGATGTATCTGTACGTCTATTTTCATAGAGTGAGATATACCTTTCTGAAATTATGTCTATGACATTTACCTATATCAGTGGATGGTTAGGTAAGGAGCATTGAACAACGGTGTAATTCTTCATAACCATAAGTACAGTTTTCAACCTGCGACACACAAGGATTGAGTTATCAGACTCAAGGGACTTATACAGAGTATTGTATGTTGTTCAGGGTCCATCAGGACAGAGGGGTTGGTCCTCGTACTATATTCGGTTTACTTATGACTTCTCTAGTTTTTAGACAGGTGTTTCGTGGAAACACAGGGTCCGAATTTTGAGAAGTTATAGGTATTTGAATAAAGTAGAGAACCAGGTATTGCAAGTATCGGGATTCTTCAAAGTGATCGAAGATGTAGATACTTGTGTATGGTATTCAGATGATAGTAATGATTAAGAGATCTTGCTTCTCTTTCAGGTTATTCATAATTGGAAGCATTCCTAAGTTGAGTAACGCTGATCGGCCTCTTTCTACTTAGTTGACATGCACTGGAGACGGCTGCATGATTTGAATCTGGTTCAATTAAATCAGTGCCTCTGGTTCTATATTGGATATAGTACAGTTCATATCTTAACATTGTTAAGGTACGAGGAGTTGTCCGGCTTATGATTAAAACCAGACACTGGACAACTCAAGGCACGTTTCTGTAATGGCTGTTTGTGGGTTGACCCAGGCTATGACGAGGGTTGACTTTCTACCATCTGGAAGATCAATAGTGATATTGTTCTAGACTCGCCACAGTTTTAAATAAAATGGATTTTTTCAGAAAACAGTAGTGGGAGTATGGTAGAACTGGAAGTGATTCCAGAACCACAAACGATTACTGAAGATTTCGTAGGAACCTAAAGATTCAATCTGGACTGACATTCCATTGGCCACTCCGCAGATAAGGTGGGTAACTTCAGGCACCCGAGAGGTACTCCGGTAGCCTCAAGGACGGTGACAGGGAAGTTCTTGTTTACCCACACTTGCCATTGCTGTTGTTCCAGACTGTGAGACCCGGCAGGAGGATGAGTATAGCGTCGTTCTAAACTTGCTTTAGAAGTGTACGTGTATATGACTCTGCCAGAGGGTTGTCGTAGTCAGTGGGAGCAGCGGAAGCATTGGTGGACAGGTAGCTTATGTCTATTTATAGACTAAAGCAGATATAGCGGAGATAGATCATCAATTTCTGATGTGACAGTCATAGGTTTGACTTCATCAGAATAGGGGATGGATCTGTTGAGAAGGTAGTAGGGTGTGATGTCATGGTATTTGGATGACATACACAGAGTAGGAAAAGAAACTCCTATACTACGATCGGTTATAGTTTGGTCGTCACACAGTGTTTTCTCCACATGGGACTGGGACATTATATTAGACATATTGGTTACTAGATCTATGGTTTTAGATCTAGATTTGGGTGGTTTCCCAATTAAGGGTACTTAGACAGCATTCTAAGAGTATTTAGAATGGACGACTCCTGGCACGGTAGTATACCTGCAGGTGATGGAGTCACCCTCTCTAAAGGTGTCTTACAGACTAAAGGGGAGAGGGATGTGCATGATTGGCAGATCACTTGCTCAGGCAATTGAGTCAATCATGAGATGTCAAGTACCACACCAGATATTGTTCTTGCACTAGATGCAATAAGTTGACATTGATCCAATCCTGGAGAAACAGTCGGAAGCAGTTTTAGAACATAAGTGGATGTTCTAGGGATATGATGCCGACAGCCTCATTCGGGAGACAGTTATCATTCCAGGCTTCCATGGTGACCCGGACGACAAGGAGGTTGTCAGAGTTATAGTTTTCCTTCTGATGAGGGGCAGTATTTTGGACAGGTGGTCCAAGGCAATACTGAGGGAGGCATGGTTAAGTTCAGTTGACGATACAGTCTAAGAAGTTTGGATTTGGAGTTCATTTATGAGCTAGGTCCCATCAGACATCCAGACACATTCTAAGACAGGTATTGCTCATTTCGGGAGATGGCTTTCTCCGCGAACTTGAGATATAGAGAGACATAGAAAGAAACATCAAAGCGGATCCACTCACTGAGGCTATTCCTCGAACGCAATAGTTTCGCAAGCGAGCTTTGTGAGACTGATTAGTAGAGGAGTTGGGTGTTCGGTATCACACGGGCTGTGAGTATGCGACATCGCAATAATTAGCCTTGAGTGCAAGTGTGAGATTGTTGGAGATAGTGCCCTCAGGGTCAATTATTGGATCACAGGCACGTGATTGCAATGATTGAGGGAGGACCTATCCCGGTAGAACAGTCTTACTCAAGATGATAGTATGCTATCTGGTTTATCTTTATCATCGTGTACTGCTTTAGGTGACCTGACAGGTCACTATTGCACGTTGATAGAGCCCTTAGGATTCTTGCTTGACCACCAGCAGTATGAGGACGATCATATACGTGGGAGCTGATAGTCTATAAGCACATCCTTAAAAGGTCCCTAGTCGTGGGAGTTTCGAGATAGGGCATCGATACTCCAGAGTAGACTAGTGTATACAGTCGAGACCCTAACGAGGGGCGGTGGCCGGTCTCACAAGCCACTGGTGTCAGTTGGTTCACCTAAGATGTATACATGTGCTCATTGGGTTATGAGTACACCGGACAGGACTCGCCGGGAACATGCTAGTTGGTCTTATACCTGACGTCAGATAGCAGTTCCCTGGTGACATGTGTACAGGTTAGTTCATCGACCTGGGGATCGTCATTTGTCTCGTGTGAGTTCCCACTGTACTTTGATTACCACCCTACCATGCTCAAAGGAGACGTGCAAACAGGTTTTAGTTGGGTACAGTCCCGAGCCACATGGAGGCAGTGAGCGGATCTTCAGGGGTTCGTCTCTCCCGGTATTGGGGGCGAGGTCGCGCTGTGTCTAGGAGAGCCATTACACGAAGCCCTCGGCCGAGGCAGGAGATTTACTGGTAGGTATTCCAGTAGTATCTCAGGGTGTTCTGGGCTACACTCCGACACGACTTGTACAGCTTTTGGGGTTCTGACTTTTACCAACCCTTTAGGCCCGCCATGCGATGCTCATAGACGAACGGACCGGACTGTACGGATATTGTCACTGACAGGCGCAGTAGGGTGTCAGGATGAGTTCGCTCATCGACGTCCCTTTTGGTCAATAGCTGGTGGCCCGTCACGTATGGCTAATATCTCTGACGTTCTAGTGGTTAAATCCACAGCCATAGTATTGACGAGTTTTTAGAGTCCCCCACATTCAGTTACTCAAGCTTTCGGGCGAAACGCTGTAGAGGCCGTATGGAGATATGACACGGTTCGATCAGATACGTGCGGTATTGCACGGATCAGGATCGGACGGTTAGTACTAGAGGCCGTATGGATATATGGCAGGGTTCGATCAGATACGTGCGGTATTGCACGGATCAGGATCGAACGGATATTACTAGCCGGCTTTGGTTTAAGCCGGATCCTAGTATAGTACAGTGTAGATTTTGTCTCATTGCATTTGTATTCGGTCAGAATACAGATGCGGGTGTGTATACACAGTATCGGGGTTTTCCTGTAATTTATTACGGGACCAGTTTTCTGGAGTTGCCAGTTTGCTTTCCGTTTCGGCCAATTCCTTTGTATCGTTCATTGGCCGAAGATTGGTGGAGGAGGGCTTATTTGCATTTGTGCAAATAAGCATTTGTGGAGGGTGTTCTTTGCATTATTATTGTATCATGATGGTGCACCATCCATTGACTTGACTTTTTGCTTCATGATAGTTTTCATGATTGCTTGACTTTGGATATGATGATGGTTGTTGTTGGAGTGTTGGGTTTTGTTGTGATCATTTGATTTTCTCATCATCACTTGCTTTCCACCCACCTCCTTGTCTTTGCTCTCTCTCCCCATTCACAAGAGGAATGGCCGGCCACTAGTGAGGGAGTGGGGGCTTTTCTTTTGGTTGTGAGAAAAATGTTAATCTCATTCTTTGCATGCTACATTTTTCCTCACCTCTCTCCAAGTTCATTTTCCTCCACCACAAAGGCAACATCCTCTACCCTAAATGAGACTTGAGCACTACACATTCTACAGCAAACCTTGGGCACGTCGGCTTGCCAACTTCGTGCCCGAGTTGCCTCGGTATAGAGGTGGGAGCCCGTAAAAGAAGCAGGCGACGTGGTGCCCTTCCGGCGAGGAGGTGGAGACCGGACATTCCGCGGGAGATCGGGACGACGGCGAGAAGACCGGAGGATACGGATCGCTCGGTATATCTCTCTTCCCCATCTTGTAGTTAGCTAGGACTAGTTAATGGCACGATCCGGGTTTTTAGTGCGCGGTGGTGCCGGTTCAAGAAAATTAAAGTTAGCCATCGCTTCCGCATTTGGCCTCGGGATGGAGGACGGGGCGCCGCCGTGCACTTACAGTCGGGGTCTCGACTGTATACACTAGTCTACTCTGGAGTATCGATGCCCTGTCTCGAAAACTCCCACGACTAGAGACCTTTTAAGGATGTGCTTATAGATCCCAGCTCCCACGTATATGATCGCCATCATACTGCTGGTAGTCAAGCAAGAATCCTAAGGGCTCTATCAACGTGTAATAGCGACTTGTAAGGTCACCTAAAGCAGTACACGATAATAAAGATAAACCAGATAGCATACTATCATTTTGAGTAAGACTGTTCTACCGGTATAGGTCCTCACTCAATCGTTGCAATCACGTACCTGCGATCCAATAATTGACTCTGAGGGCACTATATCCAACACCAATCTCGTCTTGTGCTTAATGTCATCGGCCTTTAAGATACCCTCCTTAACCTCGAAGACCCACTTGCAGCCGATAGCATAGTTGCCCCTTCTGGTAGGGTAATAAGATCCCACGTATCATTCCGCTGAAGAGACTACATCTGCACCATCGCAACCCTCTAACTAGGAAAGTCACTCGACTGCACAACCTTTCTGTAACTGGACGGCTCATGCTCAATGGTCAATGCATATGAGGCTGTCGTCGAAATCAACTGCGGTCATGTCCTCGAAACCATATCTGATCGGCGGGCGTCTAGCTCTTGCAGACTTCTGCTCCTATGCCTGTATCGGACCCTCCGTCTGAATTTGAGTATCATCCACCACATCACTCGTTGCATCCTGGACTCTACACCTCGCTCGGTGGGGTATCTGTTCTCGGTTCATCATCTATGCGAGTCTGATTTTTCCGAAGTATCGCAGACTCATCGAATGTAACATGTCGGCTGATCACTATCTTCTTAGTCTCAGGACATCATAACCCGTACCTTTTGGTTTTGCTTCTGTAGCTGAGTAGGATAGTCTTCCTAGCTCTCGGCTCTAGCTTATCCTTCCTCTCATGAACATAAGCTGGGCATCCAAATATCCGAAGCCTCTAGTAATCTTCGACCTTTCCAGTCCATACTTCCTCGGGAGTTTTCTTATCTATCGCCGCCGATGGTAATCGGTTGATGAGGTACACATCGGTAAATAGGGTCTCAGCCCAAAATTCCTTCAGAAGCGCAGCTGTAATGTGCAAACACATGGTCTTCTCAAGCTGTGTCCGATTCATCCGCTCTGCAACGCCGTTTGACTGAGGGTCTCTCCGTGTGGTGAAATGACGCACAATCCCCTTCGACTTGCAAAACTCCGCGGACTCATGTGAAGTAAACTCTCCACCATTGTTGGACCGAAGAACCTTCATGGAGATACTAGTCTGCTTTTCCACCATAGCCTTCTACTGCTTAAACTTCTGAGAAGTCTCGAATTTAGACTTGAGAGCGTACACCACAACTTCCTCGAGAAGTTATCGATGAAAAAGACGAAGTATTTGGCTCCATCTCGAGAAAGTACTAATGCTGGACCCTAAACGTCAGTATGGACGTAGTCAAGAATACCCTTTGTATCATAGACCGCTGTCTTCGTTTGCTTCCCCAGAACTGTCCTCACAAAAATCAAACTTGTCCATATCTACAACTCCGAGCAATTACCTCTTTCAAAGCACCTCAAACCCTGCCTCCCCTATGTGACCCAAATGAAGGTGCTATAATCTGACCAAGTTTGAATTTCCCCAGCTTATAGAAGCTGCGGCTACATCATCTGATACTGACTGCCCCTGTAAGAAGTACATGTTCCTCACTTTTTTCCCTTCAAGACTATGAGAGAGCCCTTGGAAATTTTCAGAGAACACAATCGATTACGTACTTGCAACCGATCCCGTCAAATACACCTAAAGAGATCAAGCACTTTCTCAGATCCGGTACATGCCTAACATCGGTCAGGGTCTGGTCTATCCTATCACGCATGCGAATCCGAATGTTGCCCATCCCAATTTTTTTGCACATTGTTCTCCATCACGACAGAACCCCCTTCAAGAGAGTGATACGTAGAAAACCAATCTCGATGCAGAGTCATATGGAATGAGTCACCAGAATCCAACATCCAAGTATCATGTACGTCACCAACTGCACACATGGATAATATTGAACTGTCACTGCCATGCCATCATCTGATTCCTCCACCACAACAGCTATAGTAGAGGTATTTATCTGCTTTCCTTTCCCTTTCTTGTTCGGACAATCTCTTTTCCAATGCACCTTCTGCTTGCACTTATTGCATCTGTTTTATTTTTGCGACTTCGAGATTTGGATCTCGACTTGTCCTTGGAACCACCCTTCGACTGCTTCTCCGAACGATCTCTAACGAACATAACGAACATAGCGTCGCTTGAACCTCCCTAGTCACCCGCCGCTTTTTCCCGCGCCTTACTGTGTAGACCCGCCTTCACATTTTCTAAAAATAACTTATCTTGTCCATACACCATAGATTTAATGAACTAGCTATACTCGGGAGTTAACGAACACAATAGGATCATAGCCCGACCCTCATCATCTATCTTACCTCCACGTTTCGCAAGTCCATTACTATCTGATTGAGCTCTTCGAGGCGGGCTTTGACGGAAGTCCCCTATTTTGTCTTCAATGTGTACAACCTCTGTTTGAGGTAGAGACGGTTTATGAGGGATTTCTTGTTGTAGAGGACCTATTGCTTCTTCCAAATATCAGTTGCCGTGGGCTCTTGCTTTATCTCGCAAAGTATTTCATCCGCTAGGTAAAGGTGCAAAGAATTATGCGCCTTATCTTCCATAGTCTCCCTCTCTACCACTGTAGTAGTAGGGCGGAATTTTCTCTTTGTCGATACTATCTTGTGTACCCCTTGTTGTTTTAGAACCGCGGTCATGTTCAACTTCCATTGCCTGAAGTTGTTACGACCATCAAACTTCTCTATCTTGAAGCTTATAGCTGTCATCACCCAGTACCCCCAAATCTCCGAGCCTATGTTCTGATACCACTTGTTACGAAAATCTATTTAGGATCCGGCGTGGTGTATCTCGAAGGATACACTCAAGCCCTAAGAAAAACAAAAACGATATACGCGCAGCGGAAAAGCAAGTCGTCGGAGGTCGAAAAGTAAAGAAAAGAACCTGCAAGCAACTAATACCAATCGCAAGATAGAGAAAATCACATCAAAGAGCAATCGACACAAGATATACCCAGGTTCGGTGCCAAGATGCACCTAACCCTGCCTTCACGATGTGATCGTCCACTGGATGAGTATTAAACGAGATTACAAGCCTATCCAAATTGCCTAAATACAATATCCCTCACAAAGCTCATCCCTTTCTCTTGAACTCTCTAGGTTTTGGTAGCGTGTCTTTTTGATGGATACAAAATATGAGGCATGCCATTAACCGTAGCCATAAATTGCAATTTATAGTCTAGAGATTACTTGGGCAAGAATTAACTTCATTTGGGTCCAAACAGCACTCGAGATCGACCCAAATTGTTCTTTGTGCACCCGCAACCAATTTCCAATAGGAGCCATTGGATTCTTGCCACGTGGCTCATCCAAGCACCACCGATCACCCGCGCCAGCCTCCAACTGCGAGGTCTCGCCCATGTTGCTCTGGCCACTCGCGCTTCGACACCTGTTCTGAGGATGAACTGTAACTCCGAGAATCTCACGTTGAGCTTGTGACCTCGAGCTCGTGCTTGCTGCTGCTGCTGGGCTCTAATGGGCTGCTTCTTCTTCTTCTGGCTGAGCTTTGGCGAAGTAAACATAGGGATTTTAGCACCAATAAACATGTACATATTGATATAGTCTCAGATTTCTTCATGAGTCGACATAAATTACCGTGTCCTATTTTTTCCTATCACTTGGGCTTGATTTTTATATTGGTGGTTTCCACTGTTTAGTATGATCTATTGATTTCATGAGGTAGTAAGAAACAATCTCTGTATCTAAAATGGATAATAATATTACCCATCCCACAAGATATCAGACAATTCTTAGTGATTTGTTTATCAAGGCATCACAAGAGCAATTGTTATGTTATCTCTGTCAATATATGCTTAACTACAATGTACACATTTATTGTTGCATTTTTCACTTTTTTAGTAAACAATGCAAATCATTCATTGCTTGATTTATATTAACATGACAACTCTTTTGGTTATTATCCTTTTGTTAACTAGTTTATTCCCTGGGTTTATGGCTGGTCGTCAACTCTGTAGATGGTTAGATCAAAGTTTATTTCTGTGAAATTTCAAAAGTTAATTGGATTGGTCAAATGCATAAGCTCCTCTATGAATAAAATAATCCTAAAACAGAAATTTAAGTTGCACATTTGTACTGCACAATGTGAGTTATTTTGCAGGTCAACCCAAGAGACATCTTCTTACCACAGGATGGAGTGTGTTTGTCAGCGCCAGGAAACTTGTTGCTGGAGATTCAGTCCTATTTATTTGGTATGCTATTTTTGTTCTTTTCTTTTTATGTATTTCTTTTTCACATTTTCCTTGATAATGAAGTACTCAAGGGGTATTCTTTCTTAGGACTGAAAATAATCAGCTTTTATTGGGCATCCGGCATGCTAATCGACCTCAAACTGTAATGCCTTCATCAGTTCTGTCAAGTGATAGCATGCATATTGGACTTCTTGCTGCAGCAGCTCATGCTGCTTCCACAAACAGCCGCTTTACTATCTTCTATAATCCAAGGCAGTAAATATACATGTTTTTTGTTTTTGTCTATTGAGCACGTCTGTTTATTACTAATTAGAGCTTTGATATTGGCATTTCTTCACCAGGGCACGTCCATGTGAGTTTGTGATCCCGCTTGCAAAATATGTAAAAGCTGTATTTCACACTCGTGTTTCAGTAGGGATGCGATTCAGGATGCTCTTCGAGACTGATGAATCAAGTGTTCGTAGGTAAGGTAACAGTTTCTTTTTATATTACAGGTTAAACCAATTCGTTCAATTAATTACCGAACGCTTCAGAGGAAAATTAGAGGCCCTACAAAGCTTTAAGTATAACATAGTTAAGTGTCATGTCAGCATATTGGCGGTGCTAGAGAATTGGCATTTGTCTTTTCTTTCTTTCTTTCTTATTTTTTCTATACAGTTGTTTGCATATTTATTGAACTTGGACAAAATGTGAGTGTGCATATATCCAGGTATATGGGGACAATTACCGGAATAGGTGACTTGGATCCTGTACGTTGGCCAAATTCTCACTGGAGATCCGTTAAGGTATGAAGTTGACTGAACTTGTACGAATTTGATTGTTGAAAAGCCTGAAATCATTGTTTTAGAAAGTTATTTGTGACTTCCAGTTTTCTAGCTATAACGGGATCTTGCAGATGTATCAATGAATTGTCCATACCTTAACTCTTGATTAAGAACACACACCTATTCAAACCTCTATAATGCGAGGATGTCGATTTGCACCCAAGCATACACTTTTCTAGGTTGGTATGCCTTTCATATTATCCTTTTCCTCCCCCCCCTCTTTTTTGTTTGTTTGTTGGTCTTTGTCATCTCTCTAGTTACGTTAAACCTCCAATCGTCCATCAGAGCCTGATATCACCTCTCCTTCCTGCTCCTAAGTTATTGACATCTTCTTGTGTGTTCTTTACTAAATGACTTTCAGCGGATGCCCCATCCTGCCATGTATGTTCCTTTGTCACTTGCATGCCATATCATTACTTGTTACAGTGTTCTTGACATGCTCAGTTTTTCACTATAACGTTCTCTTTGCTGTGCCTTGTCATTCTGATGTCTGTGGTTCTGCATACTTCCATTTTCTCGGTGCTCCATGAGAACCTCTTGTATGAAAGATAATTTCCCAGTTTGTGACTACTTGCCCCGAAGTCCAGTATCATCTTCCTTTGATGGTTCTGCTTACCCTGTGTGTATGTCATCATGGTGAAAGTTTGGTGGAACCCATACTAGAGTATGAACATGCGGTCCTGTTTCTGATCCATGCATAGTCACATGTCCATTGCTTTATGCCATATTGAGTTGTGCAACTTTAGTTCTGTTCTTATCGTTCTCATCCTAACCAATTCTCATTGGGTGAACTGTTAATACTGCATAACTACTTTAGCGCTAACCGACGAGACGAGTTTCTGGTTTGCAGACTGCTTACAGATTGTGATGATGCTATAAGGAGATTAAGACCTGCTGTTATTATGGCTGCTTCATGGCAGTTTCTTAGTTGCATGTTACTATAGAAGGCATTCTGATAGGAATACAGAATATTAGGCTCTGCTACCGCTAACAATTGGAAGTAACAATATGTAAAAGCAGAAACAGAGATTCATTTTAAGAAGTATATGTAGTAGGATGATTGGAAGAAAATTATAGATAGAAAGAAAATGCCTGATGTATGTAGGACAAGCATATTGATATCTATTTATAAGAATAAAGAAGATATACTACATTGTTCAAACTATCTTGGAATTAAGCTTATGAGTCCTAAAATGAAACTATGTGATAGAGGAATCGAACATGGATTAAGAAAAATAAACGTCCATATCCGAAAATCAATTTGGTTTTATGATAGGAAGGTATACTATAAAAGCGATTTACTTATTAATGCAAGTAATGAAGAAATAAAATGAGAAGAGAGACCTACATATGGTTTTTATTGATTTAGAAAAGGATTATGATATGGGCTTTAGAAAAGAAACTAATGTCTTACAGATATATTGATGTGATTAAAGATATGTATGATGAAGCAGTTTCTAGAGCGAGGGCGTTTGGAGGAAAGACAACCATATCCAATCACCACAAGTTACATCAAGGATATGTTTGAGTAGTATTTCATATCCAATTGATCACCTATGTGTGGTTCGTGGATTGCTGCAGAAGTCCGTTTGGACTTGGACATGTTAGGCCAGTTATCCGTTGGTATGGGCTATTAATGGATTGGGATATGAAAGAAGACTCAAGGGTTCTATATAGATATAAACTGT